>JAIFKI010000001.1:74853388-75453388 GCA_025389145.1 Misgurnus mizolepis | reverse complement strand
AACAGCAAAGTCCTCAAACATCAAATTCAGTGTAGGTTACGATCCGATCTGAGTCCGAGCCGGCGACAGACATTCAGCTGCCAGCACAACGCATCATCAGTGCGCGTCAGATGAACGACGCCCATGCGAGGCCGCGCCACGTTAACCCTTTAGAGTCTCGTCCCCCTCCTCCTTATCACACTCCTCATTCTAGCGCTGCAATATTTACACAATACATTAACATTGTTGTATTTTTTAATTATTATTCATAATAAATGTTTTTGTCATTGGTACTGTTCATTGTTATCATTATTTATGTACTGGTAGCCTACTGACAAACATTTTTTTGGCCGAGAATATATTTTAAATATGTGCTAAATACATGTTGTAGAAAGTAAAGCTTAATTAAATATATTTTTTAATTTTGTATATTTAGTTTTAACCTTCATATATTTCAAAATGTATTTCCGTGGCAACAAATACATTTCTAATTTTACAACCCATCAGTGGCGCCAGTGACTTCTCTTCCGAGGGGCGCAAATTCAAAATATGTGTTTGGAGTGTCAGGTGTGTTGCTCACCATGGCAAAATATGTGTTCGTTGATTCATGTTAACCATGTGCACCATGCCTCATGTCAAAATTAGAGCTTTCAAAAGATTAATTGCGATTATTCGCATACAAAATAAAAGTCTGTTTAGCATAATACATGTGTGTGCACTATGTGTAATTGTTTTGAATATATAAATACATACATACCTGTATACATTTATGTATATATTTTTTATCTATATATAATATAAAATATACACATACATGTACAAGTTTCTTAAATACATACAAATACACACACACATAAACATATTTAGCAAAAACAAACTTTTATTTTGTATGCGATTAATTGCGTTACGGTTAGGGTTACACTAACTTAACACTAAACAATGATTACACGTGAGATTAAGCGAGTATCTGGCAAACCTATTCATCTCTTTTATAATAAACCCTTTAGACCCTTAAGCGGCAAAATTCATGTTGTGACGAGCTTCGCATCCCAATAAGTCACCGTCCGCCACTGAACCCATACAGCAAAAAAAAAAAAAAAAACTAGCAAAAATATACAAGTTTGTAAAAAATAAAATATATAAAATGTATAAAAAATTTATAAAATAAAGTATAAAATTTATAAAATATACAATTGTAAGGATGTTTTTGCAGTTAACATTTTAGTTTGTAACTAACAAAGTTTTTTTTCCAATGCGTCATGAGTATTAATGCTTTAAAATGTATTTATAAAAAAAATCAAAATGTAATTAAAAAAGTACAATTATATTTGAAAATGTCTTTTTTTGCTGTATTTTCACAAAATGTAGCTTTTTTCAAAATGAACAGCCTACTTTTAACCAAATAATCGAGTGTAACGGATATCATATCAGGAGCCAGCAGAATGATTCAAATATTTATAAAATAAACCTATTTAACCAGAGCTTATCTTTATCTGATATAACAACACACTGACACCTGGTGGATCATTATGATATTAAACTTAACCGTTAAACAATTAAACCTTTCTTTAACTGCTTCAGTCCATAATGTTACTAAAACGTCATGCTATTTACTCATTACGTCATTAGGTCAATTATGTCAATATCTATATACTGTACTGTAGTAAAATATGATTTTTTTCAGAATGTTGTATGTTTATGGAAAGTAACAATTTATCAACATTAAAGAGTTAATATAGTAACAGTCTGATTAATAAATATGATTTTAAGTAATTTTAAGCAAAATACAGATCTCACACTGAACCCATCTCTGGCAAACAACACAACCCACCTTAAAATATACAGGATATATTGTATGTCAACTTTCATTTAATAATCGACACTGTTTTGTCAAATTCTTTTCATTCAGACTCTATTCATAACCCACTACTTAACTTTTACATTAGGTCTCTTAAGCTGTGTGTCAGAACATAAAGACAGTCAATCCCACTAGTTTCCAATTTTAATATCCTCCAGTTGGAGCATGTACAGACAACAATCAAGAACTTTCTATGACCTAAATCCTGTGGCATTCCTTGCATTACTTGCCTGAAGTCAGACAGTGCTTCATTTATAGATGGAAAGAAGCAGAAATATGACAGGTGCGCTCACAAATGTCAATATGAGGACTGCTTCATAGACATGATGAGCATTCTTAAACTGCTGGGCTGCAGGACTTTCGTGATCAGAAAATAAAACGAAATCATTACATAAAGTGAACCATATGCACAGTTGGAAAGTAAAAGTCATGCATCATGCATTGATGGTATTTTGGTGCAAACTCGGTAGATGTATAGCCAAAACTGGATGTAAATATAACATCTTTGAAAAACCATATACAAAACTGCCCTAAGTAAAAGTCAATCTAAAATTAAATTTAGGTTGAATTACAGCAAGCATAAACATTTTGTGTGTTATGTTGCCTTTTAAAGTCTGATGTCCTAAAGCAAAATCTCACCGAATGCACTTAGTAAGTGTTAATCCTGCAGTGACACCTTCATTTCACATAAACGTTATACTTACAGATATCTAGCTTGAGCCAAGTTTCTGCCAGATTGATCATATAGACAAACACAATAGCAGCAGGAAATTGATTCAGGGATCTTGACTGTTACCTCCGCTCTTGATCTTTAGAGAACACATCAAAGTCACTCACACACACAGTGTTTTTTTTTTTTTTGCTTTTATATGATATGTAACTAATAAAGTCATTCTCAGTTTACATGTTTTATCCCTTCAGACCTGATTTTTTCCAGTGTGCATTTTATCCAGTTAATTTTAATTCTCCTCCAATTTAAAAAAAATTCTTCTTTTTTCATGTCCATTGGACACCACGACTGAAGCAACATAAATGTGCAAGAAGGCAGTTCTGAAGGCGAAAGGGGGTCAAACACATTATTAGTATAGTGTTCCTAATAATCCTTTAGGTGAGTGTATATGTCTGATTGTATCTGCACTGTAAAAAATGCATTTTTGTCAAATCAGCATATATTTAGCAACATTTATTTATAAAATTAAGTTAAACAATTTCAACAAGATAAATCTCTTTTCTTGGACTACAACAAACACCCGAATTGTTGGCAACAGTTTACTTCCTTAGTCATCTGCATTTTCTGGATCAGATTTGGCTCGTATTGAAAAGTAGTAATGACAATATTAGCTCCTCATTTGCTATAAAACAATCTCTTCTGCTGATACTGAAAAACACAATGATACTGAAAAACACAGGGATAGACTGAATGAAGATCTCAAGGATTTTTTCCTCCGTGATGTTTTTGCTGGAAAAGATCTCCTCTTGATGGATTAAAGGAAGCATAAGGTTTAAACTTCTTTGGCTTTCTGGATTTTACAGATTTCCCCTTGTTTTTCTGTTTTTGAAGACTCGATTTAGTTATCAATGTTCGTTTTGATGGAGCGTTTGAAGTCTTTTGAAACAGGAGTGATTTTGTTACAGATACTGATGATGGTGAAGGAGTGACTTTTGCCTTCAATGCTCTCTCAATGTTTTGAAGAACAATTTCCAGTTTGTTCTTCAAAGATATCCGCTGATTCATTACAGATGCGTGCGTTCGGGGTGAAGGGGTCAAGGTTATGAGCGAGTTTGACAGCATCGCTTTCTTTCCTTTTCGAGGTGTAGCCTTCTTTTTGTCATATTTTTTCACAAACCTTTGATGTTGGAAAGTGTCTTTCTTTGCATGCTTCACTGAATCACAGGCTGTATGGTCCTTATGCAACCTCATTTGTTTAGATTTAGGGGTTTTTCGTTTGCTATTATGCAATGATTTAATTGGCTCTTTATTGCATGACAGGTCAGTGATGTCACTGCTTTCATTATTAAGATCGGTAGAATTGTAAGGTGTGGGGTCTTTCATTACTGCCACGGGTGCTACCTGAAATGATGTGCATCTGCAGAAAAAAAATTAAAAACACAGCTTTAGATATAAGCCAACAGACAAACAAACCACCAATTTGCCATTGACTTCAAATCGTGCATTCATTTAAATAAGGGAAAATTATGTGACTCCACATCTACTTGGGACTCAATTTGGGTTTAAAGTGGATGACTTGATTTGAATGTTTTGTCTGCACTATTTAAAATTCTGAAGTTTTAATTCAGCCTGATCTTACGAATTTCCGCGTTATAGTCACGGAATATTCTGCTCATTTATCTGTGTCATTGTCACGGATCTCCACGGACTTTCTTTTCCGTGTCAGTTTCATGTATTACTTAATCAATTGTTTTTCCTATTTTCTTACCATTGTCGCTTAGGTTTGGGGTTGAAACTACTTTCCGTTACATAAAATGACATTCTAGCCCAAACCCAACTTTAACCCTAATGTCAGGCTGCAATTTTTTTTAAATCTGGAAAAAAATTGTATACACCAATAGTTAAAGTGACATCCTAACCCAGACCCCAAATCTAACCCCAAACCAAAGTGAAAATGTCTATAAAATAGGAAACCAATATGTTAAACTGACACGAAAAAGAAAGTCTGTGGTACATACACGGAAAAATGCGGAGATCCGTGACAATGACACGGATAAATGAGCAAACAATTTAGTGACTATACCATGGAAATTTGTGAGATCAGGTTGGTAAATTGTATGGAGAAAAATACCAAAATAGCCATTTGCCTATAGTATTGTGGCTTGACTTTTCAAGCAGGACTCGACATGATTTGCTTGAGGTGAGCCACAGTCTTGACTTGTCTTGTTTAATTTGGTGAACTGAAAGTTGAGAAGACATGACAGATAAAGACCTACTTGCTTGTGATTTTGAGTAACTCAGTTATGTAACCATCATTACAATCAACATGCAAACAGATGATAAAGTACACCAACAAATCCAGAACTGTATGTGAAAAAGTGGTCAGTGCACCTCGTGCACTACATACAAAGCCATTCGATGTGAAGGACAAACCCAAATTCTGTTTATTTACAGATAACTTTGGCGTCCGCTAAATCAAATATGCTGCATGATACTTTAATATTGTTTTTTGTGTGTAGTCTATGAAAACCTTTATAAAGAGTTGATCTTATAAATGTAGATTTTGTATTTTCACACTTACGCTCCAAACCAGTTAAACTGGGTGCATCGTTTCCTTTGGGACAACTCGAAACAGTGGATTTTAAGAACGTTGAAGAAACTGTAGCCCACCATGTTGGAGATGGTGTCATTACCAGCCAGAAGACACTGTTTAAATCTAACAGAGAAGAAAAAACCAACATCGTATTCTTTTATTTTACAAAGCAATTTAGCAATTTTCATTGGATCAGCTTTGTGCCAATCAGAGAAATGTTAACTTCGTACTCCACTTCAGACTTTCTTTTAAAACATGCAGTATCATCTGCCTATAAACCATGACAAGAGAGACATCACAGAAGATGCAAACATACAGGATGAGTTATGACTTTTACGAGTCTCCCCTGAGGATGTGAAAATATTTCTGGCTGTGGAATGTGAAAGACCCCACAAGCTTTCTGTGCTTACCTGTGGTCGCAGTCACAGTGCGAGATGGTGTAGAGCTTGGAATTAAAGACACCATAGTTCACAGAGAAGGCTCGAATAATGTGTTCACAATGATCATGTTCCCTACAACATCTGTCTGCATGCTCAAACATTCCTAAATAAAAACATATGTGAAAATTAAAGGATATTATAAACCATCAAATACCAACATTCAGCTGTATTGACAATGCAGCCCAGATGAAAAAGTTGTAGTAGGATTATCTTAAGAAGTAAAGAAAAATATTTAGTGCACAAAAAAAGCACTTTACTTGTTGCTTGTTGTAACCATACCAACATAATCTGCTTTAAATGCTTTGTCAGTCATTTAAATTATTTAAATAAATTGTGAGGATAATAGTTTGATGACTTTCAACACTGTGTAGCATGTGACCATAAATATCTTTATGTAGTGTAATATAGTAGGCTATATAATGTAGTAGTGCACTAAGCAGAAGTCAATTGTATGATTTACTGAATGCAAACCTACCCAGCTGTTCATAGTTGTTTGCGCTCGTGCCTCTGCCGCACCAAAGGGTTCCCGGTAAAAGCAAAAATGCGCGTTTCTGGCGTATTGTAATGCTCCTTTGGTTTTGCTTTACATTTGCTTGCCCAAAAGGAAACCTGCTAAGCGGATTGATTTTAAATTTACACAAGCTGTCATCTTCCAGTATCACGCTTAAGTTGAAGTGAAGCAAACTCTCCGCTGCGTCCTGTGCGCGCTCCCGGTGTTCGCACATGGACAAATAACGCGTGGTTAAAGTCTCGTCAGTACTCGTGAAACAATTCTCAACCCTTCGCTCCGATGTCCACCTGCTCCAGTAAAACCGCAGTGATGCTGAGGAGTCCGGCTGCTGATGGCTCAGAAAACTCACCTCGAAACGCCCGCGGTCCGCTTGTATAAGTTGGCAAAATGGCGTTTTATCATTGCCGTCTCGCGTTATTATGGCACTGCAACAGCACGCGATTGTTAAAATCTCGACAGCATAAAATAAAGTCCAGATTCTCATATGTTGGAGATGTGGTGACATTGTTGAGCTGTTCGAGGAGTTTGGAAACATCGCCGCTTAACTTAAAAGCTGTCATAAGGGTCGATGGAAATAAAAAGCATTATTTGCAAAAAGCATCCATCTGTTTCAGTTCAGGCTATATAAATCAAAGTGTCATGATCGATTAATCAATTGCGTTGCCCAACATCTCATACATAATAGTCTACCGTTACGCGTGTCCATACTATTGCGTAGCACTAGCAGTGGTACTCCATATGAATCTGCACTTTCACTGAAGTCCCCGACTATTGGGTAACATGTTAAAACTTGTAACTGATTGAGTTTCAACGACACGAGTCACATGATTCGCTTTGGATAAGCGTCTGCCAAAATGCATAAATATGCCCATGCCAATGAATTTTTTTTTAAAGATATAAGTTTTACTTAAATTTTAATCCAGTTTTTATCAGCTTCACTGTTTATCAAAACATTACATGCTCTAATACCTCTCATCTTAACTTACTACAATTGATTATACATTGTGGGATCTCCAAAACTTAAATTGCTCTCCTTAATCTAAATGCTGCTGTCAGATTTCTTTTAAAGTCCATCTTTAAAAAAAATTACTTTAAATTGGTAACACATTTAAAAAGTTTTTTCAAATTACATTTTCTCACTAATTAAAAATTTTAAGGTGAAAAAATACCCCACCGAACCTTATCCTGAGCCAAAACCCTTTTTATAATTTAAGTAATGTAATCCTTTTATATTATGCAACATAATAAACAGAATTGTGTAGGAAAAATTTGTAACAATAGTAACAATATAGCATAAAGCAGGGCTATTCAAATCTTACCCTGGAGGGCTGGAGCACTGCAGAGTTTAGCTCCAACCCTGATCAAACACACCTGAGCAAGCTTATCAAGAGCTTCATGATCACTAGAAAATCACAGGCGGGTATGTTTGATTAGGGTTGGAGCTAAACTATGCAGTGATCCGGCCCTCCAGGGTAAGATTTGGATAGCCTTGGATACAGGCGCATTTCAAATTTCAAAAGTACATTGACTGAAAGATGGCAATGTCGCAAATCTGTGACGCAAGGATATCACTGCAGTACAGCAATGTGTTGTAAAGCTTCTTAAGGTGCAATATTTGAATCTCCAAGGTGAGAGTTGACGTTTACGGTCGCTGATGAGATCTGGGATCAAGATAAAGGGCTACATTTGGATTTGTCCGTTGCAATTATATGAATTTTAAAGATGTGAATTACATCAAACGAATAAAATTAACATCTTTGTAAATTTATGTTGTGTTTTGGTGTAATTATTGTTGCATAAGAGAAAACACATTTTGTGTGTTGTGGCAAAGAAACTAAACTTTAAATGGTCAAAATGGTTAAATGATTACAGAAATATTATTCATCCTAAGGTCAGAAAATACGACTGAAAGTCAGAAAATACTACTGAACTGAAAGGCCATTATATTATTTATGAATAGGATCTGCAAAGCTGTTAATACGTAAATAATTAATGTATTAGTCCTGTCAACACGTCAATATTATACGTTTCAGTGTGTATAAAATGTAAGTAAATGTAAGTGCTGTTTTTCTGTGATCTGTGTATTTTTATTAATGTTATAAATGATAAAGGTTCAATTTGGTGTTAGATTAACATGCAGGACACTTTGCGCAATAATAAAATGTATTCTTAGTTTTCTTGCTTTTTTATACATTTAGGCCTGGTTTCACAGACAAGGATTAGCTAAAGCAAGGACTAGGCCTTAGTTAAATTAAGCATATTTTATAAGCATGCCTTAGAAAATACATTACTGGTGTGTATCTTGAGACAAATCAATGGCACTGGCATATTTTTTTGTTTTAGTCTAGGACTAGGTTTAAGCCTTGTCTAGGGGGATAACCAGGGAATAATGTCCTGGGAAATGGCAATGGTTCGGTGCAATGGCCCATTAGGTCTATGAGTATGAAACTTTAATAAGGAAACTAAAAACAAACTTTCAGCTAATTCTAAGGAGGTAAGAGTATGACATCATTCTTAAAAAAAATAAACAAATATGACTCTGAGCTGATGTGTACAAACGCATTAATTGACATCATGAATTGGATCTTGACTTTATTATTGTGATATTATTGTGTGTCCTGTGACATTAGTCACTTTACCCAAATGCTGCTTATTCTAAAACCCACTTTTCATGTTGTTACAGGGCTGTGAATTTAGGACAGCCACCCTCCAGCACTCCCTATGGCCCTACAGAGGATAGGTAGATCTTCATAGTGAATTCAAATGGTCACTTCATCTGACTCTCATATAGAACAATTAAAGAAGACACAAACACATTTCATTCAGAAGTGTCTTATGAAACCTACAACTGTTTTAATAAACAGTATTAACCTATAGAGCCTACTATACATTAATCTGAGTTTGTGAATGGCATAATGGAGTCTAGCAGTTTCCATGGCTTCACCAGATCACACATTATTGATTTACTTAAAGACTCTTGAAATACAGACGTATGTGTTTGAAGAAAGCGTGTCAGAAAAGGTTATCTGACTGAAGACATCTGGACGACAGCTCATCGTTCACGACATTCAGTGATGGGCTTGGGCGATGGGCGTGAATTATGTAAAAAGAGCCCCACGCAAAATCGCACGAGAGATTATATGAGTTTGACGTGAACAACCATAAAAAAGGCGAGCACCCGATCCGCGCTCCTCTGCATGCGCAGTCGCCCTCTTCTGTATGCGCAGTCGCGCACTGACCGCATCGATCCACTCCGCATCGTTTGCAATCGTCTTAATTCAACAGTGAGCTGTTGGCAGCAGGTAAGGATATACAGACATATTTTAATTATATTTTCATCCTCATATACAGCGCCACAAACAGGTTTCCAACATGATGTATTCTGCGTCTCCGATCGTGAAACGATTTGCTGGCGATTTATTTCGTAACTGCAATGAAAAGCTGTATGGAATACAGAATGTGGTGTAAGATTTTGCATAAGACGAGGCGCTCATTGAGGAATATTATAGTGAAATCTGTGTGTAATCGGTATAAATGTATTCAGCCCACTGTGAACGCATGTGAATTAAAATGAACATGAATGAATGAACGAACGAACGAACGAACGAATGAATGAATGCTGCTCTGCTGTGCATCTATTGTTTTAGATGGGCTGATAACAGCATATGACGACATTATTCTGTTATGTCAGAGAGCAGCATGTTTGTGTTTTTGTGTGGATGTGACGGGTAAGGTGTGTCATGTCAATGCGGGTTTGAGAAGCAGAGCGCGTTCAC
Organism: Misgurnus mizolepis; assembly: GCA_025389145.1. NCBI lineage: Eukaryota > Metazoa > Chordata > Actinopteri > Cypriniformes > Cobitidae > Misgurnus > Misgurnus mizolepis. The sequence goes on along the minus strand of JAIFKI010000001.1, from coordinate 75,443,561 downwards.
TTCAATCCTCGAGCCGTACAGAGACTGCGCGCGCGCCCGGTTGGGATGGACTATTATTGCGCAGCATCCTTGCAGGCAAGCCTTTCCTTCTCTAACATTCAATAATACTGAACTACAGGGTAGTTTCTTTTTCATGGAGTGCGCATGAATGAACAGTTGGACCTATGGTAACCATAAACCTGGGATATGAAATGGGTCATAGCTGCTTTTTATATTTTATAGGGCATGTGTTTAAAAATATTTTTTTTACTCTGCTTCTATTTGCTGTTGGCAGTTTGGACAACAACGATTTTAATATTGTTGGTTGTGTTTAATTTTACCACACTAACCATGGTTTATCCATGTTTTTGGCTTTTACTATCATAAAACCCATGGTTATTTTTCATAAGGGTATTATAAAATGTTGGGTGTCTTTTCATTTGTAAAAATTTGCATTATAGTATCAGTGGTTGGCTTTATCTTATAAGTATAGGCCGAGTCAACTGAGTGATCACAAGCCAAAACAATTGACTTGCAAAACCAAGCATTTTTCTGTTTTATATGAAATATATTTTGCAAACTGCTTCAGATTTGACTTTAAAGGCATTAGTAGGCTATGTGCCACTGCAGGCAGCGTTTGAGAAAGACATTGAGACAAAAATATTAATATTACAGACAGCTTTCATTTCATTGTGATGTCAAATACTTTAAAAAATCTTTCTGGAACTGAATTTGTTTTTGATACTGCCTTCGAGATGAATGAAGATGTTAACAAACAGATCTCTCCAGGTATTACCTGTATGCAACTAACGTTGATTAAGAGGTGTATGAACAAATCCTAGTGAAAGGCGTGCAGTAAGGAAATAACAGCATGTTGACAAAGCAACAATATGAGAGAAACATGTAGAAGCCCTAATGCATTCAAGTACAGGACCCATTAGTTCATCTCAGTGGTTAACCTCAGGACTGAATCCTCATTTTGTGTCCTCACTGTCAAATTAAAACTTCAGAGGGAACATTAATGTGTCCAAATCATTTTTAGCAAATACAGATTTGTTATATTAGACATTAAAAATGGTGATTGCAGACTGCTTGCAGTTCATCTTAAGTTAGATTTCATTTTATAGTAATATAGTTTCACAAATGTTGTGTTATTTAGTTTGTGCTGATATTTTGGAGTGTTCCCATTGGCTCAATAAAAAAGCCATATGCCGTCACGTTCAGGATGATTTGCCTGTAAATCAGTCTAGAGAAGACAAGAAATAAAGCAGAGTTTGATCTTACTGATGCTGTAGAATGCAAATCTTGTCATCTAAATGCTAGATGATCAATTGTCACGCAAACTGTCATCATTTCTGTATGTACCTAAACATTACCTTTCCAACAGCAGCTCCTCATGAATGGTGAATCTACAGAGTCATCTGTGACAAGCATAGGGTTGCAATGGGGCAAAAAGTTTCTGTGCTAAATGAACTAAATCAAATTTTGAAAATATTCCAAATTGGAAACTTAACAGGAATTTATGACAATTTATTTAGGGAAATGTAAACTATAAACTACATCATATACAAACATAAATAAACATTTAGTTTGGTCATAAGCAAACATGCATGCAAGGTAATACAAATTTTGACTGTGCAAAATAACAGAAAACTTGCTTGCAGAATGTAGAAGAAAGTACATCACATCTTGAGCTATAGTAGCATCATAAATATTCAATGAAATACATTTAGATATCTGATTTACTGGATAGAAATTCAACTGAAATTGCATTAAAAATTGTTTGAAATATTGATTTTTTAACTACATTTAAGTTCCCTGGTAACTCTGAAATTATTTCAAATTCCCAGTTTATTCCCATTAATTCTCGTTAATTCCCATATATTCCTGTCAATTCCCATTGAAAGTTTCAGCATTGAAAATTCCCATAATTTTGCAACTCAGACAAGCATTATGGAAATACATTTTTAAATGTTTGTATTTACTGAACATGTAATATTTGCAGTCATATTCACTGTTTTTGTACAAAATGTTGAGTTGAATCTGCTTTGAATCTGTCTGTCTGTTAGACTGAAGTCTTTGATTTCATGAATCCTGTGATGGAGCGAGAGCTTTCAGACAGTTAGTAGATTGAGAGCAGGATTTCAATCATTGCAGTGCTGTATGTGTTTCACTCGGGGAGTACAGTAAGAGGTGAACGTGAAAAGCAAGACTTCAGGAAAGTGACGAACATTAAATCACTTTCACAAAATTGCTGAGCAAATCATTTTTAGTTTTCTTTCAAATATTCAGCTGTGGCTGTCAATCTTAAGTTTAGGATAAAGAGAAAGTGCCTGTAAAATATAATGTCCAAGCAGGACCTTTCCTTGTTAGGTTAGTTTTCAAAATACATACTGTTTTAACATGTGAATTTATTTGAGAATTGTGCTGTGTAAACAGCCCGATGAGCCAAATGTGACATCTAAAAGATTTTCAATCCAGATGATAAATGTAAAGCCATTAAATATCACTTAGATGTTCAGCATTTGTAAACATTATTTATGCCTAATGTCACATTAAGATTGATGTGAAGATTAATCACAGTTGAACAACAAGATTATTGTCATAAGCCAACAAATAATAAAATGTCCATTTATTTGTCCATGTGTTTTATCTTTTAGTATCTGCTGGCTTTTTATGAGACAGAAATCCTTTTGAATTTGAGAGTAAATGCAAAAAAATTTTGAAAACCAGATTTAGCTCCGGTATGTAGTGTCAAGCAGAAGACACAGCAGTTACTTCATGAAATATAAATATTTTTATTATATATACACACACACACAAAACGGTAATATAATATGTGACACTGGACCACAAAAACAGTCATAAGAAATTTGTTGAAAATAAATAAAAAAGCTTTCCATTGATGTATGGTTTGTTCGGATTAGATTGCAATATTTAGCTGAGACACAACTATTTGAAAATCTGGAATCTGAGGGTGCAAAAAAAATCAAAATATTCTAAAGTCATTAGCCAAACATATTACTAATGATAAATACATTTTTGATATATTTATGGTAGGAAATTTACAAAATAACTTCATGATCTTTACTTAATATCCTAAATTTTTGGCATAAAAAATGCAATGATTTTGACCCATACAATGTATTTTTGGCTATTACTACAATTTTACCTGTGCGACTTAGCCTATGACTGGTTTTGTGGTCCAGGGTCACATTGCCAGTGATTTTTTTTTGTAATTTGAACATGTTTAAATCGGACTTTGCAAAGTAATTTTGCTTTCTGATTAAGTATTTACAGTATCTTCATCATTGTCTTTATCTTCACAGTGATTGGCTCACAATGACAGACACCGTGATGGCCACTAAAGGTGTCCATACATCATCTGGACCGTGTGTTGGAGCTGAGCTGACGGATGAGGAGAAGGAGATCATCAACAGCGTCATCGCCCGGGCTGAGAAAATGGAGGTGATGGAGCAGGAGAGGATCGGGTGAGATGAGAGACCATAAGAACACAGTAAAGTACAGACATTTGCCTTTTACGGAGCCAATAGCCATTAGAGCGGTCCAGGTTTCAATACTATTTCTCTTCCATGTACAGTCATTATCTTAAAGAAAATGTTGGGCATAATGTTTAAACGGACCATCTACAGTACATTTCATTTAGGTTTAATCAAAGTTAGGTCAGGAACAAAGCTTTTTTAATAGCATATTTGATGACCGCCTGTTTAATTTATTACAGACGTCTGGTGAATCGTCTGGACAACATGAAGAAAACGGTGTGTGGAGATGGAGTTTCACGCTGTCTGTTGTGTGGAGAGCAGCTGGGAGCTATGGGGGTGAATGCAGTGGTGTGTGAGGACTGTAAGAAGGTAACAAACTTTATATATCCAAATCCTAATGCATCCAGAGCAGTACATCTATACAGCTTAAATGCACGGCAAAGCTCTTTGGATTAAATATTTACTGAATGCACAACCCCGGATTTCCACCGACTGCGGAACGGCTGCGGATCCGCTGCGGAACGGCGGCGGAGTCAATCGGTTTCCATTCAAGTCAATGTGTGTATTTCCACTGACTGCGCTCCGAATCCGTCACAGCTCCGGCCATCCGCAGCTCTCCGGCACAAATACGCAGAGCTTCTATTTTTGACGGATGCCGGACAGCTCCGCAGGACGGAGCCATGACTTTATCGCATGATCATACCTGAATACGCGAGAACTCGTGTTTTTTTTATTAAATATTTGCAATACAAACATTACAAACACATGCAAATAAAGTCATTAATACAGAAACAACAAATAATAGACAAGAGAAGAGCCAGGGCAGTTTCAAATAAATACATTAAAGATAGATCATAAATGAATGTTTTAGCAGCCTTCTTATTTTTTGAATTTTGGATGGATTTGATGTACTGCTCTGTCTACGCGAGATCTCGTGTTGTGATCTAGGCTGGTTTGTAAAAACGTTATAATTCAACGGCATAATGGGCAGAGACAGAACTAGGTATCGCGCGATCATCACGTGAATTTGCGAGACCTCATGGGTCCTCGTCACTTCAGCACGCATCCGCCCTGCAACAAATACGGATCTGGTGGGTATTGGCGGACGGAGGAGTGCGGAGCCGTAAAGCAGCGGAGCTGATCTGCAGCCGCTCCGCAGTCGGTGGAAATCCGGGATAACTGTAGAAATATAAATATAACTTATGACTACTGGTTGTAAGCAGACTTTTGAGGCATCATAGGGTTTAAAAATGCCTCTTCCAACCATTACATTCACCTTAAAGTCCAGATGAAATCAAAACTGACAATTCTTATTTTTTATGTAATATTGCAGTGTTTATTATAAACAATGTATTTGTGTGGCCCATTATTTTTTTTAATTAATGAGACCTCATCAACTTCATTCAAAATCTGAAAATGTACTTCCGCCCTCTTTTGGCAATCATTCTCTGATGATGTCAACTGGACGGCTTGGGCGGGAACATCCGTTAACCCCGCCCCTCCAGCTGTCACGATACAGTCACACAGGGCGTCAGTGTTAATGTCATGGGTTGCCAAACTGAAATGTTGATCCGTCTGTCAATCTGATCACCTTATGCAAATAGCCTAGTGTAGATGCTAGCCAATTACATTTATGCAAGACCGGAGATGTATTGCGGTCCACTGTCATTGGCTGGTGTCGCTATGATGATTGCATTAGAGTCACGTTTCAGACACGCCCTCCAACAAGCACTAATACTGATGCCTCATGTGAATGAACTGTCAGTAGTCTGATCCCAGTTCCATGTCTGAATGAAACACCTACTTTTCTATATCCAATCAAAGCACAATGGAAAACACAAGCCACACCCACAATCACTCACTGCATTAAATTCTGTTTCACTTGGAAATACGTCACAACACAGAAGTAAAGTCATTCGTGACTTTGGTTTCCTGGGACTTTAAAGGGGACATCATGAAAATCTGACGTGTGCTATAATTGTGTCCCCGGTGCTTTTGTTAACCTAGAAAATGTGAAAAAATCAACCCAGTAAAGCATTCTCCGCAAGCATGTGAAAAAATAGGTCATTCAAATCTGACTGCCCTTGTGATGTCAGAAAAAATTTGCATTTTAAAAGACACACCCAAGAACTGCACATTTTTGCTCACATCTACAAAGTGGCAATTTAACATATTATAATAAATTATCTGTGGGGTATTTTGAACTAAAACTTCACATATGTACTCTGGAGACACCAAAGATTTATTTGACATCTTAAAAAAGTCACTTAAAAGCACTTCAGGAGTAAATCTGTCAGGTGTGAGATGTGTATTTAATGTAATTATAGTATATGATATTTACTGCTGTTATTCCCTTCAGAACATGTGCACTAAGTGTGGAGTACAGACTAACACTCGACCGCGCTCTGTCTGGCTCTGCAAGATCTGCGGTGAACAGAGGGAGGTGGGCAAACTGAAAATATTACCATAAACCCTAAACTATAGTTGTCTAGACTTTAAGTCTCGTCTGATGCTGTGCGTATCTTTTTCAATTAAAGGTGTGGAAACGATCTGGAGCTTGGTTCTTCAAAGGTCTCCCTAAACAGTTCTTACCCTCACCTATGCCCATTTCTAAAGCCAAAGAGCCGAGGCCTCAGCAGAACCCTGCTGTACGTCCAGCGGTCGAGCAGTCTCAAACACAGGTCACAGGTGAGATTAACTACCGCTCGTTTATAAACCTGTATATAATATTCTGCAATTATTCATACAAAACTGATGCTAAGATTCCACAAAGAAGGATTTCTTTAGTACATGTTTTACGAGTTGGTTAATTCATATGAATTTGTACGTAGTGAATCATACCACAACTTATGATTATCAGAAAAAGAATTCACGGTGCGGAAGCAAATCATACAAATCATATGAATTAGCCACCTCATAAAATACATACGAAATACCACACTTTAAAATCATTGCCATTTCTCTCATAAACACACGGAGGACAGTTAGGTTTATGTTAAAATCTTCAGTAACTAATAACCTGGAAATAGAGAGCAACATTGAGTCATATGGAGCACTTATAACCTAAAAACCTAAGGTCTAGTCGAGCCACAGGTTCTCCTTCATTTTCATGATGTTTTTCAGGTCCAATGGAGAGTCGTTCATCTGCTCAACAATCACCGGCTGCAAGTAAGAAACCTTTAACCGCCTGAAGGTTTCTATTACAGTACTTGTTCACACCAGAAACATTATAATGTTTATGTGCAATATAATTTACTTTTATTTGCACTGGACACCCTTATTTTACATTAAGTCCCGCAAGCATATTTCCACCATAGCCTTTCTTTAAAAATGAAACCTTTTCAAAATATTATTTAATATAAATTGAAAAAAACAAATACATACATAAAAGTATCAAAGTACAGAGGCAAAGACAGACATTTTCACCCTGGACTTTCCCATTGCTAGGTACTACAGTATATACAGCTTATCATAGCAAAAAATGACTTTCTTACTTAGTATTTTTGTCTTGTGTTCAGTAAAAATGTCTCAAAGTCCATAAATCAAGATGACCTAAGAAAATAAGTCTAGTTTTAGACCAAAAATATACAATTTAAGAGAATTTGTGCTTAAAACAAGCAAAAAATCTGCCAATGCAGTAAGAAAAAAAATCCTGAAATAAGTTTATGTGTTTCTTAAACACTTAATTCAAGAAAAAAAATCATGATTTGCTTGTTTTAAGTAACTTACAAATTTACTTACATTTTATATATTTTTTGTCTAAAAACTAGACACATTTTAAGGTCATTTTGCTTGATTCTTGATTTAAGAATTTTTTGATATTTGTACTGAAAACAAGACTAAGTAAGAAAGTCTTGTAGCTTACATTGCACTGAACATATATAATAGCCCATTATAACTGATTATTATGATCAACTATACTGATATGTTATTAATTAGGATCTAGAGTTATTTATTTTAATGAAATGTATATTTGTAATATAGATTTAGAGCCCACAAGGGATCCACCGATTGCTCCAAAACCGCCTGTGGCTCCAAAACCGTCTGCTCTTCAGTCTCGTGGTTACTCTGAATCAGATGGATCGAATCCGAACAGTCCTGTAGTGATGAAGAAAACAATGAATGTGAACGCAGCAAGACCGCTCGCATCTGGAACGACTCAGTCAGGTCAAAACAAACATTACACAAGTCTGCATTTATCTGGTTTCCTGTCAAATATCTCTAGTTGAACTCTTGATTCTGATTGATTGATTGATTGATTGATTGATTGACAGACATTTCTACATGTAGATTTACTGTGAAGTTTGTTAACATTACAGTTTGCAACTAATAAGATAGAGAAACAAAACGCTGGTCAAGAACATTAGTATAGCATTTTATTTTTGGAAATCATGTTTAGTATTACTTTTGATATTTAATTGAAAAGCACCCGAATATCTGGCAATCTGAAAGTGCAACTGTGAATACCTATAGCAAAAAAAATTATATTTAATTTATAATTTTAAGTATATTTTAAAATATAAATATAAATGTGCTTAAATATATTTTGAAATATGTTTATAAAAATGTATTTTTCAACAATATATTTTTTGGGCCATTTTGGATATTTTGAAATATATTTTATTATATATTTAATATATTAAATAAATATATTTAAAGCATTTTTATTACATGTATATCTTATTGAAAGAAAAACATAACAGGTTTGAAAAGATTCAAATTAAATATATTTTCAAAATATATATAATTATAATTGTATACATTTTTTAATACAAACATTTTTATTTTGGTCAGAAAAAATATTTTTTTACGGTATGGGTTGTAAAATAAAAAATGTATTTGTTGCCCCTGAAATACATTTTGAAATATATGTTAGATTAAAACAAAATATATTTACAAATTCTTTACTTTCTACTAAATGTATTTAACATATATTTTAAAAAGAATTGGCCAGAGAAGTGTATTTTTGTATAGCACATGTATAGACAAGAATATACAGAATAAGTCATAAGGGTGTGCTGGAGTTTATTAAAAGATGAATGACTCAATATGAATCTAATCTTTCATAATTAAATGATGTCGTGTTTGTGGTGTGCAGAGACCGAGAGGGGAAACTATCAATCCAATGTTGTGCAGGACAGAGCGCCACCTGTTGAGCTGGAGGAGAGGAGGAGCGCCGTATATAACCAACATCAAAGCGCTCCACCTGTGGATGATGAAGAGGAGACAAACAGCTATGACTCTGATGAAGCAAGTAAGACTCAACGTTCCTCTGCTTCAATGTGGGTTTCAAATAATAAATACACATTTAGTGGTTTCTAATCAAGTATTATTTCAGATGACGTTTATCCAGTACGACAGTACGAAGTTTTTTTTTACAGTGTATGTTTGTTGATTTTAAGATCAGTGTTGAGTTTAGATCAGCTAGTTGCTGGCTTTCAGTCTGTACAATAACATTGCTTTCATAATATCATTCTCTTAATATTTTCTAACCCTAACAAAAAAATTTTCATTATATTTGCTGGTATATTATATCATACAGTAGAACTGAATGAGATGTAGATGTAGATGTAAAGTGCTTAACAGATTTATTAGAGCACCTGACATCCTGCATCATGAAGTGCTTTAATGCAAACTCACTTTTTTATACCTTCATTCAACAAGTTATTTTTTTATTAAGGACTGCACTTAAATAACTCATTGGGCATCTGAATAAAACAATAATAAAGTGCTTCACTGTTTTTCTGCAATTTTTGTAAAACATTACATAAAAAATCATACATTTTATTTCAAGCAGCCAGATGCATCACATTACATAAAGTTATTATTATTTCAACCAGCATAGCTGACTCCTGTATTTCATTAAAGATTTATAAAACTGGGTTACATAGCCCCAGGAGTACACAAGGTAACTGGATTCATTTATTTTTTACGTCACTCTTTTTTACGTCACTGGTGATAAAAGCACCTGCTAAATGAACAAAACATCATAAAATAAAGATTCATGTTATGTTTTAGCACTGCAGCAAACCTCTTCAGGAATGAAATATGGGCAAGAGTCTTGTGATAATAAATCTCCAGCACTTTATTTTCCTCCCACAGTTAAGACTCTGCAGAAAAACTTCATTACACTGTGAAACTGTTGCCAAATCCAAACATCGCCTTTGATTGATAGAAACTTCAGCTCTTTCAATGCTGTCTATGGAAAGTAAATCTCTTTAAGTGATTATGGTTAAGCACTGCAGGCATAAATGGATGAGATTTAACCCCCCGGTTTCATTGACAAGGCTTAAGGCTAGACTTAAACTGAAAATAACTTGCACTGACAGATCTTATAATATGCCAGTGACATTGATTTGTCCTAACATCTTTTTAAGGCATGTTTATAAAAAAATAAACATATTAATTTAACTAAGGCCTAGTCCTGGCTTTAGCTAGCCTTGTCCAACCTGATCTCACAAATTTCTGTGAAATATGCATTATTTTGCTCAGTTTTTCATGACATTGTCACGCATTTCCACCATTTAACGTTAGTTTCACGTATTGGTTACTCAACTATTTTTGAACAATTGTCGCTTCGGTTTGGGTTTGATTTGCTGTTTGAGTTAGGTTGTCACTTTAAGTATTGGTTTACACAATTTTTTTCGTATTCTTTTTAAACCATTGTCGCCTGACGTTAGGGTTAGAGTTGGGTTTGGGCAGTAATACATAATAACAGTAATGTACGTCATGTTAGTTTTATACTATATATGTCAGACTTCATGTTTAAGTATATTATGTATGACATCTTTGTAATGAAGATTATATTGTGTTTGTTTCAGCAACTCTTGGAGCTTTGGAGTTCACTTTACTGTATGATCAACAGAACAACAGTCTTCAATGTAACATCATCAAAGCAAAGGCAAGTCCACAACTTATTCACTAACTCACGTCTGAAGTCTTACATATAAAATATAAAACTGGTCATCTTTCCGACATATACATGCATAGGTGTCATTTACACTGGGGACGCTGGGGACATGTCCCCACCACTTTTTGAAATGGCTGATTTTGTCCCCACCACTTTTTGAAAGGATTTGGTTAAAATTTTCTGAAAAATCAAACAATACACGTGCGACTTACACTGCAAAAATGACTTTCTTACTTAGTATTTTTGTCTTGTTTTCAGTAAAAATATCTAAAATCTAAAAATATTCTTAAATCAAGATGCTTTTTCTTGATGAGCAAAATGACCTAAGAAATTAAGTATAGTTTTTAGACAAAAAAAATATATACAATTTAAGTGAATTTGTGCTTAAAACAAGCAAAAATATCTGCCAATGGGGTGAGAAAAAAAATCTAAAAATAAGATTTCTTTTTTCTTAAACACTTAATTTAAGCAAAATTTTCTCACCCCATTGGCAGATATTTTTGCTTGTTTTAAGCACAAATTCACTTAAATTGTATATTTTTTGTCTAGAAACTAGACTTATTTTCTTAAGTCATTTTGCTCATGAAGAAAATATGTCTTGATTTAAGAATTTTTAGATATTTCTACTGAAAACAAGACAAAAATACTAAGTAAGAAAGTCAGATTTTCAAGAAAAAATTTCTTAGTAAAATATCTAAAAATTCTTAAATTAAGATGCTTTTTCTTGATGTGCAAAAATCTAGTTTTTAGACCAAAAATATCAAATTTAAGTGATTTTGTGCATTAAACAAGCAAAAAATCTGCCATTTTCCGAATTTAGTGCTTAAGAAAAATTCTCACATTTTTGTGCTAACCCCATTGGCTGATTTTTTTGCTTGTTTTATGCACAAAATCACTTAAATTTGGTATTTTTCGTCTAAAAACTAGACTTATTTTCTTGTTTTTCAAGAAAAAGCATCTTAATTTAAGAATTTTTAGATATTTTTACTGAAAACAAGGCAAAAATACAAAGAAATTTTTTTCTTTATGTGAGTATTTTTGTGTTGTTGACCGGCCTACACTATGCCCATTTTTGATGCGCCATTATTCAATATTTTTCCCGTCATGCTGTAATGTTTTTTCATCTGATTTTTTGTCCCCACCACTTTTCAACACAAACTGACGCCCCTGTATACATGCCTATGTATGTTTTGTAATTTATCTTGTCTTCTCTGCATACGTCTGAGCATCTATAGCTGAGAGTCAAACAAAAGCATGTGTCTTGGGTTCATCCTTAAAAATGCAGTGTTTTAAATGTGTTTGATTATATCATTCATATCTGTGTTGTTTTTTAGGGTTTAAAGCCAATGGATTCTAATGGACTTGCAGATCCGTATGTGAAGCTCCATCTGTTACCTGGTGCGAGTAAGGTGAGAGAAAGTGTGTGTGCTGCCATTCCTACATGTAATATGTATAATAATAATCATTTAAAAGTTTATCATTGATTTATGACCTTAAATTTATGACCCAGACATCGACAGAAATATGACTCTGTGCGCATGAATAGATTCGTTCATTGTACTCGCTAGCTGATGCCGTTTGTAACATCAGAGATTTTACTGTACCTGTATTTCATCAAGGATCAGGAGTTTTGTATGCATTATATTATACTTTAAATGATAAAGTAATGTGTACTTATAGATAGAGTATAATATAGCTTGTCGCAGTGAAATAGGCATTAGCTGATGTTCATACATTTTCTTTACTTGTACTTTTTTAAACTGCTGCTTTTTAAACATTATAATACATGTGAAATATTAGATAATTTAAGTTTACTGTACATCACAGATTATTTACTCTGTCTAAGCATTGATAGTTAAACAGAGCATCTTTCCTGTCAATGCAGTCAAATAAATTGCGCACCAAGACGCTGAGGAACACTCGAAACCCGGCCTGGAACGAGACGCTGGTGTATCATGGGCTAACAGATGAAGACATGCAGCGCAAAACCCTCAGGTTTGACTCTATATTAGCACACTCACTTATCTCTAATGACATAAAGAATAAAGTCTTATTGGTTATAGATGGGGTTGGTAATGCATTTAAAGGTTAATATATTAATATACTGTTAGGCATTTTTATTGGTACGGTATAATATACTATAGCTTTACTAACAGGATATTGATGTCAGTGGTGGTCGGTGACTTCTTTTTCAGGGGCACACGATGCAAGGTCGCCACAACACGTATTTAGCCCGTTGTGTGTGGTTTGCCATTTCAAAATATGTGTTTGGGGCGTCATATGAACTTATGTGCATCACGCGTCATGTCAAAATACATGACTGTTGCAGACGCTTCAAAGGGGTTTATGATTAAAAAGATGCTCATGTTTTCCAGTTACTCGCTTAATCTTATGTTTATTCAGAGTTAAGTTAGTGTCTTGCGAGTATTTAAAAAAACATGAACGTATCTTTTATCATAAACCCTTTGGATGCATCTGCAGCAGGCACGTATTTTGACATGATGCATGATGAACAAACACATATTTTGAATTTGCGCCCCTCGGAAGAGATCGATTGATGTCCAGTTAAGTTAATGTGATCAATTTCAGTCATTTGCTTATTTCATTATTGTAAGAAGTGTATTGATTTCAAATCTTTTCTTATTAATTCCAATTGAAAAATGGATTACAACATTGTAAATCCTAAAACATGCTACGAACTTTCAAACTGAAATTTGATTTCCCGTTTTTTTATTGTTCTCTCATACATTTTGTACCACAATATGTTTTCCAGTTTTTTCTCACACAAGTGTTCATTGCTGTTAGATAATGATAAGGTGATCAATTTCATGTAACATTCAGTGTTTGTAGATACACAATAAATCTTGTTTTTATTTCTGTTGGTACAGAATATCTGTCTGTGATGAGGACAAGTTTGGCCACAATGAGTTTATTGGAGAAACCAGGTTTGCTCTGAAAAAGCTGAAGTTTAATCAGAGGAAGAATTTTAATGTTTGTTTGGAGCGAGTTGTTCAGGTGAGTCCATCCTTTACACAAACAAACATCAGTGAATGAGCTGAACATCTAAATCATGTGTGAGACGCTTCTGTCTGTCTGTCTGTCTATAGACAAAGAGATCGAGCGCTGCTGGAGGTGCACGAGGAATCGCTCTCTATGAGGATGAGGTCATTCTTCATATTTATAAATTCATATTTACCCTATCACGACAAACTAGATTTTGTTAAAAAGCTCTAAGAATGTAGTTTTCATATTTCAAAACCTTTTAGCAGTAATAATAAGGCAGTGACAGTAATTTATTAATTTGTGACAAGAGTATGCAGCAAACCATTGACACCTAGTGGCCGATGTTGGTAAAACCACTAAGTGTGACACAAACCATATTTTTTGTGATAATTTTATGTATAAAGTATATACTTTATTGCTTTATTTTTTATTTATTACAACAAATGTAAACTGCTATAACAATTTTTTATTTAACTGCCGCGCCAGTTAAGGGGTAAAGGCAGTTGAACAAAATAAAATTCATATATTAACATGTTTTTAAGTTTATTATTGCTCACATATAGTGCTTGATCCTCTCCATGTGTTTGTTTTTTTTTTTAGCCCGGGAAGGATGGAGTCGAGTTGGAGGAGAGAGGCCGTATTTTGATATCCCTCATGTATAACAGTCAACAGAGTCGTCTCATTGTGGGAGTCATACGCTGTGTTCACCTGGCAGCCATGGATGCTAATGGCTACTCGGATCCTTTTGTTAAAATGTGAGTCTTTTTCTATTGAAATCTTTTATCACTTTCAGAAATTTAGAAAGTTTCAGAAAGTTAATTTTTAACGTTAAGTTAAGAGCAAACAATACCAGAAACAGATTTGATTTTTTTATTCATTTTATTTCTTTTATTGTTTTGAAGTTAATAGCTGGTGTTTCTGTACTATTTTTCATTTAACTTCAGATGTTTAATGCACAAATGTCTTTCATTGAATTAAACTTATATTTACAGTACTTGCATCATTTACATTCAAATCATTTGTTATGATATAAAATATTTTATAAGCTTACCTCAGATGAGCATCTCTTCACCACAACAGTGTGTTAGAATAAATAGATAAATGTGCTTTGACTTAAAAAAAAAAAAAAATCATGTCTGCTGGTTGAAGCGACCCAAATAATGTGTTATTTAGCAACAAGAATGCAAATTTTAGCAGATAAATCATACCAAAGCACAATTTTTACACCCACAATGCGATTGTTACTGGAGGACTAGTTTGGGGATTGGACTAGTTTTGAGGAGCAATTACGTGGGTTATTCTGTGAAACATGCACTTTTTATATATTTACGGAAGGAAATTTACTAAATATCTTTATGAAACATATGGTCGGCTATTGCTACAAATATACCCGTTCCAGGGTCACGTTTGATTTGTGTGGATTTGTTTCATATATTTTGTTGGATGCAGATGTCTGAAACCTGACATGGGGAAGAAAGCCAAAAACAAGACGCAGATCAAAAAGAAGACCCTTAATCCAGAGTTTAATGAGGTATGAATGAAACCAACACCTCGTACACATTTCACATATACTGTATATACATAAACACTTGCTTGTATGTTTTTGAACTTAATGTGCTTTTGTTCTTCTGCAGGAATTCAGCTATGAAATTAAACATGCAGAACTGGCCAAAAAGACTCTTGATATCTCTGTGTGGGACTATGACATCGGCAAAAGCAACGATTACATAGGTAGGACTGTCATAATGTCATTGAGGAACTCAGATGCAAAAGCCGCTAAACTCCACCTCTGTCAAAAATGAGATAATGATTATTGATCAAATGATCTCGGCATGTTTATATGTTCTTATACTACGGGTCTGTTGAATGCTTGATTCTGATTGGCTGATGAATGTTCTGAGGTGTGCAATTATTTTCTGGGAATGCACGGCAAACGTAGTTTCAGGCAGCTCTCTTGGCTGCATTACAGTTCCATATCACTTTGCATAGTTAACTGTAATAACAGACTAACAAAATTATTTGAATCTGAATTATTAAAAAATAATGCACGAAAAGATAATAGTGCATGAAAGATAATTAGATGTACAATGATGTGCGAAACAAGCGTGGATCAGATTTAAACTTGTGTCTCTTGAAAGTACGTGGACCTGAATACAACCTAGAGGGTTTTGCAGCGAAAGACAGTCAATTTTGCTACTTAACATTGAAATGACTAAAGTGACATTGGATACTGACTAACAATGTTTTCTTTGACATTAAAGTGAAATTACTAAACTAAACAGAAGAGCCTGATATTTTAAGATTTAAGATTTAAGATTTAAGATTTATTTCACAATATCACAATATCACAAATTACATATGTTGCATTGCAATCACTACATTTCAATGCAGCAGATACAAATAATACTATTGTGAAAAATGGACTCCCAGAAGCAGTAGCTTATAAATAGGGGTCCATCCCACCACCAGACACCATCCCCCTAACCAAAAGTAAATAACAGTTTCTATACCTTGCATCATGATTTACATTGATCCATGCACCAATATGAGAAGTTTAATCCTCAGCCGCAGATCCCTCAAGTCTGTATTTCTCCAGTAGTTGTTGCTTTAATTTCTTTTTAAATTTAGAAAATGTTTCAGATTGTTTTAAATTAGTATCCAGTTCAGTCCATAATTTAGGACCTCTATAGCATACACTAAACCTAGCACTTGTTAATTTCCTCCATTTCCCTTTTATAAGTAGTTTATGTCTAGTGTGATGTGTGTGAGACGGTGTATATAATGGAATGAGTTCACATAATCTAGTATTTAACCTGTTGACCACCTTGTACATTATGCAAGCATTATGATAAAAGTGCTAATTTACAAGAAAGCATAACAGATGCACTTAGAGGCTTTTGCATCTGAACTTCTCAATTCTTTATATTTAATTTTTGTTTAAGAAAGCAAAAATTTTTCATATTGCTAATCTTTCAGGTGGATGCCAGCTGGGTATCACTGCCAAGGGTGAGCGTTTGAAACACTGGTATGAATGTCTGAAGAACAAGGACAAGAAGATTGAGCGTTGGCACGCTCTCGTCAATGAGAATCACGTCTCCAGCGATTAAAGTCTCGACGCTCGTGCATGCCTTAGACTATATCGCTATATTCTCCCTCCGGTCACCTGACGTTATCCTTCAATAACTGCTTATCTCCAGCGTCACTCTTCTTGTATGTTGTCATCCGACGTGCTTTCAAGAAACTGATGATATCTGGAGCTTCGTCCACTGTGACTCAAACTCAAACAAGCAAAGCTTAGCGCTTGTGTGCAAAAGAAGCGCTGCACAATCATCTACTTTAAAGATCCGGCCACAGTAGAACTGCAATAGAAACACTGCAAAAAATAACATGTTGTTTAATCTTGTTTTCAGTGCAAATAACTACAAATTCCAAAATCAAGATGTATTTTCTTGATGAGCAAAATTAACCAAGAAAATAACTATAGTTGTTAGACAAAAAAAATATTAAATTTAAGTGAATTTGTGCTTAAAACAAACAAAATTTTTTCTTGAATTAAGTGTTTAAGAAAAATACCAAGGAGGATTAGGACCAATAAAAAATAAAAACATCTAGGGATTAAAGTCATTCTAATGCAAGATTTAAGCTAGTAGTTTTTGAAGAAAAAAAGAAGTAAATTTTGAAGTAAAATTACGAGAATAAAGTCATAATATTGTGAGAATAAAGTCAATTTAATGAGAATAAAGACAATATAACGAGAATGAAGTCAATATAACAAGAATAAAGTCGTGGAGTTTTGGGAATAACGTCGGATATGTTTTGAGAATAATGTCATATTTTTACATGAATGTGTTTTGATGTAAACAAGCAGATCTTATTTCTTGAAATATTATGAATTTATTCTCGTTATATTTACTTTATTCTTGAAATATAACGACTTTAATCTCATAATTTTATTTATTTAGACTTTTTCTCGAAAACTACTACTTAAATCTTGCATTAAAATGACTTTAATCTCGAGGTGGTTTAATTTTGTTAATTTATCTTGGCACTAATCCATCTTTGTAGAAAAAAGTTCTTACCCTATTGGCAGATGTTTTTTTTTTGCTTGTTTTAAGCACAAATTCACTTAAGTTTTTTAGGTCATTTTGCTCATCAAGAAAATGCATCTGGATTTAAGAATTTTTAGATATTTGTACAAAAAAAAGACAAAAATACTAAATAAGAAAGTCATTATTGCAGTAAATAGCAACTATATTGACCTTGTTGTGGGCATGCCTTAAACACATTTCTTAATTATTAAAAAAATACATGAAGGTCTTTCTCCTTAAAAGCACTTGACCGTCTGAAGCAAGGCAGATATAGGATTTATTACAAGCCTTTGTTTTAAAGTCCAGGTTTACAGGTCAACGTGGAATGTCGCTTTTCCGAACACCTGCACTTTCCTGTTCCCGTAACAAAGCCAAAAGTCACTTTTACAAGACTGACTGATCATGACTAACAGATAAACGCTGTGCTCTACAAATGTTTACATATTCTACTATTGTACGATTGCGATAAAGGACAAAAAAACAAAAACTAATCAAGTGCTGTAGAACGGTTAAGAGTCTTATAGTTTAGAGCTTTTGAACTTCTTAGAAATGACTCGATTCGAGTGATCTAATCTGCTGTTTAGATACGTTTAGGTAGATCTTCTCATGAAGACAATGTTTTGTGACACATCTTGTTTGCTTGCATGCTTGATTCGTCTGATCTGAAGTTGTTTTTTCTTCTTTGTGTCTTATAAGCACCACAAACCTCTCACATACAGAAATGTGTCTTCATTCATCAAGTCTATTGACTTATATGTTTACATTAAAGGTGGTTCACTATTCTGGCACATCTGCAAAAGGTTTAAGTGACCATCATGTTTACATCATTAAAACAGTGAGAGGAAATGAGAGGATGACGATGATTAAAGAGGAGGAAGAGAAAGAAAGAGACCTGAACCTACAGCCCAATTCAGCAAAGCACATGAAAAATGAAAGGACCTCGATGTTTTTAGTGCTCTTTGCCGTTATCATTGCCAACTCTTATGCATGTGAGCCTCTTCTTTAATCTTACTGTATAGATTTCATTTCCATATTTTCTTCTTATTGTAGGTCAGTTAGTTCCTCTGAAGAATGCATTTTGACATTTCACATGCATAAGTATTCCTTTACTCAACTTTATTCATTTTCAAAGAATAATATAGCACACCAGTGTACTATTTTTTAAAGATTTGTCAGGTTAGTTTGTGAATGTATATTGGTATAAATAAGATTGATATACAATGATGTTCTCTCATTCTTCTGATTCTGTATTTGTATATATATATAGTGCATGTATTTGGCACAGCAGGGAAATGTTTCTGTTTGAACTTTGCATGTAAAGATTTTACCTGGAGTTCAAACCACAGGCCAATAAAAGCCAATATAAGCTGCATATTTACTCATCTGTTTGTCACTTTTGTGCACTGTAAGATCTTTCATGATATCAAAATGATC
Source organism: Misgurnus mizolepis (assembly GCA_025389145.1). Classification (NCBI taxonomy): domain Eukaryota; kingdom Metazoa; phylum Chordata; class Actinopteri; order Cypriniformes; family Cobitidae; genus Misgurnus; species Misgurnus mizolepis. The sequence goes on along the minus strand of JAIFKI010000001.1, from coordinate 75,424,644 downwards.
AATCTTTGACAGTAAAGCAGTTTTATTGTACAGATTTATGTATGAATATAGCCATAGTTTCTGAAATGGATGCCGTTGGTAAAAATCTGAATACAAAAGATGCAGGGGTGCAAGATAAGTATTTTTTTATATTGATGTGTATATAAGAAACTTTAACGTATGTGTGCGTGTGTCACTTTAGCCCTGCCTTCAAACACATCAATCAAAACCTCTTTCAGATCACTAGAGGGCAGCTGTGGATGTGGATAACAACATCTCTCTTTACTCTCTTCAGTGTGTCTCAATCAGCTCACCAGATGGCAACGGGGGTCACAGTTTTGATATTTTATTTTATATCTTAAATTAATCAAACTTCAGAGAAACAAAATTGACATTGCATTGGGCATTTGGCAGATACTTTAATCCAAGGTATACGTGTGTTCCCTGGATTTAAATCCATGACCTTTTGAGCTGCTAACGCAATTTTCTACCACTGAGCTATACCGTACAATGTTTAATTAAAAGTTTTAAAGGGGACATATCATGAAAATCTTTCTATTTCCATGTTTAAGTGCTATAATTGGGTCCCCAGTGCTTCTATTAACCTAGAAAATGTGATAAAGATCAACCCAGTAACTTCCCAGCAGGCAAAAACCGAGACATAGAAATGATGGCTAACTATAGACCCAATTTAGTCCGGCTATGAGTAACCCATTTCTACCCTAAATAACCTTGAATTTGGTTACATGCCATTTTTGCCAAAAAAACTTGAAGATGTATGATATTCCAACATGTAAGCAAAGTCAACAGGTGTTTAGGTGTTTGCTTTAATTTGTTTTAAATGTAATGTGTATCCTCTATTCTTTGGCTATGTTAGACGTCTATTAGACTTTCACTGACAGCCCAAATGTAGCCTTGTTTTAGCCAAAATTGCTCGCTGTGTTAGAATATGAAAAAATAGCTCATTGAAATTTGGCTCCCCTTGTGATGTCATAAGGGGATCTTATTTTAATAAGACCGCCCCTTAATCTGCAAATATCCAACCATGGCACTGTCATTTAGCGCAGAGAGAAAGAGAAAACAATTTAAAGCACAATTGAGTTTAAATTTCAACAAAACACCATTATGGTGATCAGTGCATATAATCAGCTCATTATGGTGATCAGTGTTTGCATATAATCAACTCATTATGGTGATCAGTGCATATAATCAGCTCATTATGGTGATCAGTGTTTGCATTTCATCAGCTCATTTGCATTTAAAAGGACACACCCAAAAAACTGCACATTTTTGCTCACACCTACAAAGTGACAATTTAAACACGCTTTAATACATTTTCTATATGATATTTTCAGCTAAAACTTCACATTTGTTTAACCTCCTAAGAACTGGATGTCCACATATGTGGACATGAATTTCTTTTAATGTTTGCACCATTAAACTTAATTCTGTGTAACTGGAATCTGTTGTACAAAAACATGGACAAATACACTGCTTCATGTTCTGAATGTGGTTATTATATTTATTGGTTCTTCCTAAACCCAAAATAGCTGGTAGAAATCTGGAAAAAAGACAAACCAAATCCCAGGTCTTAGGAGGTTAAAGATTTATATATTTTAGATCTTATAAAAGTCTTGAAAGTCTAGGAATGATTGGGGCTATAGGCTAAATGCTAACACATTCACAGTGGTGTTTTCCTTGTTGGGTATTTACATACAGGGACCCTCTAAGGAGCGTTTCAGTCTTGCTACTGTTAAGTTTATGAAAGCTTTTAAGATTATTTGAAAAAAAACTATTGAGTGCAAATGTAATTTGAACAAAACAACCATCTTAAAAACACATACTTTGAATAAGAATGATTCAGGAGAAAATGTGTTTTGTTTATCACTATGAAATAAAAAACCTTTCACAGGCTTAATAGTAAGCAGATATCTTCATCATTACAGTAGCTTGTGTCTGTCCAAACTGTACTCATAAGTTGATCACTCTCTCTTTCTATTTCTCTCTCTCTCCACTCCACTCCACTCCATTCACGCTGTAGTGTGTGTGTGTGTGTGTGTGTGTGTGTGTGTGTGTGTGTGTGTGTGTGTGTGTGTGTGTGCGTGCGTTCGCATGATGATGATGACATTTATTTGAAAATGTAGTAAGGCATCTACGTTTCTGTGATGGTTAGATTTAGAGGTTGGGTTACAGGGAGGCGATATAATGTTTGTTCAGTAACTAGAAACAGGACCGAGCTCCTTACGGTGACATTGGAGTAAAAAAATCTAAAGTTTAGTTTCATGTGCTCACGCGAAACCTTCATGTGCAAATTTTTTTTACGTTTAGTTTTGCGTGCTCACCTGAAACTTTCGTGCGCGCACGCGAAACTAAACTATATTTAATTTTTGCTCCATGTCCCCTTAGATGCTCCGTAATACCGATATAAGGAGAAGTTATCAATTAATTTAGATGTTCAATAAGTAATCAATTCAGAAGAAAATGTGAGACTTTATGTGTGTCAGTCTTTAAAATAGTTGGATTTTTTATTGTCCAGATGAAATATTTACATAACATCCAATGTAAGCCAAAGTTTCAAAATGCATTCATTTCAAAAATCTATTTCAGAACGAATGATTTTATCTTATTCAAATTGCATGTCAGTCAAAATGCACAATGACGTGGCCTAAAAACTGTAAAGCATCTGCTCATAACTGTTTTATTATAACAAGTGATTATTTTAGAGTCAAACAAACATATACTGATAATTTATAGTATACCTTGTAAGTCACTTTGGACAAAAGTGTCTGCCAAATGCGTAAATGTTGTGAGTTTTGACTCAGTTATGCCCACATAACAGCAAAGACATTGTTCAGGTGTGATGAAAGATGACTTGTTGTTTTTTAAGGGAAGGATTTTATCTAAGGTGATAGGTTATAAAAGTTCCTTGCTCAATCCTAAAAATAACTCATGGCTATTGTCTTCTTGCATGTTTAAGACTCATAATCGCGTGAGACTCCAGAAGTTTCTATTTTGTGTCCTGTTGCTCTTTTTTTTAGCTTTAGTAGTGCGTTCATTTCAAATATTTGCTAAAGAAATGGCTACACAAATATTGACGTACTGCACTGACGTCTGGCTGTGGTTCAGCTCTTTAATTCAGGTGGCAAGTGTTTCATAATGTGAGATTATTCATGCTCATATCTGGTGAAGTTTAAGTCAATAGGTTTCAATATAAAAAAGTCTCATTATTATCTAGGCAATAGACATACAATAAATAAATAAAGATGAACTAAATACACATTTTGACCAATGTTTTCAATATTTTATTTTAATTTTTTTATTTTTACTGAAAATTAATTGATAATGTTGTATTTTTTTATTGTGGGCTATTCAATTGCATTGTGTGTGTTATTTTTTTTGTAGATAGAAGCAACATGTTATGGCATTCAGTTTTGTCTTAATAAAAACATGACTGAAACACAATACTTTAAAATACAATAAGGAAATCAGACAGACTCTCAAACAGAAACAGTAATGTTAATAGAGGTCATTGGCTCTTGTACAATACTAATAAAGCCCTTTGCCTGTATTAAATAATTTCATTTGTCATGTTTCACGTTGACAAGGTACACATGCACACAAATCCACACATCTGTGTTTTCACTACACATTCTGCAGCCAATCAAATTCAAAAACAGCTTCTTGTTAACGCCCACATTATCCAGACCAATTACAGTACATCCTACACTTAGTCACTTGCCTTATGTGGTTATAATCCAGTGGCGGCTCCAGAGATTTTCTGATGCAGGTGCTATGGGGATGCTCAACACTTAAGAGAAGGTGCTTGGAATTTTGGGGGCGTTTCATTATGGAGGTTGCATTGGACCACCCTTGGTATATATATATAGACCCTTTTACAGCCCCCGTGACCAAATAGCCTGCTCGTGCATTTTGGCAACAGAAGTGGTGTTATTCCCCATTGGTTCTAACGTGTTAGCAACTCAGAAAGTTTATTAAAACGGTTTCCCAGAATCAAAATGTCTGGTTGTTGCGTTTGGTTGCACTAACATAGTATACTACTCTACGTATATATGCTAACGTCTTCTATCCACTCCACTATAGTACACGGATCTGGTGGCTGTGTTGAAAATGTTGAAAGTCAACTTTTTTTTTAAATAACTTTCTCTGTCTGTGTTGCTTCAATGCTGATTCTCGCCATACTTCCGTTGCCCAATTTGCGCTTGCATTCGTTGACATGTCGTAATTGTGTACAAACAGTAAAAGAGTCTATATACACGCGTAACATACACGCCCGCATTAACTGACCTATACTCCTTTCGCGACTATGTAAAAGTATTCAACACAAGGGCTATAGATACAATATACATAAGACTGCCAATGTAAACATCTGAAAATAATATTTCACAATTCTGTCACAGTCAAGCCCTGAATACAACGGAGCAACAAACAACACAATCCAACAGAAACTGTGCACGCTTATGCTCAGATCACGAAATCGCACAGCCAGTTACCAACACTAATCTAAGGATAAATCAGCAGTATTCCTATGGTTGGAGCATTATAGATGTAACTATGAAGAGCCAAAATTTCTGCTGCTTTAACCACCAAATTAATTCAATTTGTAATAGCCAACAGCTGGGGAAAATCAAGCACTTACCATAGACGTCTTCACAACTTTTGATTGAGTGCGAAGGCATCAATGATGTTGTCGCAATTAAGGGTCTTTGCTAAATTTCCAAATTTGCTATCAAAAACAAACTGCTGTGCGTTAAGGTCAAAGGTTCACCAGGCGCTGCGCCCATTGGCCAAAGAAGATCACCTGTTTGGGCCTTGTTATTTTACACTAAAATTTATATTTTTAAATTATTATTTAATTCCTTTTTTAACAACATGAAAAAGACTATTCAAACATGACATTAAAATATAAACATATAAAATATTACAGACATTTCTTGGGGGTGCTGGGCGGGTGCTATGGATATTATAGGGGGAGCTACAGCACCACCTAGCTCCTCCCTGGCGCCGCCTCTGTTATAATCAGAAGCTCTTCCTGAACAAAACGCTTCTCTTACTGATTCTGAATCAGCGTTGACGGATGTAGATTGATCTTAAAAGAGAAATAAACACAGATCACATGTGAGGAGTATAAAGCAGATGACTGTAGATCAAGAGCGCCATCAGTTTCATCATGATTATTCAAGAAAACTTACTCTAAAATACATTTTATTATTAAGCAAAGTGTCCTGCATGTTAATCAATCAAACACCCAAATTTAACTTAAAAATTTAAAACATTCATAAAAACACTGAAAACCGCATTTTTATCTATACCTGTTCTCTATCTCTATACTTTACCTTTAAATATAGAGCATAAAATTCTTCAGATATCTTTTTTTGCTTTTTGAGTGGGTCCACATCCCATCTTTGGTTTGAATATTTTGTACCATTGAAAATAAAAAGCACATTTTAGTTATGTCGCCAGGATTTCACGCAGTCCTGTTAACCATCACGTCCCCCCTCTGAAAATCTAGAAATTTCCCACAAGTCACATTTTCAAGAGAAAGTGACATCATCTGGATCTTCTGAAGGCCATGTGAAGATCAAACATTTCTTTTTCTCATTTTCTTTTTTTTGTATATTTTATGATATTGATGTTATGACTGTGAATGTCAATCTTAATTTTCAGTCCTGTTACCTTTATTATTTCTTTGATGTTCTCTTTATTTTAAAAGATTTGTTAAAGATTTGTTAAATCACTAGGATTTGCTCAGTGTCTTTTCACATATTTAATGCAGCTATATTTCATCAATTTGCTAAATATATATGCTAAAACGCAGTCCTGTTACTTTCAGTCCTGTACCCAAATGCCTCCATCTTACATTAAGAAACCACAGATTGAGTGGAATGGCCCAACTGTTAATCACTGAATAGTTTGAATCAATTCTGTGGGTCTACGTGAGTTTAACTATTTGTTGATTTGTTTGAAGTGTTTAAGTGCTTTATTATTTATGTACCCTAGATAGGATATATTCATTTAAACATTTATATTTCACTGGGATTCGTCAGCTCTGGCTGTATTAAGCAGCAATATTTGTTGGAGGATGGAGATGAAGGTATGGATCTAAATCAATCAAACTATATTAACTTTATAAACTTATTCCTCTTTGTGAGTCTTATTATCATCTTCTTATATGCTGTTTATATGGCTTTGATTATTCACCCACTGCTAATCTGGAAAATGATTTACATTTGATTTTAATGAAGAGAGTAAACATTGGTGTGGTGTTGTTGAGTCTGATGTTGTGGTTTTGTCTGTGAAAACAAATCCTGACAAACATTTACATTTATTCAAATGTATTCAGATTGGTGTTGTATGTACAGTTTTCAGTGTTGCTTGTTTCTGGTTTACAAGTATTTAAAGATAATATGTTGTTTGTGGGTTGTTGTCACTTTGTATAAATGTGTATTTGCTAAATGAATAAATGTAAATGTAACTGAGAGACATGAGAGAGGTTTTGAAAACATTGAAACATCCGATCGACCTCAATCATATTGATTAAAGTGTTTACATGAAGGCTTTTCAATACAATTTCAAACAGAATATTTGGTTGCATGTAAACACACCCACTGTTAATGCTTAACCAGTCGTTAAGAGAGTATTCATGATCTGACATTTACACTGTGCATTCCCAAACCTAGGTTAACATTTTAATTTGGATATTTGCAATTTCATAATTGAATAAAAAGCAATGTCAAACTGACTAGCGTGCAGTCACTTTAAATAACCGCTTGTCTCGCGCTTCTGCTTCTGAGCAGGGTTTCATAACCCTAGGATAATTTCAGGGATAACCCTGTTTCTAAATTGCAAGTGTGAAATGCTCCTTAGCCTAGGGTTAAAAACATGGTTTAGAACGAAGATAACCGGAGGTTAAGCGCAGTGAAAAGCCCTTTTCTTCTATTATATGGGTAAACTTCACTATCTATCTAGTCATAACATTCTCTTTATGCATCCAGTTTATTCAAATAATAATAATATAGTTTATTTGGGCTTCAACTATTTTATATTGTTAATCTGTTAAAACTATTTTCTCTAACACTGTGTGGGTGAATTATGTTTTTGTGTATGCAGCAGTGCCCAATACAGTGAAGAAGTGTTTCAGAGATGACATGTTTTTTCAGATTTAATTTAATCTTTTGACAGCATCCCTATAACTAGGCGGCTGGTTTTAGCTGGTTAAGTTGGTGTAGCAGGCTGATTTTATAGAGGTTTGGCCACTTTTTAAAAGCTGTTGTTTAATGTTGAAATTATATTGATGTAAAAGTCTTGGATGTCATGATGATATTCTCTGATGATTCTCCTATAAGGCATCACATCTTCAGCTCCTGCTGGCTTGTTTTAGTAGCTGTTTATTTATTTTTAAATCTTGCTCCATGTATTTTAGATCAGGTGACTTTGCGGTCAAGAATGTATGTTTTGGATATTACTTTGATGTAGGATGAAGCAATGACCGATGAGTTTTGAAGCATATGCTTGAACCAGTAGTTAGATCTTTCTCTTCATTTCTGAATCTGTGTCCCAAATTCATGCAGACTTGCGTTCTTGTGGACTTACAGGGTCCACTGCATACGTGTGTCTGTTAAGTCTTCAAAACGCTAGTTACGTATGTAACTGTGGTTCTGTGAATTCCAGATGACCGCTAGAGGCGGTGCAAAAGCACTAGTGGATTATCGCAGCGCCAGCTAGATAGGTCGAGAAAATATACCAACAAAGTCACATGGTGACATAGGCTGAGCCCTGAGCAATAAATAGCCAACCAGCTCAGCCTTCTGCCTCATGAACGCCTTTCTCGCGCATTCCGCATGACACAGAACTCTGGCGGTCATCCGGAATTCACAGAACCACAGTTACATACGTAACTAGCGTTCTGTTTCATTCCTCCTGACCGCCAGAGGCGATGCAAAAGCACTAGTGGATGACTCCTACCAACATAGTCATGAGGAATGCCACCCACCTGAAATCAAGGTTGTCCCCGGAGGACCGCAGAACAGACAGCATGAGGGGCAACAACGTTGATCTTGTAGAAACGGGCAAAGGTACATGGAGAAGTCCAGGTAGCAGCTGTGCAGATATCCGCCATAGATACTCCCCTGAAGGCAGCCCAAGACATAGACACCGCCCTAGTGGAATGACAAGCGACACTGCCTGGCAAAGTTCTTTGAGCATGCTTGTACGCCATAGTAATAACCTCCACAATCCAATTTGACAATCGTTGTTTCGATATGGCGGCCCCTTTCCGCATGCCGCCATAACAAACAAAGAGCTGATCCGTTCGTCTAAGGTGAACAGTAGCGGACACATAACGTTTCAGGGCCCGCACGGGACATAAAAGATGACCAGACGACCCCTCCGACTGCGGCGTGGGCAGAAAAGACGCCAAAGTGATAGACTGGTTAATGAACTGTGGGAGCAGGACTTTGGGTAGAAAAAAAGGATTCGGCCAGAGAACAACACCGGAATCCTCTGGCAACCAACGCATGCATAAGTCACTAATGGACAAAGCCTGTAACTCACCCACACGCTTAGCAGAGGCCATTGCCAACAAAAAAGCAGTCTTCAAAGATAGCCATCTCAGATCAGCCGTCTGCAGGGGTTCAAACGGTGGCAGACAGATAAAATCCAGAACAAGCTCTAAGTCCCATCCAGGAAAACGGGGACTACGAGCAGGTCTCAGCCGCCTAGCCCCTTTCAGAAAACTACACACAAGGGTGTGGGAACCAAGTGAACAACCATCAACTGGTCCATGATGCGCAGAGATGGCCGCAACATACACCTTCAACGTGGAGGCTGCTTTGCCTGAATCCAGAACGTGTTGTAAAAAACTAAGAACGTTTGGAACATCACAACATACTGGATCAAAACCTCGCTCCTCACACCATGAGGAGAAGAGCTTCCAACGTGCGGCATAAAGCTGACGTGTAGATGCTGCTCTAGCATTAGTAATAGTCTGGACGACAGCAGGTTCCAGATTAGCTAAAGGACAGTCCGACCCAGATTTTGCAACCCTGGAAGATGAACCGCCCTTAATGAAGCTATTCGAGGGAGCGCCCAGGTGAGTATCCTGCGGGTAAGATTCAGGGACTCGAGGGACCTCGTCCCACACTGATGGTTCAAGTGAAACACTGTTGAGGTGTTGTCTGACCGGATGAGGACATGTCGGCCTGCCAGAACCGGTAAGAAATCCTGCAGAGCCAGAAAAACTGCCCGTAGTTCCAGAAGATTTATATGATCCTTGGACCGGGCTGGGGACCAGCGTCCGCAAACACCCCTGTGGTTCCACGATGCTCCACAACCGAGCAGAGAAGCATCGGTTGTGACCACCTCTCGACGGAAAGGAATGACTCCTAGAGGAACACCTGACATCAGAAAATCCAGACGATTCCACTGTGTCAATGCCAGCATACAACTGCGTGAGACAACAATCAGACGATGAAGATGTCTGGCAGGGCTCAAACGAAGACTGTTGTTCCACCGTTGGAGAGGTCTGAGGTGGAGCAAGCCGAGTGGGATAACCGGAGTAGCAGCAGTCAGCATCCCCATGAGCTGTAAAACAGTCTTGTATCTTAAGCTCGCTCCCAGCCGGAAACGAGCAAGCAGCTGTAGAATATTGTCCACCCTGGCCTGTGAAAGGGTGGCCGACATTGCGCAGGAATCCAACGTCATTCCAATGTAAGTGATTTTCTGCACTGGACTTAGATGACTCTTCGCCTCGTTGACGACAAGGCCTAGCCTTTGAACATGCATCAGAAGTAGGCTGGTGTCTTGCACAGCCTGCCAGCTTGTGCCTGCACACAGCAGCCAGTCGTCCAAGTAAGGCAGGATTCGCATCCCCTTGGACCACATGGGATGTAGGGCTGCAGACATGCATCTCGTAAACACTCGGGGGGCCAGAGACAGGCCAAAAGGAAGGACCCTGAACTGGTAGGCTTGGTTTTTGAAACTGAATCGGAGAAATTTCCTGTGCTGAGGAGCAATCGGCACGTGAAAATAAGCATCTTTCAAGTCGATGCTTGTGAACCAATCCCCCCTCCTGACAGACCGAAAAACGTCGGCTGCCCGCAACATTCGAAAGGGCAGACGTTTCAGGAACTTGTTTAGATGTCCTGAAGTCCAGAACCGGACGAAAACCACCATCCTTTTTTGCTATGAGGAAGTAGTTTGAATAAAAACCGTCCCTTTGAACACAGGGATGAACTCTTTCTATGGCTCCTTTTATCCAGAAGAGAACAAATTTCCAGAGAGAGAGCCGCTGAATGTGCCGGATCCTTTATGACCGTCTGAACGATCCTGGAAAAACGTGGGGGCCGGCGTCGAAACTGCAGAGCATACCCTTTGCTTAACGTGGTCTGAACCCAGGGATCTACAGTCGTCTCCCTCCAGTACGACAGCTGTGTATCCGAGAAACGGTCGACCACCGGCCCGATGGTTTCAAGCTTTGTGGGTGCGCCCTTTAACGGCTGTGGGGGGGTGCTGATGTGGACCCCCTGAAAACTGCCGTTGCTGTGGACGAAAACCTCGAGTGTCCTCAGCAGCACGGGGCCTCTGTGACCCCTGAGGTTGCGGGTTAGAACGCTGGCGGAACCTCTGATCCTGGGTCGGAAAACGATGACGAGCCTGAGGGCCTGGCACTTTAAAGACGGGATTACGCTGCGTCAATTGTCGAGTGGCCTCGGACAGTTTTAACCTCTTTTCCAGAAGCTCTGGAACAGTAGGTCCGAACAGGTGACCAGGAACAATTGGAAGGTCACGTAATGTCTTCTTGCAGTCTTCAGGCAGTCTTGCTTGGGCGAGCCATACCTGTCGACGAGCTGCCAGGAGTGTGGCCGTCAGGGTACCCAGCTCACGGGTAACATGGCCCATAGCCAAAAGGGCAGTTTGAAGGAACTGCGAGACCGAGGGGTCAGGTTTAGACAACTCGAGAGTGTTAGTAGTGGCAAGGAGTAATTGACAAATGGTGTTCTCTGCCCGGGTTATATATGCAGTAGACTCGTATGCCTTCTTAAGTAACGAGTCCGTGCGGCCACACTGGGCACTGGATCAACGCACATTTCCTCGAAGGGCCTCATCGGGTGACACCACTAGGGCAGCGACCGCCTGTTCGATCTCCGGAGCACCGCCAACTCCAATAGTATCTGCCCCAACCATAGATGCCAGAGTACGGGCTGTCCTTGGTCGCCTTTTCGAAGCATTAGAACTCGTAAGGGAGTTGGAAAACTCTGCAATGAAGTCCTTGCAAGGTGGCATAGCGAAGCTGGATCCGGCTGCAGTCTGTCTGAAAAAGACGCTGGACTGTGCTGGCTGGGTTGGCGATTCATCCAGCCCTAGGCGTGCGACTGCCATCTGAAGCACGGCCACAGTGTTATCTGTGGAGGACATAGTCTGTCCTGAATGAGCTGATTCCCCACTAGAACCCCCAGCTACTGAAAAGGCTGCATTCTCCAGGATGGGAGATTGTGCAGTAGCATCTACCACTGCCATATCCTGAAACAGTGCATCAGATGCACTTGTGGAGAGCACATCGAAATCTGAGTGATGTGAAGATGAGCCCAGATGTTCAAGAACCATAGGATTAATGGAATTGGAATCCTCCTCATCCTCCTGTGAAATGGTAGTAGGTGATGCAGGTATCACAGGCTGTAGCGTCTGGAGAAGGCGCTTTATTTCCAACATCTCAGACAAAAGTACAGCAACCGTTTTAGAAAGAGAGGCATCCTCTGGCTGCTCGCTATCTGTAACATTAGCCTTCTTCTTAGCTGGAGGGGCACCGGCAGCCGCCGATGCACTGCGTTTCCCTTTCCGTTTGGCTGACTGCGACTCCTTTTCCCCAAGTCTGACTGCACATTTAGGGTCCAGTTCGGCCAGCCGAAGCCGTCTCTCTGACATGGGCAGGAGACTACAGTGCAGACACGGGTTCGTGATAGCCTCCTTTAAATGCTGCAATCCCAAACATGACGGACATACATCGTGGCCGTCGTCAGGCAGGAGTGGGTTAGGGCACAGCTTACATGTTAAGGGAATACCCGTGGCAATAGCGCTATGTGCCATAACTTTCCCAAAAAAGAAAATGAGGAATAAATAATTTCAAGTCAGTGACAAATGTTAGCAGGGAACCGCTAACATAAAAAACGTGACAAAAAAGACCCCTGAAACAACCAAGGTCTTGAAGTAAAAAAACTCAGTATAAAAACCAATGAGAACTAACGAAAAAAATCACCGGGTAATACAGAGAGCTGTAAGGGATTAACGGGAAACCGTAACTATTGAAAACACCGGCCGTCGGATAGCACCGAGAGGCCCGAGCAGTTACAAAACGAAAAAAATTATGGGGAACGTCGGTATAACCGTCCGTAGAAAGAAACTCTTAGCCCCCGGATAGAACCGAGAGGCACGAGCAGTCACACAAATCCGTCTGAAAAAATAAAAAATGACGGGGAACCGTCACATAAAAGCCCGTAGGAAAAAAACAATAGCCACCGGGAGCTAACACCGAGAGGCTCGAAAAACCATATATCCGTCAGATGTAAAGATGTAACGATGACGGGGAACCGTCATAAATAAACGCCCGTAGAACAAGAAAACACTAGCCACCGGACGGCACCAAGAGGCACAAGTGTTGACAGAGACCGAATGTAATAAACCCACGACTCACCGATCGATGCAGAGAAGAAAAAGACTCCAAATAGCGCGCTGTCACAGCTTGCGAGGACGAAAAAAAATTCGCTGCTCAGGTAAGCTGCACTTGACGGCGCGAAATTCGAGGAAAAACGACCTATCACAACAAGCGAGAAAGCAAAAGAGGCAGAAGGCTGAGCTGGTTGGCTATTTATTGCTCAGGGCTCAGCCTATGTCACCATGTGACTTTGTTGGTATATTTTCTCGACCTATCTAGCTGGCGCTGCGATAATCCACTAGTGCTTTTGCACCGCCTCTGGCGGTCAGGAGGAATGAAACAGAACCGTAGGGTGTCCCATTCGTCATTTAGGTTTCAGACGTCTTCCTGATAGTCAAAGCATTACATCATTAAAGTGCGGACTTGTAGAAAGACCACGAGTGTTTTGGGACAGGGCCTTTGAGTTTGATGAATGCCAAACGTGTGCATATGATGTTAAACCATATATGACATTATATTTTAAACATTATGTGACCTGCTCATGATGACTACAGCTCTGATGTTTCTTTACGGTACATTATTTATTATGAGTACATGATTTGTTTGTTTGGCAGTTTGTATATACTGTCAGAAAAAAAGGTACAAAGTTGTTCCTTTTTCTGTCGCTGGGGTGTTACCCTAAAAGGTACCTTTTTGTACCTTTATGGGTATAAAACACATTGAAGTGTTGTACCTTATGGGGTACAATATTATACTCTAAGGACCTTTTGTGTACCTTAAGGAACAATTTTGTACCAGTTCAATTTTAGGGGTACAAAACAGATAACTGTACCTTTAAAGGTACAAAATAGATCCTTAAGGAACAGTAATGTACCCCAAAAGGTACAACATTGTATTATGTTTATATACCTCTAAAGGTACAAAACGGTACCTTGGGGTACCACCCCAGCGACAAAAAAGGTACAAAACCTTTTTTTTCTGACAGTGTATGGTGATTTTTAATGTGGCTTTATAAAGTTTGTACAATCTTAACGTTGTTCTGCTTGTTGTTTATTATACAAATAAAATTTTTCCCATTTGTACACACAGATTATCTGTATAGTTTTTTGTTTATTTTTTGTGTGTATTTATTTCTGTAGCTCTGGACTTTGTCATTAATCTTCTAAAGTGTGTTTTTAATGTCTGTCGACAGGTGTGATCAAGGTCAAATCTCAACTATGTTTGATATTAAAGTTGTATTGTAGGATTATGGGATTAGAACAAACCTTAACCAGATTGTTTAAAGAACATTAATGCTGCCTTACAATCATAGAAATTAATTTATAATTCATATCTAACTATCTAAATCTATAGTTTTGTTGGTCCACACATGCCAAAGTTTACTTGCCTTAGGAAATGTATCTGCTTTTTTCTGAATATTTTAGATATATGTCAGTTTGGTTACAACTACACAAATACAGACATTTGTGTTCAGTTGATTGGCTGCTTTTTATCTATGGCACTTTTTCATATTTAGCAGTGTCCAATTTTCATGAATCACTAAAGGATTCTGGTGGTTTATTTCAATGCACTTAATGTTTTTATTATTTTTTGTATATAATATTTCCAAAATTGAAACTGCATTCATCTTGACATGTCTTTATAGCCTACGTCTTTAAATCCAACAATCATGGGAATTCTTATGTATTTATGAGGTGTATGAATTTGTATGAAGTGGATTGTACAAAAACGTCTGATAATGACATAAAAGCGTTAATGACACTCAAACCCCGCCCCTAAACCAATGTCATTTGGCCGAATGGAAATTGTACAAAAACTTATGAATGAGAGTGTACAAATTCATATGAATTGTACTCCCTGGTAGACGAGATCTCAATTGGACCTTTCTGGGTAAAAAATAAATAAATAATTATGTATATTTTTTATATAATGTAAGATCTGGTAATATCTATAGCTGATGAAACTAAAATGTTTTTTTCAAAACTTTTTTTTTAAATAACAGTTTGTAAATGCGCTTTTCCCCCAACAAAATTGGTAACATTTTTCAGTTTTCATATTAATACAATAGTCGCTTTAACAGTGAAAATTTGTAGATTTTTGGTAAAATGTAATTGCGAAAATTAGACGAAGTATTTTGGTAATAAAAGCGAGTAAAATTGTGGAACAAAGCCAAGCTCAACCCCTCCTGGGCCTTCACACAATAGAAGGAGGTATAAAACATAAAGCTTAGGTAAACTGTGTTCTCAAACGCCTGTGGATGAACCATCAATCCACAGGACAAGCATGGAGAAATTCTCGTTAATAGTGTTATGGTTTATACAGTGGATTTTCTTGCATATTGGAACGAGCATCACGCAAACAGGTAACTCAAATTCTTATTATATTATTATTATTATCAAGTTTTTTTTTAGGTATATAGTGTTATGTGAACTCAGTTGTTTGATTCGAATGAGATCTTATAAAATTCCCTGCCTCGCTCTTCCTGTTTAACTTCTTCTATTGTGACGCCATAAGCCTCGGATATTATTCAAAATTGACCATCCCAGAATGACATTAGGATTTTCTTTAGCTATGTGTTCAACTATTGTTATATAATCTTAGTTTTACATTTGTCACTAAAGGTCACCCTTACGTGAGACCACAGTCAATATTATTCATCAAATGAGAACAATAACTAAGAATAACTAATGTAGTATAACTAAAATGTGTTTTTTCACCACTTTCACTTCTGTGATTAAAAATTTAATGAGCTTAGATGTAAAACTGAGGCCGCATTGAAATTCAAAATTAAACTTAATTTTACCTATAAAGATTTTGATTTTAAAAGAAAAAAAATCCAGATTTTTTTGCTCAGTAGGAGAATATCTGACATGAACACTTTGTCGATTAAAGCCCACGTTATGCTCTTTAAAACGTTCTCAAATTTACATTTGACGATAATATAAAAACGTATCAAAACAGAAGCATTTACCGTACACTGTAAAAATGAAAGCTGCTCTACCTAAATACTTAAAAATACTTGCTTACTTCAATTGGTAACACTTAAAATGATCTAAAATTTTAAAAGTGAGAAAATGTAAGTTGAAAAAGTGTAACTTTTTAGGCGTTACCAAAGTTTTTTTTTAAGTTGATCCAACTTTTACAGTGTAGTGTTTTTTGTTATGAAGATCAAAATTCAGACTTTAAATTATGTCATACTGTGAATTTAATGAACAGAGAGTCTTTATACATTCAAAATGTATATTATTTAAGGGATAGTTGACCCAAAAATGAAAATTCTGATATCATTTACTCACCCTTTTGTTATTCCAAGGCAGTATGCATTTCTTTATTCTCTTTAAAACAAACTGAGATATTTTGATAAATGATTGTAACCACACAGTTGACAATTCCCATTTACTTCCATGGTATTTGTTATTCCTACTATGGAAGTCAATCAGTACCGCCAACTGTGTGCTTACCATCATTTTCAAAATATCTTCTTTTCTATTCAGTAGAATAAAGAAACTCATACGGGTTTATTGGAACGTAAGGGTGTGTAAATGATATCAGAATTTTCATTTTTGGGTCAACTATCCCATTAAAAACATCAACCAACATTAGATGCATGGCTTTAAATGTAAATGTAGTTGATGGAACTGAAATATAAACAGCTAATTTATTTTCCTGACCTCTTATTTTGTTTCTGAATCTCTTCTCTGTGACAGTGATCCCAGCTCATAATGAACAGGTCTGTAGCACATGGGGTAACTTTCACTTCAAAACTTTCGATGGAGACTTTTTCCAGCTGCCATCCACTTGTAATTATATCCTGACGGCAATGTGTGGAAGCACCTATGAGGACTTTAACATTCAGATACGCCGACATGTGGTACAACATCAACCAACCATCACTAGCATTACCATGATGCTTGACGGCACCGTGGTGGATTTCACTAACAGCTCCATTAGTGTAGATGGACAGCTGTAAGTCTACTGTCAATCAAAGTTACAGCAATGTTTTTAAAGACAGGATTTACAGTAATGTGTGTTTTCTGTTAGGGTCACTTTACCCTTCAGTCAGTCAGGAGTACTGATCGATAAAAGTTTCACCTACATCAAAATCACAGCTAAGCTCGGACTGGTGGCCATGTGGAATGGACACGACTCTTTTATGGTAGGTAGAGGATCAATCTGCGCATCATCGACACAAGAAAAAATAAAACACTGTAATTGCACTTTCTCTATATTTCTCTCTAGGTGGAATTGGACAAGAAATACCAACATAAGACCTGTGGTTTATGTGGAGACTTTAATGGCATCCAGATGTACAATGAGTTCATGGATAACGGTATGATGGGTATATATTATTTATATGGATCGCTCACTCAAAATATGAACCTTTATTAAGATTAGGACTATCAAAAGATTAGTGCTGGGAGAAGATTAATCGCAATTAATCACATACAAAATAAAAGTGATTTTTTTGCATAATATATGAGTGTGTGCTGTGTGTAATTATTATGTATATAAATATATATAAGTACACACACATTCATGTATGTATTTAAGAAACATTTACATGTGTATATATATTTATTTATATTTTTATTTATTCTATATTCTATATAAATTTTAAAAAACTATATGAAGAGTTTTGTTGCAAAAAGAGATAACTCTGTTTTTTTGTCAAAACATGTTTATTATTATGTTATCATGTTATTATTTAGTTTTATGGTGCTACTTAGCTGTATTTTTTAAGTTATGAAGGTTTAAATCAAAACAAACCAACTGCAGTTGAAATGTTATTAATTAGAATGCACAACCAAAAAATGAGATTTCTGTCAAATTAAAAAAATTAAAATCTTCATATATAAATTAAAGAATCTGAAATGACTATATGTATGTGTGTGTGGTTAAATATAAAAAAATCACTTTTATTTTGTATGCAATTTATCGCGATTAATCTTTTCCCAGCACTACAAAAGATTAATCGCAATTAATCACATACAAAATAAAAGTTTGTGTTTGCATAATATATTAGTTTGTGCTGTGTGAACTTATTATGTATATATAAATACACACACGTATACATTTAAGAAGTATTTATGTATATTTTATTTTATTTATATATAATATATAAAAAGCCTAAATAAATAAATAAATATATTGTAAATCTGTACATGCATGGGTGTGTATTTATATATATGTAATAAGTCCACACAGCACACACTAATATATTATGCTTTTATTTTGTATACGATTAATCGCGATTCATCTATTGACAGCCCTAATTAAGTTACAGTTTGTACAAATGTATTAGGAAAAGTGTAAAATGATATGGGAGCAGTATTTTTAATAGATGTGAATAAAAAAAGATTTGCTTTTAACGTCAAATCTATCTTTATTAAGGTGTTAAGATGTCTCTAAATGACTACGCACACTTGGCAAAAATGGATGGCCCAACAGAAATCTGTACAGACAAAATCCCTTCAACAGATGAGCCCTGTGAAAACCCGGTGAGAATGTGTGTTTGGATCATCAATGCTTGACAAACTCACAAAATATTGATTACAATTTTACAATTTTATTCATTTGGAAAATACTTTATTCAAAGCAACTCAGACGTCAGGAGATTATAAATGTCACAGACTTCACAAGCATACTCAGAAGTGTTTACTTTGTTTCTAGACATCAGTATGTGAGCAGTTACTCTCTGGCCCGTCTTTCATCGGCTGTACGGATCTCGTAGCTCTCGACTCTTTTATCGAGGCCTGTGAGTCAGATATGTGTCAGTGTTCAAACAGCAGTGGATCATTCTGTATCTGCAGTATCATCTCTGAATATTCACGACAGTGTGTTCACGCCGGTGGAAAGCCTGACACGTGGAGGACTGAACAATTCTGTGGTAAATCTGTCAAACTTCTGAATGAAAGCAGAATAAACCAAATATGTTTTCAGTTTTTTTTAGAATAAACTTGAGTGTTTCTTTCATCAGATTATTGCTTTATGATTTGAATTGTTTAATTCAGTCGTGAAAGTCAAAAGTGAGAGAGGCCAAATCGCCATTGACTATACTATTTAAAAATGTAATGTATGAACATGACAGGTTTTAAGTACAACAGGTAGTTTTGTGTTTGATAATAGTACCATAGTATTCTATGTTTTAATAATGAAACATACTGTAAAATGTATGACTTTGGAGTTTGGGGATGTAATCCTGTAAAAAAAGTAAACTTCAGATGTTAAGATGCCTTGTTTATATCATGTTTATTTGTGTAGGTAAATCATGTCCATATCACAATATGGTGTACCAGGAATGTGGGAACCCTTGTGTCAACACTTGTTCAAACCCTGACAGAGGTCTTATTTGTGAGGAACATTGTATCGATGGCTGTTTCTGCCCTGAAGGTACGTGATCAAATTCAAATGTCCAAATGTCAAATGTTATAAATGTCCAGCGTTTACTTTTTTTGCATGAGAATAAAATAATTAGTAATTATAAGATATATTACAATTTTCATAATTGTAACTATTTTATTACACAACTTTAGTGAAAAAAAACAAGAAATATGTTTTCCTTGTTCCAGTTTTTAGTTAAAAACTTTTATGGGTGGTTTCCCAGACAGGGATTAGACTCATCCTAGACTAAAATAAATGCAAGAGCTGTCCAAACTGAAAGCAACTTGCACTGACATATCTTAAAATACATCAGTGCCCTTTGTTTTGCCTCAAAATGCACACAAATGTTTTAAGTAAGGCATGTTTGTTAAAACTAGTTATATTTCCTAATTAAACTAAGGCCAAGTCCTCATTTAAGCTAATCCCTGTCTGGGAAACCATCCCTTAATTTTTTCCAAAGGTTTAAAAAAATCTAGCTAAAGTTTTAAAAAGTTTATAGTTTTAAGAATATAAGTTATTAATCAAAAAAATATGGTACAATGTTACTGGGGCACATAATAATGATGTATCCAAATGGTATTTTTTTTTTTAATTTTTCAAAACTTCATATAAATCTTGAGAGAGGTGTGGCTTACCATATAAAGACTTGAAATGCAAGCGCATACTTATTAAGGAAATAATGTGTCTGATATATGATGTGTTATAGGTTATGTGTTTGATGACATCACTGATAAAGGTTGTATTGCCAAACATCTGTGTCCCTGCGTACACAATGGAAAAATATACCAACCTGGACAGACGTACAAAAGCAACTGTAAAGAATGGTGAACATGTTTATTTTTTATCTTATTTTCTTTATTCATTTAAGTCGACTTTTATTATCACTTACTCTTTGAATATATTTACTGGTTCTCAAAAGTAAAGACTTCACATTTAAATCATGAATGGTACGGTTGTATGAGCCGATGTTGGTTTAGTCGAGACGCTCGAGTAAACAGATAATTATGTTTAGTAGTCATAGTGTTTACACTATCTGGTAAAATGTACCTATGAATTGTGTATGTTGTTGCATCAACCTATTAAACTGAGATTGGAGAAAATATTTTGGCAAATGTGTTATTAACCACCCAACCAAATTTGAATGATGGAAAAAATGGCAAGTACATTTACATTTAGGCATTAAGCAGACAATTTTATCCAAAGCGACTTACAAAGACTGGGAAACAAGAAATAAAATGTTTGTCAAAATCTTGGAAAAATAGGTTGCATTCTTTGCTCTCAAGCGGTGGGGGTGTGTCCACTGTCAATGCAGAAACCACGCCCACTTGCGAGAAAATTACCATCTTTCTAAACTTTCAAAAACTGCCATTGTGCTAGAGGCGGAGCCATGCTCTGTGGTTTAAGTGTGTCATTGAACCCCTTATTTTAACCCTGCCCAAATAATCCTGAACACAGAAATGGTGAAAAACTATTTAACGATCTAACTCTGCAATTGAGTACTACACAGTTCACAGTATTTGTTTCAGCAGTGCATTTCTAACATTTATAATGTGTTTAGAAACAATTTTCAAGATTGACTTTACAGGGACTTTAAATGTATTTTCAAACATTTTGTTTTTCATACAGCACTTGTGTGAATGATAAGTGGAGCTGTATGGAGAAAGATTGTCCAGGGATTTGTTTGGTAAAAGGCGGCTCACATATAACCACATACGATGGCCGAACGTACAGTTTTCATGGAGACTGTACTTATGTACTTATGAAGGTTTGTCATTTCTGACAGTTTTGTTGTTGTAAACATCAACGTACAATATAGTTGGCTTTTCTTACAAAACTTTGCTTTATTTACTTGAACTGAACTATATCGATATTGTTTCATCTCATAAGTAAGTTAAAGTCATGAATTAATTGACGTATGCAGTCTTCTAATGTACTTATCAATTAATTTAAAATATGCGTGAAATAGCATGTTTGTACTGCTGTTGTGTCCTAATATAAGCATGATTGCATGGCTATGTTTCAGCACGCAGAGTTTGCCGTTTTGGGAGATTTAATGAAATGTGGCAGCACGGAGACTGAAACATGTTTAAAGACGGTAACTCTGTTCCTGTCACAGGGAAACACAGTAAGTAACCGTACAGTTTTGCCAATTTCTGCCAATCTCATTTTAATCTTGGGTACCTATAGAGTAGTATTTTATCCTTCATATGTACAAAAAGTCTTTTATGTTGTCAGATTTATAAAAGACAGAATAGCCTTTCACGTTTTTTTTCCTGAAAAAGGCCGAACTCTTGGAAGCGCGCTATATGTTAGTGTTGTTTACATTATATGCATTTATGAACTGACTGCAAACAAAACACTTGAGATTAGATTTTGATTTACTTACCGCCTATATAGTACTACTAAACTGAGTCTTTTAATTTTGTGACCGCTCCATCACTCATTTGTAAACGACTGGCAAATCCGCCGTCAAACTGGGTCTTGTTTGTAAAGCAATTGTCTATGAAATGCAGGTAACAAACATAAACCCATTCACAATTACCTTGCTGTTCAGAAAAAAACTAACTGTATCCACTGTTGTCTTATGACGGGGTTACTTGTAAAGCTGAATAAAGTTTCATTTTCCTTACCTCCAAAAACACACTACTTCTTTCGTGCCATTGTTGATTCTTGATGTATAACAAAGCTGTTGCGTGCAGTGATGCTTGTGACTTCTATTCGATGGATCAATGCTAATGCGCATTCTTGCTTTTACTGTGAGTTCACACCAGATGCAAGTTCAACGATTTGCGTGAGTAGATTACATACAAAGTCAATGCAAAGACGGGATCAGACACGTCCTCACGTGGGGCGATGCAAATGATGTGATATGGGTGGCGCGTTTGCCGCAAAAACACGCACTATTCGAGTGAAAAATTCACATGACACGAAGTTAAATCCCACAAGTAATCTAGAGCGAGTAATGCGATACCCCGCGTTTTGTGTGTCCGCAGCATTACTTTGATTGACTCTTGGGTGTGCTTTTACAACCTGATCTCACGAATTTCCGTGGCATAGTCACAGAATTTTTTGCTCATTTTTCCATGGCACTCTCACGGATCTCCTCATATTTCCAACGGACTTTCTTTTCTGTGACATTCTCACGGATTGGTTACTCAACTGTTTTGTCCTATTTTCTTACCATTGTCGCTTCGGTTTAGGGTTAGATTTACATAAAATAAATAGCCATATCACCCTGTAGCTCAAGACAGCTTGCCCACTGAAGCTAAGCAGGGCTGAGCCTGGTCAGTACTTGGATGGGAGACCACCTGGGAAAACCAGGTTGCTGCTGGTAGAGGTGTTACCCTGTGGTCTGTGTGGGTCCTAACAACCCAGTATAGTGACAGGGACACTATACTGTCAACAAGCACCGTCTTTCGGATGAGACGTTAAACCAAGGTCCTGACTCTCTGTGGTCATTAAAAATCCCAGGATGTCCTTCGAAAAAGAGTAGGGGTGTGCCCCGGCATCCTGGCCAAAAAAACTTGCCCATTGGCCTACTAATCATCCCTCATACTAATTGGCTATATCACTCTATCTCCTCTCCACTAATTAGCTGGTGTGTGGTGGGCGTTCTGGCGCAATATGGCTGCGGTCGCATCATCCAGGTGGATGCTGCACATTGGTGGTGGTTGAGGAAATTCCCCCGTTCATATGTAAAGCGCTTTGAGTACTGAGAAAAGCGCTATATAAATGTAAGGAATTATTATTATTATTATTATAAAATGACATCCCTACCCAAACCCAACTCTAACCCCAACGCCAGGCGACAACTGATTAAAGTTAGAAAATATAAAAGAATACATCAAAAAAAAATATATATAAACCAATACTTAAAGTGAAATACTAACGCAAACACCAAATCTAACCCTAAACCGAAGTGAAATTTTTTTGAAAATAGGAAAACACAGTTGAGTAACCAATCCGTGAGAATGCCACGGAAAAGAAAGTCTGTTGCAGGGTCATGGAAAACTGAGGCGATCCATAAGAATGCCACGGAAAAATTAGCAAAAAATTCTGTGACTATCCCATGGAACTTCGTGAGATCATGTTGGCTTTTCCAAGGGAAGTGCCCATAAAAGGAATATGGGGTCACTGATACGTAACAGGTTGCCATGTTTGAAAAAACTTTCCGAAACTTGTATGAAAGAGGAGGTGTGAGTTTGGCCCAGAAATACTTTATCACACGCTCAACTTTTTTGAAACCTTTGCCTTTGTTTAGCATGAGGAATACAAAACTTATACTGTTTTAATAAGTCAGAATGCATGAAATAGCATTACCACCCCTTAATGTTTTAAACAGATCTTCAGTATTCAGTCTGATGGAAAGCTGTTTGTTAACCGAATATTGACGTCGCTTCCTCTCTCCACAGGTGAGTTAGTAAATATACAGAAGCATAATGACATAAATAAACAGATGAGTAATTTAAAAGAAATAAATATTAAATGTGTCCTCTGCAGCTGGTGTTATGATTTTCAAGCCCACCTCATTCTTCATCATTGTTCAAACATCTTTTGGGCTTCAGCTGGAGATTCAACTTGTACCAATAATGCAGCTCTACATTAAAGCTGATGTGAGTCACAAACAGAAAACTAACGGTAAGAAAAATCCCTCTGACCTCCTAAATACACATCAGACATACAGGTTTGGATAGATTTGGCTGAATTCATGTTTTGTGGGATTTGTAACCGCAATACATTTAAAATCGCAAAACATATCCACTTTTCCTTTTAACGAAGCACTGATCTATTTATAGTAATTTTTACTTTTGCACTATAGGTTTATGTGGTAATTATAACAGCGTTCAGTCGGATGACTTCATCACAGTTAGCGGCTCTCTGGAGGGCACAGGTGCAGGTTTCGCCAACGGCTGGAAAATACGAGCAAACTGTCCTGATGTTCAGAGCAACTTTGAGGATCCTTGCAGACTCAGTTTGGGAAATGGTAGGCGATCTTCTCTTGCTTACAATACTTTACTTTTAGACCTTGTTTATAGATGGATGACGTCTGTACTGTTATGTTACACCTCTTCACCCTTCTCTGTTTTCAGAGAGATACGCTCAGAAATGGTGTTCTTTGCTGTCGGACGCAAATGGGGTTTTTGCTCCATGCCACAAAGAGATCAGCCCGGATGTCTATCAAAAGGTGAGTTTAACCTCCAGAGACCCAAACGTTGATCTCGATGATGTATTTTCCAGTTATCCACTCTTTCAAAACGTTTGAGACGGCTCAATCTCACTATGGTTTTAATTCAACAGACCTGCATTTATGATGCCTGCAATTGTGAGAATAGTGAGGACTGCATGTGTGCTGCTCTCTCTTCATATGTGCATGCATGTGCTGCTAAAGGGATTTTTCTACATGACTGGAGAAATGCTGCATGTGGTACGTGAATATAAAACACCTGCAGTTTTTTGCTGCTTTTATGCAACTTGATTTTGAATGAACTTTGTCTACTCTTTGTGTCTACTCTGGGTTCATGTGTATGCTGGGGCACAATCAAGTTTCTGAGTTTTTTTTTAATAGTTCATTCTTTTCCTCAGGGACGTTTTCAGCCAGCTGCCCCAGCACTATGATTTATTCATTCAGAGTTCAAAACAACAGTCGCTCCTGCCATTGCCATAGTGAGCCAGACTTCACGTGTGCCGCTGAATTTGATCCAGTAGACGGTTGTGTCTGTCCTGAGGGAACGTTTCTGAATGAAGAAGGAAAGTGTGTTCCTCCAAACAACTGTTCCTGTTATAATAAAGGCACTGTGATTCCTCCGGGTGAAGTTATCATCAAAGATGGCAGCAAGTGGTATGTGTTCATGTGATAAACTCAATAAAACAGCTCCATTTAATTAAAGCCTAAATTAATTTTTCTAACATAACTTGTTCCTGAAATCAGAGTAATGCACAAAAGACAAACCGTTTCATGAAAATGTTTTTATTTCAGCACTTGCAAGGGGGGAAAACTCAGTTGTGTTGGGCAGAGAATGAAACAGCTATGTGAGTACTCAAAATCTATAATCTGAAATAATTCAACTGACTTTGATTATAAAATTATTTTTAATATGGGAATTAAAGTTATTGTGTGATCACTTTTGTGATACTTGAAAAAGATTTTTTTTGTTCAACACTGAAGTGAATGATACTAATGCTGCATTTACATCAGGCACGGTAGAGGCATCAAGCGCGAGTGATTTCAATGTTAAGTCAATGTGAATGCGTGTTGACGTGCGTCTGAAGGTCACGCGACGCTAATGAGGCATTTAGTGCGGTAGACGCGATTCCGCCTCGTTCACGCGAATGCTACAAATTGAGCATTGCCGCGGCATACGCGCAAGGGTGAAAAATTTGAACTTTGATGGAAAAAACGGGCCACGTTAACCAATCAGGAGCTTGCTCTAGTAGTGACATGATTACAGGAAGCAAGCAGAGTCGCAGGAGCCCCTCCCATGACACGAATTTCCGCTTGAATGTCTTAATGACTACAATTTCATGCGGGAATGAAGCGAGTATGTTCAAGCGACAAACTAGACCAGATAGATGCGAATTTGACGCCTCAAACGTGGCTGGTGTGACCCACGGTAATGAGTCTATATTCCTACGCTTAATAAAGTGTTGCCCATATTTGCTGCATCAACAGAACCAGTCCACAGGATGGGGAATGAAAAGTGTACGAAAAAGATTACACAGATACACAAAGACAACTAAATCCGCTGTATTACGTGTTCCAGTCCAGTAGATGGCGATGTTACTTTGTAAAGAAACACTACACGCCTGCACACATACGCATTCGTCTAATAAGAGATAAATACAAATGATCAAGATGGTGAAAGCATCAAGCAGTTTTGTTTAGATGGATAGATTTATTACTACAAGCAACCCTAACCTATAAAGTGCCAACATTTGATAAACGTTTGTAAACGGCAAAACTTTGTAGAAAATAAAGTGACTAAATTATGTAAGCGTTAATAAACTCAGTATCTTGAGCGGCACCAACCCAGTCCTGTAGGCTGCCATTGTTATGTTGGTTATACTTGCGCATACATGACTGAATTATCACATGTGCATGACATCACTGTTATCACAGATTTGCATTTATGTAATTTACATGGAGACGACAATGCATCGTTATTAAAAACTAGCACTTTAAAACTCAATCTTTAAAAAACTTTCCTGTTTACGGTTGAAATTCCCTTACGAAAATTAACCATGGTTTTACTACAGTAAAAAAAAAAAAACATGGGTACTGTAGTAAAACGATAGTAACTACAAAATAACCATGGTTTTGACAATCATGGTTTTCAAAAACCACAGTTAAACCATAGTTAGTGTAGTAAAACCATGGTTTTGCTGATAGTAATCAATACACCAAAAAACCATGGTTACTACACTTTTACCACAATAAAACCATGGTTGATTTTCGTAAGGGTTGTTATTGTGTAAATGCACAATTTGCTAAAATGCTAAATTGTGTTTAGCACTAATGTATTTGTCTTTGCCATCAGCTTGCCCAAATCCGATGAGGTATTTTAACTGCACTAGTGCTGCTCCTGGATCTACAGGCTTGGAGTGCCAGAAAAGTTGCAACACTGTTGAGATGACATGTGTGAGTGTTTGCGATTGCTTCCTAAACAACTACAGGTATATTTTTGCAAACATACTTCCTTATTCAAATGCAGGTTGAAAATATTGTTTCATATCTCTAAAACAGATTAGCACAGAGTGCATTTCTGGCTGCATGTGTCCACCTGGACTGCTGTCAGATGGGAGTGGTGGTTGCATTAGTGAAGATCTTTGTCCATGTGTTCACAATGGCAATGCACACCAACCTGGAGAAACAATCAACGTGGAGTGCAATACATGGTAAAAATGTAACACCATCAGGGTCTTGATAAAAGATATATTTTATATTTAGGTAATAATGTTAACTCTTTCCCCACCATTGACGAGTAAACTCATCAATTAGAGAAAATGCTTCCCTGCCAATGACGAGTTTTTTCCGGCAATCCGTATTTCCACTATTATCCACCAGGTGGTGCTCTTACCCAACTTATAAAACCCGGAAGTATTCCCTTAGGGCAAACAGTTCAAACTCTGTGTATGTTTTGTTCATCGCTCTGATTCTGATCTCTATCAAAAGTCTTTTACAAAAATGCAACTATCTCAGCTTTTTGCTCAAAATTTATATTTTTGAAGAAACCTACCCATATTTGAGACGTAGGTAGGATTTTTATTTAGCAGATGTTCTGTTCTTTCATTTGATATATTGTGTGTTTATATATGTAAAGAAGAACATTTTCTGGAAGGCATTAAAATTTTCATCATAAAAATGCTGGCGGTGACTGGCAACTTTTATTTTAAAAACGCTGGCGGGGAAAGAGGTAAAATCAATCACGTACTGTAAGCATAAAATTTTCTCATTTTGTCTGGAAACAATAAATATAAAAAATCCATACTAAAATATTCCTGCAAAGTTTCTCATCTGACTGGATCGCCTGGTACTGTTTCCAACAATTAGTAACATCTTATGTAAGGTAAATTACTGCAGTACCACCATCAAATAAAATAAAGCCTACATCTTTTTCCTACTGCACAATTCACAGTGCTTTGCTTTATTCACTAAATTGTAGTTTCAATAAACAGTGTTTATCTGAGATTGGCCTGTGTTTTCTCAAATAAAGAAAATGGGGAGTATTTTAGCAGCATGTCATGCACAGTGATGCATGGGTTAGATCCAAATGCAGGTTTTATTGAGAGTAATCCACAAACAGGCATGGGTCAACAACCAGGCAAACACAACAGCAAAGGCAATCTAAAATCGTAGTACAATATCCAGGCGCAGGTCAGGACAGGCAGCAAACAATAATAAACCATACACAGGCACGGGTCAAAAACAAAAAGGCACAGAACAGAATGAAAGGATATGCTACATGTCTTGTATGGAGTACTAAACATCGTGAATGAGTGTGAGCATGGTTTATATAGCAAGATAATGATCAGCAGGTGTGGCAATAATTAGTGTGGTGCAAGGGGTTCTGGGTGATGGAGTCCTGAGGGTGATGAATGAATGAAAACTCTGAAGGCCAGCAGAGGGAGCCATGATAACAATCGTCACACAGCAATAGCTAAATTAATTTTTAACATAAAGGTTATTTAATTGATTATAGACCAAACGTGGGTGTTGTGTAGTGAACCACAAATTAATGGATTTCATTTATCCAAACTTATAGATGTTTATTGATTTGTGTTTACAGCACTTGTAAGGGCAGAAAATGGAAGTGTACCAAAAACCAGTGCTATGGGACGTGCAAAATTTATGGCGATGGTCACTACATTACATTTGATGGCAAAAGATACACTTTTGATGGAAATTGTGAATACACATTAATAAGAGTGAGTAAGCAATACATCAGTATAATACTCTCAAACTAAAAATCAATGAAGTACCAATGTCAAGAAAATGAATGATCTGTGACTCGTGCAGGATTTTTGCGGTCCTACAAATGCCACCGGAACCTTCAGGGTTCTCACAGAGAACGTACCCTGTGGAACAACCGGCACCACCTGCTCAAAAGCTGTTAAGATCTTCCTCGGGGTGAGGACTTTTACTGTAGTTAGATTTGACGTTTTTATAGATAAAGCGCTTGATAAATTTACCTCTCGTTTCTTTTAGAACAAGGAGCTTAAACTGACGGATGGAGGTTTTGAGGTTCTTCAGAGAGAGTCGGGTGAGGATATTCCCTATCGTATTCGAGTAATGGGAATGTACCTGGTCATTGAAGCAAATAATGGTCTTGTTGTTATGTGGGACCAGAAGACAAGTATGTTCATCAAACTCAGTCCAAACTTTAAGGTGAGAAAATAAATATTGTTAATTTTAAAAAGTCTCCGAAATTGGTAGATTGTTATGTGTAATTTGGTTAATTTGTTTCGTTTGATCATTCATCTTTTTGTCTTATCACAGGGTGCCGTTTGTGGTCTTTGTGGAAATTACGATGGCAATGCAAACAACGACTTCATGTTGAGAAATCAGGAGGTGGTAATCAAACCGTTGGAATTTGGAAATAGTTGGAAAAAATCCTCCAGCTGTCCGGATGCTGTTGAAATCAAAGATCCCTGCACGGATAACCCTAACAGGCAATCATGGGCTCAGATACAATGTAGCATCATCAAAAGTGAAATTTTTATTGCGTGTCACGCTCAAGTAAGTTGATTTTTTATCGATGGGGCTTAGACGATACCCTGTTCTTGTTTATCTTGTGTAGATCATTACTGTTTCCTCTTAAGGTGGATCCGTCTCCTTTCTACGATGCTTGTGTGCGAGACTCATGTGCTTGTGATAACGGTGGAGATTGTGAATGTTACTGTACGACTGTAGCAGCTTATGCGCAAGCCTGTAATGAAGCCGGAGCCTGTGTTGACTGGAGAACTCCAAAAATATGCCGTGAGCGATCCCTACATTTTATTGATTTGAATAACTGAATATTTGTCATAGCCAGTGTTGGGTGTAACTAGTTAATAAGTAATTAGTTACTGTAATTTAATTACTTTTTCCTTAAAAAAGTAAAGTAAGAGATTACTCAGTAATTTAATTACAGTTACTTATGATGTAATTAAACTAAATACTTTGTATGGACTGTAGAATAAGGTTATATAATACAATAGTGGATTTAACATCAACATTTAAAGTCTAAGATTAAAATGCATGCTTTTAATTATCCTTCTCACTTTAAGTACTTTGGTAAGTTGATAAGATTAATGGTAAGACTCTAGTGTGGTTTACAATTCTCACTATTAACTGGTTAGTTATTAGCATTAATATTACTGAGATATTGGCTGTTTATTAATACTTAAAAAGGACATATTAATGCCTGATTCTGCAAAACCTTATTCTACATCCTTAATCCTACCAGATTCCTACCAATACTTCAACTTAATAACTACTTTAAGTATTAATAATCAGTAATTAGGAGTATATTGAGGCAAAAGTAGTTACTAGTTAGTTTATAGAGAATTGAACCTTAACTCTTTCCCTGCCAGCGTTTTTTAAAAGTTGCCAGCCATCGCCAAACTTTTTCATGATTTTTAGAAAAGTTGAATGCCTTCCAGAAAATGTTAAAATATTTAACATGAAGTGAGCATTTATATTTTAACCCTTTGCTTTCAAACAAAAACATCCAATCTTCATTAGTTCTCTTTTATCACTTCTCAAATATGGGTAGGTTTCTTCAAAAAGCTAAGATAATTGCATTTTTGTGAAGGACGTTTAATATAGATCAGATTCAGAGCGATCCTCAAAACTTACATGGACATACAGCTGTTTACCCTAGGGCAGTGTTCTTCACTCATAATCCTGGAGAGCCGGTGCCCTGCAGAGTTTAGCTCCAACCTTAATCAAACACACCTGCAAGCTAATCAATGTCTTCATGATCACTAGAAAATCACAGGTAGGTGTGTTTGATTAAGGTTGGAGCTAAACTCTGCAGGGCACCGCCTCTCCAGGATTGGGAGTGAAGAACACTGCCCTAGGGCAATACTTCCAGGTTTTATAAGTTGCGGAAGAGCACCACCTGGTGGATAATAGCGGTATTGCGGAAAGCTGGAAATACTTGTCATTGGCAGGGAAGTGTTTTCTCTTAATTGACTAGTTAACTCATCAATGGAGGGGAAAGAGTTAAAAATTGTGAACAGAATAATTTATGTACTTTTATATGATGTATTCAAGCCTATCTTTGTATCATTTACTAAATTCTTTCTAAATCCTATTTAGTAAAAGTAATTAAATACTTTTTTGGAGAAAGTAATTTGTCATTTTTTGAGTAATTACCCAACACTGGTCATAGCGCAAGCACTCAGAGCTTTGCTTTTCTTGCAGCATTGTTCTGTGATTTTTACAACCCTCCTGAGGAATGCGAGTGGCACTATAAACCTTGTGGAGCTCCTTGTATGCAGACCTGCAGAAACCCATCAGGAAATTGCTCAAGTCAAATACCAGCACTTGAAGGTAAAATTAGTGGTAAAATAAGTGGTAAAACTTTTTATTAATAATATATCCTTCAGTCGAGCCAGTGGCAGAAGTGTAAATTCAGTGATGCCACAAATTGACAAATTAAGTTGATGTCACAGCTGAAGAGTTTCAAAGATTGTGTTGAATTTGACAAAATCTGTCAAAAATCAGAAATTTATGAACCTCATGACCAAGGCTTCTTTTCAATTTGATTTGTATAGGTTGTTACCCGAAATGTCCCCCTGGACAGTCTTTCTTTGATGAAGACACAATGAAATGTGTAAAAGAGGAGCAGTGTGGCTGCTTTGATGAGCAGGGGAATCATTATCTCAACGATGAGAGAGTTCCTTCAGAAGAAAACTGTCAAATATGGTATGCTACAATTTAATGTCCACTCAAATACAGCATACTGTGATGAAAGCTCATTTTAATTCTAAAACTGTTTATACCTGAAGCTATTGCAATGCCATGGAAATCAGCTGCAAATACGATGTCACTGGTAATGAAAGATGTTTACATTTCTGAATTCTTATTTTATATTATCAATGTAGTAATTTGATAGAGTAAATTATTTTATTCCCATGTTTGCAGCATGCACCTGCATATTTAAAGGAAACAAGTATCAGTATGGAGAAACTATATATAACACAACAGATGGGCTCGGCCACTGCATAACAGCTGTCTGTGAAAAAGATGGAATGATTAAAAAGGATTCATACCCTTGTTCAGCATCACAGCCAACAACTACCTACTCTCCAACAACTGTCTTCAACTTTTCAAGTAAATCAATGTTTTACTACTCTCTTTAAGGTCATCTCTACGTTTCATATAGATAAAAATGAACAATTTCTAGCCATGAAGCCTATTATAATATTTTTAGTTTTTTGAAGTATATTATATCATGGTTTGGATTGATAGGATCTATGCTCTATCATACTATTTTACCTTGGAGTTACGCACTAGGCACACTATTTATATTGGACATTAGTTCCAGACGCCACTTTTCCCACTCGCCATGAATATAGCCATAGATGCTGAAATGGCGCGAATAAATAAAAATAAGTAAATAACAGAGATGAAACAATTTCTGTAAAAATCTCATGTTAAACAAGTCCTCTGTAAATAGAAAAATGAGATATTAATGCATTGAAATGTGACGGTAACTAGGGTAAATCTATGTATCACTGATTTGCTGTGTATAAGGAGATAAGTCAGCAGGTTATTACTTCTAAAAGTCTTTTACCAATTTGTTTGAGTTTTCTGGTAAGGGTACCTTACATGACCGCTTAGTTAAAGCAATATAACAATAAACTTGCCACAAAGTTTATTATTGAAAATTTAAAGGCATGATACATTTACATTTTTCAAAACCTTATCTCTGAAAAGGCTAATATAGAGCTAAAGTAATAGTCAGATTCACTTCCCATTTTAAAACCTATTTTAAATTTGAATTTGATTTTGTTTCAGGTACAGATGTGCCAATAACTTCAGCCAAGTACACTTCAGAATCTGTTTTAACAAAGACAACACCATCATTCAGCACAACAGGAAAAGTAACAACAGATGAATCCAAATGTACAGTTTGCTACTGGACACAATGGATGAATGTTGATTATCCAAAATTCGGACCACAGGGAGGTGACAATGAAACAATAAAAAACGTAATAAATTCTGGACGGTACAATGTATGTTCAAACCCAATAGAAGTCATCTGTCAAGCTGTGAGATATCCAGGCATACCTTTATCACTTTTACACCAAGACGTAGTCTGCAATAATTCAGGATTAATTTGTGAAAATAAAGACCAAACACAACCAAAATGTTTAGACTTTGAGATAAAAGCAAAATGTTGTGAAAAAGTTCCATGTCCACAACCGTCAGTGAGCTCAAGCACATCAACAACTGTTATAATCACAAAACAGCCACCTCAAACTGCTACTAGACTGTCATCAACTGTTACGTCCTTACCACCAACAGTCCAAAGTTTCTCCACTCAAACATTCATATCCACTCCAAAAACCACAAATTTCCTCTCTACCCATTCATGCGTTTGCAGTTGGTCAGATTGGCTGGACTTTGGTAGACCAACAGCAGGATCTGATGGGGAAGTAATACCAATTGAAAAAATCACTGACACCTATCCTTCTCTCTGCAAAGTACCAGTACAAGTGGAATGCCGTGCAAAACAATTTCCAGGACTCCCTCTTTCACAGCTTGGCCAAGCGATAAAATGTAATGCAAAAGACGGACTGGTTTGCTTAAATAGAAACCAAGGCCTTGCACAGCGGTGCTTTAAATATGAAATCAGAGTGCTCTGCTGTGATGAAACCTGTGGCAGCATCCCAACACACACAACACTTCCAGAGACCACTAGGGTGTCATCAACAAGCATGTCCACTTCATCAAGCACATTCACACCAACAGTCCAAAATTCTTCTACTAGTACAAGGATTTCTACAACTCCCACAAATGCAACATTTACTCAAACTTCATCAACAAATTCTCCAACTTCAACAACACCAAAACCAACCATTTTTAGCCCATCCTCTGGGTGTGTTTGCAGTTGGTCAGATTGGCTGGACTTCGGTGGTCCAACAACAGGTCCGAACGGTGGTGCAGTAATACCAATTGAAAAAATAACTGAAACCTATCCTTCCCTATGTAAAGTACCATTGCAAGTGGAATGTCGAGCAAAACGTTTCCCTGGACTCCCTCTCTCACAGCTTGGCCAGGTGATAAAATGTAATGCAAATGACGGATTGATTTGCATAAATAGAAACCAAGGCTTTGCACAACAGTGTGTTGACTTTGAGATTAGAGTGCTCTGTTGTGATGGAAACTGTGGCAGCTTCTCAACACATGCACCCCTTTTAGCCACCACTAGGGTGTCATCAACAAGCATAACCACATCAGCAAGCACATCCACACCAACAATCCAGAGTTCCTCCACTAGCACAAGCATTTCTTCTACTGTAACATCCATTCCAATGACTTCAACAAGTTCTCCAACTTCCACAACACCAAAATCAACCACTTTTAATCCTCCTCCTGGATGTGTTTGCAGTTGGTCAGATTGGCTGGATTTCGGAGGCCCAACAACAGCTTTTAACGGTGGTGCAGTAATAACGATTGAAAAAATAACTGACACCTATCCTTCTCTTTGCAAAGTACCAACACAAGTGGAATGTCGTGCAAAACGTTTCCCTGGACTCCCTCTTTCACAGCTTGGCCAGACAGTGAAGTGTAATGCAAAAGACGGATTGATTTGCTTAAATAGAAACCAAGGCCTCGCACAGCGCTGCTTTGATTATGAGATCAGAGTGCTCTGTTGTGATGGAAACTGTAGCAGCCTCCCAACACATGCACCACTTTCAACCACCACTAGTGTCTCATCAACAAGCATGACAACATCAGCAAGCACATCAACAGCACAGAGTCCCTTTACTAGTAAAAGCATTTCCACAACTTCTTCAACAGTAACATCCACTGCAACTCTTTCAACAAATTCTTCAACTTCCACAACACCAAAATCAACCACGTTTAGTCCTCCTCCTGGATGTGTTTGCAGTTGGTCAGATTGGCTGGACTTCGGAGGCCCAACAACAGGTCAAAACGGTGGTGAATTAATTCCAATTAAAAAAATAACTGACACCTATCCTTCCCTCTGCAAAGTACCAACACAAATGGAATGTCGTGCAAGACGTTTTCCTGGCCTCTCTCTTCTAGAGCTTGGCCAGACAGTGAAATGTGATGCAAAAGATGGATTAGTTTGCTTGAATAAAAACCAAGGCCTCGCACAGCGCTGCTTTAATTATGAGATCAGAGTGCTCTGTTGTGATGGAAACTGTGGCAGCCTCCCAACACATGCACCACTTCCAACCACCACTATGGTGTCATCAACAAGCATGACCACATCAGCAAGTACATCAACGCCAACAGTCCATAGTTTCACCACTAGCACAAACATTTCTTCTACTTTAACATACATTCCAACTACTTCAACAAGTTCTTCAACTTCCACAACACCAAAATCAACCATGTTTAGTCCTCCTCCTGGATGTGTTTGCAGTTGGTCAGATTGGCTGGACATCAGTGCCCCAACAACAGGTCATGACGGTGGTGAATTAATTCCAATTGAAAAGATAACTGACACTTATCCCTCCCTCTGCAAAGTACCAATTGAAGTGGAATGTCGGGCAAAACGTTTTCCTGGACTCCCTTTATCACAGCTTGGCCAGGTGGTGAAATGTGATGCAAAAGATGGATTAGTGTGCTTGAATAAAAACCAAGGCCTCGCACAGCAGTGCTTTGACTATGAGATCAGAGTGATTTGTTGTGATGGAAACTGTAGCAGCCTCCCAACACAGGCGCCACTTTCAACCACCACTGGAATGTTATCAACAAGCATAACCACAGAGGTTAACACATCAACACAAACAGTGCAGATCTTATCTACTAGTACAAGCACTTCTACAACTCCTACAACATATACTAAAACTTCATCAACAAGTTCTCCAATTTCCACAACACCCAAATCAACCACGCTTAGTCCTCCTCCTGGATGTATTTGCAGTTGGTCAGATTGGCTCAACTTTGGAGGTCCATCAACAGGTCCTAACGGTGGTGAATTAATACCAATTCAAAAAATAACTGACACCTATCCATCCCTCTGCAAAGTACCAGTACAAATGGAATGTCGGGCAAAACTTTTTCCTGGACTCCCTTTATCACAGCTTGGCCAGACAGTGAAATGTAATACAAAAGACGGACTGATTTGCTTAAATAAAAACCAAGGCCTCGTACAGCGGTGCTTTGACTATGAGATCAGAGTGCTCTGTTGTGATGTAAACTGTGGCAGCCTCCCAACATATGCAACATTTCCAATGACCACTAGGCTGTCACCAACAAGCATGACCACATCAGCAAGCACATCAACACCAACAGTCCAGATTTCTTCCACTAGTACAAACATTTCAACAACTTCTTCAATGTTAACGTCCACTGCAACTCCTTCAACAAGTTCTCCAACTTCCACAATAAAATCAACCACGTTTAGTCCTCCTCCTGGATGTGTTTGCAGTTGGTCAGATTGGCTGGATTTTGGTGGCCCAACAACAGGTCATAATGGTGGTGCAGTAATTCCAATTCAAAAAATAACTGACACCTATCCATCCCTCTGCAAATTACCTGTACAAATGGAATGTAGGGCAAAGATTTTCCCTGGACTCCCTTTATCACAGCTTGGCCAGACAGTGAAATGTAATGCAAAAGATGGACTGGTTTGCTTAAATATAAACCAAGGCCTCACACAGCGCTGCTTTCATTATGAGCTCAGAGTGCTCTGTTGTGATGGAAACTGTGGCATCCTCCCAACACATGCACCATTTCTAACCACCACAATGGTGTCACCAACAAGCATGACCACATCAGCAACCACATTAACACCAACAGTCCATAGTTCCACCACTAGCACAATCATTTCTTCTACTGTAACATCCACTCCAACTACTTCAACAAGTTCTTCAACTTCCACAACACCAAAATCAACCACATTTAGTCCTCTTCCTGGATGTGTTTGCAGTTGGTCAGAATGGCTGGATTTTGGAGGTCCAACAACAGGTCAAAACGGTGGTGAATCAATTCCAATTAAAAAAATAACTGACACTTATCCTTCCCTCTGCAAAGTACCAACACAAATGGAATGTCGTGCAAGACGTTTTCCTGGCCTCCCTCTTTCAGAGCTTGGCCAGAGAGTGAAATGTGATGCAAAAGATGGATTAGTTTGCTTGAATAAAAACCAAGGCCTCACACAGCGGTGCTTTGACTATGAGATCAGAGTGCTCTGTTGTGATGGAAACTGTGGCAGCCTCCCAACACATGCACCACTTCCAAGCACTATTAGTGTATCATCAACTAGCATGTCCACATCAGCAAGCACGTCAACACAAACAGCCCAGACTTCCTCCACTAATACAAGCATTTCAACAACTTTTTCAATGGGATCATCCACTGCAACTCCTTCAACAAGTTTTCCAACTTCCACAACACCAAAATCAACCACGTTTAGTCCTCCTTCTGGATGTATTTGCAGTTGGTCAGATTGGCTGGACTTCGGTGCCCCAACAACAGGTCATAACGGTGGTGAATTAATTCCAGTTGAAATGATAACTGACACCTATCCTTCCCTCTGCAAAGTACCAATGCAAGTGGAATGTCGGGCAAAACGTTTTCCTGGAATCCCTCTTTCAGAGCTTGGCCAGACAGTGAAATGTAATTCAAAAGATGGATTAGTTTGCTTAAATAAAAACCAAGGCCTCGCACAGCGGTGCTTTGACTATGAGATCAGAGTGCTTTGTTGTGATGGAAATTGTGGCAGCCTCCCAACACATTCACCACATCCTTCAACCACTAGAGTGTCATCAACAACCATGACCACACCAGTTAGCACATCAGCAACAACAGTGCAGAGCTCCTCTACTAGCACAAGCATTTCTTCTACTGTAACATCCACTGCAACTCATTCAACAAGTTCTCCAACTTCCACAACAGAATCATCCACGTTTAGTCCTCCTCCTGGATGTGTTTGCAGTTGGTCAGATTGGCTGGACTTTGGAAGCCCAACAACAGATTCTAATGGTGGTGAATTAATTCCAATTGAAAAAATAACTGGCACCTATCAGTCCATCTGCAAAGTACCAGTACAAGTGGAATGTCATGCAAAACGTTTCCCTGGACTTCCTCTTTCAGAGCTTGGCCAGACAGTAAAATGTAATCCAAAAGATGGATTAATTTGCTTGAATAAAAACCAAGGCCTCACACAGCGGTGCTTTGACTATGAGATCAGAGTGCTCTGTTGTGATGAAAACTGTAGTAGCCTCCCAACACATGCACCACTTCAAACCACCACTAGTGTCTCATCGACAAGCATGACAACATCAACAAGCACCTCAACACCAACAGTGCAGACTTCTTCCACTAGTACAAGCATTTCCAAAACTTCTTCAACAGTAACATCCACTGCAACTTCTTTCAGTTCTACAACTTCTCCAACAATAAAATCAACCACGTTTAGTCCTCACCCTGGATGTGTTTGCAGTTGGTCAGATTGGCTGGACTTTGGAGGCCCAACAACAGGCCATAACGGTGGTGAATTAATTCCAATTAAAAAAATAACTGGCACCTACCCTTCCATCTGCAAAGTACCTATAAAAATGGAATGTAGGGCAAAGCTTTTTCCTGGAGTCCCTTTATCACAGCTTGGCCAGACAGTGAAATGTAATGCAAGAGACGGATTGATTTGCTTAAATAGAAACCAAGGCCTCACACAGCGTTGCTTTGACCATGAGATCAGAGTGCTCTGTTGTGATGGAAACTGTGGCAGCCTCCCAACACATGCACCACTTCCAAGTACCACTAGGGTGTCATCAACAAGCATGACAACATCAGCAAGCACATCAACACCAACAGCCCAGACTTCATCCACTAATACAAGCATTTCAACAACTTCTTCAATGGTATCGTCCACTGTAACTACTTTAACAAGTACTCAAACTTCCACAACAAAATTAACCACGTTTAGTCCTCCTCCTGGATGTGTTTGCAGTTGGTCAGATTGGCTGGACTTCGGTGCCCCAACAACAGGTCATAACGGTGGTGAATTAATTCCAATTGAAATGATAACTGACACCTATCCTTACCTCTGCAAAGTACCAATGCAAGTGGAATGTCAGGCAAAACGTTTCCCTGGACTCCCTCTTTCAGAGCTTGGCCAGAAGGTAAAATGTAATCCAAAAGATGGGTTAGTTTGCTTGAATAAAAACCAAGGCCTCACACAGCGGTGCTTTGACTATGAGATCAGAGTGCTCTGTTGTGATGGAAACTGTGGCAGCCTCCCAACACATGCACCACTTCCAAGTACCACTAGGGTGTCATCAACAAGCATGACAACATCAGCAAGCACGTCAACACCAACAGTCCAAACTTCCTCCACTAGTACAAACATTTCATCTTCTTCAACAGTAACATCCACTGCAACTTTTTTCAGTTCTACAACTTCCCCAACACCAAAATCAACCACGTTTAGTCCTCCTCCTGGATGTGTTTGCAGTTGGTCAGATTGGCTGGACTATGGTGCCCCATCAACAGGTCATAACGGTGGTGAATTAATTCCAATTAAAAAGATAACTGACACCTATCCTTCCCTCTGCAAAGTACCAATGCAAGTGGAATGTCGGGCAAAACGTTTTCCTGGAATCCCTCTTTCAGAGCTTGGCCAGACAGTGAAATGTAATTCAAAAGATGGATTCGTTTGCTTAAATAAAAACCAAGGCCTCGCACAGCGGTGCTTTGACTATGAGATCAGAGTGCTTTGTTGTGATGGACATTGTGGCAGCCTCCCAACACATTCACCACTTCCTTCAACCACTAGAGTGTCATCAACAACCATGACCACACCAGTTAGCACATCAGCAACAACAGTGCAGAGCTTCTCTACTAGCACAAACATTTCTTCTACTGTAACATCCACTGCAACTCCGTCAACAAGTTCTCCAACTTCCACAACAGAATCATTCACGTTTAGTCCTCCTCCTGGATGTGTTTGCAGTTGGTCAGATTGGCTGGACTTTGGAAGCCCGACAACAGGTTCTAATGGTGGTGAATTAATTCCAATTGAAAAAATAACTGGCACCTATCCATCCATCTGCAAAGTACCAGTACAAGTGGAATGTCATGCAAAACGTTTCCCTGGACTTCCTCTTTCAGAGCTTGGCCAGACAGTAAAATGTAATCCAAAAGATGGATTCATTTGCTTGAATAAAAACCAAGGCCTCACACAGCGGTGCTTTGACTATGAGATCAGAGTGCTCTGTTGTGATGAAAACTGTAGTAGCCTCCCAACACATGCACCACTTCAAACCACCACTAGTGTCTCATCGACAAGCATGACAACATCAACAAGCACGTCAACACCAACAGTCCAGACTTCTTCCACTAGTACAAACATTTACAAAACTTCTTCAACAGTAACATCCACTGCAACTTCTTTCAGTTCTACAACTTCCCCAACACCAAAATCAACCACGTTTTTTCCTCCTCCTGGATGTGTTTGCAGTTGGTCAGATTGGCTGGACTTTGGAGGCCCAACAACAGGCCATAACGGTGGTGAAATAATTCCAATTGAAAAAATAACTGGCACCTACCCTTCCATCTGCAAAGTACCTATACAAATGGAATGTAGGGCAAAGCTTTTTCCTGGACTCTCTTTATCACAGCTTGGCCAGACAGTAAAATGTAATGCAAAAGACGGATTGATTTGCTTAAATAGAAACCAAGGCCTCACACAGCGGTGCTTTGATTATGAGATCAGAGTGCTCTGTTGTGATGGAAATTGTGGCATCCTCCCAACACATGCACCACTTCCAACCACCACTATGGTGTCATCAACAAGCATTACCACATCAGCAAGCACATCAACACCAACAGTCCATAGTTCCACCATTAGCACAATCATTTCTTCTACTGTAACATCCACTCCAACTACTTCAACAAGTTCTTCAACTTCCACAACACCAAAATCAACCACGTTTAGTCCTCCTCCTGGATGTGTTTGCAGTTGGTCAGATTGGCTGGACTTTGGTGCCCCAACAACAGCTCATAACGGTGGTGAATTAATTCCAATTAAAAAGATAACTGACACCTATCCTTCCCTCTGCAAAGTACCAATGCAAGTGGAATGTCGGGCAAGACGTTTTCCAGGACTCCCTCTTTTACAGCTTGGTCAGGTGGTGAAATGTGATTCAAAAGATGGATTAGTTTGCTTAAATAAAAACCAAGGCCTCGCACAGCGGTGCTTTGACTATGAGATCAGAGTGCTTTGTTGTGATGGAAACTGTGGCAGCCTCCCAACACATGCACCACTTCCAACCACCACTAGGGTGTCATCAACAAGCATGATCACATCTGCAAGCACATCCACACCAACTGTGCAGAGCTCCTCTACTAGTACAAGCGCTTCCACAACTCCCACAACTGCAACATTTACTAAAACTTTATCAACAAGTTCTCCAATTTTCACAACACCAAAATCAACCACGTTTAGTCCTCCTCCTGGATGTGTTTGCAGTTGGTCAGATTGGCTGGACTTTGGAGGCCCAACAACAGGTCCTAACGGTGGTGAATTAATTCCAATTAAAAAAATTACTGGCAACTATCCTTCCATCTGCAAAGTACCTATACAAATGGAATGTAGGGCAAAGCTTTTTCCTATACTCCCTTTATCACAGCTTGGCCAGACAGTGAAATGTAACACAAAAGATGGATTGATTTGCTTAAATCGAAACCAAGGCCTCACACAGCGGTGCTTTGATTATGAGATCAGAGTGCTCTGTTGTGAAGGAAATTGTGGCATCCTCCCAACACATGCACCACTTCCAACCACCACTAGAGTGTCATCAACTACCATGACCACACCAGTTAGCACATCAACACCAACAGTCCATAGTTCCACCACTAGCACAATCATTTCTTCTACTGTAACATCCACTCCAACTACTTCAACAAGTTCTCCAACTTCCACAACACCAAAATCAACCACAATTAGTCCTCTTCCTGGATGTGTTTGCAGTTGGTCAGATTGGCTGGACTTTGGAGGCCCAACAATAGGTCCTAACGGTGGTGAATCAATTCCAATTGAAAAGATAACTGACACCTATCCTTCCCTCTGCAAAGTACCAATGCAAGTGGAATGTCGTGCAAAACAATTCCCAGGACTCCCTCTTTCACAGCTTGGCCAGGT
Source organism: Misgurnus mizolepis (assembly GCA_025389145.1). NCBI lineage: Eukaryota > Metazoa > Chordata > Actinopteri > Cypriniformes > Cobitidae > Misgurnus > Misgurnus mizolepis. Next base: position 75,382,785 of record JAIFKI010000001.1, on the reverse strand, counting down.
GGTAAAATGTGATGCAAGAGATGGATTAGTTTGCTTAAATAAAAACCAGGGCCTCACACAGCGGTGCTTTGACTATGAAGTCAGAGTGCTTTGTTGTGATGGAAACTGTGACAGCCTCCCAACACATGCACCACTTTCAAGCACCACTCGAGTGTCATCAACTAGCATGTCCACATCAGCAGGCACATCCACACCAACAGTCCAGACTTCCTCCACTAGTAGCAACATTTCATCTTCTTCAACAGTAACGTTCACTGCAACTCCAACAAATTCTCCAACTTCCACAACAAAATCAACAACGTTTAGTCCTCCTCCAGGATGTGTTTGCAGTTGGTCAGATTGGCTGGACTTTGGAGGCCCAACAACAGGTCATAACGGTGGTGAATTAATTCCAATTGAAAAAATAACTGGCGCCTATCCATCCATCTGCAAAGTACCAGTACAAGTGGAATGTCATGCAAAACATTTTCCAGGACTCCCTCTTTCACAGCTTGGCCAGACAGTGAAATGTGATGCAAAAGATGGATTAGTTTGCTTAAATAGAAACCAAGGCCTCACACAGCGGTGCTTTGACTATGAAATCAGAGTTCTCTGTTGTGATGGAAACTGTGAAAGCCTCCCAACACATTCACCACTTCCAACCACCACTGGAGTGTCATCAACAAGCATGACCACATCTGCAAGCAGATCCACACCAACAGTGCAGAACTCCTCTACTAGTACAAGCGCTTCCACAACTCCCACAACTGCAACATATACTAAAACTTCCTCAACAAGTTCTTCAATTTCCACAACACCAAAATCAACCACGTTTAGTCCTCCTCCTGGATGTGTTTGCAGTTGGTCAGATTGGCTGGACTTTGGAGGTCCAACAACAGGTTCTAATGGTGGGGAATTAATTTCAATTGTAAAAATAACTGCCACCTTTCCTTCCCTCTGCAAAGTACCAGTGCAAGTGGAATGTCGTGCAAAACAATTCCCAGGACTCCCTCTTTCACAGCTTGGCCAGGTGGTGAAATGTGATGCAAGAGATGGATTAGTTTGCTTGAATAAAAACCAAGGCCTCACACAGCGGTGCTTTGATTATGAGATCAGAGTTCTCTGTTGTATTGGAAAATGTGACAGCCTTCCAACCTACGCACCACTTCCAGCCATTAGTTCAAGCTTTTCTACAACCATGCTGTCCACTACAACTCCTTTAACAAGTTCTCCAACTTCCACACCACCAAAATCACCCACATTTAGTCCTCCTCCTGGATGCGTTTGCGGTTGGTCAGACTGGCTGGACTTTGAAGGCCCAACAACAGGTAATAACGGTGGTGAATTAATTCCAATTGAAAAGATAACTGACACTTATCCTTCCATCTGCAAAGTACCAATGCAAGTGGAATGTCGTGCAAAACAATTCCCAGGACTCCCTCTTTCACAGCTTGGCCAGGTGGTGAAATGTGATGCAAGAGATGGATTAGTTTGCTTGAATAAAAACCAAGGCCTCACACAGCGATGCTTTAACTATGAGATCAAAGTGCTCTGTTGTGATGGAAACTGTAGCACCCTCCCAACACATGCACCACTTCCAAGCACCACAAGGGTGTCATCAACAAGCATGTCCACATCAGCAAGCACATCCACACAAACAGTACAGAGTTCCTCCACTAGTACAAACATTTCATTATCTTCTTCAACAGTAACGTCCATTGCAACTCCATCAAGTTCTCCAACTTCCACAACACCAAAATCAACCATGTTTAGTACTCCTCCTGGATGTGTTTGCAGTTGGTCAGAATGGCTGGACTTTGGAGGTCCAACAACAGGTCATAACGGTGGTGAATTAATTCCAATTGAAAAAATAACTGCCACCTATCCTTCCCTCTGCAAAGTACCAGTACACGTGGAATGTCATGCAAAACATTTTCCAGGACTTCCTCTTTCACAGCTTGGCCAGGCAGTGAAATGTAATCCAAAAGATGGATTAGTTTGCTTGAATAAAAACCAAGGCCTCACACAGCGGTGCTTTGATTATGAGATCAGAGTGCTCTGTTGTGATGGAAACTGTGGCAGCCTCCCAACACATGCACCACTTCCAACCACCACTAGGGTGTCATCAACAAGAACATCCACATCAGCAAGTACATCAACACCAACACTCCAGGCTTCCTCCACTAGTACAAACATTTCTACAACTGTAACGTCCACTGCAACTCTTTCAACAAGTTCTCCAACTTCCACAACACCCAAAACAACCACATTTAGTCCTCACCCTGGATGTGCTTGCAGTTGGTCAGATTGGCTGGACTTTGGAGGTCCAACAACAGGTCATAACGGTGGTGAATTAATTCCAATTGAAAAAATAACTGCCACCTATCCTTCCCTCTGCAACGTACCAGTACAAGTGGAATGTCATGCAAAACATTTTCCAGGACTTCCTCTTTCACAGCTTGGCCAGGCAGTGAAATGTAATCCAAAAGATGGATTAGTTTGCTTGAATAAAAACCAAGGCCTCACACAGCGGTGCTTTGATTATGAGATCAAAGTGCTCTGTTGTGATGGAAACTGTGGCAGCCTCCCAACACATTCACCACTTCCAAGCACCACAAGGGTGTCATCAACAAGCATGTCCACATCAGCAAGCACATCCACACAAACAGTACAGAGTTCCTCCACTAGTACAAACATTTCATTATCTTCTTCAACAGTAACGTCCATTGCAACTCCATCAAGTTCTCCAACTTTCACAACAACAAAATCAACCATGTTTAGTACTCCTCCTGGATGTGTTTGCAGTTGGTCAGAATGGCTGGACTTTGGAGTTCCAACAACAGGTCATAACGGTGGTGAATTAATTCCAATTGAAAAAATAACTGCCACCTATCCTTCCCTCTGCAAAGTACCAGTACAAGTGGAATGTCATGCAAAACATTTTCCAGGACTTCCTCTTTCACAGCTTGGCCAGGCAGTGAAATGTAATCCAAAAGATGGATTAGTTTGCTTGAATAAAAACCAAGGCCTCACACAGCGGTGCTTTGATTATGAGATCAGAGTGCTCTGTTGCGATGGAAACTGTGGCAGCCTCCCAACACATGCACCACTTCCAACCACCACTAGGGTGTCATCTACAAGAACGTCCACATCAGCAAGTACATCAACACCAACACTCCAGGCTTCCTCCACTAGTACAAACATTTCTACAACTGTAACGTCCACTGCAACTCTTTCAACAAGTTCTCCAACTTCCACAACACCCAAAACAACCACATTTAGTCCTCACCCTGGATGTGCTTGCAGTTGGTCAGATTGGCTGGACTTTGGAGGTCCCACAACAGGTCATAACGGTGGTGAGTCAATTCCAATTGAAAAAATAACTGCCACCTATCCTTCCCTCTGCAACGTACCAGTACAAGTGGAATGTCATGCAAAACATTTTCCAGGACTTCCTCTTTCACAGCTTGGCCAGGCAGTGAAATGTAATCCAAAAGATGGATTAGTTTGCTTGAATAAAAACCAAGGCCTTACACAGCGGTGCTTTGATTATGAGATCAGAGTGCTCTGTTGTGATGGAAACTGTGGCAGCCTCCCGACACATGCACCACTTCCAACCACCACTAGGGTGTCATCAACAAGAACATCCACATCAGCAAGTATATCAACACCAACAATCCAGGCTTTCTCCACTAGTACAAACATTTCTACAACTGTAACGTCCACTGCAACTCTTTCAACAAGTTCTCCAACTTCCACAACATCAAAAACAACCACGTTTAGTCCTCCTCCTGGATGTGTTTGCAGTTGGTCAGATTGGCTGGACTTCGGTGCCCCAACAACAGGTCCTAACGGTGGTGAATTAATACCAATTAAAAAAATAACAGACAGCTATCCTTCTCTCTGCAAAGTACCAATGCAAGTGGAATGTCGGGCAAAACTTTATCCTGGACTTCCTCTTTCACAGCTTGGCCAGACAGTGAAATGTAATTCCAAAGATGGACTTGTTTGCTTAAATAAAAACCAAGGCCTCACACAGCGGTGCTTTGATTATGAGATCAGAGTTCTCTGTTGTATTGGAAAATGTGACAGCCTTCCAACCTACACACCACTTCCAGCCACTAGTTCAAGCTTTTCTACAACCATGCTGTCCACTACAACTCCTTTAACAAGTTCTCCAACTTCCACACCACCAAAAACAACCACATTTAGTCCTCCTCCTGGATGCGTTTGCGGTTGGTCAGATTGGCTGGACTTCGGTGACCCAACAACAGGTCCTGAAGGTGGTGAAGAAATACCAATTAAAAAAATATCTAACACTTATGCTTCTCTCTGCAAAGTACCAATGCAAGTGGAATGTCGGGGAAAACTTTATCCTGGACTCCCTCTTTCAGAGCTTGGCCAGACAGTAAAATGTAATGCAAAAGATGGGTTAGTTTGCTTAAATAAAAACCAAGGCCTCACACAGCGGTGTTTTGACTATGAGATCAGAGTTCTCTGTTGTAATGGAAACTGTGGCAGCCTCCCAACACATTCACCACTTTCAGCCACTAGTACAGGTGTGTCTACAACCATACTGTCTACTACAATTCCTTCAACAAGTTCTCCATCTTCCACAACACCAAAAACAACCACATTTAGTCCTCTTCCTGGATGTGTTTGCAGTTGGTCAGATTGGCTGGACTTCGGAGGCCCAACAACAGGTCATAACGGTGGTGAATCAATTCCAATTGAAAAAATAACTGCCACCTATCCTTCCCTCTGCAAAGTACCAGTTCAAGTGGAATGCCATGCAAAACATTTTCCAGGACTTCCTCTTTCACAGCTTGGCCAGGCAGTGAAATGTAATCCAAAAGATGGATTAGTTTGCTTAAATAAAAACCAAGGCCTCACACAGCTGTGCTTTGATTATGAGATCAGAGTGCTCTGTTGTGATGGAAACTGTGGCAGCCTCCCAACACATGCACCACTTCCAACCACCACTAGGGTGTCATCAACAAGAACGTCCACATCAGCAAGTACATCAACACCAACAATCCAGACTTTCTCCACTAGTACAAACATTTCTACAACTGTAACGTCCACAGCAACTCTTTCAACAAGTTCTTCAACTTCCATAAAAACAACTACGTTGAGTCCTCCTCCTGGATGTGCTTGCAGTTGGTCAGATTGGCTGGACTTCGGTGCCCCAACAACAGGTCCTGAAGGTGGTGAAGTAATACCAATTAAAAAAATAACTGACAGTTATCATTCTCTTTGCAAAGTACCAATGCAAGTGGAATGTCGGGGAAAACTTTATCCTGGACTTCCTCTTTCACAGCTTGGTCAGACAGTGGAATGTAATTCCAAAGATGGACTTGTTTGCTTAAATAAAAACCAAGGCCTCACAAAGCGGTGTTTTGACTATGAGATCAGAGTTCTCTGTTGTAATGGAAACTGTGGTAGCCTCCCAACACATTCACCACTTCCAGCCACTAGAACAAGTGTTTCTACAACAATACTGTTCACTTCAAATCCTTTAACAATTTCTCCAACTTCCACAACACCGAAAACAACCACATTTATTCCTCCCTCTGGATGCATTTGCAGATGGTCAGATTGGCTGGACTTCGGTGGCCCCACAACAGGTCCTGAAGGTGGTGAAGTAATACCAATTGAAAAAATAGCTAACACCTATGCTTCTCTCTGCAAAGTACCAATGCAAGTGGAATGTCGGGCAAAACTTTATCCTGGACTTCCTCTTTCACAGCTTGGCCAGACAGTAAAATGTAATACCAAAGATGGACTTGTTTGCTTAAATAAAAACCAAGGCCTCATACAGCGATGCTTTGACTATGAGATCAAAGTGCTCTGTTGTGTTGGAAACTGTGACAGCCTCCCAACCCATGCACAACTTCCAGTCACCACTAGGGTGTCATCAACAAGAACGTCCACATCAGCAAACACATCCATGCCAACAGTCCAGAGTTTTTCTCCAAGTTCCTCAAAATCAACAACATATAGCTCTCCCCCTGGATGTGTTTGTAGTTGGTCAGATTGGCTGGACTTCGATAGCCCAACAACAGGTACTGAAGGTGGTGAAGTAATACCAATTGAAAAAATAGTTAACACCTATCCTTCTCTCTGCAAAGTACCAATGCAAGTGGAATGTCAGGCCAAACTTTATCCTGGACTTCCTCTTTCACAGCTTGGTCAGACAGTAAAATGTAATGCAAAAGATGGACTTGTTTGCTTAAATAAAAACCAAGGCCGCACACAGTGGTGCTTTGACTATGAGATCAGAGTTCTCTGTTGTAATGGAAACTGTGGCATCCTCCCAACATATGCACCGTCATCAACAAGCATGTCCACACCAACAGTCCAGAGTTTCTCCAGTTCCACAACTCCCACAATTGCAACGTCTACTACAACTCCTTCAACAAGTTCTCTAACTTTCACAAAACCAGAATCAACCACATACAGTCCTTCTGCTGGGTGTGCTTGCAGTTGGTCAGATTGGCTGGACTTCGGGTCCCCAACAACAGGTCCTGATGGTGGTGAACTAATACTTATTAAAGAAATATTTGACATCTATCCTTCCTTCTGCAAAGTACCAGTGCAAGTGGAATGTCGTGCGAAAATGTATCCTACACTCCTTCTTTCACAACTTGGACAGGTGGTGAAGTGTAATGCAAATGATGGACTGATTTGTCTTAACAAAGACCAAGATATGACACAGCAATGCTTTGACTATGAGATCAGAGTGTCTTGCTGTAAGGGGAATTGTTACAGCTCAACACAGGCACCAATTACCACTCCTGATTTGGCACCTTCAGCAACTCCACATTCAAGTGTTACTGTTTCTCCTGAATGCATTTGTAATTGGTCAGAATGGTTTGATTTTGGAAGCCCAACAACAGGATCTGAGGGTGGGGAAATGATACCCATAAATGAAATTATAAATGCATATCCTAATACTTCTGCTCCAATTGAAATAAAATGCCGTGCAAAACTTTACCCTGAACTTGAACTATCACAACTGGGCCAGGTGGTGACATGTAATACTAAGGATGGACTTGTTTGCTTAAACAAGAACCAGGGTGTTACACAGCAATGTTTTGATTATGAGATTAAATTGCTTTGTTGTCAAGGATTGTGTGAAATAACACCATATACATCGCAAAGTTCATATTTTTCCTCCAGTACAATTTCAACCACAACTTTTCCAGTTCTATCAGAATCAACAAAGAGGCCAAGCACAGAACATCAACATTGTTTCTGTGAAATAAATGGTGATACATTTGCTCAAGGTATTTTTAATGTTCTTTAATATTGATGATTTTTTAGAATATTTAAATATACTCCTGCTGATTTGTGACAGTGTTTTATGTATCTATGTTTCAGTTTCTCTTCTTTGTTTACAGGATATGTAATTTATAATAAAACCGATGGTGACGGATGGTGCTATATAGCAAAATGCGCCAAAACAGAAGAGATGAAATGTGATGTAATAAAATTATCAGTACCCTGTTTAACAACAGTCTCACCCTCAACATCCACACCATTTACAGGCAACTGTAATAATTATGTTCCTCCTCTTGCAGTAAGTTCTTAAATAATTCAGGTTTATGTAACGCTTTTGTAGTGCCTCAGATTTTTTTGTCAAATTTAGAAAGTCCCTGGTTTGATTTTAATGATACTACACCAACATGCAACTTTTCTTATGATGTTCTTTTAGAATGGTGAATCTGTAAATTGTGGAAATTGCTATATTGACACTTGCATGAACAGTACAATCAAACATTCAGCGGTAGAGTGTGAACCTGTTGAGTATCCAGTGTGTATGAATGGATATCCACCACTGAAAATACCTGATGAATCTGGATGCTGTTACAAATATCAGTGTCAATGTGAGTTAACACGACTAGCTGATGTTCCTAATTATTAAGTTTTTTGCTTTAAGCTTTGGCTATAAAATGCACTCTGTGTTGTTTTAGGTATCTGCAGTGGCTTTGGAGATCCACATTACATCACATTTGATGGAACATATTACCCTTTTCAAGGAAACTGCTCTTACGTTCTTGTCAAAGAAATCGATTTGAAGTACAATTTTAGTGTTATTATTGACAATGTCTTCTGTGACTCTGAAGATGGGCTTTCCTGCCCTAAATCCCTGACGATTTACTACAAATCTTTTGAGATCTTTATGGCTCAGGAGAATTCTGCAGGAGTTGTTACAAATTTGGTAAGTAATATAAATAGCAGGGGTATTTTTTAATTAGATTTTACAGTGAAAAATTTTTTTTGAAACTGCTTCATAGTGCCTTGAGAACTTAGAACTTGTACAGTAGCACTTCATTCAAAATAGAAAATAAATTTTATTTTCAATTATTTTAACTATTGGTTTATTGATATTTTTATGTGACATTTGGTATGCCACCCTTATTTAACTGATTCAAACCATTGTCTCATTTAATAGTACCACCCCCACCCTTAGTGTCCCTTTTTTGGTTTGATGGGAATGTACTTGGTTTACATTAACTGTTGAATTTGTAGAAATGTTATGATGGGTTTCCAGGTTTCTTTAAAGGCAGATATATTATTATTTTTATGAGCTATGGTTTCCTCTATCAAAATGAGTTTTGTGATTAGGTTAGTCCAATGGTTAAGATTGGAAGAAGATTTCGATTTCCAGTTTTGAAAGACTGGGGTTTTGTATTTGGGGGATGGGGGTGTCTGAAGTAAATCCTAGAAGAGTGTATGAGACAGTGGGACTTTGCAATCCAGGATAGAAGTCAATGTGTTTGTTACTGTGGTCCAGAGAGAGTGAACAGGCTGGCAGAGCCAGGTAGCATAGATATAGGTGTCTGTGCTCCCAGATGGGAATGACCTTATGTGATTGTCGTATGCTGATATTATTCAAAACTGAAAGATGACATCTTCATTTCCAGTGTTTTGAAAGGATAGTTAATAAAAAACAGCTGTTTATTTGCTTGGTGACATCTTCAGTAGAACAATAAAGAAGATGTTTTGCATAAACCCCAGTGCTCTGTGATTCATATAATGCAAGTTTCCACCATGTTGAGAATTTAGAAAGCAGATATACCCAAGACAAAAGTAAACCCCACGACTCCTGGTGACATATTGACGTCTTGTGAAGCTGATTAATCAGTTTTAGCAAGAAATTGAACTTTATTTACATCATTATTATCATTAAGGCAGAGCCTCTGCCAAACATGAACACAATCTTCTTCTTGTGGTGTTTGATGGCTGCCTCTCACTGCCACCTATAGAGCAGGAGGGTAAAGCACACTTCTTTGAAAACGCAAACGACTGGGGCCCTGTCCCAAATGGCACACTCCGGACTTGTGGTCCTCCTCAGAGTCAACACTTTGATGACATCATGTAGTCCAGACTTTAGGGACCCTTGATTCGAGTCCACGGGGGTGCACCGGAGTCGTATTTTGGGACAGACTCGAGCATCACACCGGAAATAGGTAGAGAAGTTGCCCGTCAGTGTGAACTCCTCCCTTCCGTCGTCTGATTGGTCTGATTGCCCTTTCGCAAGGACTTCTGGGTCGGTAAAGTGCGCAAAGCCTGCTGCAGTGCGGGCTTCGGTGAAGACCACATCAAGGGGGCAAAGGAGGCGCTGATGAGCACACTTCAAAGGGTAAAAATTACAGATGGGACACCCTACGGACTCGTAGACTAAGCGAGAATGCGCAATTTAAGGCCACGAGACCGAAAGTCCACATGAAGTGCGCCATTTGGGACAGGACCTGTGTTGCTTCTGTGGTGTTGACAGTTCACGAAGCCCTGCTGCCAGGACAAACAGCAAACAGGGAAAACAATAAAAGGCATGACTTGCAGTGCATACGACTAAATGATTTTGCAGCGCATACGACTAAATAATTTTATTTTGTTTAATATTTGCACTATATATTTAACTTACTGTTACTGTTAGCTTTCTTCTCTGGCTAACTTTAAGGGGGCGGTGCCCCAGTGTCCCCTATTGACCATCCACCACTGGTCATTTATCTTGCTCGTGTTTTAATGATTCGCCCACAGGCCATTTCCTCAAAGTAGTCAAGACAGAAGCAGTTGAAAGTGGACAAAAGAGACTAATTAAAATACCAGGTGTACAGATAAATGTGTCTCTCTCGTCCACTTGTGATCCAATTGACCAAAATTCATCTTAATATCAGGTGTAAACAACCTCAATGTTATCAGGAGTCGTGGGAATTACTTTGGTTTTGGATATTATCTCCTTTTAGACTGAGGCATTATATGAATCACAGACCACTGGGGTTTCTGCAAAATATTTAACATTTTTTTAAATGTCACCAACATATATCGGATGGCCTGAGTGTGAGTAAATAAACAGCACGTTTTTTTATTTTTGGGTGAACTACCCCTTTCAGAATTGCAAAGAAATATAAACACACATTTCTGCTTTTCATTCTCTCTTTAAGATTTATGTGAACCAAAAGAAAGTCAGTATGCCATTTCAGAGTGAAGAGTTTCGTGTCACAGAGAATGGAATCGAGTCTCTTGTGGTCATACCTGAAATCAGTGCGCAGATCTATTTTACCGGCATGATGTTTTCCATTCACCTTCCATTGCGAGACTTTTATGGAAACACAGAGGGACATTGTGGTGAGTTCTTGCTTGTATTCTGAATGTCACGTTTTAGATTATAATAGTTTGACAGTGTTATATTTCCATTGTTTTTAATTATACATTGGGTTTTCAGGTACATGTGACAATAACCAATCAGATGACTGTCGCTTGCCTAATGGCACCATTGCGTCATCTTGCCAAGATATGGCTTCACATTGGCATGTTAAAAACAGCAACAGTGTTTGTCCTCCACCAAAGCCTGAGCCCACACCGATACCCTGTCCACCTCCAGCCATCTGTAAAATCATCGAGAGCGAGTGAGCAGTCCATTTAAACCCATTCATCGAAAACACAGTTTACTTAAAATGAGAATAACATTGTCATAAACCTTTGTATCTTTGATCTTCTGCGCAGGCTCTTTGAGAAATGTCGCATGTTGGTCCCTCATGAGCCGTATGTGAAAGCATGCAACCTTGATGTTTGTCATATGAGTGAGACCATCGGCTGTTCCAGCCTGCAGGCGTATGCAGATGAATGTGCTATGGCAGGAATATGTGTGGACTGGAGATCGGCTACAGACGGAGCGTGTGGTAAGTCTAACTAAACATCACGATCGCATAAGAATAACTGTTTTAATCACTGTTTTTAGTCAGCATCTGACTATTTTACCCTTTCAGATTTGAAATGCAAAGAGCCACAGGTATATAAAGCATGTGGACCACAGGTGGAACCAACGTGTGATGAAAGGTACAGTATATCAAATCAAAAAGTTTCTCTTTTGTATACACAACTGTGGCAAATGAAATTGACAATGAGATTATTGTTTATGTGTATTATATTAGATTTAACCTCAAATACATACATCAGAATGATGCCTTCCGGGCTTTTGAATCCATGATATGGGAAGGTTGTCATTGCCCGAATGGTACCACACTTTTGAATCCTAATTCTAATATCTGTGTTCCCACCTGTGGTAAGTGCTATTTAACATTTATGAATATAATAAAGGTTTTGAGCAGATTAACTCATTCCCCGTCCAGAAAAATGTTATACTTAAAATATATGAACATACAAATATATCAAATGAAACCACAGACCATCTGCTTTCAAACAAACAAAACTGGAAGAAAATTTTTCATCCTATCTATATTTTTTCTCTGCCTATATTTTTTTCTCTGCTTATAAACTCTTAAATATGGGTATTTTTCTTTGCAAAAAGCTGAAGTGATTGCATTTTTGTGAAGGAATTTTGTTAGAGATCAGATTCAGAACGATTATCAAAACATACACAGAGTTTAAAATTAATAAATTAAGTTTTGGTTTCAGTTTTTTCATAAATTGGGTGAGTGGCCATCTAGTGGATTATCGCGGTATTGCAGATTAACATAGAATTCAAATTGTTGCAAACGTTTTCTTTTAATTGATGATATAACTCATCAGTGGCGGGGAAAGAGTTAAATCTGTATGTGCATATAACTACACACATAATAACAAATCAACATAAACATGCAGACAGTCAGAGATGAATTTTCAGATTTTTTTGACATGTCCTCTAGCGTAACTTTCTAAACTCTATCTAAAATTGTTTTGTCTTTACACCATCTTTTAGAAGTATAATTCATGCAGGCTTCATTTTGAGCTCAAATGTATTCAGAAACATTTACAGGTATATTTAAACTGATGTAGTGAGGCTAAAACTGTGAAAGAGATGTTGATCAGTTATAAAACAGGTGTTAAGTCATTTGTCCTCAAGTGCACACAAGTTTACATCACATTAAATGTGTTATGTTATTGGTATTCTTTAAACATGCACACTTCTTGACTTTCCAGAGATTTGTATGTTACCAAATGGAGGATGGAAGAAGGTAGGAAGATTGAATAATTAAGTTAATAAACAGACTTTGAAGAGCTTTGCTATATAATACACTCGCTGCCAGTAAATATCTTATTGAAGTCATTTAAACTCTTGATGTATTTGTAAGGCTAATGACACATGGATGATGGGATGTGAGATGTGCAGATGTGAGGAAGAATCCCTGACCGTACACTGTGAAGCTCTTTCATGTCCTACACAACATCCAGTTATCTGTCATGAGATTGGTCAAGTTAAGGTTACAGAAACCGTGGACTGCTGTGAGATAAACAAATGTGGTGAGTTATAAACATACAAGACACTTACTATTCTCCCAGTATACTATAATGTAGTATCAATGTTTCTCATAACTCTTTCAAAAAGATAAACCCTGAATATCACTACATAAACTGTTTGATAAAGAGCAAAGAATAAGAATACAGCTGCCTGTCGCTGTTTATTAAATGAGTATATACAGTCAATTCATTCACCTTTAATCACATAACAATTTCATTTAATTGCTAGTCTTGAAAAGTGTAGGATTTATTTATTTATCCATTTATGAGGACCTGAGCAGACGAGCCTCACATATTTGAGGGGCCTAAACATGCTTGAAAACTCATGACATGTTGCACATGCATCAGAAGTGGTGAAAATGTACATGTGGTATAGGTTTCAGAATTGGGCATGTAAAAATGGCTCTATAGCACCACCTACAAAAAGGTATAGTGCCACCTACTTTAAACCAAGCGTGCCGCACAAGCCCTGAAAAGTGAAGCCAAAACGTCTCGATCGCCCCCCCAGTGACCGGTCCCAGTATAGGTCATAAACCCCGCCTCCCCATGTTATTCAATGGGACTTGAGACCAACTAAAAAAATGAATTACACTTCAATTATCTTTTTTCCGAAGCTGGTTTCTGTCATTTATTGTAGTTTTTATCACACTGATGTAAATTCAAATGTGTTTTTTTAAAATAAGTTTGTGTTTAGTTTGTTATTTAATGATATAAAAACGGTGGTGTCACGTCATGATTGACAGCTGTGATATCGTGTGATATGCACATTCTGCGAGAACGAGGGCGGGGTTTTGATTTCGCGGCTTCACTTCCTGCTCACTACTGCGCATGACTGGTCCCGAAATCGCTACTGCGCAGACTCAAGACCCAAGATGTCAGCGCCATATCAGGACACTGGCGGCTTCACTTTTCACCAATGGAAGGGAGCGAGCAGGCGTCGTCCATCTTTTTTTACAGTCTATGCTTTAAATGTAAAGGTACAAAATTTGGTAGGATCACCCCAAGACCTACAAAAAGTCTCTTGGGGCCAAGCTCTAAACCTCACAGAAAGTTGGCCATTTAGAATTTTCTCTGTAAGTTTTGTTCACATTTGGCCCGTTTCAGGCTTTATACTTTAACAAACTCCTCCTAGAGATTCATATTTGGTCTAATGCAGGGGTGTCCAATCCTGCTCCTGGAGGGCCGGTGTCTTTGCAGAGTTCCCTTATCAAACACACCTGATCCAGCTAATCAAGGTCTTAGCAGGCAGACTAGATACTTTGAGGCAGCTGTGTTGAGGGAAGATTTAACTAAACTCTGCAGGATACCGGCCCTCCAGGACCGACTTTGGACACCCCTGGTAAGGTGTGCGATGCTAAATTGCAGAGATCTTGATTTTTCATTGGAGGGTGTGTCCATGGCAGCTGGACAGATTTTGCTATTTCGCCATGAAACAGGAAGTTGTTCTAAGAGCCGATTCACACCGGATGCGTGGCGTGAGCGTCTCAGCTGCATGGCGTGTACGTTTTTATCTAGGCTCCCATGTTAGCAGGTTTGACCGTGCACACCCTAACTCAGGCTTAAAATGCCCAATCTGACCCACGCTTCACATGTATGAAAAGAGTCCTGGCCTGAACACATTTGCCAATATTCTGCTACAGTCATAGCGCCACCTGCTGCCAGCAGGAGGTGTGGCACATCAATATTCCTTTAAATATACCTATAGACCATTTTGCAAGATGTAAACAACACTGTTCCAGGAGCACTTCCTGTTTCAGCTTTTTCTAACACTGAACAAAATATTAATAATAATTCATATTTAAACAAAGTACAACCAACAGAAAATTTAGAACTGAATCAAAATGTAAAATAAATGTGAACAAAAGAACTTAAAAACAACAGGAAGTGTAGCTAAACCAGTGTTGTTTACATCTTGCAAAATGGTGTATATTTACCCATTAATATTGCTTTCCAAAGGCCATCGGGTGGTGGTGCCCATGCCTGTGAGGGCCATTCCATTGCTGCTTGCAGATTCATTTTTAATTTGTCTTTAAAATGTTTATTGTCAAAAAATAAAAGATTTGTTGGTTCATTGTTTCAATTTAAGTTATCTGCTTGCCTTAACACTTTAAGTTAATTCAACTTAAAAATAAAAAATAAATAAACAAAGGTTGCGTGATAATATTGTGTCACCTAATGTTTTTAAGATTAATTAACTCAATTTTAAGGCCGCCACGTAACTTTTTAAAGTTGAACCAACCATTTTTTACAGCGTTACCTCTGAATTTTATGTTTTATTTATTTTTTCTTTTATTTTTTACAGTGTGTGATGTTAGTCTTTGTCCCAGTAAGATCTTCACTTGTCCTGTTGGATTCAGTGTGGAGATAACAATGGGAGTCTGCTGTCCGATCTATCACTGCTGTGAGTTAGGTTTATAATCCTCTCATTTAATAAGATACAAAAGACTTACAGTATAAACGCTGAATACTACTTTTAATACTTTTTTCTTTACTGCACAGTGCCAAAACCTGTTTGTGTGTTCAATCATACTGAATATAAGGTAAGGTAAACCTACTTCATGTTATTACTGCTAAACTGCACTCTACAACAAATATTGTTTTTGTGATTTGTGATCCTGTCTGTGAAATCCAGACTAAAGTCTTATAATGTAATGATGAAATTTGGAGCATCAAAGTGTGATTTCACATTGAGTTTAGTCTTTGACATGAACTTTCCTGAGTATCCCACTGGGAATCAATAAAGTAAAGTTCATCTGTCCATCCATCCATTTAACCATCTATCCATCCATCCATTCATTCATTCAACCATTCATTCATCCATCCATTCACCCATCCATCCATCTTACTCAGTCAATGTTAAATATATCAAGATGATATTTTCACAGAATGTTCTGGATGATTTTATGGACTTCATTTGGGTTTTCACAGACAATGTTTATGATTTGAAGTATCTTATGACATCATTTCCTGTTTTATTTTAGCCTGGAGCACTTGTGCCTGTCAGTCAGTGTGAGAATTGTCTATGTAGTGATAATGTGGATCCTGAGACTCGACTGCATTCAATTAAATGCCAAGCAGTTCAGTGTGACACATATTGTCAAGTGGTAAGAGAAAAAAACCTTCCTGTTTACTTCAACAGATTACTGATTATTACAAATTCCAGATTGGGCAGAAGGCATAACCAGTACCTAAACAAGTCATGTTAAACACTTGCATCCTATTGGTTCATTATCTGTCACAACGTGTTGTCAACATCTGCAGTAAAAATTTGGAAAATGTTATGCATCGCGCATTCAGATTTCTCTGCTTTATCGTGGCTGAAGGTTTAAAATGATGCTGTTTTACTTCTTGAGAACAGATTGTTATGATTGTTTTTTATTTTGAAGTAAACAAATACACATGCAATATAGAAATATTACAAAACTATGTTTGTCTTCTGTCAAGAGAAACTGTTAACACATGAGAATTAGATACAGACAGATACAAAATGCTGTATTCTGATTGGTTGAAAATTTTTTCATGGGTATGGATTATTTTTCGATAACTGCACACCTAACTTTTTAAATGTTTAAAAAAAGGCACCAGAGCAATGTTTGTGGTAACTATGGTATAAGAGCAATAATTCTTTGAAAATAATGCACACTCCACTTCTAGTCGTGCCACATTACCACTTGGGTGTGCATTATTTTCTTATAGTTCAATGGCCCGTCGCCTGTATTCCTTACTTAATTTTAATTTTGTGTATTATTTATAAAGCACATTTTCACTATTTTGCATTGTATCAAAGCAGCTTTACATGAGATTCAACACTGTTATCTAAATGTGTGTTTGGTTTTCTAAGGGATTCGAGTATCAGCCGGTTTCTGGTCAATGCTGTGGACAGTGTGTGCAGACCAGCTGTGTTACTGTGTATGCAGGAAACATCACACAAATCATCGAAGTCAGTTTCATACATCTTCATTTAATGCCACGACTCTATTTCAAACCTATACAGTATGTGAAGAATGAACCAGATTGATGTGAGATGTGTTGTGTTTTCAGCCTGGTAAAGTTTGGTCTCCACCTGGTGACAAGTGTGTGAAATTTGAATGTGTGAAGATTGAAACGCAGTTTATTACAATGGAGGCAAAGACTGTTTGTCCATACTTCAATCCAGATGAATGTGTACCTGTGAGTTGGCAACTAAACATAAACACGTTTTTATTTAAAAAAGTTTTTATTCTGTATAATTTTTGCATGATCGTCTCTCTCTGACAGGGAACAGAGTTCATTGCTCCTGATGGATGTTGTCGTTCATGTAAGTGTTTCCATTACACTAGCAGGTGAAGGTGCACATAATTCTGATGTTTAATTATTTATTCATTCATTTAATCAGGGGCAATGCACATTAATAATACATACACTGTAAAAAAAATTCTGTAGAAATTTCAGCTGGGTTGCCGGTAATTTACCGTAGATTTGAATTTGTTATTTACTGGCAACATTTTGTTCAAAGTTGAATGAGCATTTAACATTTATACGTCTTTGTCTTAACAGAGTAAAACTAAAACAACAGCATCAAGCAAAACGTTCTGGGAAACAAAATCTGAAGCAAAAAACAGAAAAAGGTTGATGATGATTTCTGGTTCCCAGAATGCTTTGCATGAGGCTGTTATTGTATAGTTTTATTCTGTAAAGATAAAGACTTGTTAATATTTAATATTTATTTAACTTTGAACAAACTCTTGCCAGTAAATAACATAAATTTAAATCTACGGTAAATTACCGGCAACCCAGCTGCAATAACATTGTAATTTGTACGGATTTTTTTTACAGTGATGTAAAATGTGCCTCCGTAGTTCCTTCTGGCAGGTTGATGTTAAAAACAGGAAGAAAATATGAATAAAGCAAAAGAAAAAAAGGAACTAAAACTATGGAAATATAACATCCACAAATCACTTAAAATGATCACAATTTTGATGGGTCAATAACCATGTTTTCAACTTTTTCGAGAAACATTTACTGGGAATTTATTCCACTCATGTGTTCCTCTAAAAGAGAAAGATATCGACCATAGGTGGTTTTCTGAATGGCACGTTACAATCAATCACCTCTGAAACGGGCATGTGTCCACCGTCCTGTAATCTGATTTATATAATCCTTAAAAACAGGTGGAGCAAAACCATTTAAGATCTTAAAAATAATACCAAACTAAATCAAATGTTCCCAGCTTAAAATAGACAATGTAGTTAATGCTACACTGTAAAAAAAATCCGTAGAAATTACAATGTTATTGCAGCTGGGTTGCCGGTAATTTACCGTAGATTTAAATTGATGTTATTTACTGGCAAGAGTTTGTTCAAAGTTAAATAATTTTTTAATATTAACAAGTCTTTATCTTTACAGAATAAAACTAAACAATAACAGCCTCATGCAAAGCATTCTGGGAACCAGAAATCATCATCAACCTTTTTCTGTTTTTTTGCTTCAGATTTTGTTTCCCAGAACGTTTTGCTTGATGCTGTTGTTTTAGTTTTACTCTGTAAAGACAAAGACTTGTAAATGTTAAATGTTCCTTTAACTTTGAACAAAATGTTGCAAGTAAATAACATCAATTTAAATCTACGGTAAATTACCGGCAACCCAGCCGCAATTTCTACGGATTTTTTTACAGTGTACGGTAGTAAAAACTGTTTGGTTTTTTATCCAAGACCTTAAGAGTTTTTCGGTAAAGTCACTGAATTCAGATGTCTCATCTTTACAGGTGTAACCGTACAAAAGCATTGCAATGTCAGTAAGATGTCAACGTATCTGGAGAGCGACGGCTGCAAGACCACGATGCCGGTGGAGATGGGCACATGTGACGGCTCCTGTAACACATACTCTATGTACGTTTTAACAACACAAACATATATATATTTATTTAAAAGTTTGTTGTTTCTAAAAAAGTATATCTCGTCACATTCAGGTACTCCATGAAAGACAAAGCCATACAACATTCATGTTCCTGTTGTCGAGAAATGGCGACATCAGAGAAGAAAGCCGATCTTGTGTGTCCAGACGGATCCACGATCACACAAACGTACATCTCCATAGAGAAATGTGGCTGTGTGGAGACCGAGTGTGCTGTTCAGCAGAAGTCAATGAGAAAACAACGACGCAAACGCTGATGATGTAGAGCTCATAATACTAAAATCACTCTGTTACAATCTGTATTTATAGCTTAACTTCATTATATTATCTCTTCATCTCTGTTATTATTTCCTTTCACAACTCAATAAACTCAATAAATAATTGCACAGTGATCTTAGTCTTGTGAATGTGGAGAAAGTGTCTATTTAAATGAAATATATTTGATAACGTTTCTGTAAGATAAAGAATGATAATAAATGTTTTTTCCATCTCCAGCTAAACATGTCGGTATATTCAATTCAAATGTAATTATATGATGCTTTTCATCACAGTGTTGCAAAGCAGCTTTACACAGAAAAAGAAAAAAGGAAACTTATGAGATGCACCAAGGGTTTAACAAAGTTCAAAAGTTTTAGAAAGCTTTTATACCAAAAATGAAATCTAAAGGTGTTGTTTAAATGCTTGAATGTTTGTAGATAAAAATATAATTAAATAACTGAATTCTGAAGACAAAGCAGTCCATACAAAACCATTTTAAAACATCTAAAGTGATAAAAGAGCAAGATATCATATCTGTAAAGGGTGACTTCAAAGAAGATAATATAAATATATTAAATATATTGTTGATTTGGCCTTGTCTGAAGACTGCAGAAGCATGGCAGTGGGGTTGTATTTAATCCACATGATGCTTTTGTTTATTTGTATTCACAAATTTTTTTACAAAACTTCGATAAAAATTAAGAAGCAAATTATATGAAACGAAAATTGGCACTAAAGAAGGAAACAAAACTTATGAAGTGGTCAAAAATGATTCACTCTGTTACCACGCCCTATGTATGACGATTACAATCTGACTTTCATAATAAGATCATTAAATTAAAACAAAACATAAATAATAGAACAATTTTCAAACACAATAATACTTAAACATAAATACAAGACAAAATACAAAGTCCACAACATATAGTTTTGATTTATTTGAAATATTTTGATGAGTTTACTGTTATTGTTTAATGTGGAAGAAAATATAAACAATAAGTAAGATCTCTAAAAATAACTAAACAGTGTTGTGTATATTCAATGCATGAATACAATATAAGATGCTATTTTTCCTCATAAAATTGTATATTAGTAATACAAATGATTAATAATAAGAATGTAATACTAACATTTTTTCTGAGATTGTGGGATATACAGGGGCTGTTTCCTGGACAGGGTTTAGGTTTAGGCCTTACTTATATTATCCTTTAAAAAGTTTTTACAAACAAAACACAAGGTGTTTTGAAATTAAAGCAGCTCAAACATGCATTTTATTCTGGTACTAGGATAAGCCCTGTCCCGGAAACCGGTCCTTAGAGATTTCTGGACAGGGTTTAGATAAATCCAGGACTAGGCCTTAGTTATATTAGGACGTTTAACTTACAAAAAAACAATACTGGTGTGCATCTTAAGACAAAAACAAATGCACTTTTATATATTTTATGTCCATGCAAGTTGTTTTTAAATGAAGGCAGCTCAAACATGCATTTTACTCTGGGATTATAAGATAAACCCTGTTCGGGAAACCACCCATATGACAATAAATATGCAACCCAGTATCACGCTAAAGCGTGTAATAGACACGCTGGTCCACTAGAGGATGCGTGTCAATGTCACGCTTTGCCTCCTCTAGGCGTGAAAATGACACGCATTTATGAGGATGATAACCAATAGGGGGCGATAATTTCTTATTGCCAACAACTTCAACAAGAGAAGCGACGCAGTGATATTGCGTTCTCTGGAGTTCCATGGGTAAGGCTTTCTTGGAAATTTGGTGATTAATGTTACTAAAATTGAGTAAATCCTGTGTTTATGTTAAGTCTTTGTTGCAACGTTAGCAATATAATATCACCGCTAAGGCAACAGACAGGTCAGTGCACGCGTTTGGTCAGAATCCAATTGGCTCATATTTAGGACATAATTGTTGTTCAGGTGCGGTCATTTAAGAAATCCTAAAGTTGGTGCAGCATAACATTTAATTTGCGTGTGTGGACTATGGAGTTATCTATAGTGGTTTTTACGTTACTAAGGTCAGAAACATTATTGGATGACTGTTTGATAATCAGCTAATGTATTAATCACAGAAAGCTGGAGTGACTGCATTATATTATGTTGCTAAACAGTTGTTCTAGCGTTTTTAAACCAGTAGTTTTATTAATTTCGCGCGGAATGCAGTTCGTGAAATAAGCTCTAAATGAAAAAATAACCGATTTAAGTAAATAATTGTGTTCATTGTAAATCTGCTCATCTAAACATACAAGGCGGAACCAATCGATCACAGAGATCGATCGCTGCTGACACCGTGAGCAGCACTTACATTCAGATTACAATAATATTTCACATTATAAGTGTTTTTATATCAAATAAATGCAGCCTTGGTGAGCAGAATAGATTTATTTAATTATTTAATATTATTTATATAATATAATTAGGCTAGTTTGTGCAGTTACATTTATGTCAATTGATCGTTAGAAGGGATTAAAATTGATTGTTATGTTCTGTAATTGTTGTTAATAAATCTGTCAAAAGAAAGTGTGTAAAAGTTTGACTACAGTAACCATATCTAACCAAGCTTCAAGTACCAAGATAATTATTTCATTTATTTCTCTGAATTCAGAATTCAGAACTGTTCATTTATGCAGTTTATGCTTTATTTATAGGTAGCATAACTGTTACCTTTTTTTTTACAGTTCTGCATATATAATATGACAAACCTAGGAGACTTTGCTGTAAGAGAATTATTAATCATGTTTTTGTTTTCTTTTCTCAGGTCCGGTCAGTACCCACCACCCTTCCCTGTTAACATCACCCACAGTTTATACTTTTTCTTAGAAAACCAACGGCTCTTAAGAGCCACTTCAATAATCAACTTGCTCACTCTCCTCAAGTAAGTATTGCTTTTTAATTTTATAATCTTGCCCTGCTTTGTACTTCTCAAAGTCTCTTTCACTCTCTCCCGTTTACTCTTATTTTTATTAGAAATGCCAGGCCAGGGGTCAACAACTAGAAAGTGTGTGGTCTGCCATACACAACTAAATGTAGCTTGCAAAACCTGCAACACATGCAAGGTAGAGCAGCCACATAAGCTCAGGGTAAAAAAGAACTGAAGAAATTTGATCAGAAGCGGGAGAGCTGGGTGCAAGATGAAGATATGGAAGATATGCTGGTATGAAATTGCGATTATTGTTTTATATACATACATACATACAACATATATATGTTATTTTGCGTGTTTGTTATGTTTTGTATTTGTCAAGGCCTGGAAGAAAACCAAATGCTTGGGGGTCTGAGGTTCTGACACCCCGTTGTCACTTGACTGAGACATCCATTACATGCTTGGAAAGATTAAAGAACCTATTCAAGGTAAGATTATTTTTTTATGTATTAAAAATTACAGGTAAATATGTGGTGCCTTCTCTCAACTAATGTAGTACTCAGATTGTGATTGATGTTTTTAGTTTACAACTGACTTTTGACAAATGTGTCACACACACACACACCACGTGTTGAATGCATGCTCGAAAGTGACCCATGCAATTTAAAGGGATAGTTCACCCAAATAATTAACATTGTCATTATTTTCTCATTCTGACATTGTTCTAAACCAGCATGAATTCCCTTTGTCTATTGAATGAATACAAAAGATATTTTGATAATGTATGATGATGTTGCTCATTGACTTCCATAGTATTTAAAACAAATACTATGAAAGTCACTGAGTACTGTCAACTGCATCCTTGCCATCCTTGCTCATCAAATTATCATCTTTAGCATTCAAAGGACTAAAGATACTCATATAGGTTTAAAATAATGAGTGAGTAAATGATGACAGTGTGAACTATTCTTTTAACCCATCTTAGTGAGTAGTAAACACACACACCCTGAACAGTGGGCAGCTATCACTGCAGCTACAACTGCTCTCAAGTGTTGGGAGAGGTTAAAAGCTAGCTAGCTTTATGTAGCTGATCATGTTTAAGTATCAATAAAATAACATTAATAACTCCATCTGCTTGGTTGTCAGTTTAATCTAAAATAAAATTAAATGCACACACCAGATGATCCAGTCCAGACACAGGACGACAGACGATATTAAACTAAGCTTGAACTAAGCTTGAACTCTAATGTGGATTAAAGGGTTGACATTTTATTCTACAAATGCTTGCAAATAGGGCTGCAGGATAAATTGCATGAAATTGTCCTGCACATCTCATCAGTGAAGTCAGTTTTTTGATTAGTAGAAAATCACCATCACCTGTTTTCAGATGGAGCAGCATTTACTACACAAAGCTGTGTTTCTCTGAAAAGCTAGGCAATATCCAGTTCATTGTCACAGGCAATTTGTCAACGATGATAAATGTAATATTGTGTAGCTTGTCAGTGTACTTCGCTTTGTGTGGTAAATGTTGCTCCATCTGAAAGCAGGTGATGGTGATTTACTACTAATCAAGGAACCAGTGTCTGCATCTAGAGACCAAACATTGGCACTGATGTATGTTAAGATATGTCAGTACAAGGTGTTTTTCTAATTAAAACGCTCAAACATGCATTTTACTTTTGGACTAGTATCAACTCTGACCAGGAAACCACCCCTAAAAGTGATAACACTGGTCCTATCAGAGTAACTTTACAATTGCATATATTTTATCATTTGTTTATAACATTAACTATCACATTGAATTGGTAGACACTGTAAATAGTAAATATTGTAGTTATACAATTTCAGTATACCAGTAGAACAAGTGGCACAATTGGTCAACATCCAGACTATCAAACATCCATCACATTTCTATTTTAAATTATTACTGTTTGGTAGAACAATAAGCACTTTTTACATTTGTAAGGTCTACATCTCTTGTTACTACTGTGGCTGCAATTTATTATGATTATTTTTATTGTCGTTTTTCTCTTAAAATAATTGTTTAGGTGTTTGGTCTATAAAATTGTTAAAACGGTTGATCAGTGTTTTCTAAATAATTCTGTATTTCGAAAATGTAGGCGGGACCCCACAAGGTGTTGCAGAACAAGTCAATAAAACCTCATCAGCCCGAGTTGAATCCCCAACTGGACCACAAATGGCCCAACCTGATCTCCAGGTACCAGTGGCCCTGCCTCATACCAAAGCAGCTCCAACTGGACCACCAGCAGCCCTTATTGGACCACCAAAGTCCCCAATTTGACAGCCAGTATCCCTTTTAGGACCCTCAGGACACCATGCAACCCCACTGCAGCAATCTGGGAAAAGAAACCCATTACCCAGATGGACCCCCAAGAGCCTCCCCAGTTCCTCTTGGAAAAGGTAAGCAAAAAAGGAGCTTTATGAAGTGCATTGAAAATAAATTCTAAGCTTTATAAAAAACCATACTCTTACTTTGTGTAATGTGAAACTGTAATAAAAATTAAGAGTCCTGGGATCCCTGCATTCAAAGCATTTGGAATAGGAGTTGCAGAAATTGATATTTATATACAGTGGTGGTCAAAATTATTCGAACACCTGACAGATCTGAAATATTGATTTTTTTGTTGTTTCCAAAACATGATTACTTTTCATAACAATGGTTGCTTTGAGCACAACAAATATCAGATGAGGTGAGTCGTACTGTTTTTATCCACTTTTAACTTTATTATTTGGTATGTTCACCTTTTGCAGCAATTACAGCAGCACATCTCTCTGGCATAGTGTCAATATATTTCCTCAGAACTTTATCGGTAATGTTATCTCATAGCCCATGTGGGTTTAATAATCTGTCAGGTGTTCTAATCATTTTGGCCACCACTTTAAGTAATGAAAACAGCATTTCATGAATTTTGACGAGAGGTACATCAATCAAATAACAGTTTTGTGTGTCTTTGGCAAATTCCATGAAATGCTGTTGTCGTAACTTAAATCATGCCTGTGTTTGCCTATATCTAAGACATCGTTTTGGTGGGCTCCAATTAGGGGTGCAATATATATTGACTCTGTACCTTTATCACAATATTTCATTGCATAATATCATAAAGAAAAACGGCATACTTTCTGTTGACTGTGTGGCTTAGTTGCGTTAGATTTAGAGCCCACTTGGAACTGCTAATGATCATGTTTCATTGGCCAGTTGCCCAGTCACGTGCAAGTGTCCATGCAAGTATAAACTGTCTATTTGAGATTATAATGCTGTGGAATAATAGGCTATTTTTTGTTGTGATTACTTTACTGTGATGGCGTTATTTCTTACTGACTGTACAAGACCTTTTGCGTCCAGTGCTCACCGTGTGCAGCCTTTATGAAAATAAGTTTTTATTATAAACTGGACTAATTTTCATAATAATTTCTACATTTTAAATGTTTCTCTGTTGTTAACAGATGGTGTGAAAGAAGGCTTTCCAGCTCTGACTACAGTGCGGCCAGATCAAAGGAAAGGTGTGTTGACAACGGACAGTTAAATGACTTTTAAGCTAAATTTGAATTGGTTGATGGGGAAAAAGATCACAATCTAACTAGATGAATCAGCAATGGCCTTTAAATTCAGGAGGGGATATTTATGTAGTAGGATGAATCGCGTGCGATTATTAATGCAATATTTCCCCTCTTGTCAGTGAACTACGGCTCTGTGTAGTAAATGCGCTCCATCTGAAAGCAAGGACGAGATTTACGGACGAGATTTACTGACGAGATGCGCATTACAATCACATGCGATTAATTGTGCAGCACTAGTATGTAGTGTATTACAGTCTGTTGTGAATTAATGAACAGTACTTATCTGCAGTGTGGAAACTGTTGTACATGGTGGTTCTTGCACTCTATGGGAAAGTACGGATTTGATTTAAGGAGTGTATATAAAAAAATGTCAGACTATTACTCCCATTCCATTTTCTAAAATGTATTATTCAGAAATTCTGAATGCCCACACAATGTGACAGGGAGACAGGATTTTTACCCTGTGAAGAGGGTTGCCAAATCCAGAGTTATTAAGGTTAAATGTAATACAACTCAAACAATACACAGGTTATATAATGTTCCAGTTGAAAAGGGATGATATAGTTTTTTTTTGTTTTGTTATTGATGTAATGGTCTTAAACTTATTGGTAAACACAGTAAATATTTGAAACTAAAAAAGTCCCACTATTTTTTAGGGCCAGAAATGGAAGCAGGTGGAGTGGGAGCCGTGCAAACTTTGGTATGTACAACGTCTCAGTCATGCCAATGAGAAGTGGCATGTTCACTGTTAATTTTAATCTGTTGTCAGTATATCTAATTGCCACTAACACCTACTGTCCACAATTAACATGCAAAAAAATTTAGGCAAATAATGAAATTAAGGTAGTATGCCCAAACTAAATGGCCTGCGTGAAGTCATAGTTCTGAGGATTTGTCAACCCATTAAACTCCTTGTAGAAGATAAGGTTGAGACAAAATTTAAGATTTTGGCATCATTGCAAAATGAGCTTTCCTTGTCTCTAGGTATTTATATAGATTTACCTTGCTCATGTGCTTTTCTTTAAAGTCTCATTCTAGTCAAGAATTGTATCAGTTAAAATGCATCTTTGAACATCATAATAAAAAAAATAATATAATATAATAATATAAAAAAAGTTTTGCTTGTCACATTGTATGCGCAGATCTATGATTATGCTAATCTACTCAGTTGCACAGCTAAAACATCTGTATGTAGCATCTACTTACATGTATATGGTCTAAGACCAGTGGTCACCAATCCTGGTCCTGAAGGGACGGTGTCTCTGCAGATTTTAGCTCCAACCCTAATCAAACACACCTGAAGGACCAGGATTGGTGACCACTGTCTAGACGCATAACTGCTGAGCTTAGACTATATACACACATACATACATACATACATACATACATGCATACATACTACTGATGCACGCGTTCAACTGTGTTGATGTGATTGGTTATATTATGTTTGTGACGTTGGAAACGCAGGTGATTTTAAACTACGGGAATTAGACTGCGGAATATTTTCTCCATATAATTAAAGACAAAGTTGTTGAATAATGATTTTGCACATGGCTTGTCTTTAATTGTTAAAAACACCAAATTGAGACATAAACAATGTTAACATTGTGATTCATTTATCACATATGTTGTCTTAAAGTTAAATGTGAACTTCACATTCCTCTCTTTGGAGTTACCAGAACAAAATGCAATAAGTCAAGTGATGCTTTAACACAAAATTGATGTAAAAGAACAATGAAGGCTTTCTTTTGCATTGTTGACTTGCATATCCTACTGTGATTTAATAAAACCCCACCAAAACACAGCTTTAGGAAAACAGCTGAAGTTTTAATGTGTGTCTTAAAGGAAAACACCACCTTTTTCAATATTTACTATGTAATTTAGACAAATGAATACATATCTTTTTTCAATGCGTGCACTTAATCTTTGTACAGTGCTTCTTGAATGCTTTAGCATTTAGCCTAGCGCCATTCATTCCTTAGGATCCAAACAGGGATGAATTTAGAAGCCACCAAACACTTCCATGTTTTCCATATTTAAAGACTCTTACATGAGTAGTTACACGAGTAAGTATGGTGGCACAAAACAAAACATGGAAAGTGTGGAAACCATGGAAGTGTTTGGTGGCTCCTAAATTGAACCCTGTTTGGATCCTAAGGAATGAATGGGGCTAGGTAAATGCTAACACATTCAAGAAGCATTGTACAAAGATTAAGTGCACGCGTTGAAAAAAGATATGTATGTATTCATCTAAGTTGAGGTAAGAACATAGTAAATATTGAAAAACTGTGGTGTTCTCCTTTAATGTGTCTACAGTTTATTTGCCCAACCAAACATGTAATTGCATTTTTTCTTTTTGTGTTACAGATAAAAGAAGTGGCCATTGGAGTGGGTGGCGGATGGGGACACTTGTTAGTGCTTCGGCATCTTCTTGGGGACCTGATACAATAAGAAGCACTATTATTTTCTCTGTGTAACTTGTTTTTCTTTTATGTTTTAAACAAACCATTGTTTCCTGGACCCTTTTATTGCTCCTCCTTTCACTTGCTTTTTTGCTCTTTTTTGGATATTAATTCTGAATACTGTTAAAACTGTTTTGCAACCAAATTATTGTCAATTTAACTGTTTTAATCGATGTTATATCCTACTGTGATGTAATGATGTTAAGTACAGTGAGTCTATTTACTTTACTTTTTTCAATAAACATTGAGGAATTCATTGGTTTCTTTATTTTCACACACACACTATTTATTAAAAAGTCTACTTGGTGAACATTCAAGACAACATAAAATGTATTTGCTCAGAGAATAAAAAACATCCATAGCTGTTGATACTTGTATTATTTATAGTAAAACTGTTTAGTTTCTAGAAACAAGATATTTTGTTCTGCCTGTCTTGTGTTGTTAAAAACAAATCAATCATCCATTCTAATTGATCACATATTTTACCTACACATTTTATCTATCAAGCAATGGAAATGATGTGGTTTAGAGCACCTTAATTTTTAATGTTAATAGACAACTCTATACAAAGCTTTTTTTACTTGAAGATTGATGGTGGGAAATAAGTAATTGTTTATACATTTAATAATTTTGCAGATGCTTTTGTCCAAAGCGACTTACAAATGAGGTAGCATTAAGAGCAACACAAGAACAACAATACATAAGTGCACCAGAAATAGTCTCAGTATATAAACCAACAATACATAAGGTGTTGAGTAATCACACCATCATTTAAATGTTGCCAAATGCATTGTGAACTTCTGAGCAATAGAAAAGTTTTAAAACATCAGTGTGTCATATAATAACTCTTTAAATTAGATGATGATTCTGAAAATAACCACTTACCCATATGTGCACAGCCCAAACAGACAGACATAAAATTAAGAGGATGGACACTGGAGTTCTGCAGTACATTACTTGAAGCTAATTGGGATGTGATCAGCCCCCCTCAACTGTTGCTGCTTTGAGGGCCATCTATAATGACACTGTTATGAGGCCCATAGTAGTGTTTGATTCAAATAAGAAAAAATATCATTAAGGAATTGAATACTATGTCTGACAAATGCACTGGACCATTTCATGTCTTTGAAATGTGTGATACAAGGGCTGAGTGGGCAGAGTGAAATTAAAAATGTTGTCATAGGACTAAACCAAATATACAGTTGCTTTGCTTTGATATATTGACATCTGAACTATAAAAATGATGCATATATGTGAGTCTCATCATTCAGAAAAGGAAAGGGACTACAATGATGAGACCTACTGTTTTACAAAGCCCTTGAACTCTTCCATCATGAGGAGTACTGTTTGGTGTGATCACTAATAGATAGCATCACAAAACGTGATACAAATTAAATTTCACTTTGCTGTCATGTATAATTTTTAATTCTGACAACACTACTGTGCTTCACTTCTGCATAACCCTAAATGTATACTCATGCTGGTATGCTGTTTTTTTTCCAGCAGGGAAATGATGTGTTTTGGTGCTGGTTTGCTGATGACCAGCATAATTCCCATGCTGGGTTGGTGCTGGTGGTCATCGCATACCACCACCAATCCCATGCAGGTCATACCAGCAAGAACAGCATGCTATATGTTGTGTTTTGGTGCTGGTATGCTGGTGACCAGCTAAACAAGCACCAAACCAGCATGGGAATTATGCTGGTCTATGCTGTTTTTTCCATTAGGGTTTAATATTCCAGACATGAAAAACACTATACAAATAATTTCCCTGTTGCAGTGTAATATAGACTGTTAAATATGTAGTTCTTAGGTTTGCAAACTAGGGTTGTAAATAGACCATTTCAAAAGATGTAAACAGTGGTCCAGAAGCACTTCCTGTTTCAGTTTTTTAACACTAGATAAATGTTGGGATAAATTACAACCAACAGAACATATAGAACTGAGTCAAAAAGTTAAACAAACATCTTAAAGATAATGATATAGCCTATGTGTGAAATAACAGTCACAAACTGAAACAGGAAGTGCCTCTGGACCAGTAGCCTATTGTTTACATCTTTTCAAAAGAACTATATTATAAAGTGACTTTCTAACAGACATGCTATTGCCAAACAATAAAACATATTGTAAGAATTCAAACGAGTTCATGCTAGTTGCTAAGCTAACAGCCTGACCACAGACACATATAGGCCTAAGTAAGTTAAACGTATTGGGGGAAAAAGATACTGATATTGCTAAGAAATCATTTAAAATGTCATTATTTATAATTGTGTTTCAGATTGAAATTTAGGCACTAAATGTTAGGGGCTGGCTATTTATTTCTATCCATCCATTGCTTATCTGTTTGGCTGGGCTACGCGGTGTATGCTACACCCTCAAGTCGGACTGGTCACCATCACTGATTTACTAATAGAAACAACACTCCAGAGAAATTTTAGGGTCTCCAATTATCCTATTGTATTCATTTTCTTTGGGTTAAGTTTAGTATGTCTAACTTTTAGGTTTTAATACAGAAAACACAGCAAATAATAAAAATAACTTTATTTACAAAGCATTTTCCCGTGCTGACAAGCATTTAATCAAAGACCAAAAGCATTCACACATACTATATGTAAATATATGTATTGATAGTATACATAACTTAAAAGTTAATTATCTTTGAACTGTCTAGTGTTAATACCCTACTATTATCTAGAGCAAAGTTATGCAGCAGTGTAATGAAAAACTTGTATTAATTATAACAACTATGCCATAAATAATACAACACAACTGTATATACTAACTAATTAACAAGTTTTTATTATTTACCCTGTATTAAACTATCATATATTTTTAAGGCATAAATAAATAAAGCAGTTTTACATCTCATTTTCAAAACAGGGAAAAGTAAACAATTTTGCAGGTACATATATGAAACAGTTTAATAGTTACCTCAAGAAAATGGCATTGTAAAACATTTCCTTTCATTGAAAAGGTAACAACAGTATTAACTCATGCATCAAATATGGGTAGGCTATTGATCAGTCATTTATGGAAAGTATTTCATCTAATGACATACAGTTAGTTCACTCCAAAAGTATCCACAATCACTGTGAAAAAAACTTGATACAGTATAAAACTATATAACAATAATAGTAACATATGTAACACAGGCAAAATAGATTTGCATATTTTTCTACAGTAAATGTCATTATGTTGACAAGATGATATGGGCACAGTTTGGTGAAGTAACCACTGCAAGAGGATTGTGGCATTTGCAAGTTGTAGCAACACAGTTGACTGTAGGAGTAGTCTGTGAAACATCGGAGGTGGAGGGGAAAGCTAATAGCTAACCTGCTGCTTGTAAACGGAGATATGGATTATCATACAAAAACTTATTTAACAGTAGTTTACCATCAATCTATGAGGCTAATGTTGCTTACACACTGCAGGAAACGGTTGTCTAAAATAAAAGCACTGTATCAGACATCCATTACATTTCCAAATAGTTTTATGTTTTCCATGAAACACACCTGCAGTTCAGTGTGACACACAGTCTAAATGCATACACCAGTTCAGAGTTCCAAATCCAAAATGTCATCTGAACTCTCATAATCCAGCTCTTTGTGGTCCTCCAGTATCTCCTCAGGCTCATCCTCCAGCAGAGAAACAGCATTAGGTCCTAAAGCAGTGTTCTTCACTCTCTATCCTGGAGAGCCGGTGTCCTGCAGAGCTTAGCTCCAACCTTAATCAAACACACGTACCTGTGATTTTCTAGAGATCATGAAGACATTGATTAGCTTTCAGGTGTGTTCGATTAAGGTTGGAGCTAAAGTCTGCAGGACACCGGCTCTCCGGGGTTGGGAGTGAAGAACACTGTCCTAAAGCCTGGCTGTAACTTGAGCAAACTTGGAACTTCTTCTCTACATCTGCAAGCCTTTTCTGAAGACGACACAGTAGCCAGCGATGACACTCTTCACTTAAACTGCCTAAAAGGAAAAAATTGAAGGGATGCATGAAAATACTTAGAGGTTTTACTTGAGGCTTATTTTGTACATTATGTTAATACTGCTTTCATTATGAAGGTCCAATTATATTCCTAAAGATTTCACATTAGTATTACTAATTACATTATACTATTAGGAAATAAATTTAAATACCTCCATGTACTCCTTTCTAAACTATATACAACAATTGCCATGCTTTCATTGTGTCTTGATTTTCTTTGTTTCTATTCTATGTAAAGAACTACAGATCATTAAGATCCAACCACAAGAAAACTATAACGTAACACTTCAGGATCTAAAAATGAGTGGGGTTTTATTGTCGTATTTGCTATTCAGTGCGTCTAATCATCTAGATTATCTGTGATTTTTATCACCAAATGACAAAGGAACTTGATTTCAGAATGTGAAACAAACATGTGTCTTGAGACTTTTGTAAACCTTATTTATAGAAACCAATGGCATGCATCATTGCAAGATGGTAATAAAAGGTAGCGTCTTACCACTGTTTTTGCCTGAAGACATTTCTGATATCATTTTCCTGATGTTCCTAGCCAGGCTTCTGAGATAGGTGCGGTGCAGTGGTGTCTCATCTCCCTCATCACAATGATCTTTGCTTCTTGAAGGTGCACTTTTGACATGTATACATCCAAAAAAATCTTCTTGGTGAGAGTGTTGCTGGATTTCTGAAGTCACACAAATAACAACATCTTAAACACAATTTTGACTGGTATATTCTGAAAAGCAAGCAAAACAAAAGCAGTGCATGTACATCCCATAATCTGGTGCAGGGTGCAAAATATTTGATTCAGAAAGTCGGCTATGAGAGGTTAAAAAGAAACACTCACACAGTAAAGATGGTCTCCCTTTATCTTTATATCTATATAAGAAAAATTTATTTGCTGCTTATGAGCCTTTAAATAGTTCTCCTTATATCACATGTGGTGTAAGCCTGCTGAAGACCTAGTTTCAACATCACCCTAATGAAAAATAATGGACTAAATCTTCAGAGTAGCAGTAAAATTAAAATGAATAATGTAATTGTGTCACTCAATAATTTAAAAGTACAGACAAAAAATATTATGTTTGTTCTTTATCTGTTGTTTCTCTCAAAAGCACTTTTGGTGCAAAAGCACATTTGGTGCAATGAGGCACGACGCAAACTGGATGCTCCGCGGGTGTGCATTATTTTCAAATAATTCAAAGGACTGCAGTCAATTATTCCTCTTATACCACAGTTACCACAAACATTGCTCTGGTGCCTATTTTTAAGACATTTGACAAGTTAGGTGTGCAGTTATCAGAAATTAATGCATACCCACAGAACATTTCTCAGCCAATCAGAATACAGCATTCAACATACCCCTGGTATAACTGCAATCAACAAAAATGACTAAATGTTTTAGATGAGTTATCAACATACCAGTGTGATTACAAAGGCTGGCTTTTCGATGAAGACTAAGAAACATTTGTTCAATTCATTTCTGAAGGTTATGTAGGTCATCACATCTGGTACCTACCCAAATCCTAAAGCAAAAAAAAAAAAAAAAATTCCAAGTAAAGGATTATGATGTCTTTTAGGCTGTACATGTCCCAAATCAAATTAATGTCTCAAAGGAGTTTACAAGGACACAAGTTTATTGCGATTAAAACAGGATATACCTTTACTTAAATACTTATACATGGCAAAGATTCTCAGTTACAAAATTGATTATCACACTGCAATATTGTAAACCAATTTCAATAATGTCCATAAAATACATTACCATCAGTAGCCTTTTGTCTGACATCTTGTACCCACTGATTCACAATGTTCTCAGGACACCCCAGTTCACTGCTCAAATCTTCCCGTCTCTGAGACTCAGCCTTTCTGAAAGAATGCCATAAAAATATGTTTGTCCTTGCAATCTTTAAAAGTGAGAAAAATATTTTTGTCTATATAACTCAGTCATAATATAAGACCTTGATGTATCTGCTGGATAATGCTGAAGGCCTTCTTGCTTCCGTTGGTTCCACCCAATAGCATGGACAGTTAGCATGTCATTCCTGGCTATTAACAAGACATGTATGTGATGAAGGAAGAAAGGTCCCATTAATGCTTGTGGTATTTCAATTAATCCAGAAACTGACAATTGAGTTTAAAATTTAAGAGAGAACTACATGCCAATTTTTTATGTACTTTGAACAGTTACAGCTTACTCTTATGCAATCTCAAAGTACTAGACAGAAAGAATAAAAAAGTGAAAAAATAAAGACAGGTTTCCTAAAATATTATAAATAGGCATCAATTAGATACTTGGTTGTGAGGCCACAACGAGACAGGTAGCTGTTGACCATTTCGACCTCCTCAACTGCAGTTGTACCAGCACCTTCCTGATTTTTGCCAGATTATCTAACAAATGTGTGACACCTATATTACAACCATAAACAGTTACAGTGTATTAATAAGTAATACAAATACAGTTTCAAATGGTACGATAAAGAATATGCATTACCTGACACTTGGTTGAATGAGCCTTGGCATGCATGACAGAAAGGAAAGGTCTCATCTGCAGTAAAGGTCTGAGGTTTTTCTGTTGCCATCTGCACAAAGAGCGAGCATTGTTGGGTGTACATGCCGGGCAGGTGAAGTGCTCTACACTGGATGTTTGCATGATCACAAGTGCAGAAATGTGCAGGTCTCACTGTAGGCAATAAACAGACTGAAAACAGAAGTTCAATAATTTGTGAGAAAGCATTAACAATGGGCACAGTAATATAGCTTAGAAAAAATGAGGCTGACAAATCACAAATAATATGGTAGAACATGGATACCTGTAGCTGAAGCTTTGTATCTCTTCACTTCTGCTTCTTTTTAGTAGTGGACCTCCTTCAGCATTTTCTCCACCTATCTGACATTAAATGTACTCCCTTTAATGGCTGTTGCTTTGCCCTTGGGTTCCTCTGCCTTGCATAAAAGAAAGTGGGCCTTGTATGGTAATACTGAAATACAGCGAACTCTTGAGCAGTTCACACAATTATTGCACTCTAAATCGCACACTTTAGAATTATCACAATACTGCAAGAACACAATCTCAACAAATATACTCACCTTGATTTGAGCAAGAAGCATGTCTGCTATGAAAATAACATCCTTTGCTCTCCCTCGGTCTTGCTCAGCAGCCATTTCAACAAAACTACATTGGTCAGAGAAAGAGGCATAGGCTAAGTGTTTTGGACAGTGAGAGAGAGAGTAAAATGAAAGAAAAACAAAAGAATAAAATTACAATACTTACTTGAAAACAGAGAAGCTTGCGAAAGAGTGAGTGAGTGACCCTTTTACTGTTTGTACACAATGATGACGTGGCAACGTATGTGCACGCAGTTTGGCAACGGAAGCACGGCAAGAATCAGCAGTGAAGCAACACAGACAGAGAAAGTTAGTTTAAAAAGTTGACTTATCTTCTACACAGTTACCAAATTCAATTCAATTCAATTCAATTTTATTTATATAGCGCTTTTCACAAGTGTTAATCGTTGCAAAGCAGCTTTACATGAGAAGATGTAGAGGAGAACACAGAAAATCAATAGATAATATAAGAAGTAGAGAAAGCGGTTAAACCGTGTACCGTGTACTATAGTGGAGTGGATAGAATACGTTAGCAGATGGCCAAATACATATACGTATATTATATTAGTGCAACCAAATGCTACAACCAGACGTTTTGATGTGGGGAAATCGTTTTAATAAACTTTCTGAGTTGCTTACACGTTAGAACCACTGGGAAATAACATCACTTCCGTTGCCAAAATGCACACGCAGGCTATTTGATCACGTGGGCTGTAAAAGGGTCTATTGAAGTGGCTCTTAAAAGAGCCGTTGGTTTTCTAAGAAAAAGTATAAACTGTGGGTGATGTTAACAGGGAAGGGTGGTGGGTACTGACCGGACCTGAGAAAAGAAAACAAAAACATGATTAATAATTCTCTTACAGCAAAGTCTCCTAGGTTTGTCATATTATATATGCAGAACTGTAAAAAAAAAGGTAACAGTTATGCTACCTATAAATAAAGCATAAACTGCATAAATGAACAGTTCTGAATTCTGAATTCAGAGAAATAAATGAAATAATTATCTTGGTACTTGAAGCTTGGTTAGATATGGTTACTGTAGTCAAACTTTTACACACTTTCTTTTGACAGATTTATTAACAACAATTACAGAACATAACAATCAATTTTAATCCCTTCTAACGATCAATTGACATAAATGTAACTGCACAAACTAGCCTAATTATATTATATAAATAATATTAAATAATTAAATAAATCTATTCTGCTCACCAAGGCTGCATTTATTTGATATAAAAACACTTATAATGTGAAATATTATTGTAATCTGAATGTAAGTGCTGCTCACGGTGTCAGCAGCGATCGATCTCTGTGATCGATTGGTTCCGCCTTGTATGTTTAGATGAGCAGATTTACAATGAACACAATTATTTACTTAAATCGGTTATTTTTTCATTTAGAGCTTATTTCACGAACTGCATTCCGCGCGAAATTAATAAAACTACTGGTTTAAAAACGCTAGAACAACTGTTTAGCAACATAATATAATGCAGTCACTCCAGCTTTCTGTGATTAATACATTAGCTGATTATCAAACAGTCATCCAATAATGTTTCTGACCTTAGTAACGTAAAAACCACTATAGATAACTCCATAGTCCACACACGCAAATTAAATGTTATGCTGCACCAACTTTAGGATTTCTTAAATGACCGCACCTGAACAACAATTATGTCCTAAATATGAGCCAATTGGATTCTGACCAAACGCGTGCACTGACCTGTCTGTTGCCTTAGCGGTGATATTATATTGCTAACGTTGCAACAAAGACTTAACATAAACACAGGATTTACTCAATTTTAGTAACATTAATCACCAAATTTCCAAGAAAGCCTTACCCATGGAACTCCAGAGAACGCAATATCACTGCGTCGCTTCTCTTGTTGAAGTTGTTGGCAATAAGAAATTATCGCCCCCTATTGGTTATCATCCTCATAAATGCGTGTCATTTTCACGCCTAGAGGAGGCAAAGCGTGACATTGACACGCATCCTCTAGTGGACCAGCGTGTCTATTACACGCTTTAGCGTGATACTGGGTTGAAATATGATAGATGACAGATATTGTGTTATATTAGACATGACTTTATGACCAAAAATAACAAAATTTCATGAGCTATTAGAATAGAAATGAAACACTGACAAGGATTAATCAAATCGAGTAAAGTTAAAATCAAATAAATTTGAATAAAATCAATAGATTTTTTGCGTGCTTGATATTGGTGATCATTTGATATTTTGTTTACCCAGATTGTTCACACAATTAATCCTCCTAGTATCTTATAATATGTCAAAGTGGCAAATATTAATGGATCATTTTTCCCTCCCTTGTGTATTACATTAAATGTGTATATATGTATTGCGAAATTGACCTTTACTTAAACGCTATTTAAACTCTGTCACCTTAATTTGAACATGTCAAAGCAGGACATCTGTCATCACAATGTGTGTTTATATTACGACATTGACTTCAGCATCCTGAATTGGGTTTTATTCTAAAGATGATATTAAGCTCCATCTGTTTACTTTTTACTTATGAAATAATACCTACAGTCCACATGCGATAAAATATGACGGAAACCGTGACGAAACGTGAGACCGGAGCTCCTGCTTTTAACAAACACGGTTTACAAAGGTTCACGTCTTTACAAAATATACATGAGCCTGAAGAGAGTTTCTTAATAAAAGCTAAAATCTGAAGTTCAATCTGAAAGCATTTTGTATTTTTGATTCAACTTAACAACACTCTTAAAAATAAAGTTGATACCACAAAAACATTTCAATTAATTTCTTTCTCAGCTTTTATAGTCCTTTAGTAAATGGATGGTAAAGAGGAACTTTAAACTTTTTTTGTCACATAAGAATTGTTTTCTATATGAAAATATTACTTTACAGAAGAAAGAGAGAGATGTTGATTGTTTTGATCAGGATGCAGATCCTGGAACAGCTTATGACAAACCCTACTGGACTTAAGCTGTAATTGCTATTACAGGGAAAAGCTTGTCTTTCTTTAGACAAAACTCCAGTAAAAAGTTTAGTAAAGGAGTGTTTTCAACCCTGAGTCACTGTTGTGGATTAATGTATTATTGTAGTTTCTGTTCAGTGCTGAGATCAATATTTATACATCATTACTTGATTATAGAGTCAAAGGACCCAACCCCACAAAAACTCTTGCTCAATCACTTTGTTCACTCGCTCACATTACAGAATATAGACACACCAAAGCCACAAGACCTTATCTTAAACAACTTAAACCACTATTTTAAGTCTCTTTATTTGATTTATTGTTCATTGATGTTTTATTGCACGCATTATTCTCACACAAACAAGGCCCAGAAATGCAATTAAAATGAGTTCAGATATACATTCATTTAGATTGCGTCCTTCTGTATATCACATAATTCCTGTTATAATACCTAAATAAAAATCTAATTTAATACGTTTGCTTCCCATCATAGCAATAAATACTAATAAATATAATGAATGTGATGTTTATGTGATCCAGCACTGTAACCATTACATGCCTACAGTATATAGAGGAACTATATGGAATCTGTGATAAAATATTAAATTGCATATTTATATACATATTTTGTAATGTTTGTTTTATCAAATGAACTGAATTTATTATTCATCAATCGATCTGTTAGATTATGCCGTCATTGAAGATAAACAGAGTTTTGGCCCCACCTTCATCCGACTCTTAAGTCTCTATAAAACTCATAGTAAAGAACCGAATGTGTCTCATTGATCCTGTGGAGAACCTGCACGCTCCACAAACCATCATGGGTTTGTTAAAGATCATATCTAGTACAGTGCTACTATGGATCACACTGTCTATTGAACTTACCGCAACACAGATAAGTAAGCTGAACTTTTAACAAATGATTCATTAATTTAATTTATGTTGCTTGTAACTTCAATTTATTTATTATTGTGAAATATACAAATTTGGTGGAATGAATTTGCTGCAGTTTTAGTTCATGTTTATGTTGTTTGGTAAAATATGTTAGAATGCATATAATACGTGTTTATAGCTGGAATTATTATTATTTAGGAGGAAATCAATTTAAATTATGAAGATACTACAGTAGATCATTTTCTTTCAAATAGGATTAGGTTTAGGTAATGGACATTTATAAAGAAAATGTTAGCTAAATTAATAAATTGAAATGTCAATCTGCTTCGTTGATCACCATTAAAATTTTATGTTTCAAAGTCTATGAACAAAAGTTACAAAAAAAAATAATAATTATACTAAAATAATCCAAATGCTTTAGTTTGGGTTTAGTTTCAACTACCCAAATATAACACTGTTATAAATGTCTATAGAAATGACATTATTACTGGCAGCTGTTTTCCAGTAACTTACTGTAGATTTAAAATTAATGTTTTTTACTGGCAACAGTTTGTTCGAAGTTAAATGAACATTAAACATTAAAAAGTCTTTATCATTACAGAATAAAACTATAAAATAACAGCCTCATGCAAAGCACTCTGGGAACCTTGTTAATGTTTAATGTTCATTTAACTTTGAACAAACTGTTGTCTAAATAACATAAATTGAAGTTTACAGTAAATTACTGGAAAATGTCTGTATAAATCCAGCATTCTTTTTACAGTGAAGTTACTTTAATATTTTTAAATTTAGTGATACTTTCTTTTCTGTAAATTCTTCAAAATGATTGAATGTTTCTGGGCATTTTCCAGCGGTTTTCCCGACATTCAACATCAGTCCAGTGACCACAGCACAACTGATTTCAGGTAAATATCCATCAATCATTTAAATGTGACGCTTTCGGCAACATTATGACATTAACGTGTACTTCTTTTTATTTCCTCAGGACTGAGTTCACAACACAATGAGCTGGTTTGTAGCACGTGGGGTAACTATCATTACAAGACTTTTGATGGAGATTACTTCCAACTCCCGACCACCTGTAACTACATACTGACCTCCAGCTGTCAGAACAGCTATGAAGATTTTAACATTCAACTGAGACATCAGGTGCTCAACGATGAACCCACCATCAGCAGAATCATCATGAAACTGGAGGGAACCGTAGTTCAGCTCAACAAAGACTCCATCAGTGTTGATGGTCAAACGTATGTCTTTTAATACATTTAAACTGGAAGATTCATTCATTAAATGTATGATTTGTTGGTTTGCTTGTTAGGGTTAACGTTTGTGAACTACATTACTTAACAATGAACATTTATTCATTAATTAATCTTAGTTCATGTTATCTTCACTATTACAAACTTAAATCAAATATTGGATGAATGTGACCTTATATTAAAGTGTTACTGTGAACAGATTTTTTATGTTATATTTGTGTGATTTGGGAAATAGACATCCTGCTGATGAACATCTTTAAAGAATCTAAACTGGTTTAGTTTCCTGGTTTCTTCTCTCAAAGTGTCCAAATCTCTTCATAAACCAGAAAACCAGACTGGAAGACTAACTTAGACCAGTTTAAAACATCTAACACTTTTGGTTTCTCTGTGTAGAGTGACGCTGCCATTCAGCAGCTCTGGAATTACAATAGAGAAGTTGACGCATTATATTATGGTGAAAGCTGTTTTTGGATTGGTAGCCATGTGGAATGAAGACGATGCTTTTATGGTAAGCAAACCCAACATCAGGAAATTAACATTACAGCCTTCAGTACTCCATCACTAATACATTCATATATTTTGGGTTTTCAGGTCCAGTTAGATGAGAAATACAAAAACCAAACATGTGGAGTCTGTGGTGACTTTAATGGAATCCAGCTTTACAATGAATTCATCATTAATGGTATATTACTCTCTCTCTCTCTCTCTCTCTCTCTCTCTCTCTCTCTCTCTCTCTCTCTCTCTCTCTCGCTCTCTCTCTTACTCTCGTTCTACTTGTAAACATGACTTTGTTCACTGTTAAAATGTTAATTCAACAAAGAACATTAAGTAACTTGAACAAAGATTTCTTTGTTGAAGGGCGTCAGTTGATTATTTTGTGTTCACTGAATGAAAAGAGCATAATCATTCAGCTAACAAATATTATTTTGTTGACTGGACTAAGATGTAAAAGTTTTTGTCCAATTCGTTCACCCAACTTGCCAAACTGAGTAATCTGAACAAGCAATTTAAAGGACTTAAGTCACTAGTTGAGTAAGCTTAGAAATTTGCTAATAGCCTAATCAGTTTAAGTTGGTTCAACTTGTTGGTGTAAGTTGACATTACTCAGTAAATTGAGTTAGGTGAAATACATCATCCAAGAGTTGAGTAAACTCAAAAAAGCTGTGCAGCAAGTTGCCTCGAAAATTTAAGTTAAGTCAGCTTTTTATTTTTTACAGTGAGACTGCAATTATTGTTAGCTCATTAGCCAAACGTTAAGTGTTTCTCATTTGCAAGTTGCTTTGGATAGAAGTTTTGGCTGAATAAATACATGTAAATGTTACTTTACTCTATTATAAACAAAAGTGAAATCATTGTAAACCAAATAAGAGTCTGTTAAACGCATGCACGCACCTGTTGTTGCAGGAGCTCAACTTCCTGCTTCTAGCTATGGAAACCTCTGGAGGTTAGATGACCCAACAGAAGTCTGTGAGGAAGATAATATGTCTCTTGTAGAAAACTGTGGAGATGAGGTAAGAAATAAACAGAAACCACAAAAGATGTTTAGCATCTGGGTGATACATTGGAAAAAGTCAAAAGTCTGATCAACTAAAGTGACATTTGAAGTTACTTACTGTAAATTTTTTAGGTGTCAACATTTCACTTTTTACAGTGTGGATAAATTAATTAAACACAATTCAGTTCAAGCTTTGATGTCATCTGTAAACTGCTGTACTAACAATTCAATTCAAATGTGTTTATATAGCAGTATTTACACTGTTGCATTGTTTCAAAGCAGGTTTAAGTGGACAAATCGTATTGAGCATTATATAATGTTTTTGACGGATTATTTGTGGCTTTCTGATGTAATATCTTGTGTAAATATGCTTTCTCTACAGGCCTTTTGTCGTTTTGTCTTCACCAGTCCAGTGTTCAGTGAATGCAGGGATTTGGTGGCCATTGATTCTTTTGTTGACATCTGTATGAAGGATTTGTGTCATTGCAACACTTCTGATAACTTCTGCCTGTGCAGAACTATCGCTGAATACTCTAGACAGTGTGTACACGCAGGTGGCAAACCTTCAGAATGGAGATCAGAAAATTTTTGTGGTGAGTATAGTGAAGTACAGTAGAGTACAGATGTGGCCTTTAAAAATGCACATCTCAGAGAGAAGAATGTCGCGAGCACTTCTGAAATTTTGCAGAATCCTACAGATTTGGTGTGAGACGCAGGAAATACTAAACCTGTAGATAGCCTACCCTGTATGTCTTCTTCTCTGGTGTCATGTAGTAGCGGTTTACTTGAACCCTTTCCCCGCCATTGAGGAGTTATCTCATCAATTAAGAAAAAACGCTTCACTGCCAATGACGAGTTTTTATGGCAATCTGTATTTACGCTAGTATCCACTTGGTGGCACTCTTACCGAACTTATAATCGCTCTGAATTTGATCTCAGACAAAAGTCCTTCACAAAAATTGCATTACATCAGCTTTTTGCTCAAAATTTGGTATTTTTTGGTATTTTCTGGAACGCATTCAACTTTTGTGAAAATCATGAAAAATGCTGACGCTGGCTGGCAACTTAAAAAAAAAACGCTGGCGGGCAAAAGTAAAAAAATGCTTTATTCAAAGTGAAAATTAATGGAAAATTTAAATGATTGAACACGTTAGAAACACGTTAATCTCGCAAAAACTCCCATATATCACAAAAACGTTTTTACACTTGCATGAGGTGGTTTTTTAGGTAAGTCTGAGGTGTATTTCGTAAAACGGCAATGGAAACAGTTTTGCATTTTCAGGTCACCTGATGTAAATAAGTCAAATAATTATTTTTAAAAGATGATGCGGTATGAACTAAAACCTCCCAGAAACACCTCAATACAAGGCTTTCCTGGACAATAATGTTTGGATTACAGTCCTACATCTCTTTTGATTTTAAAATAATGCACTATTACCTCCACCTAACATTGCCGGTCCTAGGTATAAGGGGCTTTCCTTGTCATTGTGTTTGGATAATACTCTTACGATAATCGTTTTAGTCGCATATCATCAGTTAATGGAAATGCCGTCATGTTGCAATAGTTTTTTAATTAACTTAGGCAAAACTGTAATGGAAACGCAGCTAGTGTAATGTCTACAGTGCTTTTTTCGTTAATGTTTGGTAATATTCTGTTCTGTTTAG
This sequence comes from Misgurnus mizolepis, assembly GCA_025389145.1. NCBI lineage: Eukaryota > Metazoa > Chordata > Actinopteri > Cypriniformes > Cobitidae > Misgurnus > Misgurnus mizolepis. Next base: position 75,339,625 of record JAIFKI010000001.1, on the reverse strand, counting down.
TTAGGAAATTTTGTAGTGGCTCTGAACGTCTTTTGCTTTGTATGTTTAGCACAATCATGCCCAGACGGTTTGATCTATCAGGAGTGTGGAAATCCCTGTACGGACACCTGCTCGAATCCTGAGAGAGGACAACTGTGTGAACAGCACTGCATTGATGGATGCTTCTGTCCTCCAGGTACAGCAAACCTCTATGATTTTCTCAATGTCATCTTTCCTCCAGAATGTGTCACCGCTTCAGCCCATCATCTAAACTGTAAACTTTATGTCTGTGTTTGATTTGTTAAGGCACTGTTTTTGATGATATAAATCAATCCGGCTGTATACCCCTCAATGAATGTCCCTGTGTGCTTGGAGGTAAACCATTTGCCTCTGGAGAGAATTACACAAGCAACTGCAGAGAATGGTAATCTTGACTTCATGTTTTCATATGAAAAGCTGAAGTCATTCCAGTGTTTAAATGGCATGCGTGATTATTTTTCCTATAGCACATGTGCAGAGGGTCAGTGGGACTGTAGGCAGAAGGATTGTCCTCATTATTGCTCTGTGGAGGGTGGATCTCATATTACAACTTATGATGGAAAAGCATACACTTTCCACGGAGACTGTACATATGTCCTATCCCAGGTATGTCAACCAGACGCTTCTCATAGCTGACACGTAGTTTAGGTTTTGTTGCAAGATAATTCTTTGTAGTTGTTTAAATCCATTCGAGTTTGTCAGCCGTTCTCTCTTTGGTTTAACAGGAATGCACAGGCACAGGTTTTACAGTTCAAGGTGATCTGGTGAAGTGTGGTGTGACAGAAACCGAGAGCTGTTTGAAGGCCGTAACTTTAGCGCTGTCAGATGGGATGACTGTGAGTTCTTATATTGTTAACTCATACTGTATAACTTCATCTCACAACACTGTAACATTTACAAACTTAATCACTGGTCATTAGTTAAAAACTTTACTGTTTTCTTTTGTTTATGCAGCTGATCAAAGTGGATTCAAGTGGAAATTTTGAGGTCAACCGAATAATCACTCAGATGCCTTTATTTACAGGTAGACAAATCAATGAGCCATAAAAAAGTTTTGAAAGCAAGAACACAAATGTGGCTAATTTTTTGCTACGTACTAAATAAATCAAAGCTGAATGTACTTGAGAACTTCTAGATTTTCTGTAGCCTACATTTTACATCGATGTCGATTGTGTTTTCAGCTGACGTGAGCGTTTTCAAGCCCTCATCATTCTACATCGTCATTCAGGCTCATTTCATCGGGCTTCGTCTGGAGATCCAGCTAGTACCATTAATGCAACTCTACATCACAACCAATTCAACGTATCAAGGAGAAACATGTGGTATTTATTTTACTTTTTTATCCGCTTATGAAATGCTCCGAATGAAACCAGCAGGAAATGAAGATGTGTTTTATGCTTCTTTATGTTGACAAATTCTTGACATGATTTCATTTACAGGTCTTTGTGGCAATTTCAACAACATTGAGGCTGATGACTTTACAACCATCGGTGGATTGAGAGAAGGAACGGCCGTTGACTTCGCCAATACCTGGAAAACACGAGCAAGCTGTCCGGACGTTAAGAGGACATTTGAGAATCCTTGCAGTCTGAGCATTGAAAATGGTGTGAATTTATTTGAGTCATTTGACTAGGATACTGTTTCACAAAACATTTATTCACTTTACTGTACTTTTACAAGTCCTTTAATTTGCTCACTGCATTGGATGTTTATGTTACCAAACCCTGGGATATATCAATAAGATGTGCTGATGTTTTGACAGAGAAATATGCCCAGCATTGGTGTTCACTACTGTCAGACACTTCTGGGGTTTTTGCTCCGTGTTATTCTGAAATCAGCCCTGCTGTTTACCAAGCAGTAAGTGAAAGAGTTTCTCATCTCTTTAATATATTTTTTATTATTATTTATTATTAAATCTTCTCATATCTTGTAGAACTGTATATATGACAGCTGTAACTGTGAAAGGACTGAGGACTGTATGTGTTCGGCGCTGTCATCATATGTACACGCATGTGCCGCTAGAGGGATTTTTCTAGACGGCTGGAGAGATGTCGCCTGCCGTGAGTTTATTTCTTTTTTGAAAAGCACCAGTTTTAATACATCAACAATTTAATTAGAAGAGTGACTCGTGTAAGGAGCTCAAGGGTCTTTAAAAAGTATTAAGGCAAAAAAATGTACAAAACAACTAAAGGTGTCAAGGTGATCCAAAGTGGATGCATAAAGCCTCAGTGATTGTATATACAAGTATACATTTAAACTAAATTGTATATTTAATCGTAAATATATTTGAACTACATTTGAACGTTCTCTGTTTCTCTCTTTAGAAAAGTACACACTTTCTTGTCCCATCACCACCGTTTACTCTCATCACATGACCAGCTGTGACCGAACTTGTCGATCTCTCGGCCAAGCAGACAGCACTTGTGCTATTGACTTTGTACCGGTAGACGGCTGCGGCTGCGCAGTCGGCACATACATGAATGAGAACGGAGATTGTGTTGCATCCGTCAACTGTTCGTGCTACGATTCAGGCAAAGTAATAGCTCCTGGAGATGTCATCTCTAAAGATGGACGATCATGGTAAACTAATGAAGTGGTCACATTTCTATTAAATAAAATATCTGTTCCGAAAAGTTGCCTGTTACCTAGAAAAATTTGGCATTACATTTGTTATAGTGAATATTATCTGCCTGTACGTTTATTTGCTTTAATATAGTCATTGTTTAATCTGACTACATGAAGGTCACTAACTAATGTTTACATTTCAGTGTTTGTGCAGAAGGAAAACTGATCTGCTCTGGAGGATCAACTGGAGAAGGTGTGTGTTTGTGTTCTGGTATATTTGGTTTCAATTCCTGTGTACTCATAATACAAATTGCTTAAAACATTATAATTTCTTCAAATAAAAAATGGCTAAAGTGGCCCGTGAGGGTTAGGTATAAGGTTAGGGATAGGGGGATTTTTGTGCATTTGTGCTTGGGGGGCACCTACCGCCAAACAAGGGTACTGCAGTACTTTGAGATTAGCGAGAGGGAACTTCATGGTTTTTAAATATGGTTTAAATGATTTTAAAATATTTTATTCTTAAGCTAATCAGTCTACCTTTTGAAAGTATTAAGATTAGACAAATAAAATATGAATTCTTATATATTTCTGTACCCCCTGACCCCCTTCCAAACTCCGCCTATGCATATTTCTACACTTGAATTTTCCAGTACAGTAGATCATGTTTTTGTTATTCTTTCTTTCAGAATGCGTAGCACCTATGACATTTTTCAACTGCTCCAGCGCTAGCTCAGGTTCGATGGGATCAGAGTGTCAGAAGAGCTGTAACACATTATACATGGCCTGTGTGAGTCTCCACTGCTTTACACACTTATGGACCCAATGGATGTCGATATTGGTTTTTAGTTATTGCTTCATATGTTCCTTTTTGTTGAAATGGAAATGCAATACAGACTCATGTTGTTGAACATGTAGTGTTATGTGTAATCATTTCAGATCAGTACAGAGTGCGTATCTGGGTGCGTGTGTCCATCTGGACTGGTGTCGGATGGCAATGGTGACTGTATATCTGAAGATCTGTGTCCTTGCATTCACAATGGAATTGCCTACCAACCTGGGGAAACCATTACAGCTGACTGTAACACATGGTAGGCCTGACTGCGTGAGATTTAAAATTCTTTTTACACTGTGTATAATGTTCATTCATAATATACTTGAATTATTTTTTATAGCACTTGTAGTGAAAGAAAATGGCAGTGCACCACAAACCAGTGCAGTGGGACATGCAGCGTTTATGGAGATGGCCATTATCGAACATTTGATGAGAAAAGATTTATCTTCAGTGGAAGCAGCGAATACAGCCTCGTTCAGGTATTAAACTTGTTCTTCTGTTTGGCATGTAGAATAACAGATCAATAATCTTTTTGAAGATATTTGGCTGAAACAGCAAGGTGGTTTAAAAAAAATGCTAAATTGCTCAAAAATGGAAGAAACACATATGAACTGGTGTCTTTATCCCATGTCCAGGATTACTGCATCAACAATAACATCAATGGCTCATTTAGAGTAGTCACTGAAAACATTCCCTGCGGGACCACAGGAACCACCTGCTCCAAAGCTATCAAGCTATTTCTCGGAGTAAGTCTCCATGCCATTGGTGTTTATTGGAGCTTTTTATTAACTAAGAATAAGCACTGACTGAATCCATTATTTTTCAGAGCAATGAGCTTAGATTGACAGATGGGACCTATCAAGTTGTCCAGAGAGATGCAGGAGAGGAGATTCCCTACCAGATCCGCAGCATGGGACTTTACTTGGTGATCGAAGGAGATAATGGACTGATGCTCGTATGGGACAGAAAAACAACTATACACATCAAACTGACTCCAAAGTTTAGTGTAAGTCAACGACATAACTGAGATCATCTCTGACAATTGATACAGGCCAAATGTCAGATGAATATTATGCCGTGTAGTTAGAGAGGTTTATTTCTATCGACAGGGACGCGTGTGCGGTTTGTGTGGAAACTATGACGGGAGTGCAAACAATGACTTCACTACCCGCAGTCAAGTGGTTGCTGTTGATGCCCTGGATTTTGGAAACAGTTGGAAGGTTTCTGGTGGTCCAGATGCAACTCTCATTCCAGATCCATGTAACCATAATCCCTACAGAGAGGCTTGGGCACAGAGACAGTGCAGTATCATTACTAGTGATGTCTTCTTAAGCTGTCATTCTCAGGTGCTTATAAACTGACATATATGAAGTATAGTTTTGAATTATTTAAGTTTTTCCTTAATTCAAATGGATTTTTTCCCATTAAAAGCAATAGGACTTTACATATTTATCTTTCTTTAAAGGTGGATCCGTCTCCTTTCTACGATGCTTGTGTGCGAGACTCGTGTGCTTGTGATAACGGTGGAGATTATGAATGTTTCTGTACGACTGTAGCAGCTTATGCACAAGCCTGTAATGAAGCCGGAGCCTGTGTTGTCTGGAGATCTCCAAAAATATGCCGTGAGTGATCCGTATACTGTTTCATTGTGATGAGATGTTGTGTAAAGCAGTGATTTAAAACTCAACATTTTTATTTTAAAGCATTGTTCTGTGATTATTACAACCCTCCCGGTGAATGCGAGTGGCACTATAAACCTTGCGGAGCTCCTTGTATGGAGACCTGCAGAAACCCATCGGGAGTATGTTCGAGTCAAATGCCAGCACTTGAAGGTGAGAACTCATTTACATTTATGCAATGCTCTTTCAAATTAAGTAACGTTGAATTTGCGTTTGGTGTTTATTCCCCTATTAAACACATTATTAAGATGTCCGACCAGTATTGTCTTTTCCTAAAAGAAAACTTGAACATCTTTGATTTAACTAAGGCTAAATAACTTTCTCTTTTTTCTAGGTTGCTATCCTAAATGTCCACCGGAGCAGCCTGTGTTTGATGAGGACAACATGAAATGTGTCATGCAGGAAGATTGTGGCTGCTATGACGGATTGGTACATTATCAGACTGGCGACCAGGTGCCGACTGAAGAGAACTGTCAGTCATGGTATGTCTATATTGATATGCTTCTATTAATGTTTCCATGTTTTATAACGATCATGAATATTAGGGTTTTTGTCAGTACATGCTACTACATTTCCTATAATTTTTCTTTCCTGTATCAATGTTTCAAAATACATTAAAGACGGTCCTGTTTATTCTTTCTCTTCCCAATGCAGTTATTGTTCATCACCCAGCATTATATGTGTCTTTGATGTGAATGGTGAGATTCTGTCGATTTCTAGTTTCATTATAATGATAAATGCAAAATAAGAAGTCATCTTGCTTATACGCATTTTTATTTCACAGCATGTACATGCAGATACAATGATGTAGAGTACAACTATAATGATATCATTTATCACACAACGGATGGCCTGGGAAGTTGTATCACGGCTGTATGTTCAATCAATGGGACTATAGAGAGGACGTTCATGCCTTGTGAAACCACTGCTGTTCCAACAACGTCATCCCCCCCAACCACAGCACAGACAACAACACCAATTCCAACAACAATTTTTGTCTTCAGCACACCAGGTGATTTTTCTGGGATATTTTTAATATTGTTACTCAAAGATGAATAACATGACAACTATTCTTTTGGCTTTTAAATAAAAAAATTATCAAAAGTCGGATACTGAACATGTATTTAACATATTTAAAATGATAAATGCCCATTTTAATGTTAATCAATTTTACTGCATTACTTGTCTATTCTGTGCCTAAATTAAATATTTGATTTGATTACCACAGAATATACTTCATCTGTAACTGGGGAAGAAACAAGAACAACACAAGGTGTCTTTTCCACAACCAGCCCACCAGACATAGTGGTGACATCAACTGAAAGTTCCACAACAATGCAAAGTGCAAGCATTACAATAACAACATCAAAAACTTCAATTGCACCTATTACAAAAACGCTTGCAACCATCACTGGTAGAGTCGTCACAACAAGTTCTGAAACATCTGTATCGACACTGGAGACAACAGAAGAGCAAAGAACCACAGAGACAGTATTACCCACACAACCAACAACATCAACAGAGACAACTGCTGTGCCAGTCACTACAACAACTACATCTGAATCATCCACTGAACTTGAGACAACCACTGAAGGGGCTTCTTCAACTACAAGACCAATCAAAACTGAAACAACTCTTGCAATCACCACACCAAGCATCCCATCCACAACAATGTATGTTGTGGGGGAAAGCACCACTGTTCCACCAACAGCTCCAAGCAAAGTCACAACTTCTGCATCATCAACCACAACACAAACAACCGGAGAACAAAGAACCACAGAGACTGTAACAGAAAATGAAACAACCACATCTGAGACACCTGTGTCCACAACCAGGTCACCAAAGGTGGTGACTACAGCTGGAATGACAAGCCAGTCAACAACCACAGCTACAACAGCTTTTGAAGAGTCAACATCTATTCCCTCTGAAATGTCAACATCTCCAAGCTCATCTGTTCCAACAAAACAAACTTCAGTACCAGTTGTAACATCCACACAACCAACAACATCAACAGAAACAACTGCTGTGCCAGTCACTACTGTTGTGTCAACAACAACTACATCTGAATCATCCACTGAACTTGAGACCACCACTGAAGGGGCTTCTTCAACTACAAGACCAATCAAAACTGAATCAACTCTTGCAATCACCACACCAAGCATCCCATCCACTACAGTCCTTGTTGTAGAAAGCACCACTCTCTCCTCATCAACAGAAACAACAACTCCAAGCAAAGTCACCACATCTGCAGCATCAACCACAACAAAAACTACTGGAGAACAAAGAACCACAGAGACTGTAACAGAAAATGAAACAACCACATCTGAGACACCTGTGTCCACCACCAGGTCGCCAAAGGTGGTGACTACAGCTGGAATGACAAGCCAGTCAATAACCACAGCTACAACAGCTTTTGAAGAGTCAACATCTATTCCCTCTGAAATGTCAACATCTCCAAGCTCATCTGTTCCAACAAAACAAACTTCAGTACCAGTTGTAACATCCACACAACCAACAACATCAACAGAAACAACTGCTGTGCCAGTGACTACTGTTGTGTCAACAACAACTACATCTGAATCATCCACTGAACTTGAGACTACCACTGAAGGCGCTTCTTCAACTACAAGACCAATCAAAACTGAAACAACTCTTGCAATCACCACACCAAGCATCCCATCCACTACAGTCCTTGTTGTAGAAAGCACCACTCTCTCCTCATCTACAGAAACAACAACTCCAAGCAAAGTCACCACATCTGCAGCATCAACCACAACACAAACAACTGGAGAACAAAGAACCACAGAGACTGTAACAGAAAATGAAACAACCACATCTCAGACACCTGTGTCCACCACAAGGTCGCCAAAGGTGGTGACTACAGCTGGAATGACAAGCCAGTCAACAACCACAGCTACAACAGCTTTTGAAGAGTCAACATCTATTCCCTCTGAAATGTCAACATCTCCAAGCTCATCTGTTCCAACAAAACAAACTTCAGTACCAGTTGTAACATCCACACAACCAACAACATCAACAGAAACAACTGCTGTGCCAGTGACTACTGTTGTGTCAACAACAACTACATCTGAATCATCCACTGAACTTGAGACCACCACTGAAGGCGCTTCTTCAACTACAAGACCAATCAAAACTGAAACAACTCTTGCAATCACCACACCAAGCATCCCATCCACTACAGTCCTTGTTGTAGAAAGCACCACTCTCTCCTCATCTACAGAAACAACAACTCCAAGCAAAGTCACCACATCTGCAGCATCAACCACAACAAAAACAACTGGAGAACAAAGAACCACAGAGACTGTAACAGAAAATGAAACAACCAAATCTGAGACACCTGTGTCCACAACCAGGTCGCCAAAGGTGGTGACTACAGCTGGAATGACAAGCCAGTCAACAACCACAGCTACAACAGCTTTTGAAGAGTCAACATCTATTCCCTCTGAAATGTCAACATCTCCAAGCTCATCTGTTCCAACAAAACAAACTTCAGTACCAGTAGTAACATCCACACAACCAACAACATCAACAGAAACAACTGCTGTGCCAGTGACTACTGTTGTGTCAACAACAACTACATCTGAATCATCCACTGAACTTGAGACCACCACTGAAGGCGCTTCTTCAACTACAAGACCAATCAAAACTGAAACAACTCTTACAATCACCACACCAAGCATCCCATCCACTACAGTCCTTGTTGTAGAAAGCACCACTCTCTCCTCATCAACAGAAACAACAACTCCAAGCAAAGTCACCACATCTGCAGCATCAACCACAACAAAAACAACTGGAGAACAAAGAACCACAGAGACTGTAACAGAAAATGAAACAACCACATCTCAGACACCTGTGTCCACCACAAGGTCGCCAAAGGTGGTGACTACAGCTGGAATGACAAGCCAGTCAACAACCACAGCTACAACAGCTTTTGAAGAGTCAACATCTATTCCCTCTGAAATGTCAACATCTCCAAGCTCATCTGTTCCAACAAAACAAACTTCAGTACCAGTTGTAACAACCACACAACCAACAACATCAACAGAGACAACTGCTGTGCCAGTCACTACTGTTGTGTCAACAACAACTACATCTGAATCATCCACTGAACTTGAGACAACCACTGAAGGGGCTTCTTCAACTACAAGACCAATCAAAACTGAAACAACTCTTGCAATCACCACACCAAGCATCCCATCCACAACAATGTATGTTGTGGGGGAAAGCACCACTGTTCCACCAACAGCTCCAAGCAAAGTCACAACTTCTGCATCATCAACCACAACGCAAACAACTGGAGAACAAAGAACCACAGAGACTGTAACAGAAAATGAAACAACCACATCTCAGACACCTGTGTCCACCACAAGGTCGCCAAAGGTGGTGACTACAGCTGGAATGACAAGCCAGTCAACAACCACAGCTACAACAGCTTTTGAAGAGTCAACATCTATTCCCTCTGAAATGTCAACATCTCCAAGCTCATCTGTTCCAACAAAACAAACTTCAGTACCAGTTGTAACATCCACACAACCAACAACATCAACAGAAACAACTGCTGTGCCAGTGACTACTGTTGTGTCAACAACAACTACATCTGAATCATCCACTGAACTTGAGACCACCACTGAAGGCGCTTCTTCAACTACAAGACCAATCAAAACTGAAACAACTCTTGCAATCACCACACCAAGCATCCCATCCACTACAGTCCTTGTTGTAGAAAGCACCACTCTCTCCTCATCTACAGAAACAACAACTCCAAGCAAAGTCACCACATCTGCAGCATCAACCACAACAAAAACAACTGGAGAACAAAGAACCACAGAGACTGTAACAGAAAATGAAACAACCAAATCTGAGACACCTGTGTCCACAACCAGGTCGCCAAAGGTGGTGACTACAGCTGGAATGACAAGCCAGTCAACAACCACAGCTACAACAGCTTTTGAAGAGTCAACATCTATTCCCTCTGAAATGTCAACATCTCCAAGCTCATCTGTTCCAACAAAACAAACTTCAGTACCAGTTGTAACATCCACACAACCAACAACATCAACAGAAACAACTGCTGTGCCAGTCACTACTGTTGTGTCAACAACAACTACATCTGAATCATCCACTGAACTTGGAACAACCACTGAAGGGGCTTCTTCAACTACAAGACCAATTAAAACTGAAACAACTCTTGCAATCACCACACCAAGCATCCCATCCACTACAGTCCTTGTTGTAGAAAGCACCACTCTCTCCTCATCTACAGAAACAACAACTCCAAGCAAAATCACCACATCTGCAGCATCAACCACAACACAAACAACTGGAGAACAAAGAACCACAGAGACTGTAACAGAAAATGAAACAACCACATCTGAGACACCTGTGTCCACCACAAGGTCGCCAAAGGTGGTGACTACAGCTGGAATGACAAGCCAGTCAACAACCACAGCTACAACAGCTTTTGAAGAGTCAACATCTATTCCCTCTGAAATGTCAACATCTCCAAGCTCATCTGTTCCAACAAAACAAACTTCAGTACCAGTTGTAACAACCACACAACCAACAACATCAACAGAAACAACTGCTGTGCCAGTGACTACTGTTGTGTCAACAACAACTACATCTGAATCATCCACTGAACTTGAGACCACCACTGAAGGGGCTTCTTCAACTACAAGACCAATCAAAACTGAAACAACTTTTGCAATCACCACACCAAGCATCCCATCCACTACAGTCCTTGTTGTAGAAAGCACCACTCTCTCCTCATCAACAGAAACAACAACTCCAAGCAAAGTCACCACATCTGCAGCATCAACCACAACAAAAACAACTGGAGAACAAAGAACCACAGAGACTGTAACAGAAAATGAAACAACCACATCTCAGACACCTGTGTCCACCACAAGGTCGCCAAAGGTGGTGACTACAGCTGGAATGACAAGCCAGTCAACAACCACAGCTACAACAGCTTTTGAAGAGTCAACATCTATTCCCTCTGAAATGTCAACATCTCCAAGCTCATCTGTTCCAATAAAACAAACTTCAGTACCAGTTGTAACAACTACACAACCAACAACATCAACAGAAACAACTGCTGTGCCAGTGACTACTGTTGTGTCAACAACAACTACATCTGAATCATCCACTGAACTTGAGACCACCACTGAAGGGGCTTCTTCAACTACAAGACCAATCAAAACTGAAACAACTTTTGCAATCACCACACCAAGCATCCCATCCACTACAGTCCTTGTTGTAGAAAGCACCACTCTCTCCTCATCTACAGAAACAACAACTCCAAGCAAAGTCACCACATCTGCAGCATCAACCACAACAAAAACAACTGGAGAACAAAGAACCACAGAGACTGTAACAGAAAATGAAACAACCAAATCTGAGACACCTGTGTCCACAACCAGGTCGCCAAAGGTGGTGACTACAGCTGGAATGACAAGCCAGTCAACAACCACAGCTACAACAGCTTTTGAAGAGTCAACATCTATTCCCTCTGAAATGTCAACATCTACAAGCTCATCTGTTCCAACAAAACAAACTTCAGTACCAGTTGTAACATCCACACAACCAACAACATCAACAGAGACAACTGCTGTGCCAGTCACTACTGTTGTGTCAACAACAACTACATCTGAATCATCCACTGAACTTGAGACAACCACTGAAGGGGCTTCTTCAACTACAAGACCAATCAAAACTGAAACAACTTTTGCAATCACCACACCAAGCATCCCATCCACTACAGTCCTTGTTGTAGAAAGCACCACTCTCTCCTCATCTACAGAAACAACAACTCCAAGCAAAGTCACCACATCTGCAGCATCAACCACAACAAAAACAACTGGAGAACAAAGAACCACAGAGACTGTAACAGAAAATGAAACAACCAAATCTGAGACACCTGTGTCCACAACCAGGTCGCCAAAGGTGGTGACTACAGCTGGAATGACAAGCCAGTCAACAACCACAGCTACAACAGCTTTTGAAGAGTCAACATCTATTCCCTCTGAAATGTCAACATCTACAAGCTCATCTGTTCCAACAAAACAAACTTCAGTACCAGTTGTAACATCCACACAACCAACAACATCAACAGAGACAACTGCTGTGCCAGTCACTACTGTTGTGTCAACAACAACTACATCTGAATCATCCACTGAACTTGAGACAACCACTGAAGGGGCTTCTTCAACTACAAGACCAATCAAAACTGAAACAACTCTTGCAATCACCACACCAAGCATCCCATCCACAACAATGTATGTTGTGGGGGAAAGCACCACTGTTCCACCAACAGCTCCAAGCAAAGTCACAACTTCTGCATCATCAACCACAACGCAAACAACTGGAGAACAAAGAACCACAGAGACTGTAACAGAAAATGAAACAACCACATCTCAGACACCTGTGTCCACCACAAGGTCGCCAAAGGTGGTGACTACAGCTGGAATGACAAGCCAGTCAACAACCACAGCTACAACAGCTTTTGAAGAGTCAACATCTATTCCCTCTGAAATGTCAACATCTCCAAGCTCATCTGTTTCAACAAAACAAACTTCAGTACCAGTTGTAACAACCACACAACCAACAACATCAACAGAAACAACTGCTGTGCCAGTGACTACTGTTGTGTCAACAACAACTACATCTGAATCATCCACTGAACTTGAGACCACCACTGAAGGGGCTTCTTCAACTACAATACCAATCAAAACTGAAACAACTTTTGCAATCACCACACCAAGCATCCCATCCACTACAGTCCTTGTTGTAGAAAGCACCACTCTCTCCTCATCAACAGAAACAACAACTCCAAGCAAAGTCACCACATCTGCAGCATCAACCACAACAAAAACAACTGGAGAACAAAGAACCACAGAGACTGTAACAGAAAATGAAACAACCACATCTCAGACACCTGTGTCCACCACAAGGTCGCCAAAGGTGGTGACTACAGCTGGAATGACAAGCCAGTCAACAACCACAGCTACAACAGCTTTTGAAGAGTCAACATCTATTCCCTCTGAAATGTCAACATCTCCAAGCTCATCTGTTCCAACAAAACAAACTTCAGTACCAGTTGTAACAACCACACAACCAACAACATCAACAGAAACAACTGCTGTGCCAGTGACTACTGTTGTGTCAACAACAACTACATCTGAATCATCCACTGAACTTGAGACCACCACTGAAGGGGCTTCTTCAACTACAAGACCAATCAAAACTGAAACAACTTTTGCAATCACCACACCAAGCATCCCATCCACTACAGTCCTTGTTGTAGAAAGCACCACTCTCTCCTCATCAACAGAAACAACAACTCCAAGCAAAGTCACCACATCTGCAGCATCAACCACAACAAAAACAACTGGAGAACAAAGAACCACAGAGACTGTAACAGAAAATGAAACAACCAAATCTGAGACACCTGTGTCCACAACCAGGTCGCCAAAGGTGGTGACTACAGCTGGAATGACAAGCCAGTCAACAACCACAGCTACAACAGCTTTTGAAGAGTCAACATCTATTCCCTCTGAAATGTCAACAACTCCAAGCTCATCTGTTCCAACAAAACAAACTTCAGTACCAGTTGTAACATCCACACAACCAACAACATCAACAGAAACAACTGCTGTGCCAGTCACTACTGTTGTGTCAACAACAACTACATCTGAATCATCCACTGAACTTGGAACAACCACTGAAGGGGCTTCTTCAACTACAAGACCAATCAAAACTGAAACAACTCTTGCAATCACCACACCAAGCATCCCATCCACTACAGTCCTTGTTGTAGAAAGCACCACTCTCTCCTCATCTACAGAAACAACAACTCCAAGCAAAATCACCACATCTGCAGCATCAACCACAACACAAACAACTGGAGAACAAAGAACCACAGAGACTGTAACAGAAAATGAAACAACCACATCTCAGACACCTGTGTCCACCACAAGGTCGCCAAAGGTGGTGACTACAGCTGGAATGACAAGCCAGTCAACAACCACAGCTACAACAGCTTTTGAAGAGTCAACATCTATTCCCTCTGAAATGTCAACATCTCCAAGCTCATCTGTTCCAACAAAACAAACTTCAGTACCAGTTGTAACAACCACACAACCAACAACATCAACAGAGACAACTGTTGTGCCAGTCACTACTGTTGTGTCAACAACAACTACATCTGAATCATCCACTGAACTTGAGACCACCACTGAAGGGGCTTCTTCAACTACAAGACCAATCAAAACTGAAACAACTCTTGCAATCACCACACCAAGCATCCCATCCACAACAATGTATGTTGTGGGGGAAAGCACCACTGTTCCACCAACAGCTCCAAGCAAAGTCACAACTTCTGCATCATCAACCACAACGCAAACAACTGGAGAACAAAGAACCACAGAGACTGTAACAGAAAATGAAACAACCACATCTCAGACACCTGTGTCCACCACAAGGTCGCCAAAGGTGGTGACTACAGCTGGAATGACAAGCCAGTCAACAACCACAGCTACAACAGCTTTTGAAGAGTCAACATCTATTCCCTCTGAAATGTCAACATCTCCAAGCTCATCTGTTCCAACAAAACAAACTTCAGTACCAGTTGTAACAACCACACAACCAACAACATCAACAGAAACAACTGCTGTGCCAGTGACTACTGTTGTGTCAACAACAACTACATCTGAATCATCCACTGAACTTGAGACCACCACTGAAGGGGCTTCTTCAACTACAAGACCAATCAAAACTGAAACAACTTTTGCAATCACCACACCAAGCATCCCATCCACTACAGTCCTTGTTGTAGAAAGCACCACTCTCTCCTCATCAACAGAAACAACAACTCCAAGCAAAGTCACCACATCTGCAGCATCAACCACAACAAAAACAACTGGAGAACAAAGAACCACAGAGACTGTAACAGAAAATGAAACAACCAAATCTGAGACACCTGTGTCCACAACCAGGTCGCCAAAGGTGGTGACTACAGCTGGAATGACAAGCCAGTCAACAACCACAGCTACAACAGCTTTTGAAGAGTCAACATCTATTCCCTCTGAAATGTCAACATCTCCAAGCTCATCTGTTCCAACAAAACAAACTTCAGTACCAGTTGTAACATCCACACAACCAACAACATCAACAGAAACAACTGCTGTGCCAGTCACTACTGTTGTGTCAACAACAACTACATCTGAATCATCCACTGAACTTGGAACAACCACTGAAGGGGCTTCTTCAACTACAAGACCAATCAAAACTGAAACAACTCTTGCAATCACCACACCAAGCATCCCATCCACTACAGTCCTTGTTGTAGAAAGCACCACTCTCTCCTCATCTACAGAAACAACAACTCCAAGCAAAATCACCACATCTGCAGCATCAACCACAACACAAACAACTGGAGAACAAAGAACCACAGAGACTGTAACAGAAAATGAAACAACCACATCTCAGACACCTGTGTCCACCACAAGGTCGCCAAAGGTGGTGACTACAGCTGGAATGACAAGCCAGTCAACAACCACAGCTACAACAGCTTTTGAAGAGTCAACATCTATTCCCTCTGAAATGTCAACATCTCCAAGCTCATCTGTTCCAACAAAACAAACTTCAGTACCAGTTGTAACAACCACACAACCAACAACATCAACAGAAACAACTGCTGTGCCAGTGACTACTGTTGTGTCAACAACAACTACATCTGAATCATCCACTGAACTTGAGACCACCACTGAAGGGGCTTCTTCAACTACAAGACCAATCAAAACTGAAACAACTTTTGCAATCACCACACCAAGCATCCCATCCACTACAGTCCTTGTTGTAGAAAGCACCACTCTCTCCTCATCAACAGAAACAACAACTCCAAGCAAAGTCACCACATCTGCAGCATCAACCACAACAAAAACAACTGGAGAACAAAGAACCACAGAGACTGTAACAGAAAATGAAACAACCACATCTCAGACACCTGTGTCCACCACAAGGTCGCCAAAGGTGGTGACTACAGCTGGAATGACAAGCCAGTCAACAACCACAGCTACAACAGCTTTTGAAGAGTCAACATCTATTCCCTCTGAAATGTCAACATCTCCAAGCTCATCTGTTCCAATAAAACAAACTTCAGTACCAGTTGTAACAACTACACAACCAACAACATCAACAGAAACAACTGCTGTGCCAGTGACTACTGTTGTGTCAACAACAACTACATCTGAATCATCCACTGAACTTGAGACCACCACTGAAGGCGCTTCTTCAACTACAAGACCAATCAAAACTGAAACAACTTTTGCAATCACCACACCAAGCATCCCATCCACTACAGTCCTTGTTGTAGAAAGCACCACTCTCTCCTCATCTACAGAAACAACAACTCCAAGCAAAGTCACCACATCTGCAGCATCAACCACAACAAAAACAACTGGAGAACAAAGAACCACAGAGACTGTAACAGAAAATGAAACAACCAAATCTGAGACACCTGTGTCCACAACCAGGTCGCCAAAGGTGGTGACTACAGCTGGAATGACAAGCCAGTCAACAACCACAGCTACAACAGCTTTTGAAGAGTCAACATCTATTCCCTCTGAAATGTCAACATCTCCAAGCTCATCTGTTCCAACAAAACAAACTTCAGTACCAGTTGTAACATCCACACAACCAACAACATCAACAGAAACAACTGCTGTGCCAGTCACTACTGTTGTGTCAACAACAACTACATCTGAATCATCCACTGAACTTGGAACAACCACTGAAGGGGCTTCTTCAACTACAAGACCAATCAAAACTGAAACAACTCTTGCAATCACCACACCAAGCATCCCATCCACTACAGTCCTTGTTGTAGAAAGCACCACTCTCTCCTCATCTACAGAAACAACAACTCCAAGCAAAGTCACCACATCTGCAGCATCAACCACAACACAAACAACTGGAGAACAAAGAACCACAGAGACTGTAACAGAAAATGAAACAACCACATCTCAGACACCTGTGTCCACCACAAGGTCGCCAAAGGTGGTGACTACAGCTGGAATGACAAGCCAGTCAACAACCACAGCTACAACAGCTTTTGAAGAGTCAACATCTATTCCCTCTGAAATGTCAACATCTCCAAGCTCATCTGTT
Organism: Misgurnus mizolepis; assembly: GCA_025389145.1. Taxonomy (NCBI): domain Eukaryota; kingdom Metazoa; phylum Chordata; class Actinopteri; order Cypriniformes; family Cobitidae; genus Misgurnus; species Misgurnus mizolepis. Next base: position 75,322,342 of record JAIFKI010000001.1, on the reverse strand, counting down.
CCAACAAAACAAACTTCAGTACCAGTTGTAACATCCACACAACCAACAACATCAACAGAAACAACTGCTGTGCCAGTCACTACTGTTGTGTCAACAACAACTACATCTGAATCATCCACTGAACTTGAGACAACCACTGAAGGGGCTTCTTCAACTACAAGACCAATCAAAACTGAAACAACTCTTGCAATCACCACACCAAGCATCCCATCCACAACAATGTATGTTGTGGGGGAAAGCACCACTGTTCCACCAACAGCTCCAAGCAAAGTCACAACTTCTGCATCATCAACCACAACGCAAACAACTGGAGAACAAAGAACCACAGAGACTGTCACAGAAAATGAAACAACCACATCCCAGACACCTGTGTCCACCACAAGGTCGCCAAAGGTGGTGACTACAGCTGGAATGACAAGCCAGTCAACAACCACAGCTACAACAGCTTTTGAAGAGTCAACATCTATTCCCTCTGAAATGTCAACATCTCCAAGCTCATCTGTTCCAACAAAACAAACTTCAGTACCAGTTGTAACATCCACACAACCAACAACATCAACAGAAACAACTGCTGTGCCAGTGACTACTGTTGTGTCAACAACAACTACATCTGAATCATCCACTGAACTTGGAACAACCACTGAAGGGGCTTCTTCAACTACAAGACCAATCAAAACTGAAACAACTCTTGCAATCACCACACCAAGCATCCCATCCACTACAGTCCTTGTTGTAAAAAGCACCACTCTCTCCTCATCTACAGAAACAACAACTCCAAGCAAAGTTACCACATCTGGAGCATCAACCACAACACAAACAACTGGAGAACAAAGCACCACAGAGACTGTAACAGAAAATGAAACAACCACATCTGAGACACCTGTGTCCACCACCAGGTCACCAAAGGTGGTGACTACAGCTGGAATGACAAGCCAGTCAACAACCACAGCTACAACAGCTTTTGAAGAGTCAACATCTATTCCCTCTGAAATGTCAACATCTCCAAGCTCATCTGTTCCAACAAAACAAACTTCAGTACCAGTTGTAACATCCACACAACCAACAACATCAACAGAAACAACTGCGGTGCCAGTCACTACTGTTGTGTCAACAACAACTACATCTGAATCATCCACTGAACTTGGAACAACCACTGAAGGGGCTTCTTCAACTACAAGACCAATCAAAACTGAAACAACTCTTGCAATCACCACACCAAGCATCCCATCCACTACAGTCCTTGTTGTAAAAAGCACCACTCTTTCCTCATCTACAGGGACAACAACTCCAAGCAAAGTCACCACATCTGCAGCATCAACCACAACACAAACAACTGGAGAACAAAGCACCACAGAGACTGTAACAGAAAATGAAACAACCACATCTGAGACACCTGTGTCCACCACCAGGTCGCCAAAGGTGGTGACTACAGCTGGAATGACAAGCCAGTCAACAACCACAGCTACAACAGCTTTTGAAGAGTCAACATCTATTCCCTCTGAAATGTCAACATCTCCAAGCTCATCTGTTCCAACAAAACAAACTTCAGTACCAGTTGTAACATCCACACAACCAACAACATCAACAGAGACAACTGCTGTGCCAGTCACTACTGTTGTGTCAACAACAACTACATCTGAATCATCCACTGAACTTGGAACAACCACTGAAGGGGCTTCTTCAACTACAAGACCAATCAAAACTGAAACAACTCTTGCAATCACCACACCAAGCATCCCATCCACTACAGTCCTTGTTGTAGAAAGCACCACTCTCTCCTCATCTACAGAAACAACAACTCCAAGCAAAGTCACCACATCTGCAGCATCAACCACAACAAAAACAACTGGAGAACAAAGCACCACAGAGACTGTAACAGAAAATGAAACAACCACATCTCAGACACCTGTGTCCACCACCAGGTCACCAAAGGTAGTGACTACAGCTGGAATGACAAGCCAGTCAACAACCACAGCTACAACAGCTTTTGAAGAGTCAACATCTATTCCCTCTGAAATGTCAACATCTCCAAGCTCATCTGTTCCAACAAAACAAACTTCAGTACCAGTTGTAACAACCACACAACCAACAACATCAACAGAGACAACTGCTGTGCCAGTCACTACTGTTGTGTCAACAACAACTACATCTGAATCATCCACTGAACTTGAGACAACCACTGAAGGGGCTTCTTCAACTACAAGACCAATCAAAACTGAAACAACTCTTGCAATCACCACACCAAGCATCCCATCCACAACCATTTATGTTGTGGGGGAAAGCACCACTGTTCCACCAACAGCTCCAAGCAAAGTCACCACATCTGCAGCATCAACCACAACACAAACAACTGGAGAACAAAGAACCACAGAGACTGTAACAGAAAATGAAACAACCACATCTGAGACACCTGTATCCACCACCAGGCCGCCAAAGGTGGTGACTACAGCTGGAATGACAAGCCAGTCAACAACCACAGCTACAACAGCTTTTGAAGAGTCAACATCTATTCCCTCTGAAATGTCAACATCTCCAAGCTCATCTGTTCCAACAAAACAAACTTCAGTACCAGTTGTAACAACCACACAACCAACAACATCAACAGAGACAACTGCTGTGCCAGTCTCTACTGTTGTGTCAACAACAACTACATCTGAATCATCCACTGAACTTGAGACCACCACTGAAGGGGCTTCTTCAACTACAAGACCAATCAAAACTGAAACAACTCTTGCAATCACCACACCAATCATCCCATCCACTACCTTTGTGGTCACAGAGGGAAGTACAACTTTACTTCTCAACACTACTTTTACCTCTGAGAAAACTTCAACAGGTTTTAGAACATCCATCTCACCAATCACAGAATACACCATTACCAGTACCACTCCAACAGCTTTCCACTCGTCCCCTCTTACAACTCTGGAGACCTCAATTGCACCCATTACACAAACAATACCATCTTTTACTGGAATCCTGCCAGTTTCTACACAATCTCCTGTATATTCATCTACTTCAAGTGTTTGCTGCTATGTCAATGGAACAGATTTTCAATCAGGTACAGTTTCCTTTACATAATTGCTCTTTGGAAAAGTAGTTATATGTAATAAATAGTATTAATCATAATAAAAAAAACATAATTTCTCTTTTACAGGTGATATAATATATAATGTCACTGATGGCCTCGGTTGGTGCTTTACGGCATACTGCAATGCAACTTGTAATATTGTAAAGACTTCAACATCCTGCGGATCCACTCCGTCACCCTCCACCACCTTTGAAGCAACAACCCTTTCTAGTTCGACAAAAATCAGCCAACCAACACAGCCTGTCACAATCATTTCCACTAATCCAACTATGGAAATACCAACTACGACCTTTGGGCGTAATTGTTCAGATCTTGACCCACCTAGACAGGTAAACCTGTAAATGATAAATCTTTCAAATGATAATCTGATCCTTAACTTTGTTATAATTCTGTTTGTATTGTGAAAGTGAAGTCACATCCTGTGATGTGAAGTCACATCCTGTGATGTAGATATATATATTTTAACACTGGCCGCTTGAAATGGCAGTAGTCATGATGATGTTTTCTTACTGGTTTTGCAGCCCAATGAAACTTGGCTGAGTGAATGTCAATTGTGTGTATGTGAGAGCGAGACACTGAGTGTCCGATGCCAGCCTGTGATCTGTAAAACTTTACCACCCGTTGCTTGTGATGGACCTGGACAGGTGCTTGTCAATACATCAGGCGAATGCTGTGAGAGTTATACATGCAGTAAGTGATCTTCATAAGTATTATGGAAACACATATACAGAAACAGACTGATATTTTCCTAATGTTTAAATATGTATAATGCAAATACCGTTTTATTTTTCTTTAACAGTTACTGTAAACTGTAAAAGTGGCTTTTTACGATGAAATAAGTCTCTTACTGTCCAAACAAGGATTGTAGGAATACATGTGGACTTACATAATTTAATGCATAAACAACTGAAATTGTTTAAAATGATCCTACAGGTTGCGATTTGAGCATGTGTCCTATGCCTATGATTCTCTGCCCGTTGGGCTATATGATGTCCTATAGTGTTAATCCTGACAGCTGCTGTCCACAGTATGACTGCAGTGAGTATTGACCCTTCATTCTCAGTATTTACTGGTGTACTGTATACAAAGCAAACATCTAACCTCATTAAAACATCTTAATTTACACAGGACCCATGGAAGTCTGTATCTATAATACCACAGTGTACCAGGTTAGATGAGATATTGATTCCACATTTATATGCATGTATACATGCTTTAAAAGATATCTAAAATGACACTTGCCTCTCTCTCTCCAGCCTGGCTCACCTATGCCAAGTGATGACCCTTGTACGCTTTGTTACTGTGGTCAGAGCGTTGATCCTGAAACAAAACTTCTTACTTCTGAGTGTATAATAGCTGACTGCAACTTCGACTGTCCAGAGGTAAAGACCAAATCTAACAAAAAACTGATTTGTGCTGAAATACAGACAGCAGGTCTGCCTAAAGTTTGTTCACTACAGGGCTGGTCGAAATGACGTATATAGCGCACCTTCAGAATAAAACGTCCATCATAACATATTTTTCTATGCTGTGTATTGATAGTTTTCAGTCACAGGGGGTTGGCGGGCATAAAAGCAGCCGTTCACAATGGCCTCTCCATAGAGAGGCAGCGTCGGCTGGTCAATTTTTCAAGCCACGGTTATTTAAAATACCACTTTAACAGAAGAAAAATTAAGATATGAACAAAAACTACAGCTTTGAGCGCTTATGATTATATACCGCATCCAATTCCATATTTTCACAGTCACAATATAAACCGCTAGATTCCTGTCAGACATCCATAAAATTCCTCACCTTATACTCCCTCCAGCACTATATTAATATTATATCATATTGTATTGCATTATAATATCTTAAAATCATAATAATGAAAAAATAAAGTTCAGTCTGAGCTAGGGCTTTTTGATTTTTTGATTAATCGTTTTTTAAAACGTGGTCGATTAAAAATCGATTCTCAAAGAGCAGAATCGATTTTTTCATATTTATTTCTGCAAACATTGAACGGAGGAATGGAAGCATTTTAGATTTCGCAAGCAAGACGTGTTGTGGCTTTTAATTTCTTTTTATTAATTACCCACTTGTAAACTGCTGTTCACTGTTATTTTTTATTAATATAGTACGTGTATTAAATCTATATTCATTGAGTTGAATCGAGAATCGAGTATAAAAACCTACCTGAGAACCGGAATCGAAAATTTAATCGAGAATCGGAATCGAATCGATTTGATAGCTTGTGAATCGAAATTGAATCGATCTGGAACATCTGAATCGATACCCAGCCCTAGTCTGAGCGCAAGTTTATTACTCTTAATACAAGAAATGATCTAATAAAAGTGCAAATGGATTAGCCTAGCCAACTTTGAATTTTCATTCTTTCACATCACTTCCATAATGAAAATTAACCATAGTTTTACTACAGTGAAAACCAAAACACTGTGGTTAGTGTAGTAAAACGATGTTTTTTCTCATAGTACACCAAAAATACTTTTATCACAAAAAACATGGTTCAAGTTTCGTAAGGGTTTCATATAACAACTCTTTGGCTAACTTTAACAGTGAAATTAATCACTGTTGTTGGTTGCTACAGTACGTGACAACAATCCAGGTAAGAATATTAGGGAAATATATGATTTATGGCTAACAATACAATGTTTACCTTACTAAAAATTAACCATGGTTTTATTGTGGTAAAAGTGTAGTAACCATGTTTTTTGTGTATTGATTACTATCAGCAAAACCATGGTTTTACTACACTACCCATGGTTTAACTATGTTTTTTTAAACATGGTTATTTTGTGGTTACCATGGTTAATTTTTGTAAGGGTAATATATCCAGTGTCTATGCGAGGTTACCTTTGATGAAGTGGTCATACTACGAGTGATGGCTGCAATTGTTTTCCCTCACTGGAGACAGACAGAGGCGCATAGTTTTGTCACAAAATGTACAATTTCCTCTTTTCTGGGTTTTCGTCTCTAAGCCCAAGATTATTCCCTCGTCGGTTAGTGCATTTTATTGCAAAGGAATGATTAAATATTTAGGTTAAACGAAAGAAATCACCGACTTTTTAACCTGTGGTTAACGGCAGATAGCGCGCTCGTGCCCTCAAGTGGTGAGTTCGTGCGTGACGTTTTAATTAATGTGAGATTTGTACAAACGCTGTACTTTTTTTGTAATTTGAACGCAACAAAGCTGGTGGTGCCCTAAGACTTTTAAACAGTAGGCCTACAGTAACGTATTTACCTTGAAATAAAATTTGTCGTCGTAAATCAAAATGGAGGAGATGAACACTCAACCTTCAAGATCTGTTTGGTCATGAAATAAGGCTTAATGGTGTATCACTAAATCGAGGGGAGATCGAGCTTTTTACATAGCAGGCTTTGATATCAAGCTCCATCTCTTCTCATTTTTAAGTCCAAACTAAAAATATTTGTATTTTCAAAAGCATTTGATTGACATTGTGTCATGCATATAAATTATGTTATTTTCTGTATATTGTTGCTATTTGTGTTGTTTGTTTGTTATTTTTAGTATGATTTTTGTTGTGGAAGACATTGCTCAACGGCCGTTGTTTTTTAATTCAGAAATTACAAATACAAATTCAGTTTCTGTTTTATATCAAAACTTGAAACTTGATTCTCTCTCTCTCTCTCTCTCTCTCTCTCTCTCTCTCTCTCTCTCTCTCTCTCTCTCTCTCTCTCTCTCTCTCTCTCTCTCATTCTTTAGGACCAAGAGTACCAAAATATTCCTGGGCAGTGCTGTGGAGTTTGTGTTAGTACTGATTGTGTGGTTGTCCATGATAACATCACACAAACCATACCAGTGAGTGATTTTATATATATATATATATATTAATAATTTTGCTATATTCATCTATTTGTTTAATTTGATTTTACCATAGTCAGTCCAATTAATGATCATTTTAACATTAAAGATTTCATGAATATATCTCCCACTAACAGGTTAACCAGATATGGCAACCAGCTGATGATAAATGTGTGATATACACATGTGAACGAGTCAATGGTCAGTCATTGGTGGTCGAATCTAAGATCACCTGCCCTGTGTTTAATCCTGAAGACTGTGTTCCTGTAAGTGTTGTTTTAAATTTGACAAACATTTATGTTAAACTACATCAATATGGTGGATAATGGTTTCTTTTTTCCATAGGGAACAGAGACATTGGATGAAGAAGGATGCTGTCTAACCTGTAAGAAAAATACTGATAGAGTCTCAGTTGAGATGTTTAGGAAAATCATTCAGAGTTGCAGAAATGAAACTGAAATGATAACAATCGTTGAATATTTGTTTATAACTTACAACTCCAAATTTAGGACAGTGAGACCATCAGTGTATGTATTTATTTGAACATTTTAAGTGTTACCAGTGCCTGTCTTCATGTGACGTTCATTTATCTCACAGTTTGTAATTGAGTTAAGAAATGCAAGAATGTACACATTTCTAAACACAAATATTCAATTAATTTTTTTCTCAGGTACACTGGAGAGTAAATGTAACGTCCAGAAGAACAGCACCATCCTGGAGAGCAATGGTTGTGTGAGCAGCTCACCCGTGGAAGTAACCTCCTGTACAGGATTGTGTGGCACATCATCTATGTGAGTACTTACAAATATCCAAATATTACTTCTTGTACATAAAGGAATTCATCAAAAATGAAATTTACCGGAAAATCAAAAACCTTTGTGTAAAAAACTATGGAGGGCATGGGTCAATCTCAATTAATCGAATACAAAATAATTTAACATATCCAAAAATGCACCCACCACTAAAAAAAATCTCAAACTCAAACATAAATGAACTTATATATATACATACACACAAATATATATATATATACACACACACACACACACACACACACACACACACATATACGTGTTTGAATAATACATAATTACACACAAAACACACATAAAAGATGCAAAAACTCACTTTAATTTGTATGCGATTAATCGTGATGAATCTTTGCCCATCACTAAAATAACTCAACCAGGACAAAATAAATTAACTAAAATATTAATACACTACAACAAAGACAACAAAATATGCATTATTAATTATTCATAAAGTGTGACATCATAAATGCATGCAAATTGATACAAGTATAAATGCTTCTCACTTTTATCTTTCTTCTCACAAAAATGCTGTTCTGTAAGAAGTGAGAGTAAATATGAGAGTTAATTTACCTGCGAGTTCCTGTTTATTATGTAATGTCCTCATAAGTTAAAAAAAAAAACTCTTCACACACTAAAGTCCTCTTTCTTCTCTTCTATTGAAACAGATACTCGGCGGATGCCAACTCTCTCGTTCATTCTTGCTCGTGCTGTCAGGAAATGACGACCAGTACAAGAGAAGCGACTCTGACCTGTGCCGATGGATCAAACATCATCCACTCATATATTTACATTGAGTCATGTGGCTGTAAGGCTTCCGATTGCCCTTCTCAATCTAATTCAATGAGGAGACGCCGGAGGAAATGAATGTGAAATCTCTTCTTTAACCTTATGTAGTACACATGATTTTCTTCTGTTTTCTTCGTTCTACAGCCATTTCACCTCCCTTTAATATTACAAAGTTAATGTCACAAGTTTGAACTGCAATGTTAACATCATGTATGCCTTTGAATGGATTTCTATCTGTTGTGTTATTGTGAATCTGTACATTTAAAGCTTTAAGATTTTTGTGACTATTATCTCTATGGCATCATGACAACGAAACTCTTTTGGTTGTAGTCTACTAGTTCTTAATAAAACTATTGCACAATGAATTTTTTTGTGGTGGTAGAGATTCTTTTGTACAACTGCACCTTTCAGAGATGTTGGATGCAACTTACGACCAGTATTTTCCCATGCCGATAAACCTGACACTTTTCCTCAACAAAAAAAGATGACACACAAATTGCTTGCGTAACAAAAAACATTAGTTAATGCATTATCTCTCATGAACTAACAAGAACAATATATTTTCTGAGCTTTTATTAATTTTGGTTAACATAAGGTAATGTTAGTGTCAGGAAGGCCTAGCACAACATAAAAACATGAGGAAAAATGCTAAGATATTTTTCTCTTTCAAAAAAGTATTTTTTTTCTTTCAATTTAATTTTTTGTCTTTCTTTCAAAACAAAAACAAAATGTCAAAAATCTTTAAAAAAAAAAAAAAAAAAATATATATATATAGATATATATATATATATATATATATATATATATATATATATATATATAAAAAGAGAAAAAAAACACATTTTTGAAAGACAAAGTTTTATTTTTGAAAGAGAATTTTTTTGTAAAAACAGAAAAAAAATATATATAAAATAAAAAACATTGTTGAAAAGGAAAAGTATTATATTGAAAGATAAAAAAAACTGTTAAAAGACAAAAGGTTACTTTTTTGAAAGAGAAAAAAATTGAAAAAAAAATGTAAAGAGAAAAAAATTATATTGAAAAGAATTTTTTTAAAAGACAAACAATTCTTTGAAAGAGAAAAAATCTCTCTTTTTTAAAAATGATTTTCTCTTTTACATTTTTTAAAGAACAGCATATATTGAAAGTTTTTCTCTTTCAAATATTTTTCTCATTTTTTTAATATATATATATATATATATTATTTTTTTTTTTTTGAAAGAGAACTTTTTTTTTTGAAAGAGAAAAAAATTATATTGACAAGAATATTTGAAAGAGAAAAAGTTATTTTGAAAAAAAAAAGTTGGGCCTTAATCTCAGGATGGTAGAAATTATTTTTTCTTCCTAATTTTGTACATGTTGTGCTTCAGGGCTTCCATATAAGTGTAATTGCTTATTGTTTGTTCCTATTAGTTCATTGTAAATTAACCATGTTTTGCAGTGCTCTTAATAAGTAATAAAATAAATGGAAGATTAGTTTTTAGATTCATGGGCAAGGTGGTTTGCTGCATCTTTTTCCCCAGTAACAGATATGTCTGTGTGTACTGTCCACCAGAAATCTCTTGTTTTAGCCACACAATGGTTGTGGTTCAATCCTAGGGAACAAACATGCTTATAAAACCAGGCATAGATTGAATACACTTCGTTTCTTTGGTTGAAAGGTTTTGCCACATGCATAAATGTTTATGTACAGAATCATATCACATGACTCACAGAATCATCTTGAATCAAGAAAAATGATGATGGATTTTAGGTATCAAACTTTCTACAACCAGACATATCCAGAGCTCTTTAATAATCTTTAAAATAAATTATATTCATAGACTTATAGTACTAAATTCATACAGAGTATATCTCTTTATAACATCTATAAGATCACCAGAGTAAAGATATGATAAACTGCTCTTAAATGACACATTACAAAATTATCTTACACCCTTCAGAACTTTAAAACATTCTTGATTTTAAATGTAGATTTAACAAATACAATAAAACTTGTTTCATTTACTTGCTACGATTAAGGGCCGACAGACATAAGTGTGCATATTTACAAGAAGGGGGGTGGGGGGGGGGGTTGTTTTTTGGTATAATGTGGTACAGATCAGAGAGTAAGAGTTTCTTCAGTTAAAGCTCCTCTGCCATCTGAAGCAAGTAGTTTATGGCAGTGTCCTTGTTTCCCTGTTGGGCCTCCAGGACGGTGCGAATCACCTCCTTATCCAGATTGGGGAACATATCCTGAAGGGCTTTGAGGTCCTCCTCACTACAAGGTGTGATCTGTGGTGCGACGGGTGGCACGGCCGGCATTCCCATGGGTACCACACCTTGGTTGTAAATACCAGGGACACCTAATGGATATTTAAGAATCATAAAAAGGTGACTTTTGTATTGTTGTTCATTTTGTAAATAAGTTAAGCTCATAATGATCATGAGGAATAATCGATTGTTTGGAGATTGTTAATGGACGTTTCTGAGTGGTAAGTTTGTGTTTTTTTTCAGTATGGACCTGCAAAACGTAACTGTAACTTCAATAGTAGAACTTCAGCCTGAACGCTAGCATGTAGCATTAACTAGCGCTAACAATAGCATATAACACTAACTCAGCAGTCACAACTTTGTTTTTAGCATTGTAACAACATTGTACTTAATTTGATGTTGGGGCGTACATCAACATGTTATGTTGAGATGTTGGTCTGTTTTCCAGCTGTCTTTTTCATGCACAAGGTTTAAAAACATTCATATTTTAGGCTTACGATACGTCATTACCACGTACACAACTCTTATTATTCATATGCTTACATAAATACAGTTTTACATTCTAGGGCACCTTTAAGGGTTTAACTGTGTAACATACAAACCTGCTATGGGTACATAACCAACGCCCTGCTGATATACTGTAGGCATCAGTACCACAGGCTGCGCTGGCATCATCACTCCGGCTGGAATTGACTATAACAAATAAGGAAAGAAATGCTTACAAAATGATTACAAACAGCAAAAACATATATATGTTTGCCTATGTAAGAACTTCATGTTTGCTGTAGCATTCGCATAAACATGGACAGAACAAAAACTAAATGTTGTCTGGGTGTACATATTGAATTTCACACAGTCTCTTTACTAGCTGCAGTGCATCAGTAGTAGACTTGACAAAAATGTAGTGTGATCATGTGATGTTTAACATAGAGTTTGGACTTACAGCAAAAGACATGACGAGATTAATCATCCCTTCTTTATCATCTCCCTGTCTGCCGCTCAAACTGAACCACTCATCCACCACGCTGCCTTCCCTCAGGTTCTCTGGGATCGTCACGTGTGTCCAGGCTATGCGATCATCCATGGAGAAAGCCCTCTGTCAATCCCAAAATCAAACAGTTATCAGTAATAGTGCTAGCAATTAAAATGATTAATTTGTGTTTGTTTACTGTAGAGTCATTAAACACAATTCTGTATGTGTTGTGCATCACATCAAAGTTTACTTTAAACTGGGAAACTCAATGTCATGTAAATGTGAATGGTGTTGGGTATATTTGAGTCGGACCTCATCAAAGATCTCCAGGTAGAATGAATCCACTCCAGGTGGGACAGTGCATTGAATCACTTTATTCCAGCGTGGGTTCTTTGCTCCGTTGTGAGCAGTGGGCGTCTCATAGACGGCGTATCCCAGCCGAACCCTGCAGTAAGGGTCCATTCGCGTCATACCATAGTTCTTTGCAAGCTTTGCCTGTGAAAACATTATCATGTACAAGGGTAACTGACAATATACATGAGCTTTCTTTAAATGTTTTATTTTCCTATTATGCAAAATGCACTTTTATGTCAGCAAATCCTAATAACTGATAGCTGGGATTGAAAACATTTTTACACAGCGGGATTAGTTGTCACACAATGATCTTCTTAATTTGATTGTTTTCTGGAAAACTCAACTCTGTTATACACTAATCCTATTATAGTTACCCTTTATATAAAGTATAATTACTTGCTTTGTGTATCATTTCACCTAATATCATTTATTTGATTTATAAATGAATAAAATACATATTTATTCACATAAATATTACTTAATTCTCCATTCTATCTGACCGACATGTGCTTAAGTGTCAAAAGGTCTGTTGAAGTTTAACTCGCTTTCTTTTCCGGGAACTGTTTTGCTTAATAAATAAAGAAGTCCGCTGGTTAAGTATTATAGTCAGTCATGAGGACAGTAGATATGATTGTACCTGTACAACTGTGATACTGAGACGTCCACCTGTTCCCAGAGATCCTCCATACTGGAGCTGTTGAGCAGCCTGAGCATCTAACTGTACCTGCTGCTGCTGTTGAGTCGGTGTGATCCGCAAAAAATCCTGAGGCAATTCACCGACATACACCTAAACACAACACAGAAATCACACAGAGATTCCTTATTCACAACTAAACCTAAAGATAGAGTTTTTATGAAAAAGGCTACGTTCACACTGCAGGCAAAAGTGGCTCAAATGAGACCTATACCTGATTTTATGGCAGTCTGAACAAGCACAAATCAGACCCAAGCCACTTTCGTATGTGGTCCTAAATCGGATACAAATCGGATGTATTGCAATGCGACTTCAGTCTAAACGGCAATGTCGCATTTTATCAAGGCCTGCAAAGCGTTTAATCGCGACTAATCGGTTGGCAGCCCTAATTTCATCTGACTTTTACATTAATAAACAGGTGAAAATTAGCAACTGTTGCTACAACCTGGCTCGAGACATGTTCTCTTGTTTTTTTAACAAGTTTAATGTTTAATTGTGCATTGTCCCTGTTTCAAATAAATACTTTCCATTCCATTCCATTCCAATAAAAATGGGACAGATTCTTCACTGAAGAAGACAGTAAGATGACGTGACCCTTTCGTCTATGCATGCGGGTCACTTTAGGCCATATACAGTTCCCACAAGACTGATGGCAGTCGCATTTCAATGATAACGTGAAAAACAGCACAAAAAAAAACGTATTTAACCAAAAATACGAACTGAGAATTAAGACCTGCGGTGTGAACTGAGCCATTAGTATGCATGACATTCTCCACCTATTAATGGGTTAAAACCTCTCATGTTGTTACAAACCGGTATAAATTTCTTGGTGCTGATGAACACAAAAGAAGGAATGTTTGTAACCAAACCGATAAGAAGCCCCAATGACATTATAGTATACTTTTTCCTACTATGAATGTCAGAATTTTCGTCTTTTAAAACAGTGTTACTTACTACATGGCCATATGTTGCAGTTGTTGAAACTTTGTCATTAAAATTTGATTGAGATAAAATACCTTGTTTAAATCTGTATTTAGGTATACAGTGACGTGTAATGTTTAAAGTTTTTTTTTACATTTTTATTAATTCAGTGAGATACATAATGTACTGTCAGTTTACTACGGTAAGCAACCCAACACAATGCATTTATCAACTATTTATTTGATTCATACAGCTACTTTTCAGATTATCCATCAGATGATCATGTCACGATCTTCGGGTTTCAATGTATGACTAAGACATCATCACTCCTGTAACTGAACACACCCTTTTTTTTAAAGAAGTAAAAAAACGTGACTTACTTCATCGGGAAACATCATTAAAACAATCGACTTTATAATACGATATATAATAGGCACTTGCGTATAAAATACGACATCAAATAACGGTTCGTAAATATGTGACGAGCGACACAACTCCAAATCAATCGTGTTTATGTTTACATTCCTGATAGTGTGAGATGAGACCGTGTGGTATTTTAACATCAGTTGAATCGACTTTGGCGTCTTCTGTATTAGATTATGCGTATGTTTATGTAATGTGCGAATACTGCGCAAATTTAAGAGAAAATGATGCGCATCTCGCGCAAACACAGGGTGTTGTAAGAAAGAAGTCTCACCTGTCCCCTTTGCGTAGTTATTGTGGTGGCCATTTTCACAATAGATGTGATGTATATGGGTTACTGTTCAAATAAAGGTTAAATTTAAAGAATTATAACACAGTCCACTGTTGATGTCTGGCGATATGTGTCACAATCACGAAATGAGGAAACGCTCGAACAAATTCCGCCCCGTCCTATTCAGGACTTCAAAATAAAAGTCTCCGTTGGTTCTTCAAGTCTGTGGAACAGAATTTAACATTTAATTTTAGGCAGCATGAAAGATGCCAACTATAGATTTAAAAGAATTAAATTGGTAAAAATGTCAGTATGAATTACATCTTTATATGTGTGTGTGTGTGTGTGTGTGTGTGTGTGTGTGTGTGTGTGTGCGTGCGTGCGTGCGTGCGTGCGTGCGTGCGTGCGTGCGCGCGCGTGTGTGTGTGATTAAATCTAAATCATGCTTTAATTTAGACTTAGTTTAAAACACTATGGATGACTAAAAAGTCCGCAGATATTCTGAAACACAAAATGCATTACTATCAAACTGGACTTTTTATTCACATGTAACCATTTAATCACCAAGATTAAGATTAAAATATTTCCGTGCCCTGTCTGTTTTTCTTTTTTCAATAAAAATAAATATTATTAAACAAAGTGTAAAGGCCTTAAATGAATTGGTTTGGGTAGAAATACAAAAATTGTCAACATCCACATAAATAAAATATAAGCATATTTAAAACAAAATATGTGCTTTGTTGCCTGTTTTTTATTATTAAAAAAATATTAATCAAAATGTGCACATGCCTTACATACATTGTTATGTAGTGGTAATAATACTAACAGTTTGTCAAAATCCAAATAATAACATAATTAAGTGTTAACATGTAAAAAATGAACTAATAACACGTAAATCTATAGGGCAATGCCATATGTGCTTAACTGTGAAAGCTATTTTACTCCCAAAAATTTTTTTACCAGGTAAACTAGCATATTGATTTTGGTAGGTTTTATTTTATGGCATTAAATGTTGTGCTCAAAGATGTGGTCAGACTACTTTAGATTAATCGCACTGACTGAAGCCATTGTTCATAAGGTGGTTTCACCTGTTTGTTTTCTTTGAAACGTGTTCTTAAAGCAAAGGAGGAGTTTAAATAATAAAATCACTAATCACTTCCTGTTTGAATGTACAAATGTTTAAGAGCTTACATGTTCTGATGTACAGTGAGGTAAGACGCAAGATTCAAATGTATAAATGCAATTTTGTAAAAAAAAAAATGTGTTATCTTAGACGCACGATTTTATCTTTTGGTCATTTACTATTGTTTATCTCGATAAGAAGATAACATATGATGTTATGTTTACTCCTACAGCTACATATATGTTTTAAAAGTTATAATTTTCATTGTTATCTCTGTTTGTTGTAAACGTCAATGTTGTTTCACATTTTTAGCGTGAAACGTTAATATAAAGCTGTATGACTTTAAGAATGTGAAACCAGGAAGTTGTCGAAAGCAAACTATCAAGGTTGCCAGGTACGCGGTCCATGTGTTGAGCTCACGATGAGATGAAAATTATTTTAACAGGATATAGGCATATTGTGGATATAAAACAGGTAAGTTTAGATAAAGCTTTGGTTTTAATTTAAATTTGCATTTAAATTACCCCAAAAACATATTTCCTGATTGAGTTATTGTATGGTATTATACAATGTGTCTCTTTTACGATTTTAAATTGTGCCGACATTATACAACAGGTATACAAATAAAAACATACAAATGTAAAATATACAAAAAAAAAAGAGAAATGTAATTACTAAAAAAGGAATAAGTTTTGAGTTTCGTTGCGTACTTGACCTGGCAACCCTAACAGTCCACTCAGATTGTACCAGGAAGTCGACGCGAAATGATGTTGTGATGAAACAATGAACACTTTTTCACACGATTCATTTTTTTCTTTTGTGAATCATGAACAGGACTCAACTGAAACGATCCAGGATATTAAGAATGGCCCTCGCAGACCCCATGCATCCGGAGGACAAAGACGAGCCGTTCATTGTGAAGGCGTTCAAGATCTTTATTGTCGTGACTCTCTACTGGTTTATCTCCATTACCATGGTGTTCCTCAATAACTATCTGTTAGACAACAAGGACTTGAATGCGCCACTATTCGTCACTTTTTTCCAGTGTTTTATCACTGTTGGATTGTGTTTGCTCATGAACTTTCTGGCAAAGCTTTGTCCGGGATACGTGGATTTCCCGTCACTGAAACTGGATCTGCGGGTGTCCAGAGAGTTGTTGCCTCTGTCTATTGTTTTTATCGGCATGATCACATTTAATAATCTGTGTCTGAAGCACGTGGGTGTGGCCTTCTACACTGTTGGCCGATCGCTTACAACCGTATTTAACGTCATTTTGTCGTACTTTATGCTAAAACAAACGACGTCATTTTACGCGTTGATGTGTTGTGGAGTCATTCTGGGTGAGTGTCAGCATCATACCTCTCTACAAGTCTTTTTTAAAAACAGTGAAGGCCAAAAGTCTGAGAAAATCCTTTAATGTTGTATTATAATTTAGTGCAATACATTTCTGTCATGATTTATTATAACAATTTGGACGTGGCAGCTCGAGATTGTGTGTGCGACGTGTTCAAAGATCATCTGTAAACATTAATGAAAGAAGTTAATCTTTCTATAAGCACTAACTAACCATATTCAGGGTTTCAAATGTAGGATACTTGTTTTGTTTCTTAAATTGGTGACTTAGAAGTAATGCACAACCTGGCTTTAAATACTATTGGGTTGATTATATCTGATTCTTTCAATGTCTTCAACCCAATAGGATTAAATGCAATGTAATCCTATTACATGTTAGTTTTAAAAAGAGTTTTAAAGATTTTGCAGACTTTTCAACCCCACAGTATAATCAGTACTGCCACCTAGGCCTGGGGCGGTAACCGAATTACCGCCATACCGCGGTCACGTGACCCATGCCGCGGGTCTGAGCTCCTTACCGTCATAACCGCAAAAAAAAAAAAAATACACTTGAAACATTGGCTTGCACTTGTGTGTATATGTGGGGAAGTTATACACGCAGCTTGTTAACAACTGCAGCTTGTTAACTGAACATTAACCTGATATGATTTTTAATATTAATTTGTCATTCAGCCACAACAGATCAACAACAGAATCAGGGCTGCGTTCAGCCCCGACCAAACGTTGCACAACGTTTATTAAACAGAAACGGTGATGCGTTGAACGCCCTGTTGTGATGACGTAAGAGTTGCAACTACGGTAGCTGAGAGGCCATTCTTTGTGTTCTTTTTTAAATGTTTCTGAAGCCTGATGAAATCGTTATAAATGTGTGTTTAATACTGTAAAATACCCTCGATGTTACAGTCACTGACCTTGCCGTCCAGAATGAAAGACAACATACCAACTTGAACCCATGAGAGAGCTGTCTCTTTACTATCGCGTGGTTTTATACATCTTGCCGCTGATTGGGCTGACATTTCTGACACACCCACCAAACAAGAGAAAACGCTTCTAAAACCTGTTGCATTCCATTGCACACCGTTTCAAGGAAACATGTCGTTCAACCCGGAAACCGTAGCAAAACGTTGTGCACCGGTGTGAGATTGAACATGCCCCAGGTTTCATACATTATTAAATTGTCACGCAACATAGAGCACGCGCTCAGTCCGAGGATTGATATCCAAAGAGGTTAGATTGTCTCTTTTTCATCTAGCCTACCACAGTGGCCATTTCTAAAGCAGGACACATTTCAAAAAGTTTTGCTTTTGCGTCTTCTTTCTCCGTTTGTGGAAAAAAGACAGATGTTTATGGTAGGACAGACGCGGACTGCCCGGGCGCGCGCGAGACAGACGCGGACTGCCCAGGGACTGCCCGGGCGCGCGCGAGACAGACGCGGACTGCCCGGGCGCGCGAGACAGACGCGGACTGCCCGGGCGCGCGAGACAGACGCGGACTGCCCGGGCGCGCGCGAGACAGAGACGGACCGCGTCATCTTGCGCACGCACACGCGTCTCCGTGCAGCTTCAAAGCTATACTCAGGCACGGATACATATGCAGTACAAATGATTTCTCATACAAATGGTTACTTTACCAGACCGTCAGGGCAGCAATAATTTGCGTCATTTACATGCCATTCATAAATTAAGGATAGAAAAGTGGCGAAATGTCTGTAGTAGGGATGGGCATGATTAATCGACGATCGATAATTGATCGTTAAGAATTTAGTCGATGACGTTAATTTGTTATTGATTAATCGAATACTTTTTTTTATCTAATGCAGGTTGCGTTGCCTAGCGTAGCGTGTGTCTTGAAGCAATTAAATGAATTTCACTGTTTGGCAGCAATTCAACATTTTACCACCAGGGTGCAATATTTGACACCATACTCCGTTATCTGTGACCATCCGTGTTTTGATTTCAAAAAAATAATCATGAAGAGGTCATGATTTTTTGGAACAAATAAGAATGTGGCTTGCAGCTGCAGGTTCTGCTGCTTTAGAGCACCACATATTCAAGCGCATATATGTTCCGTTTGTCTAACTAAATGTAGTTTAACTGTCTGCCACAAGTTGATCATGTAATAAAGGTCTCATGGAGGAAAACACGCTGTAATTTTGTATTCAACCTTTTTGATTTATAAAAGTTAAATTATTTTTTATTATAAAAATATTAATGATTAATCGATAGTCGATCGTTAATTCTCCCGACAATCGACTAAAAAAATTTAATCGAATGCCCATCCCTAGTCTGTAGGCACGTTTAGACACGTGCAATGCGTTAACATTTTTTTTTAACTGATAATATTAATTGTTCATGTTGTTGAATGTTGAAATTGAAGAAATGTGGAAGGAAATAATATTCACTTTACATGTTCCTTAAGTAATTTGCAAATGTTTTGTATTGAAGATAAATAAATCATGCATGTTATTTAACTGGTTGTCTTGCCAATAAACCGCAAAACCGCGGGAATTTGTTGATTACCGACCGCGGTAAGAAAAAATCCAAACCGCCCCAACCCTACTGCCACCCAAAAAGATTTGGACATTGAAGTCACTCTTTTAGACTACGTTTACACGTGGGCGGCTATTTTCATAAACGGACATTTCAACCTCTCCGGTTTCAAAAATAACTTTGCACACATGTCAGTTTTCAGAAAAGTGTTAATTTACACGCACCCGTGTATGCCAACAAGAGCATGCCAAACCTGTAGTTGGCGGTGTAATGAGAACCTCAAGCCCACGTAAGCCAATCACCAGCGGCGCTGGCGGTGACGCGGACTGGTGCTTCATGTTGGAGCGAGGTGAAGTTATTGCAATAAGTGTGTTCGACTTCATGCGGCACTGCAAGAACCGACAGGTGTATGACCGATGTCAAAGTACCGCGAGAGCGATTCGAAATTAGACTTGTACTTGTGATTTCTCGCCTTGCTCTCGTGCTACGTTGACGTCATCCAGTTGTCGGTTCTTGCAGCGCCGCATGAAGTCGAACAAACGTAAAATTGCTGACCTCCGAGCACTCATTGTTCCCTGCTTCTCGACATAATGGAGCAGCTGTATTTGCAAATGCAAACACACGAAAAGAGTTTGCACCAACATAAATGTGACTGCTACTCAGGGGTGCGTTTCCCGAACAACGACGCAACTTGCTGCTAAACCAACATAGTACGATGCATAGTTGAAAAAACGAACTAGCTTGTCACGACTGTTTCCCGAAAGCATAGTAACTTTGTTGCACATTCGTCATTTGAACCATGTTGGTTCAACAACATAGTTGATGATGTCACGTGGGAGGTGAAGTACTAATTAATCTGTGCAAATCGATTTAAAGTCAGATTACTGTTGTTAAAAACATATATTGCATCGGATGACTGATTTTTTTTTTATCGTGATTTAGTTATCTGTTGTTTATTTTCAAGATATTTAATTCATGCGCAAGTTCCCTCTTACGTCACTCCTCCCAGGGATTCCCCAGGGTCTTAAAGCTCGTAGGTCTGCGCACATGCGCAGTTTTCAAATGCAGCACTTTCATTCTGTTTACAAATTTAAAGACGTAAAATAAAATTGTAATATATTTAGAATGATGGATATAGACTGTACTACATGTTTTTTGCTGATTTTGTTCAAAAGCATGATCAACGTAAGTCTACATATTATAATAACACGGAAAGATGCTTCTAACGACAGGGGAAGGGCTGTCGTTCAAACCACACAAGTTTGCAATGCAGCTTGCAAATGTTCGTTTGAACTAGGGTTTCGGGAAACACCAAATCGTTGAACTTTGTCAGTAACAACAAAACTTACGACAGTAGTTGGCTAACGATGCTTTCGGGAAACACACCCCAGAACATTTCCTTGATCACATGTAAAAAAAGGTCGCACTTTTGGCGTAGGTGCGAGCTCTGGCGCATACTGTGTCATTGGCTGCCTAAACATCCGTTTGTCTCCGTTTACATGCAAACGTGCACACAAAGGTTTTCAAAATCTCCACTTTGGCTGAAGTTTTTAGAAAGAATCTGTTTCAGAGGTGAATTTTCCGTTTGTGTGTAAACGAAGGGAAATGTCTCAGTTTTTCAAAATAGATGGTATGCGTCGACCTCACTTTACCACAGGAACATGCCCCCTCTTTGAAAAGAACAAGTTGCAAAACATTGACAGTGACCCTAACAACTTGCCAACCAACTAGTAGTCTGTGGACATTGACATGTGACCAGACATTGCTTTTTCCAACATATGTGTTTATCTTGCCTAATAGTCTCTGCTGATAAAACCAGCCTGACCAGCTAATACCAGCTTGGTTTTACAGACAGACCAGTCTGGCCAGCTAAAAAATGTGGACATGACCCCTCTTAAACCAGCCTGCTTAACCAGCCACCTAGCAGGCATTTCAGCGTTGATTCACAGTTGAATCAAGGACAAGAACAAGGTTGAATCAATGTTAAATTACCTGTTGATTCAATTTGCAAAATCAGAGTTAAACGAACAACTGGCATTATTTTATTTTCAACCATATTACAACATTAAAGGTTGTTCATCTGTCAGAGACTTAAAATTTGGCACAACACTTGATTGCTCCACCTGCTTTGTTCCAAAAGTTGTTATAAAGATGATCCAGTTTGTCAACAAAACATATCAGGAATGAACCTAATGAGAGATATGCTTTGTCTTTGTTCCTCTTCCTCTAGGTGGCTTCTGGCTTGGTGTGGATCAGGAAGGGGTTGCCGGCTCTCTCTCCTGGACGGGTGTCTTTTTTGGCATCCTGGCTAGTCTCTGTGTTTCTCTTAATGCCATCTACACAAAGAAAGTGTTGCCAGTGGTGGATGGAAATATATGGAAGCTCTCCTACTACAACAACCTCAACGCCACCATACTTTTTATACCCCTCGTCATCATATTCGGCGAATTGGGAAGTTTGTCTAGATTTAGCCGACTGACAGATTTAAATTTTTGGGGCATGATGACTTTGGGCGGAGTCTTCGGCTTTGCCATCGGTTACGTAACAGGACTTCAGATTAAGTTCACCAGCCCTTTGACTCACAATGTGTCTGGCACAGCCAAATCCTGCGCTCAGACCGTTTTGGCCGTGGCGTACTGGGCGTCCAGTAAAAGTGTACTGTGGTGGACGAGCAACATAATGGTTCTGGGTGGATCTTTCGCCTACACTTGGGTCAAAGGACTTGAGATGAAAAAAGTTCAGGTGCCGGTGGAGACACAAAATGGCACTCCTCAGAAAAGTAAAGAAGACTTGGGGGTGTAGAGAGATTTTTGTTAAGTGCTTAAAAATGCCTTAATTTAGAGAGACTGTTTAGTGATCTGTCTGTTTTATATGATCATTTGATGTATTTATTGTATTGTCAATGACATTGTAGTGTAAATAGAGCTGGGCAAAAAAATTCGCCTGTGATTCTCATGCGCGTCTCATCAGGAAAGCCGGTTCGGTGATTAGTAGTAAATCGACATCACCTGCTTTCAGATGGAGCGGCATTACTAGACAGAGCTGTAGTTCACCAAGAAGCTTCATAATCAAAGACGATCTTCCACAATTATGAACACGATTTTGCCTAGCTTTCAGTAAAATACGGCTCTGTGTAGTAAATGCCGCTCCATCTGAAAGCAGGTGATGGCGATTTACTACTAATCACCGAGCCGGCTTTATTGATGAGACACGCATAAGAATCGCAGACGGTTTCTTTTGCCAACTCTTAAGTGTAAATAAAAATGGCTAAAGCAACCTGTTTTACAATATCTATTATTACTTGTTTTCCAGCATTTATTTACCTGACATGATAAAAAGGTCATATCATACTAAACATACCATAATCCTATCATTTAAATACAATAGATCTGGGGCCTCATTTATAAAGCATGCATACGCACAGATTTGATCGTAAAGTGTGCGTACGCCCAAAGCCACAGCAAAGTCTATATTTACAAAATGTGTCTTTGATGTGGAAAAGTGCTTAGCGCCACGTCAGGGTCTGAGCAGACGTACGCACTTTTGCTTGTCCAATTACCACATGTTTTTAAAATATATACCATTCTTGCTGGTTTAAACATTAAAAAACACCATCATTGCCATCGTTTAAAGCCGGAGATCTGAAAGATCATTTGCGATTTATAAATTTCACATCTAAAAAAAAAAGGTGTATGCGCGTTTTCGGTGCATACGTCTGTTTTATGAATCACACGTACGCATTTTAAAAAAAAGATTATATGATCTAATGTAGGATGGTTTCTACGCAGCATTTTATAAATGAGCCCCTTGAACTCTCAATTTTAGGTTAAGAGGTATGGTTGTTCTCATAATTTTGCCCCTTTAAAGGTTTTACACTTCACATTTATTATAATTATTAATGAGATGACTAAGGCAAAACAATCTAATGTTTTATTTTTAAATAAATCATTATTATATTACAACTTTCCACTCACATAAAGACCATACAGTATATATATATATATATATATATATATATATATATATATAAAGAAATTCAAAAGTCGAGGGTTAAGTGTGATTTCAGCCTGGTCTTACTGTTAATACTTTCAAAAACAAAAAACATATTTTTTGGACATTTAAATAGATGCTCGAACGTATAATGTTGACATATTTACAACAAGATTGCTGTATAATTCCCTTTAACCATTTTAGCGATGTGTTACCACCTTAACCCTACCCTAAACCCAAACCCTTTTTAAACAAAATGTTTAAATATACAAATTGTTTATTGCTTTTGTGAATTTATGTTGTATTTTGGTGTAATTATTGCTTAATATGCCTGCGATTTTAATATTTATGAATAGGAATAACTTTTTACAAATTTGTAAGTACAAATTTGTAAGTTTGTAAAGCTGTAAATAATTTACGTATAAGTCCTGTCAAAACGTCGGTATTATACGTTTCAGTGTGTTTTAAACGTAAGTAAATGTACGTAAGGGACAACCACACTGAAATGTAAAAATAAACACGTATTCTCATGAGATCACGTTGGTAATTTTGAGAGCAACCATAATAAATTAATTGGGGTGTGTCGGTGTGTAAAGAACAAAATGAACTACACCTTTCTCATGTGTCTTCCTCTTTCTCTGGGTTGGGTTTTGAGTTTTATATGTCTGCATTTAGCTGCATGTATTTATGAGAATGAGGTCAGACCTGTCATTGCAGTTTATATCTGTGAGGAGGACAAACCTTTTAACATGATAGAAAGTTTCACAACTTTTTGAAGAAGAACTACTCACATGACAATGAACATTACCCACAGATTATTCATTGCCTAAAAAACATCACGGAGTAAACATTTAACTTATATAAATTTCACTGGGTCTTTGACTGACTCTACTGTTTAGCAATAGTTTATGTGGGCATACAATTAACTATCAGTAACATGACTTCTCTTCACTACATATGATATATTTATTAAAGTTAAAATGTCATAATACATTAAAAGGGCATTTTGTTGACTTAGTAGAAAAGTTTACATATAATGGACAGTGAAATATTGTGTTACAGTTCATTTAAAGAGCAGGATTTCTAAAATTGATGAATCTCTGACATAGTGAACGTTTCACCTTTACACATTAACACATTGAGTTATTGGTAAATAATGCACGCCCAAGGTGGTAATGCGGCATGACGCAAAGCAGAATTTGACAGGCAGGTGTGTGTTTATCGAAAAAATAATGCATTTCTCAACCAATCAAATAAAGCATTCAACAGACCTGTGGTAAAAAAGTGCTAAAAAATAAACACTGACTCAGTAAATTTGTTTGTATTCTTCACAAATCATCATGACACTGCTGTATTACAGGACTAAGAGTGCAAAATGAACATATTTTATATTTATATATAAAATGTTTTTTTTTTATGCGTATTTTATATTTATGCAGACACTTTT
Organism: Misgurnus mizolepis; assembly: GCA_025389145.1. Classification (NCBI taxonomy): domain Eukaryota; kingdom Metazoa; phylum Chordata; class Actinopteri; order Cypriniformes; family Cobitidae; genus Misgurnus; species Misgurnus mizolepis. The sequence goes on along the minus strand of JAIFKI010000001.1, from coordinate 75,297,542 downwards.
TCCAAAGCGACTTACTTACATTATAAGTTATACATTTTACCAACCTGTGTTCCCTGGGTTAGAACCCATGACGTTTTGCGCTGCCACTGACGTACACTGTCAGAAATAAAGGTACAAAACTGTACCTTTTTTGTCACTGGGGCTGTACCCTAAGTTTCCGTTTGGTACCTTTACAGGACTTCATTATCTCATTACCTTCAACACTGAATCAGTGTTAAATTTTTAATGCATTACTATTGTGCATATTGAGACAAAACAATTGCCCTGATATATGTTAAGATGTGTAATTCTTTTCAGTTAAGATAGCTCAAACATGCATTTTATTCTGGGACTAGATTTAAGGCCTGTCCGGAAAACTGGCTCTACAAGAATGTTAATTTAACACTGGGAGCTTAGATGTGTCGTATAAATATTATCTGTCATTGGCTTATTTAAATATTTATTTAGTATTCATTGTTTGTGAATGACAAACACTGATTTGCATTACATCCTGTACTTCAGTTTAAATTATAAACGAGTCAAGTGAGAAGCTAAGCAAAGCAGGCAGGAGATTGATGGACTCTGAAAGAGTTACTAAAGCTTCTTGACCCAAAAACCAAAGAAGAATATCAGTAAACCGTCTTTAAGTTTTAGTTGTGTTTGACTACACACAGTAAAAATAAATGTAATTTTTTTTCAGAGGTTCACATATTTTATAATGAGTTGAGCTGTTTGTCACTAATATGTAAATCCCTATGAAAAAATCCCTAAATGATCTATTTTTGATAAAAATTGTGGTAAATTACTGTTTCAGGTAACAGCAAGAGAGGAATAAATGATCATCACATCACATCTGAACGAGGATTGACCTGAAGAGAAAAAAATTACCTTAACAATGTAAATGACTTCTCACTGAACCTGAAAGCTGCTTTTACACTTACTCATGCATTTTAACTGATAGGAGAACTATCCAAATATAAAGATTAGTTATAATTTCCCTTCAGCTAACTGATTGATTTTCTATTTGATCATAAAGAAAGAGAGGCAGACCTGTAGAGAGAGAGACTGATATAAGTCTCAGTTATTGTAAAAGACAGACACAGTTTTAATCAAACATGAAGAAGTTTTACAGTTGTCTGCTGATCTTTCTGGGTAAAGTATAACATCAGCATGTTTTGTATTTTACTTGAACAATAATCTTTAAATGCATTTCTTAACATTTCACTTTGTTGACAATACTTTTTGAATTTTGCATGGTTTATTATTTAGTTTACACTTACTGTACCTTATGCTTCTAGCAAAATAGAAAACAATATTATTAAATGTTCTTCAGTATAAAGTTTATTGCCTGAATTTGACAACACTGTTAAAAGGGGAAAGTTGGATACACCTAAGTTATTCAACCTAAAATTTTCACCTAAAGTGAAACTAAAGTAAAAATTTAAATTAAATAGACTTGCATTTTTGCAGTGTTACCAATTGAAGTAATTTTTTCAGTTGACCCAACTTTTTAGAGTGAATTTTTGTTTATAATTCAAATTTTAAGACTCTTTTAATGAGGTTTTCTGAGAAGTGTGATATCAGATGGATCACATTTAAACGAACAAATCCTTTCATTCATCCACTAAAATCTAATTGATGGCATTTGAGTTCAAGTTCTCATTCAAAGCGGCTTAGAAAAGTTAAGTCAGTTGTGAAAAACATAATTGAATTATGTGAATCTAAAGTAATTATAGACATTATATATAACTTAATTTTCCAAGTATCCAAATACTTTTATCTGAAGCCACTGTAGGTTACTAATTTGAAAAACCTTCTGTATGTTCATAATCTTAAATATTTAAGGCCATTGGACATTATAATTATTATTAATAAATATATTTAAAAAATTTACAGTAGGACATTTACAAAATACCTTTATGTAACATCATCTTTACTTAAAATTCTCGTGATTTTTGACCCGATAATTTTGACCTGTATTGGGGCTATCACTTCAAATGATTGACTTTGTGATCCAGGGTCAGATTTATTTATTCAGCAAACCCTATTGAAGATGTTAAATATAATCACTCATTTTAATTCTGTGCTTCTTCTGGCAGAGTTTTTGTCATCAACTCCAGAAACATTGAATGGATATGAAGGTGAGAATCTTTAACTTCATCCTCATGTCTTTATAAACCAATCACTCATGTTTATTTCTGCATTTCCAGTAAACCTGGCAAGAGGAGGACATGTTATTCAGTCATCGACATATCTGGAACATTTTGCTGAAAATGGTGTTGATGGCAATCCAGATACAACGTGCTTTGAAACCATTGTTGGGAGTGACCCATGGTGGAGATTAGATCTGCGTGATGTTTACTGTGTCAGCAGAGTTATCATCACAAACAGATTGGTCTGCTGTTCAGATTTCATAAACGGTGCAGAGATTCGTATCGGAAACTCTTTAGAGAACAACGGCAACAACAATCCACTGTGAGGAGCTCTTTTTTTGTTTGGTTTTGATCATCACAAACTCAAACATCTCATTCATCTCTCTCTCTCTCTCTCTAGATGTGCTGTTATTTCTGCTATTCCAGCAGGTGAGTCCAACAGTTACTCATGTAATGGATTGGAGGGGCGTTATGTGAATGTCTTTCTTCCTGGATCTGAACAGATTCTCACTCTGTGTGAATTGGAGGTTTATAAAGCAGGTAAACTAAAAACTCAAATAATTAATTGTTTTTGTGTACAAATGTTATTTAGTGAGTAGATGTATGCTAATGAATTTTACTCTTATTTTTGCATGTATGTTAGATCGCTGTGTTAAAAGGTCCATGGTAAAGATGAAGTTTAGCTCAAGTGCTGATCTGAATGACACTACAGTGAGAAATAATCTACTGAAACAGGTGAGAGAAAGAAATCTACTCGGATCATGAAACCTGTCAACTACAGATAAGAATGAATACCACTATCAGTTGTTTTTGTGTGAAATGGTGCACTTTGTTAAATGGGTCATATTATGAGACTTGTAAATAAGATGTCAAATAAATCTTTGGTGTCCCCAGACTACATATGTGTAGTTTTAGCTCAAAATACCCCATAGATAATTTATTATAACATGTTAAAATTTCCACTTTGTAGGTGTGAGCAAACATGTGCTGTTTTTGGGTGTGTCCTTTAAAATGCAAATGAGCTGATGAAATGCAAACACTGATCACCATAATGGTAGTTTGATGAAATTAAAACTCAGTTGTGTTGTCAATTATTATTATTTTTCTCTCTCTCTCTGCACTAAATGGCAGTGCCGTGGTTGGATAGTGCAGATTAAGGGGCAGTATTATTATAATAAGATCCCCTTCTGACATCACAAGGGGAGCCAAATTTCAATGAGCTATTTTTTCAAATGCTTGCAGAGAATGGTTTACCAAAACTAAGGTACTGGGTTGATCTTTTTCACATTTTCTAGGTTGATAGAAGCAATTGGGACTGAAAAAGTCAGATTTTCATGATATGTCCCCTATAAATAGTTATGTTCTCGTGTGAGATCAGGTTGTCAGTGTTTCTGTAGCTCAGCTGTAGAGTATTGCATTAGTAGCACAAAGGTTTGATTCACAGGGAATACAAATACTGATAGATAAAAGAAAAACACATTATACCTTGAATGTACCCTAAATCCCTTTGAATAAGATGAGACTGCTCTGCCCTACAAAAACAAAAGGCATTAACTTGATATTTTGGGGACATTCAAGACCTCATTTATCATGTGGAAAAGTATTTTGAGTCCATTTTTGTTTTCGAGAAAATAACTATATATCAAGAAGAAAATAACTGACAACTAAAAGTCACTAAAAAGTCTAAACTAAAAAGTAATTTTTCTCAGTTCTCTAGCAAGTACTTTGTTTTGTAGGGCAGTGCTGCTCGATAATAACAATGCAAATTTCCATCTACATAGATTTTAGATGTGTTTTAGATCGAGTTATGGTATCTTTTGACTAAAAAGCAATGAAGTCAAATGTACTTAATTTATGATTTTTGGTTATTATTTTTATGCTATAATAATATGATGATAATTTCAGTTGGAAACTGCTCTGGATAACAAAGGATTGAAAAATGTGACGGTGCTGTGGTCTCAAGTGCCTAAAAAGGAAGTGATCACGGTGAAAAATGTAAAACGTAAGTCTGTTCTCATGTATTCTGTGAAAATACTTCAGTTAATCATCTCTATTTGTGTCTCAGTATTTTATATCAAAACTGTGTGATGTCATTAACAAAAATGTTTTATTTGCAGCTTGCAGTGGAGAAAATTAATAATCTGGCGTTTAAAACTGTCTCTGAGAAACTCAATGTACATTTTATTGTAATTGGTAACACTTTATAATAATGTTCTGTTGTAAAACTAATTAATTTATAAAATATTACTATACATTTATAAATGATTATGATTATAAAGTTATATGCTAACATTTCATGAATGTTTTGTTAATGAAGTTTTAAGTCATTTATTAATAGTTAATAATGAACTAATCATTTACAAACTATGATTACTTGTTCATAAAAGGTTAATAAATTATATACTAACATTTTATGAATGTTTTGTTAATACAGTTGTAAGACTTAAAATGGTATTAAGAAAACATTAACATACTGTACATTTATAAATGATTAGTAAGTGATATGCTAACATTTCATTAATGTTTTGTTAATGAACTTCTAAGTCATTTACAGATTAATAGCTAATAATTTACTAATTATTTGCACAACAGTATGAATGATCAATAAATTATATGCTAACATTTTATTAATGTTTTGTTAATGAAGTTTTAAGTCATTTATAGATGAATAGTTAATAATGAACTAATCATTTACAAATCATGAGTACTTGTTCATAAATGGTTAATATTTTTAAAATTTTTTGTTAATACGGTTGTAAGTCATTTATAGATTAATAGCTAACAATGAACTAATTATTAGCAAAACAGTATAAATGATTAATAAATTATACGCTACTATTTCATCATGTTTTGTTAATGCAGTTGTAAGTCACTCATACGTTATAGTAAATTATAAACTAATCATTTGCAAAATGACTAAACATTTATGAATTAATATGGTAACTATTTGTGAGTTGCAAGTTCCTAAGTTATAGCATAGTATCCCCCTCGACCCCACACCCTCACAACGCCACAGATGTTGGCACCACAGCTCAGGACATCTGATACAGTAATGATGAAATGAATGAATCTTTCTTTAAGTGTTTTATTTAAATATGCATCTGTCAGAGAATGACATCTAATGCAGGAGGGCAGCAAACCCCAAACCCCAATACACTCTTTAACATAAATGTGCTACTGAAGAATTTTTTTTATGTATACTTCCATAAAAACCTTTAACATCCTTTAATTTTCACAAATTGTTTTTTGAACAATAAAAAGTATTAAGAAAGAAATCAAATTGTAACTGAAAGGATCTATCTATGACATTGATGGCAAACCAAATTTTTTTCTTTTACGGCATTGTATCATAGAAACCTATATTGATATAATTTAATGAAACATTTATGATTTATGTTATTAGCATAAGAAAATAATCTAGTCAGGATGCATGGCTACTTATAAACATAGACAAGAAAATAAGAGGATATGCATGTAAAGCACACAATAATTTAATGTAGTGACCTCTGCTGGTGAACTTCTAAAACTACATGACTGCATTTAAACTACAGGAGTTAGAGTATTAGTTAGTATTGTGTTAGTTGTGAGTTGTTTAAGAAGCATCTTGGCAAGGTTGCTTAGGAACACGTCTCTTCTGGTACTTCTGGAAAACATTCCCATCGGATTGTTTTTTCCAAGACAGTGTGTCATATTCATCCAATCCCTTCAGCTTCAGGATCTGCTTCAACTATAGATCAGATTGTGTTACTGCACACTTTCAAGGCACAAATTGTATGTAATATCTTTCAGTATATAAACTATTATCTATATAAATATAAACATGTAGTTTAAAAGAAAGCAAAAGTGTGAGATTCACCTTCTGTAAAACCTCTGTCATCACTTCAGGATCGTTCACATCATGATCTGATTTTACTTTCAATCTCAAGATGTGTCTCTTCTTCATCCCTGTGAGAAGTGTGATTGTTTTGTGTGATTAAAGTTGTGTTTAGTTCAACCAGTAATGAAAATTCTTACATTCATTCATTATTTACCTTGATAATCTTGATGATGTTGTTCCACACCCGTATTGTTCACTGAAGATATATTTAATGAAATCTGAGAGCTTTCTGACTCCACATAAACAGTAATGGAAAAAATATTTGTTAGAAATGAAGACGTCATAGTCTATATCACACTCCTACTCTCGCATTTTCATCTTCGTAATATAAATCGTCTTCGTCCTGCTCTCTCAGTGGAGAGTACAGTGACTTTGATCCACCTCACGACTCTTTTGTAACTCATTATTATATGATCTACCTCCAAAACATACAAATAAACCCCAATTGGTTCAGAACTCCTCTTTAACTGATCACATTAACCCTGTATTAAAGGTGCAGTGTGTAATTGTAAGAAAGATTTCTTTTGACAGAAATGCAAAATAATATACAAAACTATATTATCAGGGGTGTATAAAGACCTTTCATAATGAACCGTTATGTGTTTATTACCTTAGAATAAGACGTTTTTATCTAAATACATGAGGGTCCCCTTACATGGAAGTCGCCATTTTGTGCCGCCATGTTTCTACAGAAGCCCAAACTTTTTTACTAAGTTGTCTCCGACAATGACATGTTTGTCCGGTGACATCTACCATAGCTTCTCTATGTGTTTAAAAGCGATAGGTGAGCAGTGGACTGAGTCGTTGGTTGCAATTCGCAACCTCACCACTAGATGCTGCTAAAATTTACACACTGCACCTTTAAAAAACCTACATTGGCTCCCGGTAAAATACCGTATTGAGTTTAAACTACACTAGTCAACATTTGAAATGGATCAAAACCTTTAATAAAAGTCCCTAATACCATTCTTGTTTAGGACAACTTTGATAAACTTTAATTTTTTGATCCACTTCAAATGTTGACTAGTACTTGTCCCCACCTTCAAATCACTTAATAATCTTGCACCCTCCTATCTATCAGATCTTATTCATCTCTATATTCCACCCAGACTCACACAACATCTTTGGGGTCTCGAGCTTTAATCGATGCAGCTCCTTACTTGTGGAATTCGTTGCCTCTGGATGTACGCTGTAAATCTGACTATAATTAAATTGTGTCTTAAGACCTACATTTTCAGGCAGGCTTTTATGGGAGATGTTATACTATATTATTTTATCTTTGACCTGTAGTAATGTTTCAATGCCTGTAATTTGATCTACTTATTTTCTATTGTACGGTGTCCTTGAGTGTCTTGAAAGGCGCCTATAAATAAAATGCACAATAATAATAATAATAATAACTGATGTTTACATTTTAAATGCATTCATGAACATTAACTATAACACTCATCTTACTCTCAATTAAAAAATAAGAAAAATCCACACAGATGCTTGAGATAAACCTTTTTGGGTCCCTGAAACTAATTATTTTTAAGAGTGTAGACACAAACTAATGCAGGGTTTATTGTAACAGGGCTGAGCAATCTGTGCTTTTGGTCTTTTTCTCTTACGAAAGGTTTTGATGTGTTTTGGTTAAGATTTTGAACAAAGAGTGTTTTGGAGGCATACAAGTAAATTTCTTCATCTTGGGTGTTTAAGTCACCAAATCCAACCTTATACTATTTTAATCACTGTCTTCTAACCTTAAACATAATAGCATTTAAAAAAAGTCAGCAACTCCTAGTAAATTATAGCTGGGATTGAAAACATTTTTACACAGCGGGGTAAGTTGTCACACAGTGTTCAGGTATAGATTGATAATGAAATGAAAACAATGTAAATACTATTCATCAAAATTATAACTGTTATTACAATATCAGGGGAAATAACTTACAATTATATTTTTTGTTTTAATTGTGCAGCCCTTTAAAAAATCTATTTATATACCAGGCTTTTCAACGTGATGCCCAGCCGATGCGCGACCAACGACCACCGGCTGAACCAGTTAAATCCGCTTACCCACTCCTAACCCTAACGTGTTTATATATATAAATATATATTAATTTCTCCCAAGGGTTTTTGTCCTTCTAGGAGTTTTTCCCACCGGGTTTTCTCCTAGGGGGTTTTTTAGTCCCAGGGAGAGTCGGCCAACTTTGGCTTAACTTAGCACTTTACTGTATACGTTACATTATTAATACGCTCGCTTGCACGGTTTATCCTTAGCCGCTTTGTTCTACTTCTTATACTATCTATTGATTTTCTGTGTTCTCCTCTACATCTACTCATGTAAAGCTGCTTTGCAACAATTAACAATTGTGAAAAGCGCCATATAAATAAAATTGAATTGAATTGAATTGTGCACAATTCAGAATTGAACTGACAATGACTCCTGAATTCCAATTAAATTCTTGAATTTTAATCGAATTTGAATTGATGTCAAAAATAGGATCTAGAATTACAATTCAAGTTTGAATTAAAGGAAGCAGAATTGCAATTCAATAGAAACTCTGAGAAATTCATATACATATTATACAGTAAGTGAAGTGTTAAAAATGAAGCTTTCAGTATTATATGTCAGATATGATTGCATTACATATTCTATAAATTATATTAGTTTGAACTACTTGTACAGATTACATTAACAGGAAATGTTTTTCCCCAGCAATTAATGTTAAAAACTCTAGTTACAACAAAAATTAAGTTAGATTTTTTTTGTAATTGTAATTTTATGGAACACAATGGAACATGACTTCATTTCCCAGAACGCTTTACTTTAACCAAGTATTTAAAATGGTTGCCAAACAATTTTCCAAAGAAACTTTCCTAACACTGAATGTATATGAGATTCTTTCTGTTGTGTGACTGTGGAATGTCTTTGAATTGCCATGAATTTATATCTACTTCCTGTCATTACAATTCAAATTCAACTTCCTGTAAGGTGGAGTCAATTCAATTCAAATTCCAATTCATGAATTGAATGGAGGCCAATTCTGAAATGCTGAATTGTGCACAAGCCTGTTATATGCATTGCTGCATAACACAAGGATGGTTAGATGAAGGATGATGGCTGGATGAATGTGTGGATATCTATCTATTAAAGGCAGATATATAAACAATATCCACATTTAGTATATAGACAGAATTTGATTGAATTATTTGTGTTTAAAGTAAATATTCTAGCAGGTGTAACAACAAACCCTCTGTTTGTGACAATGAACCCCACCTATGGGGTAATGTTTGCACTCCTGTCACTTTTGGTGTAATTGTACGATAACGGTGGGTCCCAAAACAAATTTTAAGTGTTCATTTGTAGCAGAGAACAGGTGAGTTGATTGTGTAAAAAAAATTATTCATCTAATATTTTTGAGAGGCAAAAAGCTTACTTTTTACATCAAATACCATGGGCGTCAGAACCATTTTATGTGGAACAAGACCCACCGACCTTTTAAGACCAATGATACTGGACCCATTCACTTTTCTCTAATTTAGCGCATATGTCTGTTGACTTGTCAGTAAAATACATTTCCACTTGAGGAATGCCATAATAAATTAAACTCCCATTTCAGCTACAGCCTTGATCAGGGCTATTCAAATCTTACCCTGGAGGGCTGCAGAGTTTAGCTCCAACCCTTATCAAACACACCTGAGCAAGCTAATCAAGGTCTTCGTGATCACTAGAAGATCACAGGTGGTTAAGTTTGATTAGGGTTGGAGCTAAACTCTGTAGTGCTCAGCCCTCCAGGGTAAGATTTGAATAGCCCTGGCCTTGACTTTCCCGCTGCTGCTTCCTAAAATCCATTCCACTTGACTCATTTAGAATTTTTTTTAACTCCATTTCATGTTTTTACTACTTTTGCCAAGTGCACTCCGCGACATGAAAGGTAAACATGGATTTTAGGCTATAAAAGCAAGAAATGTATGTCAATGCTCATGTCAAATACATCTTATTGCATTTGTTTTAAAGGACTTTATTTCCAAAAAACATTTTCAGTAAAATACATAATAAATACTCACCCATGTAGCAAACAAAAGGGTAGGAATATGTGCATGGGACATCAAACCATCCTTCAGTGGAAGCACTCGCACACCCATCGACGTTTAAGGTATAGAGACTCGGCTGTCCAGCAGCCCACCGGCTGAATGTAATCTGGCTGTCATCAGACCAGTGCCAGAGATTATCTGTAGTCGTCCGATGCAGTCCAATCCAAACCCATTGAGTTCCTCCAAATGCTACCACATTATCATAATCTGTCTGGTTTTTAATGGTGGCTAAATCTGTGTAATAATATCTGCAATACATCTGAGCATCAGACCACGTCATTAATGAAGGCACATAGATAAACTTATAACTCTGTGAAGATGAACCATCAAACAGAGCTGAAGAAAGAAGAAACACAACAAATATTCATTTACACACCTGGAACATTTACTTTAAACACAAATGCTTCAATCAAACATCATTCAGTGTCAACTTAAGAGTTAATGTGAGAAATATTGACCTTTATACCACAGTTCTTCTGTTTCTCGAATACGATTGGCTGGTAGCCGTAAAATATTGTACTAGTATCGTCACGATAACTGCTTCACCATTTTATATCATTAACATATCATTTATCATTTAAAATGAGTGAGGCTGTAGAGTCACTTGCATATCTGAACAAATCTTAAAACTACATTTTGTGACCAAGAAATGGTAATATTGAGAAACGCTATTACATCTATTGAGTTCTGACATTGAAAACAAACGGCCAAAAGTGTTACCCGTCATTTATGAGCTTCAAATCCGTGACTGAATAAAGTAGTTCCCCAACAAAAAGGCTTTTAGAAATCACTCCGTTGTTGTTTTCTAGATTTGTTTTTTTTTTTAAATGTGTGCCGTCAAACTGTTGTATAAAAGCATGTAATATATCACACTCCTACTTGTATTTACTTAATGGTCAACATTTTAAAAAGTAACATTTACTGTAAAACAAATATTGGTTTTATTATAATCATGCTGAACAAGTTCTTAACAAATGAGACAATAAAAGAAATGAAAGTCCCTCACCCGATAAGACGACAAACAGTAAAACAATCTTCATGATGAAAATAAATGATCACACAAATCCTTCAACTGCTGTAACTTCAGATACAAGAACGCTCGTGTGAAGTCTGTTCACTTTAAAATCTCTATTAGCATGGTGACGTCAGGTTTTACATTGAAAATATTATTCAAAGAGTCTCACACATCACAATCTGACGCTTCACAAATCACATTTTTATTGACATAAAATTATACATAACACATATAATATATTTCAATCAGTGGCATTGGGAAAATATGATAAAACCTGAATCTAACAACATTAATTAAGCTAAGCAATGATATTAAAGCAAAATTTAATTAAAAGTAAAGATTTTTAATTATTCAGATGTTAACAAATTTTAACAATATAATATTTCATGACCTCTCTGTTAATGTTTTACAAAATTAGATGAAATGGATTTAAACCTTTTTTTTTGTACAGAAATGTCCCTGTTAAAAGTTTACTGTAAGATTTTAAAACTTCTACTTACAGTAAATATATCTGTGATTTATGCTCCATTTCTTCTTAAAACATTCAGATTGAAATCATCTTAAAACATTTAGGTTATTATTATCCAGAATGAATCTGAATATCTTAATATTTACTGTTCGTCTTATTAATATGAAAACATTATCCAACATTTATTTTCCTTTGATGTAAAAATATATGAAGATGTCTTACAAGAAATGAGGTAAACATAATTTGACTGATGGAGAAAACAAATGATCCGTGTTTAAGATTTAATGATGCGTGAGGTGTTTGTGAACTGACATGAACTTCAGACATCACAATCTTTCATTTCTACGGTACAACGGGCTGTTTAAATACTTGATTCTGATTGGATGGAAGGTGTGCATTAAAACCGTTTAATGCACAGGTAGTTCCAGTCAGTTTGATTACAGTTTGAAATTAATCCGCTACTATAAACATTGGTAACCATAGTAACACAGTTACACTTGCGTGAGAGACACATATGTTTATTAAGGTAGACTAAATGGATGATTTTTGCATATCATTTAATTTGTATTGTGAATATGGCAATTTTGAGAAATTGGCCCAGGCACAAGACGAAATAGAAGACTTGGAGAAGACGTTGAATGACAAAAAGCAGCACAAAGATTTAACACCAGCAGAGGTAATATTCGTTGAAAGCATCGATATTTTGTTGTTTTTGTAACAATGACAAATAAATAAACTGAACTGAAACTGAACTAATGTTAGATAAGATCGATAAGAGAGATGCGGGAGCGAGTTACCTGTGTGCGCCTCTTCTTTAAAGTCTACGACAAAGACGAGGTCAATACGAAAAAGACAAAGTGAAACCTGTAGAGGTTATTGTACATTATTAATATTAATATTCAATCAATGTTTATGTTTGTCAGTATGGTAACCCCAGCCTGAGGAAGAAGAGTTAACTGGTTAACATAGTTAATATGTGCAGTAAGTAAGTGTGGATGGATGTATTAGGATGAATGAACTGCTGATGTTATCACTGCTCTTAACACAAATAAAATAAAAAACTGTCTATGTGTGTCTGTGTGTGTACTGCTGATACATTAAACCAAATAATTATAAATATATTAATGTAAAAACTTCATCTGATGTGATTTTGTTATGAAGTGTAAAACAGGCCGCATGAATTAATGTGTTAAATGGATAGTTGGACACAAAATGAAAATTCTGTCATGATTTTCTCATCCTCATAATGATCATGAGGTTATTTTAATAAATGATGATAGGCACACAGTTGATAGTACTCACTGAAAATCATCATATTAGTTTTTCCTACTATGGAAGTTTATGGTTAAAATCAGCTGTGTGCTTACTATCATTTATTTAAATATCTTCTCTTGTGTTCATCAGTAAAAAAGGTTTAGAACAACAGAGGATGAGAAAATCATGACAGAATTTTCATTTTTGGATGAACTGTCTCTTAAAAGATACAGGTGAGATAAAGCTTTAGTTTTAATATTTAGGAATTGTTTTATATTTTTGCTCTTGCACACATATAGGATGTGTCCTTAGGTAATCTTCTTAACAAATGAGTTTAAAGCAAAACATTATTTTAAATTTCAGAAAACAAATGATCTGTGTCTAATGTTTAATGGTGCGTGAGGTTTCCAGTCACGTTAGGTCAAGTTTATTTACATCACTCTTTTAAACAATGTTGTATTGTAGCAGCTTTACATGAAAGAAGAAGAATTCATAGGAAACAACAAATTCAGTGCCCTCCATTAATATTAGCACGCTTGCTAAATATGAGCAAAAGGCTGTAACAAAATGTCTTTTAGTGATGGAAATTTTCGTTCATTTAGGTGACTCGTTCATTTTCAGTTCGTTCACCAAAATGATTCGTTCAGACTCGTTCACTGATTCGTTCAGTGACCATTTCTTAATTTTACAAAAATACGCCAATAGGTGGCGAAGATGTGTGTCATTATGTGTTTTAAGACAATGAATGACTTTTTGCAAAAACTCATTAGTTTTTAATAAAGCTCAAATTGTGAAATACTAAGCATAATTTTATCAAGTTACCGAATATATTAAGACACACGTACATTCATAGTACATCTAATCTAGATTTGTTGTAAATAAAGACTCCCGTGCATGCCTCCTCTGGTTCAGTCAGTCATCAGATCCTCGTTCACGAATCATATAATTTCGGTCATGTCGTTCAAGACTTCGTTCAGACGCAGATGACTGATTTAAGTTCGGTGAAAGGGTGGATTAAACTATATAGACATATAAAACTATATTAAACAGAAATACCAACTTTTTCAACAGTAATTACCTTGCTTATCATTTGTATTAAGGTAAATAGTCCGCCTAAACATGGTTACTATAACTTTATTAAAATAAAACCACATGATTCTTTCACAAGATTGTTTACGTTGCACTCGCTATCTATACGATCTCTCTCATTCATTAGGTTGTAACCTGTACCAGTCATTCAGTTTGTTTAAGAACGCGATCTCTCTATCTCTCTCTCGTTCGTTCAGACTCAAAACAGCGGCTCGGTCAGTGAAGGGCGTATTCATTCAGTACGTTGAGCCAATCATATGCTCGGCCACAGCTTAAAGAAGGGAGGGAAATTTCAGTGAACGAGAAATATGAGTCAATGGATGGCGTGAACGAGAACGATTCGTTCACATAAAAGATTCGTTCAAAAAGAACGATTCGTTCACGAACGTAACATCACTAATGTCTTTATTGTTGAAAAAAATTAACAGCAAAACCCTTCTCTCATTCAAAACAAACTTTTTTAAACACAACAAAATAATCTTTGTTAAATATATGTGGGCCACACTCCTATAAATTCACATGCACAAAATATTTTGAGTATACTCTTACTGATTTTTGGGTGACTTGGAAAAGAAAAATATTCAAGCATGACTTCCTCTTTTACAAGGGTATAAATATGAGGTCACACTCAGACCAAACTCTTTTAGTCCTCCATTACAATGAGTAAGACCAAAAGCTCATTCGCACAGCACTTTGGTCCCAGAAAAGGCTTCTGTGTGAACACAAACACGTCCCGTAGATGTTCTGGGATGGCTCCCGTAGCAACATTGCCTTAAAGCATTCTGTTTGAATAAGAGGCAAAAACAATGCCATAATGAGGACGTGCATGCCATTGCAACCAGAACTATGGTTCAGCTCTATGGGGCGGTTTCCCGGACAGGGATTAGACTAGTCCTAGACTTAAACAGTTTTAAGAGCTCTCCAAACTGAAAACAACTTACACTTACATATCTTAAAATACATCAGTGCCCTTTGTTTTACCTCAAAATGCACACAGGTAATGTTTTTAGTAAGGCATGTTTGTTAAAACTAATTATATTTCCTAATTAAACTAAGGCCTAGTTCTGGATTAAGCTAATCCTGGTCCGGGAAACCACCCCATTGACACAGGGATTTAAACGCAGATTAACATTCATGATGAGAAATGTCAGCAAACTGTACTGAAGCAGAGATCAGGGAGCTCATCACTATCGGCCCTCAAACATCTTCAGTTTGTCAAACACAACTGGATCTTCAGACAGGTTTGGTTGAAATCAAAGCAGAGATTTGGATAATAAACACAGAGAGAAGTAGCCTCATGGCTACATTTAAATGTGGTAGGTCTTTAGTATTTTGGGGCTGTTTTTTGCCAGAGTAAGCCGTGGTTGGATCTTCCAGCAGGGCAATGATCCAAAACAAACCTCAAAATAAACACAAAAATAGTTCACTGACCACAAAATCAAGGTCTTGCCCTGGCCATCCCAGTCCCCTGACATAAATCCAAGCTTTTGGAAACCTGTGGGGTGAAATCACCAGGTTGGACCTGGAAATCTGAAGGATCTGGTGTATGAAGGAATGATCTCAGATCCCTCGCCATCTGTTACTCTAGCAACGGAACAAACAAAGCCTTATATCTCTGCATCAGAACATTTTAGAGACACTGTGATTGGTTTATATTATTCATGCTGGAAGCAGGAATTAACAAAGCCTGTATCTCTGCATCAAAACATCGTAGAGACACTGGGGTTGGATCGTTTCTCTTGTGGCTTGGAGTAGCTTGTGATCGTGATTTTGCTTGAATAAAGGCGGCTTATAGTGCAGTCTAAAAATTTTGGGTTATTTTCAAACCAGCATTTGGTCAAAAAGGGACAAAATTTAACCTATGCTGAGTTGTTTCAACACATTGCTGGGTCAAGTATAAAACAAATTCTGGTTTAATTTAATCCTAATGTTAGGGCTCATCCCCTTTTGACCTGAGTAACAAATAAGCCAACATTTTTTTGAGTATAATGAGTTATAATTATATTTTGGATTAAAAATGTTGGGTTGGATTTTGAGGAAAATCTCAAGTTTGACATTAAAAATGTTTGCTCATACACACATTTATAATGTGTCCCTGATTTAATCTTCTTAACAAATGAGTTTAAAGCAAAACATTCTTTTACATTTCAGTGATTGATGGACAAAGCAAATGCACTGTGTCTAATGTTTAATGGTGCGTGAGGTTTCTAAGTGCTTTAGTTATTCAAGTCATGTTAGGTCAAGTTTATTTACATCACACTTTAAAACAATGTTGTTTTGTAGCAGCTTTACATGAAAGAAGAAAAATTCAAAGGAGACAAGAAAATTAATAAATACAGTGCCCTCATTAATATTAAATGCTTGCTAAATATGAGCAAAAGGTTGTGATGTCTTTATTGTTTAGAACATTAACAAGAAAAATTAACTCATTCTTCAGTTTTTTTAAGTATACTTCCACTGATTTAAAAAAAAAAAGTTTACATCTGGGTGACAAGGAAAATGAAAATATAAAAACCAGAGGGCTATTCCATAAAATATCGCTTAGAAAAGCCGCGATTAATGCTAAACACCTGACTTGAATGAACCGAACTCATCAATCACGCTTAAATTGGTTCCATAACGGTAAGTTGAAGATCATGGAATGTGACTAATTTGAGTCAGGTTACACGCTACTTTTAAGCAGCCCTAGAGGTCGAGTATAGAATCTAGAGCAGAGGTCAAAAGCATCATTAACCACATTCCCTTAAAATATGGCAGGAATATTGGAACACAGCAGATACAGGACGTCATTTATACAGTTTACTAAATCAAGTAGCCACAAGAATGAGGAAGGACAGGAGCCCAAAGGAAGAGATGCTAGTCTCACGTCTTAGAATAGGTCACACTGGTTTAAACACAACATTGTACAGAACAGGAAAACATCCCACTGGTTTATGCACTGATTGTAATGTACAAGAGACAGTAAAACACATACTCTTAGACTGCACAAAATATGAAGAAGATAGGGTAGAATTAAAGACACATATAGACGAACAAAGTATGACACTTGAGCTGTTATTAGGGGAAACATCGGGGAAAATACACAATTTACTTATTTTATTTTTGAAAAATACTGGGTTAAGTGAAAGAATTTGATAGGGTTTATTTATTTATTTATTTATTGTTTCTTTCTCTTTCCTTTTATGTCATTCTAATGCCCACACTCCAGTCTAGTAGGTGGCGGTAATACACCTTTCAGTCGAGTTGCCGACCGCCATTAAACCCAAAAGAAGAAGAAGAAGAAGAAGAGTGTAGAATCATGGGCTGAATCCAAAATCGCATACTTACTGTGTAAGTACTGAATTTCACTGGGTAACTACTTAACGTGCGCTAAGGTAGTATGTACGTTCGCGTTAAGTATGGACAGCATTCGCCATGTTGACGTTATCATGTGACATATGACGTAGTAGACTTGTTCAAGTTCATGCGGAACCACAAGAACCGACAGGAGATTGACATCACAATACCGCGAGAGCAACTCGAAATCAAACTTCTCTGTGTGATTTCTGGAATCGCTCTCACGGTACTTTGATGTCATCCAGCTGTTGGTTCTTACAGCGGTGCATAAACTCGAACAAACCTAATAACAGACATGAAAACGTATGCGTGTGTATGAGGGACAGGTGCACTAACACCTGATTGCATCAGTAACTTGATCTGTAACAGTGTTACAGATATATTACACATTATTTTGTAGTGGACAAAATAAGTAAAACAAGCAGATTGTAATTTAATATCGATTGTCAGATGACAGCTGTGCTTGAATACAAACTAGACAATGCAGGCAATATGATTATATACATTTTAGTGAAGCAATCTCTTGTATTTACTTAAAACAACAGGAAACATGAATAAAAAAAATGAATGAATAAAACCATCACAATAAATGAAAACGTATTGAAGTGAATCCCATATGAAACGAAACTTTATTCAAATGTATTTTTCTAACAAACCATCACATATTCACCGTCATCTCAACACAGCTGTGACAATTCTACAGCTTTATTTTCATGAATCAGCTGTGCACTTTAATTGTAGTATATCCTGGGTCTGTGCGTGAAGTCTGGGTGCTGAGGAACAGCCCTGTGTGTGTATCGAAATCACCCGATTGGCTGGTCTCCGGTCGTTTGCTTTGCTTTCCCGTGGCATCATGGGAAAGCTGGGATAGAAGTGTCCATCCAATGCACGCTTCAGAATCGGGGCGGACTCAGTAGGGCATCCGGGGATTTCTCACCTACTGATTTTATGGATACTGAGGATTCGGACGTACAACTCTGTTTACGTGATGTTTCCCCTACTACATTTTCAGTAAGTAGGCGGTTTCGGACAATACTTAAGTACACGTGCCTCTGAATCTCGCGAGAAATAGTCCAAAATCCCGCTAATTCTCGCCTACCCTTTTACGTATACTTAGGTTTCGGACATACTATTCGTTCGCCTACTGCTTTTTGCCTACAATATAGTATGGCAGTATGCGGTTTCGGATTCAGCCATTGATTTCCCATGGCAACCAAAATGAAAGAATGTGCAGCGCTGTTCACCGCAACTGAACAGCGTTTGCTCTTAGAGACATATGAGGAGTTAAAACATATAACTAAGAAGGGAAACACAGCATCTATTAATAAGGCAAGAGAGAAAGCTTGGCAGGAAATTGCTGATCGTCTTAATGCGTATGTACTAATTTTTATATGAAATTAATTACTATACATTCTGTCAATTTTGAGCATACATCTATAATTTAATTTTTACTGACTTTACATTGTTCTATTTCAATGCAAACTGCATCTTCTAGCAGTAACCTAAGTGGAGAAAAACGAACTTGGCAGCAGGTGAAAATTAAATACAAAAATCTTTCATAATGGTAAGTGTGGCCTAAATTCTTCATCATAGCCAGTTAGTTAATACTGCCCAGTCTCATGATGCTTCTTAATTTCAGCTGCTAGAAAAAAGAGTGAGGTTGCTGGTACAGGAGGAGCAGGGGAGTCATGCACCAATTTTTTTTAAGGGGGCACAGTGTGCACAGCTCACAGAAATTTGTGCATACACAGATTTCAAAACGAAATATTATAGAGCTTTTAGTCTTTTCCATGGCACTATTTTGAGCGCCCCAGCCTTCATGCAAAAATCTCCAAATTAAAAGTGTTGACTAACTTTCATATCAAATAATATTCAATCGGAATAATTCCATATTGGCATCATATTTACATCTGAAACGGCTGGTTTTGTTTATTTACGTTTTGTTTAATGACTTGTTTAATTGTGTCATTAATGCGTTTTGCACAACAACTGCATTATCCCATAAAATTAATTTTAAATCCATAAAGTTTATAAACAATGAAAATTACATAAGATATAGCCACGTGATTGAGTTTAATGTTCAATAATGATTTAAAAAAAAATGTTTAGATAAAAATATTAGAGGAACAGATTTTTGCATTCAATTTTACCTCATATGTGAACATGTGTGATTCTGCGCCCCGTGAACTCTGGCGAACTTTGACGTTGTACCAAGAAGATGAATCTAGAAATCTCTACTAATAAAACGTTGAGACGTTCACATTTTAAACCATAAATTTTCTACACAGAGGAGGTTAACTGCACATTACCGTAATGGAGTTTGGAAATGTTGTGAGCGTTTCTTACACGTTTTAATTCCTCAGATAGCAAAATGCAGCTCGTAAGCACGCTCAGATGCTGATGACGTCAGCGACTGCGCAGACTACAACGCCTGCCACCAGAATAAAGTAATGTAACACGATTAAAACGGCAAAAATCTCTGAAAAGTGACAAGGATGCAGCACAGAATTAATAATATTTTGCATATTAAACAGATTAAAAGACAATTAACAGCTTCATGGACGCTTTTTTGATTTTGAGGTTGCAAGCAAAATCCATTTGCCTCAAAAAACCAAGGGGGCAACTGCCCCCTCAGTTTGAATGGGCATGACGCCTCTGAGGAGGAGGACCAGCACCAGCCAACTTTACTCCTGCAGAGGAACTTGCATTAGACTTGAACAAAGGGAGGCCAGTCATTGAAGGCATAGAAGGGGGGACTGCCTATTAATCTGTACCCCCTCGTGGGCTTTTGTTTTGTCTAAATAAAGTGTTTTGTGTTTTCCCCCCCGACATCGTTTGCATCTGGGTTCATTCGTACTCTAATCCTCACACTTTGTTTTCTCAGGTAAATTAAACCTTTAGAGTTCACGAGTTACTTGTTGGGTTCTGTTTCATGCCCTTCATGACAATAGCAATATAAGGATCCCATGTCTTCTAGTTATGTTTACAAGGGGCAGCATGGCAATTGAAAATAGCAGAGGCCCTAAGACAGACCCTTGTGGTTATACATATTTTACTGGCATTAGTTTTGACGGTTTTCCATTTATATGCACGAAATGAAAACGGTCAGATAGATCATATATAGATAGATAGATCAAACCATTTTAATGAGTTTCCCTAAATATCAGTGTAAATCTGGCATGGTCTAGATCAGGGGTGTCCAAAGTCGGTCCTGGGGGGCCTGTGTCCTGCAGAGTTTAGCTAAAACTTCCCTCACCACACCTGCCTTAAAGTATCTAGTCTGCCTAGTAAGACCTTGATTAGCTGGATCAGGTGTGTTTGATTAGGGTTGGAATAAAACTCAGCAGAGACACCGGCTCTCCAGGAGCAGGAGTGGACACCCTTGGTCTAGATTATCAAATGCAAGATCTAATGGGACAAGAAGTGAGGTTCAGCCTCAGTCTGATGCATTCGCTTCAAATGTTTACTTTAAATGTGCTGTATAAAGTGATTTAGATCAGTGGTTCTCAACGTTATTCCTGGAGGCCCACTGCTCTGCACATTTTATATGTCTGCCTTATTTAACACACCTGCTTCAAATATATACATAAGTTCATTAGTAGAGATTTCTATGTGTCAGAAGAGAGAGACATACAAAATGTGTAGAGTAGTGGGCCTCCAGGAATGGACTTTAAGTCCATATAATGTGCCTCTATCCTTTGCAAAAAATAATCCACACAGCTCCAGATGGATAAATAAAGGCCTTCTGATGGTAATTCATGTAATTTTATAAAAGACATATCCATATTTAAAACTTTACAAACACATTCAGAAGAGAGTATCAGTAGAGTGTATGCACTTTTCATAGTGACGTATGACTCAATGCAGAGGGTTGTTTTGCTTCCTGGTCTGTGCATCTTCCCTCAGCATTCATCATACGTCAGTGCAGAGAGTCAGTCTTTATCTGATAGATTATTTAACACAAGGACCTGTGAATGAAACACATGGATTCAATAAATCACAGTATTCTACATATCATTTCATACTGGATAAAATTATAAAAATAAGTCATATATCACATTATATCACATTAATCTATTGAAAGCCAATCTTCAGTCAAATATCACACATTGCTTGACTTTACAACAAACATGCTATTTGTTTTTGATTTAATGTCAATATTTGCCACTGGCTTTTTAAATGACAAATTATAGGTGGTGGCGTCACTGCCAGCAAAAAACTTGACAAATCTCTTAATCCTGTATACACAATTAAAGGTAAACACACCAGATTTGGTAACAATCAGACAAAAACTGTAAAAGGGGTTTGAAAAGAAGGGTTTTTTTCAGATAAACATGTTTTTCCTTTGTTTACAGAAAGGAAAAAGATGCCATAGAGTGTATTTGAATCATCATGAGCCAAGGATGCAGAGCAAATAAAGAAAAGAGAAACAAACATTTTGCCGTAGGTTTTGAGATAGAGACTCCAAATTTGTTTTGGGAACACTTGAGACGGTCTTTTATCTTATTGTGAAATTTCATAATTTTTATATGTACAGTTCTGTGGGCTGCCATTGACTTCCATCGTGGAAAAATATTAACAAAAGCGAAAACAAGAGGAATCTTCAGCCCTACAGGTATTGACCTTAATTACAAAAGATACAAACATTCAATGATCCTCAGGAAAGTAAAATTGTTAAGCATCAAAAGCAGATAAAATGTCATTATTTTGTATTCTGAGAAATGTAAATAATTGAAAGCAAATAGTTTTAAAATGACTTTGTACTTGCCTGTGTTTGGTTGTGTCACCTTCTCTTTATAAGGTGGTCGTGTCCAGGACAGATTAAAATCAGAGATGTATAATGACAGAGCAGACTTCAGCTGAAATTCATCAATAAACACATTGATTTATTCACATTTAACACACTTATATTTTTCCTCTTCTAATAACACTTGTTTTTAGGACATTCTAACCTGAGAGAGGATTTTGCCGCTCAGAGCCGCTGCATCAACACTGGAGAGAAATTTCAGTCTCAAAATGCCTGTTTTATATTGACCTAAAACACAAACTCAACAATCATATACAAACAAAAACACTGATATTCAAGCAAAACTTTACAAGAGAGAAAAACAAACAAATGAAAGCAAACATTTCTGTCCAACAAACAAATCAGACAAAAAATGAAACAATTATTTACAAAATACAAGAAAGATAAATATTGCAACACTAAAATAATAATATTGATGGTATCCCCTAATTAATACTAATACATTTATTTGGTTTTTATTTTTTGTGGAGCTGAGCTTCTGCCATTTAAATCAATAAGCTATTATACAAACGGGTTAAATTGGGATTTTGGATCAACCGCTGGCACCCAAAATATTTTAAAAAGAGCAGCTGAATTTCCATTACACGATGCAAATCTACCAGTCTGATACCCTATATGTGACCCGTCACAGAAACCAGTGACACAAGTCAGCAGCACAAAAAGTTTTTTTTTTTTTCAAAATTTGTGATTTTCATTTCATTGCAGAATCTGTTAGTTGAGATCACGAAAGAAGCCTCTTAATGTTTGAGATAGCAGTTGTTGTACATTTAAACAATAGTTGCGGTTAAAAAAGGCTTGTTTTTCCAGAGATTCTAGCGTGCAGTGGGGGGGCATCATTGTCTGTGTGTATATTTACATACTGTATAAGCTTGTGTTTTCGCCTCCGCGCCCACAGGGAACAGCGTGACTACTGAATAAGGATAGTTCGCCCAAAACTGAAAATAATGTCATTAATGACTCACCCATATGTCGTTCTAAACTTGGAAGACCTCCGTTCATCTTCGGAAAACAGTTGAAGATGTTTTAACGTTAGATTTAGTCCAGAAAGGTAATAAAAACATCATTAAAGTAGTCCATGTGACATCAGTGGGTCAGTTAGAATGTGTTGAAGCATCGAAAATACAGTTTGGTCCAAAGATAGCAAGAATTACGACTTTATTCAGCATTATCTTATTTTTCGGTTCTGTTGTGAACCGCGTGAAGTCCCTCAGACAAGTTTTTTTTTTTTTTACTTATAGCGTGCGTCTCCCAAGACTGTAAACGAAGCTTGGGCGCACAAAAAAAGCTGGGTCGCAACAGATAACAGTCAGCCGCGTCGTACGTCAGTCACGTCATTGGCTCGTTCGACTTTATGTGGCGGCACAGTCGGATGACGTCAAAGTACCGCGAGAGCTCTTCAAGAAATTTTACGGAGTAGTTTAATTTCGACTCGCTCTCACGGTACTTTGACGTCATCTGTCTGTCATTTCTTGCAGCGCAGCATGAAGTCAAACACACACAAAAAATGTCACAAAGAGATCGTTGAATTCGTTATATAATTGGCCACATGTTTTGTCTATCAATATTTTCCATGAAGTCATTGGCTGATGGAGGAACGAGTGAGCGATTGGTTACATCCCTAAAGGACGTCACGTTTTCGACGGCGCTGTTTGGATTATCTATTATACTACCTCCCTATTTTAAATACAAACTTTGAAGGCGGGTTCATGTGTTTAACGGAACGTAAATTACCGGAGTATAATGTCATATACCCTTACATGTTACGATGTAAATAGTCCTCAGATTGTATATTATATTCTATTACCAGACGTTCATGCGAAATCTGGTGTAAACAATAGACTATATATCTATATCTCATGGATTATACGCATTTGTGGACAAAAATGGTCATTGGATGATTCACACATCTGAAACAGACTGGATTCGACTTGTGATCAACCCAAAGGTAAAAAGTCATGTTTATTTTTGCATATTGTCATTCGGACTTCTGTCATAAAATACTACATATGATGCTAGAACATCTGTATCTCAAAACGGCTTTACAGGGGGTATGGCTTAGGTAAATGAGATGTAAATGAGCCCTATTGTCACCTTCAGCAGGGAAAATTGTAACTTTCCTTCTCTATTTTCTTGGCTTTCTGTTTCTTGAATGTGTTACATTCAAATGGCCACAACTTCTCCAAACCTTATCAGATTTCCATGTGTTACACATTGTTAGAAACATTAGAAACTGCACTTTCAGAATCTGTGAATAACTCAAAATGCCCCAGATCCGACTTGTGTCCCTACTCTCTGTGACTGGTCACATACATTTGTTACACATATAATCATGCACAATTTATAAGACTTATACAACCTTCTTGACTAATTATAGGCATAAGATACCACAAATGACTCCGTTAACAAGAAAAGGTACAACATATCAGCAAGGTTCCAAATGCTGATCTTAAGTCAGCAGCTAGTAAATACAATAACTATAATAGGCTACTACAAATACAATTACTATAGTCAGATTACTACAAATCCAAATGTAACCCAATTTAAGAGGTGATAAGTTGTGTTCGACTTTACGCAAGGCTGCGTAGACATTGAAGATTGACGCGTCATGCAAATGAGCAGTAGAAACTTGGTTACACATTCCATTTTTGTCTCGGGTACCCCACACTCAAGAGCGTTAAGGCTACCTTTCATAGGAATGAATGAAAACACATTATTCACTTCGCATCAGTGGACACGCACCAGCAGCACATGGTCGAGGAGCAAAGCAAGACCATCAGCTAAGCCCCGAATGGCCCCAGCCCAATTTATACCCTGATTATACAGATCAATCACCATTCGATGAACTGAATCTGATAAATTAAACTTAAACTTCACTGATATCAACACACATTTACAACAGAGTTTGGTAAGCAAATATATGCACACAATAGGCTAAGTCTATAGAATAAAGACAGGGAGTATAAAGTGTCACATGAAGCTATTGTTCAAGGTGACGACCTTAAATCATAAATAACATTTTGAATTATTGAATGCTAGAAAAAGCTTTTAATTTATGGTAAATCTAATTAAAACATTTTTATCTAACTTGAAAAAATTAATTAGAAATTACGTTTTCCATAGACCTCCACCTCACACAGAGTGAGATAACCTACACGTCCAGTCATGACCACATTCACATAACGTCCCTCCATTCCATTACATGAGTAACTGAGCGTATAACCAGTAGAAAAACCAGAAGTGACAGAACATCTAGACAAAGAGAAAATCAGTCAATCTCTGGAAGTGTTTCAATCAATCAATCAAGAGACCCTTTTACAGCCCACGTGATCAAATAGCCTGCGCGCACATTTAGGCAACAGAAGTGGTGTTATTCCCCATTGGTTCTAATGTGTAAGCAACTCAGAATGTTTATTAAAACGGTTTCCCAGCATAAAAATGTCTGGTTGTTGGGTTTGGTTGCACTAATATAATATACTAATATAATTATATATGTATCTGGCAACTTTATATTTGTCTATCTGCTACTGCTTTTATCCACTCCACTATAATACACGGATCTGGTAGCTGTGTTGAAAAAGTTGATAAGTCAACTTTTTAAAATAACTTTCTCTGTCTGTGTTGCTTCACTGCTGATTTTTGGCATACTTACATTGCCAAACTGCATGTGCATACGTTGCCACATCAACATTGTGTACAAACAGTAAAAGGGTCTACTGTATATGTATGTGTTAAAGTCACAATATGCAATTTTTGCCCACTAGATGTCACAATTAAACAATAACAATGGCGTAGCTTGTGTAGGAGCTGTGAACTGATGTGAGTTGTAAATCAATCCAATGGGACTCACAAATTACCCTTACGAAAATAAACCATGGTTTTACTACAGTTAAAACCAAAAAACCATGGTTACTGTAGTAAAACCATAGTAACTACAAAATAACCATGGTTTTGACTATCATGGTTTTCAAAAACCATAGTTAAACCATAGTTAGTGTAGTAAAACCATGGTTTTGCTGATAGTAATCAATACACCAAAATACCATGGTTACTACACTTTTACCACAATAAAACCATGGTTCATTTTTGTAAGGGTATATTTATGGACGACACAATGAAATGTTTTATAACAGTTAACAGAGTGGTTTGGTAGAAACAATAACATGTTAGATGTTACAATCTTACTTTTGCATGCGCCGTTGCACTGATCGGTCTGTGCAGTGCCACATGAAGTCAAACACACACATACACACATTGTGCAATTAAAATAAATGTATGAATAACTCTACCTGGTATTGTTGTTTCCATTGTTTTCCAGTGAGTTTCCAATACGAATCTCTGCTCCATTGGTTTGATCTGGACAACAGTCTGATCTAGCAGTGATGATTATTGTGCCAATCTTATATTTATACTGAAGATCCAACCTCCACCATGGAGTATTTTGATTTCCGCTAGCGAAGCAAAAGGAACCAGGTATTCCATATTTTATACCATCTATGGCTTTTTCAGGTTCCCAGGTGTATTGATTTAATGAAGGTGTAACTGTTCCTCCACGTGCTACATTTTCTAAAAACAGATTTTTAAGACAATGGATGAGTCAGCCTGTATATAAATGTGAGGTCATAAATTTACAAACGCCTTACAGAACCTGATAAATGTTTCTATAAAAAAATATGTACACTTTTAAACCAGTTGTGTTAAAGGTGCAGTGTGTAGATTTTAGCGGCATCTAGCAGTGAGATTGTAAATTGCAACCAACGGCTCAGTCCATCCTTCACCAAAACGCATAGAGAAGCTATGGTAGCCGCCGCAGGACAAACATGTTGTCGTCTAAGATAAAGTACAGCAGTGACAAAATGCGCTCTGTAGAGCAGTTTGTCCGTTTAGGGCTACTGTAGAAAAATGGCGGCACAAAATGGCGACTTCCATGTAGAGGGACCCGCGGTGTATGTAGATAAAAACGGCTCATTCTTCTGTAATAAACACATAATCGTTCATTATGTAAGGTCTTTATACACCTCTGATAATATAGTTATGTATATGATATTGCATTTCTGTCATTAGATCCTTCTAAATGTTACACACTGCATCTTTAAAACAACACATTTTGGGTTTTGTTAAGGACAAAACAACTACAGCTACATTTAATGTGTTGTCCCCAACTAGAACCATAGCTGTGTTATTACTGAAACAACACATCTTGTATTGTCCATTATTTATTTGAACACAAAATCAACACAAAATGACACATAATGTGTTAAAGCGCACCTATTTCTTTGCTAAAAACAATTTTTTTGTGTATTTAGTATAATAGAATTTGTTTGCTTGGTTTATGGTTCAAAAACACTTTTTTATTCTCCACATACCATACATTCTTTGTAGCTCCAGATATCCCTGCCTTCCTCAAACGCTCTGATTTTGTACAAAACTCACTGTTATGAAAATCACTGTGTGAGCCAATTGGCCAGCTAATCTGTACGTTGTAACTGGCCTGTAACATGTCAGTCGGTAATGTTGGGCTCCTTACCATGTTTGAAAGATTCACTCACAATGCAATGCTAACAGGAGTTAATTTACATCCGAAGTGGGAGGAATTATGATAATGATTGTCATGTCCATGTCAAAAAGTTGTGCTGTTGCGAGGAGCAGTTCCTGGTGGTCCAGTAAGGCCAAGAGGGTCACTGGGGAAAACGCATATTTATGCAGACCCCATTGCCAGATTTGTGCCAGCGCAAGTGGCAGGTGTTTACTTGGTTAGTGATTAAAACAGGCGACAGTGAGTTGTTTCTGGGGAGGCAAACAGATCGATCTGTGCCCTGCTGAAACGACTCCAAATCAGCTGAACCTGCTGGGGTTGGAGTCGCCATTTGCCAGGGCATGCTGCTCATGAAAGCGCACCAACCACTACATTGAGCGATCCAGCAATGTGAATAGGACAAAGAGACCTCAGATTCTTCTGACTCCAAAGGAGGAGGTGACAGGCGACAGGTGACACGAGTGTGACCCACCATACACAACAGTCGCAGTGTTGTCGGTGTGAATGAATACATCCTTTCCTCGAAGCTTGTGAACGCAGGATATACAGCCCACAACAGCCTACATCTTTAAAAAGACGCACTTTGCCATAATACGAGAGAATAGCTGTCTTCAAAAAGACACAAATTCAACTTGTGCTGCTCTTTTAGGGAAATCACTCTTTAATGCTGTGCTGAGTTCATGAAGCACATAGGGGAGTAAAACACTAAAACTCAATTTCAAAACAAGAGAAATATAAGATGTGGAAATCTACGAGCCTCCACTGTGGTGCTGTACCCAACCAACTTCAAGCAAGCAGCGTTCTTCCGAGCAAGTAGTAGAACGCATCTCAATACCAGTTGATCTGCTGGCTTTCGAAGTAAAACATTTTTTTTTTGTATTGCACCGGCCTCTCGTTTTATACTCGCGTGGCGCCAGCAGATGCAAATACCTGCATGCCAAGCTTATTGGTGTTTTAGTAGCTTGAAGTAGATTGGTCCGGCGAAACGTGTTCCCAATTTGTTGTTCACATTGTGACATCGTAGTAACAGACTGAAAGGGAACTAACCATTACAATAGGAGTCAAGCCCCGAAGGGAGTAATGAAGTATCACAACTCACCTGTTTCATAGACCTCAACCTCACAGAGAGAAAGATATTCTGTAAATCCAGTCATGACCACATTTATATAACGTCCCACCATTACACCACACGAGTAACTGATAGTTTGACCAGCTAGAAAACCTGAAGTTACAGCACATCTAGAATGAGAGATAATCAGTTAATCTCTAGAAGTGTTTAAAATGATATCTATAAACTGATGAATAACTTTACATGGGATTGTTGTTTCCATTGTTTTCAGTGGAGTTTCCAATACGAATCTCTGCTCCATTGGTTTGATCAAAACAACAGTCTGATCTAGCAGTGATGACTACTGTACTAATCCCATAATAATCCAAGAGATCCAACCTCCACCATGGACTCAAATCATTTCCAGTAATGGAGCAGTATGCAGCTGAACCAGGTCCATATCTTTTACCATCTATGGCGTATTGAGCTATCCATGAGTAATATGTGGATGACTGTGTAACCGTTCCTCTACGTGCTAAATTCTCTAGATAATAAATAATCAAAGACATTTAAACAGTCAGTGTGGAGATATAAACACATATGTGATAATATAAATCTCATCAACCCTCATTTTCAGTCTGAAGTGACCTACAGTACACTTCCCACACAGCAAAAGGACTCCGTGGAGGATCAGCCCCGAAGGTATCGCGACTCCCGGAACAGACCCGCGAAACAGACCCGTGTCGGTGTCCACTTGCGCGCAGTGACAGATCTGCAATGAAGGCGGACCCGTCATGGCCTCGCGCTGCATCCAGTACGCATCCATGGCGCAAATTGATTCATATGTTCGCCACGGACCCGCAACAGACTTATTAAAAGTCTGACTCAAGCTCCGGGGCGGATCTGCAATGGATGCAGACCGGAGCTACTGACTTCGGAGCGGTTCCTAATAACCAACGTCATTCCAATCATTAGTATACAGGCTGATCAAAAAAAAACAATGTTCACTGCCACAATTATATCAATAAATCAATACTTACTCAAAAGCAAAGAAAGTCTCGATTGACAGGTGTGCAGAGTTTAACTGTTCAGTAAAGGCGCGTCCGAGGACACGACATGGGTCCGTTCAGGATCCGCTGTTTGACAGTAGAATTAACGGCACCGCCGGAGGCAAAGCTGATCTTCTGTGCGGCTCCAAAATGAATGTGACAGTCACGCGGGTTTGCCGACTTGAACGCGGATCTGCATAGGAGTCTCCTGCTGTGTGGGTTCTCTTCTCAACAGATACACTCTTCTTTACATTTAAATATACATTTTTTCCCAAAAGTGAGTACACCCATCAAATTGCAGCCATTATTTTAGTATACCTTCTCAAAGGACAATACTAAAGAAATTCATTTTGGATATATTTTAGAGTAGTCAATGTGCTGATTGTATAGCCATATAGATTTACTCTCTTCTGAAAATAACTCAACATACAGCCATTAATGTCAAAAAAGGTGGCAACAAAGTGAGTACAACGCAAATGAAAATAGATGTACAATATATTGTTTAACCATGCAAAGGCACATGTCCTGTTCATCATCTTCATGTTTTTGCCAGCTTGACAGGGCCATAATAATCTTGTATTAGAGCAGGTACATTTTGTTGCTTTGTGTATAATTCTGTCATACTGACTACTGGATGTTGAACATGAAACCTCATGGTATCCATCTGATACTTTATATCTAATGTACAATCTATGTTTAATATCAACTTATTATAAAGAAGGTATGAAGTTTCACTTAAAATCTCTAAACATTCTTAAATAATTCATTAAAATAGAAATCTGATGTCAATAACAACTAAGAAAAAATTATTCACCAGAACACCAGAAGATAATGATGAGAAAAGATGCTGTAATCTAACCAAGAACATTTACAACTTTACATCACTTTGCATTTGTGTGAAATATCATAAACGTGTTACCTTCTGAACTCTCTGGAATGGAAACAAGAACTGTTGAAAAATTAAAAAGTGTTAAGTCTCTCATTATTAACTTTTAAAAAGCAGTAAAAAAAGATTTAGACTGAAGAAACACAGCATCTATAAAGTTAAGATCTTGTGTGTTAACATCATGATCATGTGTGTCAGCTGCTGTACTCACCACATACTAAAATCAGATGAATGAGTTTCTCCATCAATGACTCTATAAAGATCAGTAAACAGATGAGAGAGATTATCTTTATCTTATAAGTTATTATGATGATAACAGACCTGTGTGGAGTTAGATATGAAGATTTTACTCAGTCTCTTTCCTTACTCTCTTCTTTACTCCTCAATCAATCCAATCCGTCACTTTATCTGCTTGGATTTCAGTCTCCTCCCTCCTCACAACATCACTGATAGTTTCATGAGTTCACGTCATATCATTTGACCTCCAGTAAAAAATCATCTGTTATTTTAAGTCTTATTTTCCAAACAAATCAGGTACAAATGCAAAACTGCACATTTAAATAAAAACTTTACCTGTTTAAGTACCAGACCAGATTTCTACAGCTGATGGAGAAGATCATCAGGTGTATGTTTGGTTGTTTCATTCATTTCAAAATGACAAAACAACCTATAAACATACATAAATATAAATCACCTGATTGAACAATTCACTGTGTAGAAACTGATTATTCAGTACAATAATAGTATAGCTAATTAATGTAAGTACATTAAAGGAGTCGATTACATTGACACTTGTGTGTAAATACTGAATCAGGTAAAGTTCATCAGCCCTGTTTAATTTGTGGTGCATTGAAGATGCTTCTCCATATAAATAGAAATGACACGAGTAAACATGGCTGATTTTGACTGAGGAAATACAGAAGATAAAGAGTCAGCATGCAAAATGAACTCTGGAGAAAAACAAAAAATTTAAACATTTTAGTGAGTAAATTAAAGACAGTCGGCAGAAAACATTAAATAGTCTTACAATACTTTGAATAAAAAAAGAGATTGATACTTTTGGCGTCACTGCAGTAAGTGGTTTCTGTGATTCAAATCTAAGACATGCAAACCGTGTGGAAAAGAAAACAGCTGTCATTACTCAAACAACATCTAAAAACTTTGTGGAAATTTCCTCTTTATCCAATCGACCGTACACTGTAAAAAGTGAAAAGTTGGATCAACACCTAAAAAATGTAAGTTTATTCAACTTAAATTTTACTTTACTTTACTTTAGTTTCACTTTCACTTTAGATGAAACATTTAAGTTGAATAAACTTAAATTGTTTATGTATTACTAGTTAAAATAACTTTTTAAGTTGATCCAACTTTTCACATTTTACAGTGAAAGAGCCCTGCAAAGTGATCTTCAACAAGACACCGGTGTGGAGTTTAATTAGACAATTAGTTCCATTTAGTCCTTTATTAAGAAAGAGGAGAAGTACGGAAGAGGATTAGGGCCACCGGTGAAAAAAATATTTGAATTCTGACTTTCTCAGATTTCTGACTTTAATCTCAAAATTTGAATTCTGACTTTAATCTCAGAATTCTGACTTTAATCTTGAAGAATCCTGAGATTAAAGTCAGAATTCTGAGATTAAAGTCAGAATTCAGGATGGCAAAGATTCAGCCTTCATTACCTTTAAAAAAATCAAAGATGATCTGTAAGTACTGTGACAGTCAGAAGATGTCTGATTGAAGCTAAGCTGTTTGCAAGAAGCCCACGTAAAGCACCAATGTTGATGAAAAAGGCATGAGCAGAATTACATCAACTGGCCCAAAGAAAAATGGAGTAATGAGAGTAAAATTCATATTTTGGGGTCTTCTTGTTATCGACAGAACATCAGGTGACCCCGAGTATTCAATTCAAGTCCCAGTACACTGAAAAGACAGTTAAACATGGTGGTGCAAAAATAATAGTATATGGATGTTTTTCTATACTATAGTGTGGGGCCTATTTATCGCATACAAGGAAACCTGGATCAATGTGAATACATCAGACTACTTGCAGAAGACGAAATGCCCTTAAAATGGGCGTATTAACAAGACAACAACCCCAAACACAAAATCTTGTTTCAAGACAAAAAGGACTGAGGTTATGGAGTGTCCATCTCAATCCCCTGACCTCTACCCATTGAAAACTTGTGGGGTGACATAAAATATGCAGTTTCTGAAGCAAAACTTAAAAATGGACAGGAACTGTGGATCCTGGGCTAAAATATCTGTTTCTAGGTGCCATGTCGGTTGACTCGATGATTTGACACCGATGTGCAGCAGTGATCAACAACAATGTCTATGCAACTAAATATTAGTAATTCAATAGTTTATTGTGAAGTTAAATCTTTAAGACATTTCTTCAGTAAGTGTCTTCAAACACTGAGTTCTCATCACATTTTCTTGTGCTTGAATATTTAAATTGGCAAAGCTTAACATATGCAAATGATCATCTTTCATGAAAATGTAGCTGCGGTATTGTCAACTGTATGGAGCTTCGTTCACGCTGGTCACAGGCCATCGCACATTGTTTTTTGTTGAGTACTGTGGGATATTTTTTGTTCTCACAGTTTGTGTGCTAAAGATGCTGTCATAGTTTGGAATGCAAATGTTATCAGGGCTGGGAGAAAATCGTTTTGTTACTTTTGCCGTGGTTCTCCCCTACTGTTGATGATTTGAAAAACATTTGTGCCTCAACATTTACATGTACTGAGCACATGAATCACAGAACTAACTTTATTCTTGTTTAAATGTTACAGCAGGGGTGGGCATTCCTGGTCCTGGAGGGCCATGTCTTGCAAAGTTAGCTCCAACCCTAAACAAACACACCTGAAGAATCTAACAAAGGCTGCAGCAGGGGCGGAGCGAGGGGATGGCTTCTGGGGCTCAAGCCCCGAATGTTTTGTCAACAGCCCCGAATCTTTTCAGATCTGGAAAATGAATTCATCCAGTACGCTATGTGGTGGCTTTCAGCTTTAACTCTCCAGTCCCACTCCAGTGAAGACGAATGAGAGATTGAAGTTGAAGGCAAATGAATATGCTGAATCTCCCCACAGTTAACACATTTTTAAAGTGTTTATTATTACAGTGCCTTTGTTATTACTGTAAAAGTGTATATTAATAGTTATGTGATGTAAATACTGTTAAATAGTGCTGACTGATATACAGTGATGGGAATAACGGCGTTATAAGTAATTGGCGTTAGTAACTGCGTTATTTTTTTCAGTAACGAGTAATCAAATAAATTACTGTTTCCCCCGTTATAACGCCGTTATCGTTACTGACATTAAAATGCTGCGCATTACTAAAATTTATCTTACTGTAGTGATTTTCAGCCGCGTATGCTCACTCTCTCAGCCAAACACTGTTTTTCTCTTGTGTGTGTTGTGAGAAACGTAACGGATGATGATTGGCTTAATTTCCATCGGTAGCCAACCAGAGGCAGAGTTCACAAAAAGGCCCGCCCACACGCGCAGTCCAAGTCCGAGGAGCAAGCCGCAGTGTTAAAAAGTCTGAGCAACTTGGTCACTTTGTCACTAGATTTAGCAACTTTCTATCACTTTAGCGACTTTATATGACAAATCTAGCTATCTTTTCTGGCGTGGTTGAAGACTTTTGTAGACTGACATGAAAATACGCGTCGTTTTGTCTTCTCAACGAGCAGCGGTGCTGCTGCTGACTGTGCCCCATCTCAAAGCACTGACATGCAGCCCGGTCATCGCGCATCAATCACTCCGAAAACACCGGCGACAGGGCGATGGCAAGTACAACAAGCTCAAAGGTAGCGGTCGCAAACACGAAGTATAAAGCACTACTTTTATATTGTTGAGGTGAAAGGCAAGAATGTTTGTGTAATGTGCAACTTATGCCCATGAAGAAAAAGTCTCTCCACGTCTGTGGAAAGTAATTCTGATCTAATAAAGCACCTCACATCGTCACATGCTGCCACAAAATTAGTGATTTCTCTTAAGTATCCATTTTAGTCATTTAACATATTTTATTTTGTAAGGGGCATTCAAGTTATTTGAAATATAATTTTTTTTAAGTAACGCAGTAATTACTTTTCCTGGTAATTAATTACTTTTATAATAATGTAACGCAGTTACTAACTCAGTTACTATTTGTGAGAAGTAATTAGTAACTATAACTAATTACTTTTTTAAAGTAACGTTCCCAACACTGCTGATATATTATCTGCATGGCTCATGACTACTTTTGCCAAATGCATATAAAGAACAAACTTTTTTACCTTTATCTTTTCCTAATTTGACCATTTATTATATGCTGTGTTGTATGTACATTTACACATTTTTGTCAGTGTTTTAAGATAAGCATTTTAATTTGTAAAAGGTTACATTTTAACATTACATACAGTCAGCACGTCACTGAAAGATTTAAGATCATGTTCATTATATTGTTGATAAATAAATTGAAATGATATAATAGACAAACGGGGCACAAAAACCCAGCATAGTTTTATTTATAAACCACTATATGTTCTGTCCATAGTTCAGGCAAAAGTAAAAATTACCCCATTATTTATAAACCCTTAAGCCATCCAAGTTACAAATGTCCATCGTTTTTCATAAAAATATATATTTAGATATTTTTTAAAATGTCCTAGCTCTTCCAATCTTTATAATGGATGAATATAGAGTCAAGTTCCTTTAAGTCCAAAGAATATGCCTCCTTCGCAAAAATAGTCCACACGGCTCCAAGGGGATAAATAAAGGCCTTCTGATGGTAATTCATGCAATTTTGTAAGATAAATATTCATAAAACTTTATAAACACATTCAGAAGAGAGTATCAGTAGAGTGTATGCACTTTTCATAGTGACGTATGACTCAATGCAGAGGGTTGTTTTGCTTCCTGGTCTGTGCCTCTTACCTCAGCATTCATCATACGTCAGTGCTACAGAGAGTCAGTCTTATCAGATAGATTATTTAACACAAGGACCTGTAAATGAAACACATAGATTCAGTGTTCGAATTATGTCAAAGCTTATGGGGGGTCCCCTACCTAAGCCCCACCCCCTGGCCAAGCCCCACCCCCTCATTATAGGGTCGCTGTGATTTGACAAAGTAAGATGTGATCCTGGATCAACAATCATCTGATCCTGGTTTTAATGAAATAAACCCCAAATTACCCTTAACTCAAACCCTAAACGTTTTTTACCGCTCAAATTAGCGTGAAACACTGCAAGGTCAGAAATTTTAAACAGAATAGGGGTGAAATTGGGTGGACCTCAATGCCTACTCTCAAATTACATATTTTTAGTATTGGTTAAATGGATTACATTGCGTTTTTTTAAATCATAGATCGAATAATTTTCGGATCAGCAAAACTGGGGCTAGGAAAATAAAATAAGAACAAATTAAGAAATGATGAGCATATAAAAATAGAAAAGAACAAAGTTACAAATAAAGTAAGATCTAACAGTAGTATTTAGGTACATAAATAGAATCAAATAAACGTTAACCCTGTCTTCTTTATTATATAAATTAAATATAATTAATCTTTTTAAAGATACAGAAGTGATTTTCCTTTGTTTTCTGTTGTTTAATTAATATAAATGACAAAAACACAAGCAGATAAGAACTGCTACTTTCGGACCAACACAAAGATTTGACTTCTTTCTGAACTGTTTGCACTCACTTTAAGACATAACTGAATGTTTTTATGAGAATAGGTGCGTGTGGTTTTTCAAAATAATTTTGTGTTTACATGCTTTAGAATCGCACGTCTCCGTGCATCCACTTATGAGTGCGTCCATTTGAGTATATGTGCGCGTCATTGCCTGTGCACACACAAAACAGCTTACTTTAACATCTTGCACTCAAATTGTTTAAAATCGCTTGCATGTTAACATTTGCTAGGTTTAAAACCACACATGCAAAAGATAAGCTTTCTATAAATAGTTATTTATTTCTGAATGATGCGTATTTGAGCGATTCGTTTTAAAAAGACTATAGGCTAATTTATTGATTTCTTCTGATTTCCCAATAAAATATTTTGTGTTTCTTTTGACTTGGTGGACCAGCTGTCAATTTGAGTGTGTAGCCTCGCAACTGTTATGAAATAATAGTTTGAGAAGAATAAAAAAAAACCTAACCCTAAAGATTACTAAACATTCTTACCGTCACTGAGGTGAATTTAATCCACACGACACGCAGACAGAGACATTAACTCGTCTGTCAATTCCAAACAGCGGGAGGCGCACTTGCGAGTTTATATTTATTTCAGACTGAAATCATTTGAATAAGTCTATTGCGAAATTGGGACAAATAACGGACAGTATAGCCTATTGCTTTGTTACAGCGCAACATGAGAAAATTCGAACACTGCATAGATTGCACCTTCACCAAATTAAAAGCAAACAAGAAATGCCCATAATGACACATACTAAGTTTTGTAGTGGGGGGCTGATTTGTGGATGTGGTTTACAAGAACGATTTGGTCAATTGACAATTTTTTTATCAGGGGACAAAGCAAAGATGCTATACACCAAATTCTGTAAAAATCTGACAAAAACTAAAGGAGGAGTTCAACTGCTGATCCATTAACATTTAAAAAACCAAAATGCAAGTTTTGTTTTGATTCATTCTGTAGGTCCACATTATAGTTGTAGTTAGTTTTAGGGTTTTTTTTTTTTTTTTTTTTTTTTGGAAACTTTCGTTTTTATTTCAGTTAATGAAAATATTTTTTCACTAATAGTTTAGGTTTTCAACATAATTTTCATTTATGATAATAGCCCTGGTTTGAGATAAAGACTCCAAATTTGATTTGGGAACAGTTGAAAAGGTTTATGAGATATCTATGAGTGAAATTTCTTAAGTTTCCTATGCACAGTTCTGTGGGCTGCCATTGACAGACAAGATGGATCTTCAACCCTTCAAGGATTGACCCGTATATACAAAAGATACAAACATTTAGTGTTACTCAGGAAAGCAAAATCATACATTGAAAGCCAGTCGTTGTAAAATTTCATCATTTTGTAATCTGAGTAATGTATATAGTATAATAATATAATGTAAATAGTTTTAAAATGACTTTATACTTGCCTGTGTTTGGTTGTTTCACTTTCTCTTTGTGAGGGAGTTGTTTCCAGGATAGTTTAAAATCAGAGATGTATAATGACAGAGCAGACTGCAGCTAAAATTAACAATACACACATTGATTAATTAGTATAGTATTACTTCTCTCTTTTAACAACATATTTATTTTTTGTTTGTTTTTTAAGACGCTTTCAATCTTTTTCTAACCTGAGAGAGGATTTTACCGCTCAGAGCCGCTGCATCAACACTGGAGAGAAGTTTCAGTTTCATAATATCCTTTTTTAAATGACCTGAAACATAGAAAATGTCTTGGTTACTAATGTAACCCTCATTCCCTGAGGGAAGGTAACGGAGACGTCACAAAGGTGACCGACAAATTGGGAACTCACTTAGAGAGACCAAACTGCATTGTGTGTCTAAAAAAAGCCAGTGCAGTATTTGCATCTGCTGGCAATGCCCCACCAGGCGATTATAAATTGAACAGCAGGTGCAATGCATCAGTTCTTTATCTCTGAGGAGCCAAGCCTGAGAGCTCCAGCCAACTCGGCAATGGTACAGTGTGCTGTACTGTTCTGCATATCAAGGTCTCTAGGGTGGCTTTCTAATGAGACTACATCGATACAGACACCACAGAGGTAGCACTGCTGAGGAAAAAACTTTACTCAACGGACATTACACATATGGGATCCCCTGCAGGGGTCACTCATTTGGACGGCAAATCTTACACAGGCTTTTTATAATTCAGCTGATGAAAGGCTGGCACTCGACGCTCTGCCACGTCTGGTTGCCAAGGGCATTGGAGGATGTACCAAATTCTACAAAAAAGGATTTTTGGCACTGATTTAGCACCATAATTGTGCTGCAAGCCGACACACGAGCGGGGGTTCTCAGTGCAAATCGTTGACTGAAAATGTGTGCAGGTCCCCTACCCTCTTTATTGAGGCTAGTGCAAGCAGGATCAGAATTTTCAAAGACATAAACTTGATTTGCACTGAATGCAAAGGCTCGAAAGGGGTGCCCTGGAAAATATATCAGCCCCATGGACAAGTCCCAATAGGGTATAAAGGAAGGACGAGGTGGATTTAATCTCTTCACCCCCTTAAAGAACCAGCAGATGCAAATACTGCATTGGCTTTTTTTTAAGACACTCTAATGGCGCTTTTCCATTGTATAGTACCCATGGGCGTCGGAACCATTATACGTGGGTGGGACAGGACCCACCCACTTTTTAAGACCAATGATAATGGACCCACCCACTTTTTCTCTAATTTAGCGCATTTGTCTGTTCACTTATCAAAGCGCTGTTAGTCCAACTCCATTCCACTATAGCAGGATCCCTAACCTTTGCTCATTTTTACACCGCGGACCCGTTTCAGCTTTTTAAACATGGGTGAGTGGACGCTGAGTTGCTGTTCAAACATAGTGCTGAAAAACCTCATTTGCCAAATGTATAACGTTTTAAACAGAAGTAAATGTCAAACAACCATGCATTAGGGAAATTAATAACTGCTTTATTTATAGTATATTTTCTATAGACGTGTAAAACCATATTATAGCGGATTATTTTTCTTTTATTGTTTCACGAGTTTGCATGCCCATTTAGTCTTAATAATTAACGGTAAACAAATTTAGCTTGCTGTTCTTAAAGGCAGCTCAAACCTTAGGTCGGACTCGAGCCCCAAGTTCAAGACACAGAAGAAAAAAGAAGGAGATGATGAGGAGAGATGACAGAAGAATTGTGTCTGTCGCGGAGGCACAGAGACTCCCGTTTTGCTTTTAATGATAATTAACACAGCACTAAATGTGGTTCCTTTCAAACGTTAAAAGTATAGGCTACTTGTTAAAATATTATTACTGCTGTAAAATAGTTTATTTTGATTATGGTGCCACGATCGCTGGATAATTTTCAAGTTTTTTTTACAGAAGCCAATTACTTTTCATTTGCGATATGAACGTCTTCACGTATTGTTATTATTTGCGAGGTACATTTGCAGATAATTCATAAAGTCATACCTCTGTTTAATCGATTGTGTTTTAGAAGTACACATGCTCAAACTCTTATGACAGCATGTTTCCCGACGGATACCATAAAATAAAGTGATCTCATTTCCAGAATAGAGAAAGAGAGATTGGGTATAACAAATAAAAAAGGTATACAAAAGTTGTATCAGTTTACCTTCATTCGTTTTTTCTTACCTTTTATTTCCTCAAAATAAAAAATAAACATTGTAGCCTACTGTCAGCAGAGTAGAGAAAAAAAATGACACAGAGAAAGATAAATGAAACATGACAACTGTCATTATTTGCAAAATATTTAAAGGGCTATTACCAGTATTTCGACCGCAATAGGCTACTGTCTTTAATTTAATAAACGCAAATGTTCAGGCTAATTAAAAGGAAACATGAAAATGTCATCTATTGCAGTAAATGTATTTTTGGTTGGGGGGGTTATGTGGGGACCCACCCACTTTTCATTTGCTTCCGACGCCCATGATAGTACCCATTGGTTTGGTTTGGCTCAGCTCACATCACTTTGGCTTGGTTAGCTTTTTCATCAAGTTAAATAACACAGTGGGCAGTGGGAGGGATTATAGGCATGTCATTATATTTGCACTGCCTGATACTGTATCATACAAGTGAGAGCGTTGTTGGAATGCTAAACATCCCCATACAGGTACATTCATTAATTTCTCAGTCCGCCAAAAAATCAAAATTGACCACCACAAAGATGTTTGAACATCGTGTTTATCACTACCTCTGTATCACATGACAGTTTCTGTTCAAACACCCGTTGCGTCGTCAGTCGACGCGCTCCATTGAGCCTCATTTAAGTTGCATATACACATATAATGCGCACATGCATTGCGAATGTCCTGCTACAAACTACAAGTCTGGAAAAAAACTGGTATGTTGTTTTTTGGTTCTGAACCTGTGGATGTTTTTCATCGCTAAAAGGGAGTTTGGGAACTTAAAGCAGAACACAGATGACAACATGTTTGCTTGAGACAGCGCAAGCTAGCACAAAGGTAAAGCTAATCTTTACATTATAGAAATGACGCTGGTAGTGATGATTCTCTCAGACCAATCAGTGATCTACAGTGTTTTCGCGTCACGTTTGGTATCAGCTCGGGTCACTTGGAACCCCAACCGAGGTGGTTATAAAAAAGTATCGGGTATTACGTAGTTCACCCAGTGGAAAAGCTCCCAAAAGTAAGCTGACTCGACCCAAACTAAACCAAACCATGGGGTACCATGCAATGGAAAAGCGCAATGGATAAGCAAGATCCCAATTCGTCAGTCACTGAAAGGGAACACAGACTCAAAAATCATATACAAACAAAAACACTGATATTAAAGCAAAACAAGACAGCAAGATGAAAACAAAAGTTTCAGTCCAACAAACAAAGCAGACACAAAATGAAACAATTATAAACACACCAAGAATTATAATTACAGTAACACTAGCGTAATTATATTTATAGTATCCAGTAATTAATAGTAATAAATATATTTATTTATATGTAAAAATCTAAAAAAATCTAATTAAACAAACTTCCATCTAACTTTAAAGAATAATTATTCAGAAATTACGTTTTCCATAGACCTCCACCTCACACAAAGTGAGATGACGTACACCTCCCAGTGTAATCATATTCACATAACGTCCCTCCATTCCATTACATGAGAAACTGAGCGTATAACCAGTAGAAAAAACAGAAGTGACAGCACATCTAGACAAAGAGAAAATCAATCAATCTCTGGAAATGTTTAAATCAGTCAATGTGTATGCATTAAAGTCACAAAATGCAATTTTTGGCTGCTAGATGTCACAATTAAACAATAACAAAGGCGTAGCTTGGAGTAGTTGTTGTCCTCATCTCCAGTGCGGATGTAAATCAATCCAATGCAATTCACAAATCATATTTATAGATGACGTAATGAAATATGTTTTTAACGTAACGGTCTTGCACAAACCATTCCGCATACGACATCAAAGTATGATGAGAGCGACTCAACAGCATCCTCACGATACTTTGATATCAGACGCTGATCGGTCTGTGCAACATACCCTATGATTTCTACAGCAGTAAAAGCAGAAAGCAAGGATACCCGAAATACCCATGACACCACTGACAGTACACATGTGAACGAAATATATGACACTGTGTTTTCATGCAAAAATCTTACATGTTGTGCTATTAAACGGATTTTTTGAAAAAACGTACATGGGATTGTTGTTCCCGTTGTTTTCCAATGAGTTTCCGATACGAATCTCTGCTCCATTGGTTTGACCAGGACAACAGTCTGATCTAGCAGTGATGATTATTGTGCCAATCTCATATTTATACTGAAGATCCAACCTCCACCATGGAGTATCTTGAAGTCCGCTAGCGAAGCAGCAGGATTCAG
Source organism: Misgurnus mizolepis (assembly GCA_025389145.1). Classification (NCBI taxonomy): domain Eukaryota; kingdom Metazoa; phylum Chordata; class Actinopteri; order Cypriniformes; family Cobitidae; genus Misgurnus; species Misgurnus mizolepis. The sequence continues at coordinate 75,255,467 of JAIFKI010000001.1, read as the reverse complement.
GTATTCCATATGTTATACCATCTATGGATTTTTCAGCTACCCAGGTGTAATGATTGGATGAAGGTGTTACTGTTCCTCTACGTGCCAAATTTTCTAAAAAAAAAAATTTTAAGACAGTGGATGAGTCAGTACGTATATAAATGTGGGGTTATATATTTACATATGCCTTACAGATTCTAAATGCAACACAGCTTCATTTAAGGATCACGGAGGCCATTGTGCTCTTAGGAACCTTGAGTGCTGCCGAAATTCTTTGTAACCTTGGCCAGATCAGTGCCTTGCCACAATTCTGTCTCTGAGTTCTTTGTACAGTTCCTTCGACCTCATGATTCTCATTTGCTCTGACATGCACTGTGAGCTGCAAAGTCTTATATAGACAGGTGTGTGCCTTTAAACACTCCAGTGAAGGAGTAGAACGATCTCAAGGAGGATCAGAAGAAATGGTCAGCATGTGAGTTAAATATGAGTGTCACAGCAAAGGGTCTGAATACTTATGACCATGTAATATTTTATTTTTATTTTTTAATATATTCGCAAAAAATTCTACATGTCTGTCAATTTTTCTGTCAAGATGGGGTGCTGATTGTACATTAATGAGAAATAAAATGAACTTTTTTTGATTTTAGCAAATGGCTGCAATTAAACAAAGAATGAAAAATCTAAAGGGATCTGAATACTTTCCGTACCCACTGTATATGTCGACGACACTCAATGAAAACAAACCAAAGTCATCTTGTTTGACCCCAAGGAAAACTGTGCTACTGGTTTTAATCTTGGTTCTCTTACTCCATACCAAACACAGTGTGCTAGGAATTTAGGATTAGTAGCCTTAAAGGATTAGTCCATTTTCTTAAAAGAAAAATCCAGATAATTTACTCACCACCATGTCATCCAAAATGTTGATGTCTTTCTTTGTTCAGTCGAGAAGAAATTATGTTTTTTGAGGAAAACATTGCAGGATTTTTCTAATGTTAATAGACTTTAATAGAGCCCAACATTTAAAACTTAACTCAACACTTAACGTTTTTTTCAACGGAGATTCAAAGGACTATAAACAATCCCAAACGAGGCATAAGGGTCTTATCTAGCAAAACGATTGTCATTTTTGACAATAAAAATAACAAATATACACTTTTAAAGCACAACTTCTCGTCATGTAGATCCGGTCGTGATGCCCAGCAGACCCCACGCAATACGTCATGACGTCAAGAGGTCACAGAGGACGACCGCGAAACACCGCCCCAGTGTTTACAAGCGTCTTGAAAGAGGACCTTTCCTACGTTGTTGTATGTCAACTGATACTAATTAATGTCTTTGTGGCAGTTTATTGTTTAAAATGGTCCGCAAATGTGGGTTTTATATATGTAACACGTGACCTCCCTACGTCACTACGCATTTATGTTAGGTCGCGCTGGACCGGATTTAGACAAAAAGTTGTGGTTTAAAAGTGTATATTTGTTATTTTTCTTGTCAAAAATGACAATTGTATTGCTAGATAAGACCCTTATGCCTCGTTTGGGATCGTTTATAGACCTTTGAAACTCCGTTGAAAAAAACTGTTAAGTGTTGAGTTAAGTATTAAATGTTGGTGTCTATTAAAGTCCATTAAAATGAGAAAAATCCTGCAATGTTTTCCTCAAAAAACATAATTTCTTCTCGACTGAACAAAGAAAGACATCTACATTTTTGGATGACATGGTGGTGAGTAAATTATCTGGATTTTTCTTTTAAGAAAATGGAATATTCCTTTAAGTTTGATAAACAGATATGTGGTGTTGTTGACGCGCATTTTTATCATCTCCGTCTTCTTAGCAAAGTTAAGCCATTTTTATCCATGTGCAAATTCGAAATTCATAACATCTCGCTTGGATTACTTTAATCTTCAGTTAGTCCAAAATGCTGCCGCTAGACTGCTCAAGGGGAAGCGCAAGTAGGACCACGTTAAGGCCATTTTAATTCTCTACACTGGCTTCCTGTTAAATACAGGATTGTTTTTTAAAGTTTTACTGTTTGTCTACAAAGCCCCAATACTTAACTGATCTACTGACACCATATACTCCATCTAGACCTTTAAGATCATGTGATCTAGAGCTACTCACTGTTCCCATATCCAGACTTAAAAACCGAAGAGATCACACGCTTGCCATTGCTGGCCCGAAAATGTGGATCAGCCTTCACCCCGATATCAGGGGTGCACCCTCTATCTCTGTTTTTAAAAACTTAAAACTTTCTTATTTTCTATGGCTTTTTACATTCCCTGATCTTGTAATTGCTTTTTTTCTCTCTGATTTTATGGATGTTTATATTCTTTTTATTTGTGTTAACTTTTTATGCTTTGTACAGCACTTTGGTCTGCTTTAATGTTTTTAAATGTGCTTTATAAATAAACATTGATTGATTGATTGATTGAAATCAACACGAATTCCATCACTTTTTGCCTAGTTGCTTTGTGTCTAGTTGCTAAACACCAATTTTCACACACATCAGACAAAAGCTGTAGGTGGAGTAAAAAAAGTGTTTTTAGAAAATTCAAAATGGCAGGAAAATTTTTATATCAGAACATAACATAGGTCATATGATCATAGGGTGCAAATTATCGTAGTGTGCAAGTGAATTGTCATGAGGCAAAGATTTCAAAGTAAAATGAATTTTTGTTTCTATGACTTGCTCATCAAAAGCAAAAACAAAAGTGAAACTTTGGACAGTTTGTGGCGATAGTGGGATTGACAGAGACTCCAAATTTGGTGTGGTAACTTTTTGGATTGACCTTTATGTGTGTGCAAAATTCTATAATTTCCCTATGTACGCTTCTATGGGCTGCCATAGTCGAGGCTGCCAAAGGTGGAGGAAGAAGAAGATGAAAACTAACCCAAGCCCCAAAGGGGTGAATTAAGTATCAGTACTCACCAGTTTCATAGACCTCAACCTCACAGAGAGCGAGATTAGATGTAAGTCCAGTCATGACCAGATTTATATAACGTCCCACCATTACACCACATGAGTAACTGATAGTTTGACCACCTTGAAAACCTGAAGTTACAGCACATCTAGAATGAGAGATAATCAGTTAATCTCTAGAAGTGTTTAAAATGATATCTATAAACTGATGTCGTGAATAACTTTACATGAGATTATCGTTTCCATTGTTTACAGTGGAGTTTCCAATACGAATCTCTGCTCCATTGGTTTGCCAAAGACAACAGTCTGATCTAGCAGTGATGACTACTGTACTAATCTCATAATAATCCAAGAGATCCAACCTCCACCATGGACTCAATTCATTTCCAGTAATGGAGCAGTATGCAGCTTCACCTGATCCATATCTTACACCATCTATGGCATTTTGAGCTACAAAGGTGTAATATGTGGATGACTGTGTAACCGTTCCTCTACGTGCTAAATTCTCTAGAAAATAAATCATCAAAGACAGTTGATCAGTCAGTGTGGAGATATAAACACATCTGTGATAATCTACTAATGACATCTGAATCTCATCAACACTTATGCTCAGTCTAAAGTAATCTACAGTTTCCACCTTTTCACATTTTAATATATTTTTTGATACTGTCTATCTAATTTACAATATACGTTTATTAGCAAAAAGAAGGTGTGAAATTTCACTTAATTTTTACACACAAAGACATTCTTTAATAATTAATTAATGTAGAAGTCAATGTTTAGCAAAAAATTTTGATGTCAATAACCATTAAAAAAATATATTATTTATCAGAAGATAATGATCAGAAATGGTGCTTTAATCTAACAAGAACATTTAAAACTTTACATCACTTTATTTGTGTGAAATATCATAAACGTGTTACCTTCTAAACTTTCTGGAATGGAAATGAGAACTGTTGAAAAAAAGAAATAGTTTAATATAACTGATAATATTTGACATCTGAAAATTTAAATGAAGTACAGAATTGTTAAGGGTTTCATTGTTAACTTTTAGAAAGCAGTGATAAAGATTTGAATAAAGCATCTATAACGTTAAGATCTTGTGTTTTAACATCATCATGATGTGTGTCAGCTGCTGTACTCACCACAAACTAAAATCAGATGAATGAGTTTCTCCATCTCTGACTTTATAAAGATCAGTAAACAGATGACAGAGAGAGATGTAATGATTTCACTCACTCTCTCTTTCCTGACTTTCTTCTTTACTCCAATCCATCACTTTGTCTGCTTGAATTTCGGTCTCCTCCCTCCTCACAACATCACTGATAGTTTCATGAGATCATTCACATAATTTGACCTCCAGAAAAACTTGCCTACTGTAACACCAGCTGTCATTTTAAGTCTTATTTACAAAACAAATCAGGTATGCAAAACTGCAAATGAAAATAAGGACTTTACCCATTTAAGTGCCAAACTTGATTTCTAGGTGTGTATGGTTGTTTATTTATGTGAAAATTACAAAATAAAACCCCAAACATACAGTACAGGCCAAAAGTTTGGACACACTCACTCATTCATTCTTTATTTATATATGTTTCCACATAACAGAATAATAATCAACTCGTCCAAACTATGGCATAACACACATGCAACTGTGGGAATTATGTTGGTGACTGAAAGCATCCAAAACCCTTTGCTCAGAAATTGCAAAAACATACTCGTGTCATTTTATCAAGCAGCTTCTTGAAGTTTTACTTTAGACTGAATTTTAAAGAATATTGAAGGACTTCACATTTAATCTGGGCTCTTATTGAAAGCTTTTTCTGTAATATTCAGTGCAAGTCATCTATTTCAAAAATAATATTTTAAAATAAAATTTTAGTTTTCTAATAACAGAAATTAATCTGTTTGGCACAGGTATAGTTTTTTCTACAAATGTAATTTCATGCATGTAACCATACACCTTCAGGTTAAAAGATTTTTAAAATCATAGTTAACATTTTAGTCGAGTGTGGCCTGTAAAAGTTAGGCCTTACTTAGCAAAATAAAATTTTGGAAATTGTAAATCAATATATTGTTTTATGTAAAGTAGGCAGAATGATTTTCACATCATGTTAAATAAAAAACTCTAGTCTTCTAGATTCTGTTTTGAAGTCTTGGGAAAACTTGTGAAGAAAGAGTTTTGTGGACTTATATCAGTGACTTAAAAATTTAGCTTTTTCAAAAACCATGCATAAACATTTTTCTCTCAAAAATACAAACATGGACACACATGTAGCTCATATAATGTTGTAGCCCAGTTTGTGCTGAACACAGTGTTATGAGACTTTCGCTATTATTATGTTTTTAAGCAACTGAAAAAAGCACAAATATCAGTGAAGGTCAAAGCTGCTCAAGGATGCAAAATCAGCCAAACCAATTAGTTTGCTTAAACCAACACCTATTTTTAGAACACAAGAGACATTCATTTATAAGAGTTTGATCCAAGAAATAAAAACCCCAACCCAAAAGTACTCATTGTTTCAAACAGGAAACCATAGTCAACTTTATCAAATGCTTTTTCCTGATCCGGGAAAAGAAAACCAATTTTCACTTTATATGGTTAGGGTAATCTAACTGTCTCTACTCTTAAAAAAATTTATCATATATTCTTTCTGGAATGCAGTAGGATTGATCTTAATGTATTAAATCTCCCATTATAGTTTTCAGCCTATTTGACAAAACTTTAGCTATTGACTTATAATCAGTTGTTAAAATTGACACAAGCCTCCAGTTTTTAAGAACACTCAAGTCACAATTTTTTCGGTAAAAGTGTTAATTTTTGCCGTTTTATCTTCTTTAAGACACCATTGGGACCATCTCATAAAAGTCTTTTCCAATGTAATTTCACAAAGCTTTATAAAAGTCCCTTGATTGTCTATCAAGTCCAGGTGCTCTACTTGGTTTAACTCCTAAAATGAAACTGAACTGTCCAAATTCTTACTCTGTGTTTAGAAAGAGTAGGCAGCTGTTGCAATATCTGCAAAACACATACCGTATCAGTTTCTTCTTTTTTTAAAGTCTGAATAAAAATCCACTGCAATCTTTTTCATTTGCCTAACACCAGAAGTCTTTTGTCCATCAGGTGTCCTAAAACAATTCATTTTCACTTTTTCTAAATTAAAAAACTTTTACTTGCAAGAAATATTCTAGATCCTGTTTCTTTTTACATAAAATACCATCTGAATGAATAAGAATTCTGAATCATAACAGATGTGATGCGTACAATTTCTTGTTCTATTTCAGAAAGATTTTGATTTATTTCTCTTGTTGCAACACGTATAATGCTGACAAAATGTTTTATTGTCTTTCCTATTTTCAACCAACATATCAGTTTATCAAATTCATCTTCTTATAACCCAATACATTCCAAAACAACAAAAATTTCTCATAAAATCCTTTTTCTTTTAACCAGGCAACATCACATTTCAAGGACTTTTAAATTTAGATTCGTAAATATTTTATGAGGTGGTTAATTTATATAAATTCGCATGACTTTGTACAGTCTGCTTTTTTGGTTTTAGGGGTGGATCTTTATTCTGTCCTAAAATCGTTTGTTCTTGTGTACGAAATTGTCACTTCGTACAACTGTATGGTCAAATTGTCAGTGTTCCTGTAGCTCACATTTTTGGTTCCACAAAGAACTTTTTAAGGTTCTTAAAACATCAAACTCGAAGAAACTTTTGTGCAAAGCAATCTATGTATTTATTGAACAATACAGCCACACAAAAACAAAAAGATATATAACTGTATCCAGTATGAAATATGTAAAATACTGTGCTTTATTAAATCCATGCGTTTCATTTACAGGTGTTAAATCACTATGATAAAGACTTACCTCCTTCCTATCTTGTGGATATTGTTAACTAGATATTTAAAAAAAGTACATACTTTGTATATTTGATAACACTTGGACAGACTCTAAGATATATTTAAGCCTTGGCCGATGATCAAACAATATTGCTCTTTAATCTTTATAAAGTTTTGTTAATGTAAATCATCAGATAACAAAAACACCTGAAAAATCACAGAATCAGTTATAAACATTTTGATATGGCTTGAAATTAATTAAAAGAATACTGAAGTAACTTTTGTCTTGAAATTATTTGGAGAATAAAATGACTTTTAGACACGATGAAGAGAAGCTACATGTTAAATAGATAAGATCAGTTGGTAGAGCTTACATTAGCATGTAAGTCTTAAGTCACTATATTATTTGTATAACCAAATGCCAGCATCTAATGCTATGTTGATATTACAATAGCTTAAAAGTTTATTTATTTATTACAGATAGAACTGACATGATGAAGTGATATAAGCAGATATACATTTCATTAAATTAAAAATAAAATGTACATTGAATTTCTCTGAGACTGTTACTTGCCAGATTATGAATTCTTACAAATAGAAATTATTTATAAATTATTATATCTTATCCAAAGGGACTTACAGTGCAATCACAGTATACTATTTATTTCACTATTTGTATTCCTTAAGAATTAAACCAGTAACCTTTGTGTCAATTGAGCTACAGGAACACTGACAATCTGACCATACAAATTTACGTGACAATTTCGTACACAAAAACAAACGATTTTAGGACAAAATGAAGATCCACCCCTAAAACCAAAAAAGCAGACTGTACAAAGAAAATGAATTTATATGAATTAGCCACCTCATAAAATATTTACGAATCTAAATTTAAAAGTCCTTATTGGAAATGTAATGCTGCCTGGTTAAAAGAACACAGCACATTTAACACAAAATCAATACAAAATGACACATAATGTGTTAAAATTACACTTAATGTGTTAAAAGCTTAACACAAAAAGATGTGTAAAAACTAAACAACTCCTTTCTAAGAGTGCGGTTTAATTGAGTTCAGTCAACTTCTTAAGGTTTTCAGTGTACAAATTCAAAGATGGAGGTGGAAAAGATAAGATATGGCTTTAAGATGTGTTTTAATAAATGCTGAAAAACACAGAAAGCGACAAAAGTAACAAGTGTCAATTTTACCCCAACAGGAACTCCTGACATTTAAACCTGCTTTACTTTTATTTTGAAAAACTCTGAGAAGTCAAACTTCAGGATGTGTTAGAGCACTAAATAACCTGTAGATTGATCAGTACTTTAACACATAAAATGAGAAACACAACTTGTAATTAAAAAATATGACTGCTTCAGTAATTTACTCCTCATGCTCGATAAAAGCTTTCTGAACCTAACCGCAGGAAACGATGATGAAATCATGAGATATTTGGTATATATAGATATATCAAAAATGCATGTTTGATTAAACTACCTAAAGGTCCTAATATATCAAAAGCCTAGTCTAACTAAAAGGGGGTGTGGTGCCCTCAGGAGCTCAGAGAAGGTAAAGAACTGATGAATGGGTTTGGTTCAGGTGAAGGGCGGAGTCTCATACAAGCTCCTCTTCTGCCAACGTAATCTAACATCATTTATCATCACTGTTTGTGTCCAGATTTCTGAAACTGATCATTATTGGTTGGCTGTTGGAGGTGTTGAGTAGAGATGCTGTGATCTGTGGGTGGGATGGCTGATGGAAAATAGAAAATAAAATATAAAAGGTAAAATTAAACTAAGTTTGACTAAAATCATTTACCTCAAGTTCTTTATAAATCAATTGTGTATGTTTGTGTAACAGTTCAGATGTTCATGTTTAACTTAGATGACTATATGCAGTGTTATCGCTCCTCTATCACACACATGTTAAGATGAGAACTGTCACACCTGACACAAGCAATGTATCAATCGTGTTTACTCTTTCAATTTTTTTATTAATTATCTAATTAAAAAAGCGCAGAGCCCAAAATAGTAATAAAATTAATAGAAAAAAATTATATTAGAAGAGAATGTGGTGGATATCTTATGGTCCTGTATGAGCTCAGCAGTTCTCTTACTTCAACAATGACATTGCTTTTATGATATAAAATATATTCTGTTATATCATTTGATTAAATAAAATGTGCTTCCTCCATGGACTATAAAGTCACTTCATCTGTATGTGACACAAATATTAACTGTACATAATACAAACCCCAAAATACTAATATTATCATCTGTTATCCGTAAATACAGTAAAATTATCCACATCTTTTTAAACTAAATGAAGTGACTGTAACGTGTGCACGGAACATTTAGACAAACACTTTTTATCAAACGTACAGAAGCAATAATGACTGTGACAGCAAACTAGTGAATATAAAATAAATATACCTTTATATACAGTCAGTCTTTTTCAGGGTGATTCAACATTGACCTGTAAATGAAACACATGGATTCAATAAATCACAGGATTTTACAATTGGATACAATTATTAAAATAAGTATTTTTGTTTGGTTGTATGGTTTGCACAAAAGTTTCTTGGAGGTGGATGTTTTAAGAACCTTAAAAATTTATTTGTGGAACCAAACATGTTTCTTCTGTGGCATCACTGTGCAGATTTGCGATTTACCTAATGTTTTTAATGTTTACATATTTGAGGGCTTCAACTTTTTTAAGTAGTTTTGTAAAATATGTAATTTTACTTAAATATGTTTTGTTTAAAGTATTGTACTTCATTACAACTTAAATTATATCCGTTATTGGGTAAAAAATATAAAAAAAAGCAAGGTGATAAAGGCGCACCATGGATACTTATTAACTGATGGGTGGGGAATGTGCAAACTCAAAAAAAAAAGAACCATGGAGACGGACGAGACAGGTTCCAGCTGATGCAAACCCTCAATTGAATTCTTATGAAGAAACCCCTGGCCATATTTAAGCAACCACTTTTCCACTAACGCGAAGCGAGTGTTTCCTTCATTCCTATGGAAGGTAGGCTTCATGCTCTTGAGAATGGAATTGCCGACCGGGTTTTTCCAGGTCAATCGCCATGTACATTATCTTCCGGTGTCTAGCAGCTTTGCGTGAGGTCATACACAACTTAAGAACATACTTGAGAATGCGCAAATCATTAGATATTGCAGAGAGAGAGAGAGAGAGAGAGAGAGAGAGAGAGAGAGAGAGAGAGGAATAAAGGTCTTAGACATCAGGTACCCAGGTCAAGGAAGCTAGGTAGAAGATAATAAACGTGGCATTATATGCTCATATAGACTATATATATGTAACAATAAGGTATGAGAGGCTGAAGGGCGTTGTTAGGCACGAAGCAGAGTCAATGCAACCCCTTCAGCCTTTACTTATTCACGATACAGCACTTGCTTCGAGTACCTTATTGCTTTAATAAAATGGTTACCACACAATATTAAAGTAAAAAAAAATATTAGTGCAACTTTCATGAAGTTAAATCAATAAAAGCATTCCTTCTGCTACAAAAAAATTGTCCCTGACCGTGAACAACAACGTTCCAATGTGTAATATACATGAAAGCTCAAATAAAAACAACAAACCGTTCTCAAACCGATACATGTGGTTGCTAATTGCGCAGTTATATAAAGATCCATTGGGAAAAGCGGTCATAGCAGTGTTTTATTGTGAATAAAGCACAGCTTTTGACCAATCAGAATCAAGGATTGGAACTAAACGTTTTATAAATATATATATATATATATATATATATATATATATATATATATATATATATATATATATATATATATATATATATATATATATATATATCTGTATAGTTTGATAAAATAATCCATGTTACCAGCAATACATCGATCACAACCATACTTGTGAGGACTCTGCCATAATCTGGTTTGGTAATTATATCTAGTTGTGTATGGCAGGGTCCTGACAGTGCAATGTTTTGTGTGGGAGAGCGTGGTTTTGATATTGTCATATCGGACCACGTTTGTCCCATGTCTTGTGACTTTTCCCCGCTCCCTTGTATTCTCTTGTCATTGTGTGTTATTTTTCCCCGCTCCCTTGCATTTTCCAGTCTTTGTCTTTTATGTCTTGTTTAGTCTAGTGTTCTGTTTTCATGTATGTATATTTGTATGTGTGTATGTGGGTGTGTATGTGTAGGTATGTGTATGTGTATATATATGTATATATATATATATATATATATATATGTATATGTGTATATATATGTATGTATGTATGTATATGGCATCCATACATATATATGTATATGTGTATATTGTATGTATGTGTGTATATGTTTTTATATATTTGTATATATTTATATATATAAATATATTTATGGTTTGTCTTGTTGGTACTGTGGTTGTCTTGTGTTTGTATGTGTTTTACAGGTTCACGTGTGCTTCCCTCACAGGTGTTCCTGTTCAGTGTGATTGCCTCCTCTGTCTTCCTCACCTGTTGCTTGTTATCCTCTCGTCTGATCTGTGTATTTAATCCCTGTGTGTCTAGTGTGTCTTGGCAAGTTCGTTTGTCAATATCAGTTTGTCAATGTCAGTACTGTGTATGTACTCGCCCGTTACTAGCTTTGCTAGTTTCTAGTTTAGTCTTGTTGTGTGCTTTTGATACATCTAGTTTGTTCATTTATTGTTTCCCTTATTCTGTGCTCACTGCTGCCCAGGAATCATTCTCTAGATACTGTTTCTGTGATCGCTGACTGTTATAGAGACTGCTTTCTCCATCTTCCTGTTTAAGGACTGCAGTGCTATCTTCCAAGTTGTCCACTGCTCTGCTCTCCTCCTCAGCTCCGACTGCCAGTTGGTTGGGCGCTGTCCAGCGTACCCATTCAGGGCCTGCAGCCGCGGTCCAGCTTGGCTGGTGTATTCACCGCGGCATTGGTTCATCTCACCCTGTCTCCCCTCAGAGGATCATTTACCCCGTCAGTAAGCAGTGGAACATTTTGTTGTGTTGTGGAATTAATTAACTGTTGTACTATACTCTCTCCCACCGTTCGTTTGTCTGGCCGGAGCCCGAACGTGTGTGGCTTGTCTCCCCAGTGTCTGTGTGTGCTCCTCGCCCTAGCCGTCTGCCTCGGAGTGGCCTTTGCGCCCAGACGTGCCATTGTCTGTTTCCATTCATTATCTGTTAAATAAACATTTTCTGTTATCCGCACTGGGATCCATTTGCCTGTTTTCCCCCACCCTAACAGTACGAACTTGCCATAACTGGATCCCGCGGAAATGGACCTATCCTGGTCTGACTACAGAAGCTGCCAAGCACATGTCCTGTTCGGCCTCCGGCAGAAGGGGGCCAATGTGAAGGATTTCGCTATGGACTTTTTGAGATCTGCCAAGTACTCCGGCTTCAACGAGGCAGAGTTAAAGGTAATTTTCAACAGCTGCCTCGACAAGCCCCTCACTACGACAGAGCAAAGAACCCTGAAACCCCTGGGCTTCCCGGATACAGTGGAGTATTTGATGAACCGTGAAGAGCCAGGGGATTCTACTGACACCTCTCATCCTGTCTCTTTGCCTTCCATCCCGGAGGGCTGTGTTGTCGGGGTGATGACCCAGGGGTTCTCTGCGCCCTCCACATCGAGTCCGGTAAGCTCCGCCCCGCCAGTCAGCCTTCGGGGTAGTCGTCTGGCGAGACGGGGAAGGGGCATTCTGACCGGGGCGATCAGGCTGGGGAGGTCGTCTCTCATCTCTCCGGCGCCGGAGACTACGCCCGATCCCAAGTCCAGACCTCTGTCACCTATCCCAGAGGGTCGTGTTGTCGGGATGGTAGTCCAGGAGAACTCTGCACCCTCAAAATCGAGTCCGGTAAGCTCCGCCCTGCCAGTCAGTCTTCGGGGTAAAAGAGAGCGAAGAGTGTCCTGGGAATCTGCATCGGAAGGGTCTTCTACCGAGCCTATCGTTCCCACCACACCACCTCCTGCCATCACTCTCACTGCACCGCGCCCAAAGAAGAAGAAGAGGAAGAAGGGCTCCTCCGCTCTTCAGCCAGCTGCCATCCCTCAGTCCGCTGATAAGCAGCAGCCTCTGCCTTCGCCGGTGCAGCCTCAGCCAGGGTCTATCCAGCCTGTGTTGTCTCCGCAGCCGCCCGCTGCGCTCCCTGTCAGTGACCCTGTGTCGTCTCCGCAGCCGTCCGCTGCGCTCCCTGTCATTGATCCTGTGTCGTCTCTGCAGCCGCCCGCTGTACCCCCTGTCATTGTCACTGTCTCCATGTCGTCTCCGCCGCCGGACGCGGGGCCCCCCGTCATGGTTCCTGTGTTGTCTCCGCAGATGTCCGCTGCACCCCCTGTCATTGTCCCTGCCTCGTCTCCGCTGCCGGCCGCAGCGCCCCCTGTCACTGTTCCTGTTTCCCCTCAGCCTTCTAGATCAGACTTTGTTATTCCTGCCTTGCCCCAAGCTGTTTCCTCCCCACGGAACCCTGTTAGGCCTGCCCGGCCTCCACGCACCCAATCCTCAGCTACTCCCCGGGGTCAGAGGTCTCGTCCTGTACCCAGTCCCATCCCTCCTCCTGTGAACGTTGTTGTTCCCCCGCCCCCCCTCCCTTGTTTGTTGTTCTTGTTGTCCCACCCGAATCCTCTAGTTGTCCTGTCTTGTCTTCCCTTGTTAGTGTTTGTCATGTTTTCGTGGGTGCTGTCCAGTGTCCAGTCTGTCTTGTCCTGTGTCTCTCCTTGAGGGCCGCCAGGTGGCGTCCCTTGAGGGGAGGGTCCTGTGAGGACTCTGCCATAATCTGGTTTGGTAATTATATCTAGTTGTGTATGGCAGGGTCCTGACAGTGCAATGTTTTGTGTGGGAGAGCGTGGTTTTGATATTGTCATATCGGACCACGTTTGTCCCATGTCTTGTGACTTTTCCCCGCTCCCTTGTATTCTCTTGTCATTGTGTGTTATTTTTCCCCGCTCCCTTGCATTTTCCAGTCTTTGTCTTTTATGTCTTGTTTAGTCTAGTGTTCTGTTTTCATGTATGTATATTTGTATGTGTGTATGTGGGTGTGTATGTGTAGGTATGTGTATGTGTATATATATGTATATATATATATATATATATATATATATATATATGTATATGTGTATATATATGTATGTATGTATGTATATGGCATCCATACATATATATGTATATGTGTATATTGTATGTATGTGTGTATATGTTTTTATATATTTGTATATATTTATATATATAAATATATTTATGGTTTGTCTTGTTGGTACTGTGGTTGTCTTGTGTTTGTATGTGTTTTACAGGTTCACGTGTGCTTCCCTCACAGGTGTTCCTGTTCAGTGTGATTGCCTCCTCTGTCTTCCTCACCTGTTGCTTGTTATCCTCTCGTCTGATCTGTGTATTTAATCCCTGTGTGTCTAGTGTGTCTTGGCAAGTTCGTTTGTCAATATCAGTTTGTCAATGTCAGTACTGTGTATGTACTCGCCCGTTACTAGCTTTGCTAGTTTCTAGTTTAGTCTTGTTGTGTGCTTTTGATACGTCTAGTTTGTTCATTTATTGTTTCCCTTATTCTGTGCTCACTGCTGCCCAGGAATCATTCTCTAGATACTGTTTCTGTGATCGCTGACTGTTATAGAGACTGCTTTCTCCATCTTCCTGTTTAAGGACTGCAGTGCTATCTTCCAAGTTGTCCACTGCTCTGCTCTCCTCCTCAGCTCCGACTGCCAGTTGGTTGGGCGCTGTCCAGCGTACCCATTCAGGGCCTGCAGCCGCGGTCCAGCTTGGCTGGTGTATTCACCGCGGCATTGGTTCATCTCACCCTGTCTCCCCTCAGAGGATCATTTACCCCGTCAGTAAGCAGTGGAACATTTTGTTGTGTTGTGGAATTAATTAACTGTTGTACTATACTCTCTCCCACCGTTCGTTTGTCTGGCCGGAGCCCGAACGTGTGTGGCTTGTCTCCCCAGTGTCTGTGTGTGCTCCTCGCCCTAGCCGTCTGCCTCGGAGTGGCCTTTGCGCCCAGACGTGCCATTGTCTGTTTCCATTCATTATCTGTTAAATAAACATTTTCTGTTATCCGCACTGGGATCCATTTGCCTGTTTTCCCCCACCCTAACAATACTATAGTGATTGTATTTACTAGCTGACCTCATATTTCTTTCCCTTAAAAGTGCATAACTTACCTGTAAAAATCATTGAAGAATTCCATAAATGTTTCTTATTTATAAAAAAGCTTTTTATTTTATTAACTTTTTGTTATTGCACTTTAATTGTAAAGGTGTTCGTTCAATTAAAAAAACAACTAGTTTGAGATTTATATTCCCTTGTCCTTTTTGAACTATAATAGAATCACCCACTTCACCTGTTGTAAAATGTCAAAATGAGAGGAAGACGCGGTCCGGACTGTCACTGTCTGGAGGATAACTAGCCAGTTGATAAAACATCTCGGAGAATAGCGCGGAATAGTGCAGGCCCGCCACACGGCCGAAATGAGAGCCGTGGTCCGTCATGTCACTGTCTGGAGGATAGCCAGTTGATAAAACGTGTCCGTGAGAACTGTAAGTGGACTTATGTTTTGGTTTATTTAAGCCTGTTATTGTATTAGTCTATAGTTAAAGTAAGTTAGCTGGTGATTTTGTTGTTTGAGCAACCTGCTAGCTAGGTTTCACGTGCCCGTTGATTCAATATAATTCAATTGTTGAGCGCTCTTGCTCACGTTATTTATGTGCATTATTCTTTGCGCTATCTATCATCATTCGCCAGACGTTCTACAACATCTGCTTGAGTTTGTGTTTATTAACCCTTTAGTTTCACTACATCACGGAGCTAAGGAATCTGTTAAAAACATTTAAAGCAACACTATGTAGTTTTTCAACCTTCGTAATATATTTCCAAGACCCTTGTGATGGTACCTTGACTTACAATACTGTAGGTTGAATGACACGTATGCAATAGCCTGAGAGTGTCTGTATCGCTTTAACTGGCACTACAAAACTTTGGGGTGAGGGTAGTAACCCGAGCACAAAAAGAACTACAAAATTCGACTGCTGTATGGCATACCTCACTTCAGCCCCCCACCCCCATTTCATCAAGTTCAGGAGTGAGAGCCTAACTAGCGTTTGTATATTCTGTCACGCAGGTGTATGTTGTTATCATGGCCGAAGCAGCAACGAAACCCAAGAAGGCAAAGGTTTTGTCGGAGGAGTCTAGGAAGAGAAAAAGGGAGAGTGACAAAATTAAAAGCACGGATACGAGGATAAACATTGGTACAGCGTTTGCTCGCTGGCGTGATCTAAAGGAGGAGGAGGGCTGCCCGACCGATCATGCTGTTGGACTAGTAACTATTGAAGTAATTTGTTGTCTGCCTGACTATGTTATGGAATCTATCTGGTCCTCCATTTATCTTCATGAATCTAGTAGAGGAGCAAATTATTATTATTATTATTAGCCTAAATAAAATGTCTAAATGGTGTGTACAAGTTTGGTAGGGGCTACATTCTTGCAAGTAAGGATTTTTGATTAAAACGTTATTTATTTAAAAGTAAATATGGGTTTATCTTTTCTACGAAGTTACAGAAGTTACGGTCAGGACGAGTGAGTGATTTTCTCTTCTTTTAATTAACTTTAATGACTTCAACAGGGGTTTATTGGGTTTTAAGATGGAGCACGAACCCCAACCACGCTGAGCAGGCAACACTGGCGCACACACACATACATACACGCACATACACATGCATACACGGCATACACTTACTTTAATTATACTCCGATTCGGCGGTGGGTGCACACGAAGCCGATTCACACGGACATTTCAGTCATCAACGTTTCCCCAGTTAATCTCTTTGTTTCATACACATGCACACACTTTGTTTTGTTTGTTTGGTTTGTTTGTTTAGCCAGCCTTCGGGGGTGGGATGCTGCGCTGGCGCAGCATTAGCGAAGGTTGGCAGAGTCCATTATGTTTGTATATAGGAGGGTGTTGTTTGTGTATGTCATTGTTAAATTATGTTTAAATATGTGTCAAACAGATGTTTTGTTATGTGTATATAATGTCATGTTTATGTGTTTAAACTCATTGTATCTGAGTTTAATGGCCATTTAAAATACTTACCTGGATACTTACCTGGTTATGGGAACTCCCATTGAAGGGGAGGAGTCTGGCTCTATAAAAAGGGAGGCCAGACTCACAATCAGGACTTGTTTACCAAGTCGACCGGAGTGAGTGGTTGTGGAGAAGGAAGTTGCTATTTGATATATTGTGAATATTTACTGGTGTATATTTTTCGTCATTGTTTTGTTTTATTTACGTTGGTATTTTTTTTTTGCACTTGTAAATATAAATATATCACCTTGGTTTTTCTCCTGATTCACTGTTAATAAACTTCACTTTGTACAAGAGTACAGTTGTGGTCTGAGCCATCATTTTTGTTTTGGGGATTTTTTTCTTTATTTTTGGGACTTACCCACGTCAAAGGTGAACCGCTGGTGTTCACTTTGTCACACCGAATGCTATAAAATGTTTACATTTGGTTATAATCAGTTGTTTTGCTATGGTACTCACTAAGACAGCTAAATTAAACTAAGGCCAAGTCCTGGCTTAAGGTAATCCCTGTCTAGGAAACCACCCCTAAAGGTATAGTGGAAGATTTTCCCGAATTTTAGAAAATAACCGCCCTCTCCACTTTTAAAAAAATGCAATTGCACAACACGCTCCCTGCTCCTGAGAGGGAACACCTATTAAACGTATGCACGAACCTAGTTCTTCTCATGCACACTCTGTTTACAAGTTGGCATGGCTCATACATTGGGATGTTTACCGTGTCTGCACGGTTTGTGACTTGTGCCAGGGCTAGCATCGCTAATCATAGCTTACATTAACTTTTACTAGCAGTGATTTTAAATGGATTTCTCCAAATAGCATGACAAACTTTACCTGTCGAGTAGAAACTAAGCGACTGAGGTATCAGTGGGAAGCCCAACCTGTGTGAAATATTCTCCCAAAAACACTCTGGTCTTGTTTCTTTCTTCAGAGGCCTTTCTCTTCTTGTCATACAATTCGTTCTATTGTGACCTCAGACATTTTGAAAAAACACGTTAAGAAAGTGAGCTTCAATGAATGGCTGAAACCATAGCTCACCATACACACCTCAAAGTGTGCATGTGCGGAAAGAGAACCTATAGGGATGAGCATGTACGACGGCCTTACGTAAACATATCACCAGAATGATTGGACAATAGTCTTGATGATCCACACGGAAAAAGAAAATCCTCTGCTATACCTTTAAAAGCTGATCAGTGTGAAATGTCATAATTCTGTATTGTAACGTAAATAACTTAATGTAAATAGTTTTAAAATGACTTTATACTTGCCTGTGTTCTGTTGTTTCACTTTCTCTTTATAGGGGCGTTGTGTCCAGGACAGTTTAAAGTCAGAGATGTATGAAGACAGAGCAGACTGCAGCTAAAATTCATCAATACACAAATTGATTTATTCACATTCAACACACTTACAGTATCACATCTCTCTTTTAATAACACATTTATTTTTTTTGTATTTAAAGACCCTCTCACTGTTTTTCGAACCTGAGAGAGGATTTTATCACTCAGAGCCGCTGCATCAACATTGGAGAGAAATTTCAGTCTCAAAATGTTTTTTTTTAAAACACCTAAAACACAGCAAACACAATATCAACTATCATATACATATTCAAGCAAAACTTTACAAGAGAGTAAAACAAATAAAAAAATGAAAAGCAGACCATTTATGGAAAATCTCATCTAACTGTAGAGAATTATGTATCAGAAATTACGTTTTCCATAGACCTCCATCTCACACACAGTGAGATGACCAGGTCCAGGTATGATCACATTCACATAACGGCCCTCCATTCCATCACACGAAAAACTGAAGGTACTGGTACTGCCAGTGACACCAGATATTACAGCACAACTAGACAAAGAGAAAATCAATCAATCTCTGCAAGTCTTTAAGTAAATCAATATGTATGCATTAAGGTACGAGAAGCTGTGCTGTATCGTGAATAAGTATTGTTACTTATTCATGATACAGCACTTGCCTCGAGTCTTATTGCTTTTTAAAAAATTGGTTACCACACAATAGTAGATTAAAAAAAATATTAGTGCAACTTTCATGAAGTTAAATCAATAAAAGCATTCCTTCTGCTAGAAAAAAATAGTCCCTGACCGTAAACAACAACGTTCCAATGTGTAATATGCATGAAAGCTCAAATAAAAACAACAAACCATTCTCAAACTGACACGTGTGGTTGCTAAGGGCTCAGTGATACATAGAACCTTTGAGTGAAGCGGTCATAGCCGTGTTTTATTGTGAATAAATTGACTACATTTTTGGCTGCCAGATGTCACAATTAAACAATAACAAAGGTGTAGCTTGAAGAAGTTGTATATAGGGGTGTGCCATGGAGTCAGTATTTGTATCTGTATCAATCTCAAAATGATTTGTTTTGTATTCTGATGGAACCAGGAGTGGGTGGGGCTTCAACCGGAAGTGTATCAAATTAAATGAAATTTAATAATATAATATATTTAAAAAATAACTGTTAACATAACTGTAAATAGCTATCTAATAATGACAATACAAAATTTTAATTAATAAGACAAATAAATTGATTCTTCTTGTTACTAATATATATAATGTGCCATGCAGCACTGTATTGTAACGCATTAAAATAACAAACATGAGAATGCTGTACATCACCTAAAAATGTTTATTGTGTCTGTAAGCACAGTTAGCATGTGTGAGCCATAAAAAGGATCTTTATTTGTACGTTTTCGGGTGAGTGCGCAACCTCGATAAATAGACATACACAGAATTACAGTTTAAAAATATCTGTTCACAAAAGCAAATTTTAACTCGTTCCCTGCCAGCCCTTTTTGTTTTTAAAGTTGCCAGCTAGTATTTTTTGTGATTTTCACAAAAGTTTCACAAAATGCCTTCCAGGAAAATTTTCTTTCATAAATATATAAACATACAAATATATCAATTTAAATAACAGACCCTCTGCTTTCAAACAAACAAAACTGGATTTTTTTTCTTCCTATCTTCATTTGTTCTCTTTTTATAACCTCTCTAATATGGGTAGGTTTCTTCAAAAATACAAATTTTTTCTCAATACACATATTTCAAATGAGGTTATTCACATGAAATGTTCACCAGACATCCGTATTAACTCAAGAAATCCACAAATAAAAAGAACTCAACTCAACAACATTAAAGTCCATAAATAAATTTTGGACTGCCCTTAAGAGTTTAAACACCAACATAAATACACATCATTCATCATTCGTCCAAGTGATAAAAACGGAGTGCTCTGTTGTTGACTCCCTACATAAGAAGCCAAAAACTTTATTAATCGTGCACTTTTTGGTTAAACTACTTTGCACACTGTTTACATTGATGGACAGCAACATGATACACTGCAATACCGGTCATCCCTCTGGGGTCCGCCCATTTAGGGACACTGGCAGAGGATCTGACATGCTCTTACATTTGGCCTTTTTTCAGATGCTTTTAAACATAATAATGGCAAAAGTCTCATACCACTGTGTTCAGAACAAACTGGGCTACAATATTATATGAGCTACATGTATGTACATGTTTGTATTTTTGAGAGAATAATGTTTATGCGTAGTTTTTAAAATAGCAAACTTTTTAAGTCACTGATAGAAGTCCACAAAACCCATACTAAACATGTTCTCACCATACTTTTTAAAACAGAATCTTTTAGTCTAGAGTTTTTTTCTTTAAAATGATGTGAAAATCATTCTGCCTACTCATTCACATAAAACAATATATTGATTTAGAAATTGTAAGACACTTTTTGTTTAGAGGGGCCGTATGCGAGAAGGATTGATTGATAGCTGAGGAAACAAAAGGGTAACACTTTATTTTGATAGTCCACTTTAGACATTTTACTAATTATAAGTAACTTTGCAACTACTTATCAACTACCAATATTTAGAGAATTAGTAGACTGTCTGCTTAATATCTACTAACACTTTATTGTGATGATATCTCAACTGACATTCAACTGACTATAAGTATCTTTGCAGGTGCATGTCAACTTATTCCACTAACCCAAACCTCTTCCCTAACCCCAACCCTTACAGTCTACTAATACACTAATGAGAGTTTTTTGACGTATTGTTGCAAATAATTGAAAGTTAGTTGACAAGTAGTTGCAAAGTTATTTATAGTTAGTAGAATGTCTAAAGTGGACTATCAAAATAAAGTGTAACCAACAAGGGACTTGCATAATGAGCTGCATAATGAGCCTTTAGGCAGGAATGTGAGAGAGAACTACAGTGAAGAATGTGAGGACAAAATAAATGAATACATGTTAGTTTGTGGTTAATTAAGAAGTTAACAATATAATCAAATAAAAAAATGAAGGTCAGTAGGACAGTTTTAGTTTATTTTGAAACAAACCCTATTCAAAAACTTAACGTGTATAAGAAACTGATAAACAACAGAGCTGCTCATGTGGCTCATGTTACCATATAACTTTGTCCAAAAAGTGTGAATATGTTTTTCAACTTCATAGTTTTGTACTGATGAGGGGGATGCCGACCTGTAAGAGAGTTATAAACAGCTATTAGCAAAAATTGTCCACAGAAATACCACATACGCTTAATGTTACATACATAACTGATGGTTACATATCACTGATAGCACTACATTCATTCAGATAAACTATCATGTACATAAACTAAATTCAGAACATCTCAGATAAATATCTGCAGTGATAAGTTTTATAAAAAGCTGTTTTCAGATGACTGTTTTCAGATGCCCATCGACTGATCGTCTAGCTTCTGTTTTTAACAATGTTTTAATGCGTTTCTGTAAGCGTCCATGTGCATGAGTACTCGTGTCTCTGTGTAAACAACGCGGCGCTCGTAAAAAAACGATGTCACGTGTAAAGCGCAATGTATGGAATTGTGTTGCATGTAAACAATATATGGAATCATATTACAGCACACACTTAAAAGATCCTGCAGTGCAGCCTTACTGAAAGTTGCCAAGAAGGATATGAAAGTGAATGACTGTGTCTAACACTGTACGGCATGTAACAGATATCCGCCATTACGTAAGTTCACGCATCCTCGTTTGTAAACAATGCGAAAGTTTTACAATCCAAAGCATGCAGTCTGCTGAGGTCGCTTTTGTAGGCTAAACTGAACAAGCCATAAGCATATTACATGATAGCAAATATAAATGAGGATAAATAAGTTACTTACTTCAGGGATATTATCCTCCTCCAGTGTGTCTTCCATTGTTCTTCTTCTTAGGTAACGTTAAAGATAAACTCTTCTCTTTTTCAATATCCAGACATAAATTAAGATCTTCCTCACGTGTATGTATAAAGTTTATCATCCAAACATGCGGTAAAGTCTTTAAATCTGATAAAACTCAACGCTTTGTTTGTCATTGTTTAAACTGTTCTTCTGTTCATTACCATGTCAACAGTGGGTACCGCCTGTGGGCGTGACCACATTAGAGATAATGAAGTCAGCCAGGAAAAAAACTGTACTCCCTTTACTTCAATACAGATTATATAAACAGGCAATATTTGTTTTCGACTATAATTAGCTTGTTTAAAACTATCCCACATGGAAAGAACCTATATGTGGATATATGTGCAAATATGAAACCTATATGCAGCTTATATGCACATATATGCTGCACATATACAGTATATATGCCCATATATGATAAAATATATGCTTGTCATGAATATGACTTCCACTTCTCTCTCTAATCACCATCAGAGGGAGCCATCACTCCTATATTAAAGAATTGTCATGATTACTCCATTTCCCATAAGCCCACATCCTTAGACACTGATTCATGCTCCACCTGATTGTCATTTCACACACCAAATAAGTCCCAGCATTCTCATCATTCTTTGCGAAGTCTTGATTTGTCTCTACAGTCACTACTGAGCGTTTGTATATCTCTTTGTCTACCTTTGTTTGACCTGGATTTGTATTTACCTTTGCCTGTTATCTGCCTGCCACGATCTACAGCCTGTCTTATCACTCTGAGTTTGCCTAGCCCGTATTGGATTGTTTATTGGTGTTTGAACATTGCCTGTCTGACTACGATTGTGTTAATAAACTCTGCACATGGATCCTCATTCTATGAGTGCTTCATTACAATGCTGCATATATGCAAAATTGAGGTGCATATGCAGGCCATATAGGTCTCCTGTATTGCTTCTTTATATCCACATATAAGCCCTATACATACAAGTTATGTCTCCTATATAGCAGGATCTTGTCATTTTGTAGCTCATATCTCACTTTTAGTTGATAAAACACTTCCGCATAGGATACACTTGTGTATCCTCGCTCATGACTCCTCAGAAATCCCCCTAACTCCTCGTTCCTTGCCTCCTCATGGTGCAATTAAAGAATTGAGATGTCCTACATGATGGTGGAGCTCGATCAGTTTCCGGGTGAGGAGATGAGGAAGCATATTGAAAAGCACCCATTGTCTTCAGCATTTGACATCAAAGTATGATGAAAGCAGCCAGGACTCAAGAGCATCCTCGCGATACTGTGATGTCAGATGCTGATCGGTCTGTGGCGCCACATGAAGTCAAGAGGACAGCAATGATAACCGGATATGACACCATTGACAGGGGATGAAGGAGGGACATTTTAAAGTGTTAAATATGCTAATTTCTATGGATTCAAACATTGCTGAAAACATGTACATACGCATGTGAACAATATATAAAACACTCTGATATTTTGATATTTTCATGCAAACATGTTCATATTGTGCTATTAAACTAATATTATGGAGAACCGTACATGGTATTGTTGTTTCCATTGTTTTCCAATGAGTCTCCGATCCGAATCTCTGCTCCATTGGTTTCCTCAAAATAACCATCTGATCTAGCAGTGATGATTATTGTAATCATCCCATAGTAATCCAAGAGATCCAACCTCCACCATGGTCTAGCTTCAAGTCCGGTACAGGAGCAATAGGCATTAACTGATCCATATCTTATACCATCTATGGCATTTTCAGCTACCCTAGTGTAATATGTTGATGGCTGTATAACCGTTCCTTTACGTGCTATATTCTCTAAAAAAAAAAAATGTTTAAATTAGTGGATCAGTCTGTACAGTATATACATGTGAGGTCATACATTTACATACACCTTAACCTGCTAAATGTTTCTATCATTAAAAAAATGATTGCATGATTTTTTTAATAAGTATCAAGAACAAACTCTAATACTATAATACACACTATAATAGTGTAACTAAATTTACACCAAATAATCCAGTTCTCAAGTTTACATGTAGTACGCTTGATTCTGTGCAATATTAACCAGAGAATCAATGTTTGTTTTTATGGTTTGTATCTGCTCTGAGACATTCAACTGCCCACTGGTCTTCAGAAAAACCCTCAACACAACCCATATTAATGATATATAATGACAGCATGTTAAAAATGTCACAATCGCGAGTAGTACAGTTTTGAAAATGAACGTTAAGTGTTGTTTTAATGACATGTTTGTGCATGGTCATTGACTTCCATTCTGAGGCAGTCAAGAGACGCTTCTAAACGAGTCAAAAACTCAAGACACGACCCATTGTCAAAATTTCAGTGTCCATCACTGTAGTTCATCCAAAACAAACCAAAAATGAGACTCAAAGTGTTAAATACCATAATTATCCTTTAATCTTCATATTTAAAAGTGTTTTTGTGCTGCTGCGCATTCATGTATGTGATGAGGAAACCCGCATTGTCGTCCCATTTGTAGGCGCATATTACTAATGCGCTCTTTAAATAACAAAACACATACTGTATTGTGCCATTGACTTTAGACTTTAGAGCTGGTTTTTGTTGGTCAGTGGCATAGTCTATTTTAGTTGCCTCAAAATACAAACGCCCAACAATGCGCCAAACACACCTCGATTTCAGACCAGAACGCCCATGGGCGCAAAAGGGGGAGCAAACGCATTTGCTATTTAAACAACGTGGCGCTTAACGTGAAAATGATAATTGCACAGGGTGGAAACTAGCAAAAGAAACTTGTGTCGTGCATTGCGCAGGGTGTAAGATAGAGCCCATAGAGTTATATCACACGAATCCAAGAACGATATCGCTTTTATACAATCATTTGATGGCACAAGTTTGAAAAAAGATAACTAGAAAACAACAACAGAGTAACACACGATAACCCGGATGTTGCAACACATTTTGATAGGTACAGTTTAATATTTCACAAAATTAAATATAATTATGTCTTTTAATAACATATATGACATTAGGTGTGTTCGAGATCTTCCGGCGCTGCGCAGACCGATCGGCGAGGTTTGCCGCTTGCAGTCGAGGGAGGAACTGAAGACGGAGCCATCAAGCCGGACACCTGCTGCTTGCCGTAGTGACGTGTGCCCCGTGTTTCCTTGTTTTTAATCGCAAATGAAGTCAATTAGATGCTAAATTTGATAAAAACAAACCTTTTAATAAAAAGTTGCAACCAGAAACATTTTATATCGAATATTTTAATTGCTGCTTATACTGTATACCCGAAAATAACGGGAAACAAGCCTATATTATTAAAATACCAATAGAGTTTGGAATTTTCATTTTTATTTTATTACACGATACAATATAACATATTTAAGCATATTAAAGTGTTTTTCCTGTTTTAAAACATGAATTTATAATGTTTATTAGTGGTGTAAGAATTTTGATTGATCCTGACCAAAAGGTCAGCCCTTCCTGGGAACACAGCAGGATGCCCGAGAGTGCAGTGTGTGTGCCCTGTAGGTGCCCGAGGCAGCAAGGACATCAAACGAGAACTTTTTTGCAACACAACAAGTTTTCCTCCAGGACTCACGGCAGGGGACCAAGACCCCCAAAACACCCCTCTCGGGAACCAGAACTTTATCTCGAATACAGGAGACTCCCTGGAGAGTTACACTTGATTTTCAAACACCACATCTCCATATGACAACAGGATTCAATGTTAATCTGTGACAATAACTAAGTAAACTTAACCTAATGTTGGGAGACAACTCCTACCTTAGAGATGTTGACCAATCACCCACTGTATGTATATTAGGCAACACCCCTGAATTTTACAACAACCAATCAGTAGCAAACTCCTATATGCTTTGTCTCTCTGGATATTTAAGGGAATGATGTAAAATGGTTCAGGGGGTCTTTCTGTTCATGGAAATTCACCCCCATGATGCTGTATCTTTGATACAGCATCATGTATTTAATTTTACCTTGAGAAATCGGTAACCAGATATTCATCACTTGCCAGGTATGCATTATTCTCATTTGATTATATTTGTTTTCTCGTATTTGAATTGGAATGTGAATTGGCTTCTGAATTATGTTTTACCTACCTGGTTAATAAATTGTTATATTTGATTTTATTCTGTGTTGCTCGGTAAATGTTGACACTGCAAGTAATATCGTTGTATCCGTAGTTACCGTAAAGACTGAAAACAGGCTAGGATCGGCCCAATCCCAGTTAGATAGTGAATAATACATCAGCTGAGGATTTGAGAGATACGATTAGCAATTGGCGTTAGTTTAGGTGTACCTAGAAGCGTGGAGGCTGTGTTTCCGTTTAGAGTAACATTTCTGATTACTCTAAATAGGGTCAGCCTCAACCTCTGTTTATTTCAATATTATACTATTCATTAACTTTGACTAGAAATAATAATTGTAATAATTAAGTGTCACCTCTAAGGGGACTAAATAAAATATGTTTAAAGTTGAGCACGCAGAGAGCGGCCCCTTAAGCGTAAAGTCCAACCTCTGGCAGCGACCAACACTGATTCGCTTATGATCGTTGACCAGTATATTAATTATGAGGCCCGTACTAGGATCATGTGCGACTGTGAGAACCGAATGAACGAGTGTAATACCAGAGCTTTATCAGAATAAATAAACAAACATCCATCTAAATTCTGTAAGTTTTAAAAGTAATAATCAATCCGATTTGTAATATAATATAAACTAAATCTTTGTCTTTGGAGTCAGATTAGAGATAAATATACCTAAATTACGTAACGCCAAAACGTCATCTGCAAAGCTCCGGAAAAGACCGAACGCGTTATAATCCTTCCCATGCGGTTTGGACTTCGCCATTGGGCCAAACGGATGGATGGGGACATATAATTTTCACCCCCTTACAGTGGAACTAAAGGTTGGATTAAACTTGAAACGCACGTGATCATTGTCATCAGTGAGGCAGCCAATCATGTAAAGCTGTTACGTCATCACAACTCCGTGCAGCCGCTCTGGAGAAGCTGCACCGGCTGAGCTAGCCGGCTACTCTCGAAACGCTCTCGCGGTACTTAAAAACCATATTACACACGCCTGCAGCGCCAGCTGAAGTCGGACAAAATTACTAACCGGAATGCACTGCTTCAAGTCAGCCACCGATCGGTCTGCGCAGCGCCCGATCACACCTTTTATATTTACAAATGATTTAACCAAAGAGTGTGTTCGTGCCATTTGAACATCTTGTCTTTTCTTAAACCGGAACTTAACATGTTTTTCCTCACAGAAGGTCTGCATTCATTATAAATGAGCAAATAAAATATTTTAAATCAATATTTAACGTTCCTTACCTTACTAATGCGGTAAATAGCCGTGTAATAACTGGGATAATGTAGGTTGTAATCGTAAAATAACACACTGTCTGGCCTTATTTCTGCATATGAAGTACTCACCTGTTTCATAGACCTCAACCTCACAGAGAGAGAGAGTACATGTACGTCCAATAACGACCACATTTATATAACGTCCCACCATTACACCACATGAGTAACTGATAGTTTGACCACCTTGAAAACCTGAAGTAACAGCACATCTAGAATGAGAGATAATCAGTTAATCTCTACAAGTGTTTAAAATGATATCTATAAACTGATGTCATGAATAACTTTACATGGGATTGTTGATTCCATTGTTTTCAGTGGAGTTTCCAATACGAATCTCTGCTCCATTGGTTTCCCCAGCACAACAGTCTGATCTAGCAGTGATGACTACTGTACTAATCCTATAATAATCCAAGAGATCCAACCTCCACCATGGATTCAATACATTTCCAGTAACAGAGCAGTATGCAGCTGTACCTGATCTATATCTTTTACCATCTATGGCGTATTGAGCTATCCATGGGTAAAATGTGGCTGACTGTGTAACCGTTCCTCTACGTGCTAAATTCTCTAGAAAAAAAATCATCAAAGACAGTTGATCAGCCAGTGTGGAGATATAAACACATCTGTGATAAACTACTAATGATATCTGAATCTCATTAACCCTCATGTTCAGAATAAAGTGAACACTTCCCTCCTGTTTCACATTTAAATGTATCCATCTGATACTTTAAATCTAATCTACAAACTATGTTTTATATCAATTTATTATTAACAAGGTATGAAGTTTCACTTAAGTTTTACACACATAATGAATTAATATAGAAGTCAATGTTTAGCAAAAAAAGTTGATATCAATAAACATTAAGAAAGCTCTAAAATAACCGAACACCAGAAGATAATGATTAGAAATTATGTTTTAATCTAACTAAAGACATTTACAACTTTACATCACTTTACATTTGTGTGAAATATCATAAACGTGTTACCTTCTAAACTCTCTGGAATGGAAACAAGAACTGTTGGGAAAAAATAGTTTAATATATTTGATAATATTTGACATCTGAAAAACATTTAAATGAAATTTGTCTTTCATTGTTAACTTTTAAAAAGCAGTGATAAAGATTTGAATAAAGATATACAGCATCTATAAAGTTAAGATATTGTGTTTTAACATCATCATGTGTGTCAGCTGCTGTACTCACCACAAACTAAAATCAGATGAATGCATTTCTCCATCTCTGACTCTATAAAGATCATTAAACAGATGAGAGAGAGAGAGAGAGAGAGAGAGAGAGAGAGAGAGAGAGAGAGAGAGAGAGAGAGTGAGTTGATTTTTCAAAAAAACCTTTAATACAATTCAATTTTCAGAAAATACACAAAACATTAACTTAGTACATCATTCATTAATTTACATTAAAAGTGAGAAATAAAGCTCATCTTCAATAACATAGCACAATGCTTCTCTCTGACACCATTTATCTTCAAAAATTAAAAGACTGTTGATAGATTTATAAAACTGAAAATCAATCATCAACCTTGATCTCACTAATCCACTAAAAACTGCTGCCACATTAAATTCAAAATTCTTTTCAATTTTATCTCTCCTACTCATATAAATTGCCATTTTAGCCTTACCCAATATAAAATTTAATAACTGACATTCTCTCTGCTGTCTTTGTGTAAACTTAAACCACAAATAAAAACTGACATTGAAAAATCTTCATTAAAACAATTAAACAAATTATTAACAACGTCAAACAACTGTTTTAGTCTATCACAATGCATAAAAACATGAAAGACAGTTTCCATTTGGGAGCAAAATGGACATTCCTGACCAACTTCTGGGTTTAACAAAGATATAAAAGCATTAACTGCATTAACAATACAGTGTAAAATCCTCAATTGTAAATCACCTGTTCTTTTTGTTAATGGCGGCTTATAAAGAGATCTCCACTGTGGTTTAACAGCTTAATCCAAACTTAAAACAGAACGCCAAGGAGTATCAACTTTTCCATGCAACATTTTCCTATTAAAATACTTTACACAAGACTTATATAACTTTTCCCCTTTACCTCCTCAAGATCCATATCAATCAAAATTTCTGACTCTAAAAAAAATATCCAGTATATTCCTCTAACTTATGATAACTCCAACTTTGGAAACTCATCTTCAGCATTAGGAATAGATTCCCCCATACAATAGTTTCTTAACATATCAGTTTCCTCCACTGTTAGAAGGGCTTTTAGTCTTTGTATTAACTTAGCTATAACTCGAGTGGATCTAACTCCCACCTGCATTGCTACTTTTTCCACCCCAGCAAAGTTAAGACCTGTCAAGTTAATTAAACTACCAAGTGGTATTACCTTAGCATTGATAAAAGTATCAGTTAAAGAAGCACAAAGACCACTTATGTCTAATCTTGCACCATAGACCAAAGGCTCTTTAAGAAGCCACATATTCTTTGAGGTTTAAAAATATTCCAAAATTTGAAAAGATTCTCGTAGAAAATAGGCAGTTTTTGTGTAAATTATTGTAGTATTCATTAATAACAAATATTTATCCAAATTCATTCCACCAACAGACCTTAAATAGCATTAGTCACTGGACTCCAAATTATATTATCTGGTCCAGTCAAATAGCGTTTCTAAATTGTGTACGGAAAGTTGCAGTTCTGCTTTGAAACTCCACCAGTCCTTGTCCACCTTCATATTTTGGTAAATACAGAACACTGTGATTTACCCAATGCATTTTGTCCCAGAAAAAGTCTAAAAGCATTGATTGGATTTTTGCAAGTAAAAATGCTGGTGGATCAATGCAGGTTATTCAATGAAATAGACAAGATGCAACAAGATTATTAGTATTAAGGCTCCAACACCTGTATGACAATGTTGGTTTGATCCACTTCCATTTGTCCAGATGACCTTTCAACTTCTCAAATGTCCCCTCCCAGTTCATTGATAGAAAGGTTTCATCTCCCAGATGTACTCCCAAATATTTAAAACCATTTCTAGACTATGACAGTCCAACTGGAAGTTTGGGACTTCCAGTTAACCATTTCCCCACCAATACTGCTTCACGTTTGGTCCAATTCATTTTTGCAGCTGAAATGATTTCAAATTCTTTTAAAGTTTTTCATAAAATGTCAACATCAAATTGCCTGTTAATTATTATAACAATGTCAGCAGCATAAGCTGATAACTTGAAAGTTTCCTCACACCCGATTAAAGAAACACCTTTTAAAAATGTTCTTAATCTATGCAAAAGTAGTTCTATCGCCAATGTATATAGCATCCCAGATAATGAGCATCCTTGTCTTACTCCACGCTGAACTTTAAAAGGAGCACATAAGACGCATTAACTTTCAGTATACTCTCAGTGTCACTATATAAAACACTATTTACAAATTTTGGGTTAAAACCAAAAGCATCTAAAGTTTCCCACAAATAATTCTGTTCAACGCAATCAAATGCTTTTTCCTAATCAATAGAAATCAAGCCAAGATCCATCTAATTTATCTTTGACAACTCAATTAAATCTCTTACTAAAAAATATTATCGAATATAGATCTACCTGGCACACGATAGGATTGGTCAGGACTGATGATGTCTTCCAGTACCTTTCCAAGTCTAGTTGCCAAAACCTTCGAAAGAGTTTTATAGTCAGAGCACAGTAACGACACAGGTCTCCAATTTTTTATTTGATTAAGGTCACCTTTCTTGGGGAGAAGAGTAAGGACTGCTCTTCGGCTGTTCAGCGGTAGTAGCCCTCCGGCTAAACTATCACTGAGCATCGCACACATATCCTCCCCTATAACACCCCAAACGCCTTGTAGAACTCAAGGGGATGCCATCTACACCTGAAAATTTACCATTCTCCATACTTTGGAGGGCTTCATACAGTTCTGAGACCGTAACAGCCTTGCAGAAGTTTTTATTGCCGCTTTCAGAAACATCTTCAAAAAAAGTCTTCTTTGTACTCACAACTATAAAGATTTTTATAAAATGTAACTGCTCTTTCACGAATTTCAGTTGGGTTTGACAAAAGAACCCCGTTCTCAGAACGTTATGTTTGAATAAAGCGCTTTTGTCCATTCTTTTTTCCAGACCAAAAAAATACTTGGAAGGAACATCCACCTGCTCTACACCTTGAAAGCGTGACCTGACCTTGCACCTTCTTTCTATATAAATCAGACAAAGCAGTCCTTTTAAAAATAAGTGTCTCCACATGGTCTTGATTTCCAGATGTCTGTATTAAATTTTTAACTTCAATGATATCTTTTTCAAATTTTTTAATAGAATCATGCAAATTCCTAGTGACACTCTAAGTATACTGATTACATAACTGTATTTTTCGAATCTTTCCAAAGTCCCACCATTCTTGTAATGAATTGAAATGATCTTTATCATTTCTAAAATTTTTCCAATAAAGCTCAAAAGCTTCTTTAAACTGTAAATCATCCACCAGTGTCGTATTAAAATGCCAAGCACTGTGTAATTTAACAGAACTTAAAGTTCCCTTTCAATACGGTTCACTTCGCATTGCGTCAGTTAGCTGACGCTATGGGGGGGAACTCCTGTTTACTCCGTGACTGAAGCCTATTGGTTAACGTCTGTACAAAGTACAGTCCAATGACGTTTAAACCCGCGCGCGGGAGGAACGCGTCCCTATATAAGCGCGGTTCAATCGTCAGGAGCTCATTATTTTCTCCTTCAGCGCGAACCTCTCGCTGCTCCGAAGAAAAAGAAGAAGCCTTACCTCGCCGTTGACAAAAGCCCTGCAGCGGAGTCCAGGCCTAGCATCTTCCCCTGCCGTTTTCCGGCTGAGAACCGAAGATAGCAGAGTCCAGGTCTAGCGTCTTCCCCTGCCGCTTTCCGGCCGAGAACCGAAGATAGCCTTCGCTTGCCGTGGTACGAGCCCTGTGCAGCGGACACACGCCTGACGAGGTCTCCCCTGCCGCCGCCCGGTAAGATCAATATTTTTAATATAAAGCTATAAGCTAAAAGAGCAGGCGCTGTTGTAATAGCGTCCAGCACAGCGGCTCGGTGAGCCTCTCTGCTATGAATTTCCTCCGAGCGCGTTACCGGTCTGGCACCTCCCACGCCGGGACCGCGCTTATGCTTTGGTTGTCTTATCCATGTTTCGTGCTCCCCCTGCTGTTCCTCTCTCGCCGGGATGAACACACACCATGAGCCTAGATGGATGCATAGACAAGCACACACGGACTAACCCCCCCTGTGTTCTGTCACACCGCAACCGTTCATGCTTACAGAGTCCCTTCGCTCCTCTCACATTCAGTGGCGAGATCTCTGGCACATATATTAATCCCCCGAGTGCATCGGGTGATACCGTCACGACGCATGGCTGTTCTGTCTGTGTTGCTGCTCCCCTCTGCCGTTCCTCTCTTGTTGAGATGAACAAGCGGGGAACCGTAGACCTGGATAGATGCATACGACAAGCAAACACGGGCGGTCTGCCCCTGTCTCTGTCATAGCACAGCCACTCGTGCTCCACGCTCGCGGAGTCCCTCGCTCCTTTCCCCACAGTGGTGAGGTCTCTTAACGGCTTAGCTAGCACGCGGTATTACGGCTCGCTGCCTCTACATGCAGCTGTCCAGTGTTCAACGATTACAGAGCTTCATGCCCCTCCCCTCCTGGAGCGGCGCGATCTCATTCGTCTGCTCGATAGGGCCGATTCGCCGCTATTAGAGCACCAAGAACACTCATTATAAGAGAGCTTCATGCCCCTCCCCTCCTGGAGCGGCACGATCTCATTCGTCTGCTCGATAAGGCGGACACGCCTCTATTGGAGCGCTAAAACACTTATTATAGAGCTTTACTGGCCTGAGCCGATCTCACTTCAGATAGCTCATTCTTTGTCTGCCTGGTAATTTCTCTCTGGTTTAGACGGAATCAGAGGCAGAACGAATTTGTTTATAATATACTGAGGCCCGAATACCTCCCTTTATTCAGTCCCGTCCTATATCAGTGCGCTGAATATTGGTACATTCTTATATATATACCCGGTTTTTCTGCCCTTTTAATAAACGGCAAAACCGCGGGCCTCACGGCAGACTTCCTCTCTGCGATGGGTTCAGTCTGACATTAAACCACCTAGACATAATACCCTGCTCCGTGAGCCGTTCGGTCACCGTCACTACTGAGGCTTGTGCACCTGAACGGCTGAGCTCTGGTCTCCGCAGCACAGCTGCATCAACAGAGAACGAAACTGTCTGGGAGAAAAGGGGTTATGTCGCGCCTCGGCTGGACTGCCCTGAAATGTTTTCTGTGTGCTGTTTATCCAAACATACTGTGTAATACTGTCGGCTATGCGACCTCACTATAGTGGCGAACGGTATTTAATTCCTCTAAAAAGAGTAATTTCCGTGCTTACTATACTGTGTTTTGACACCCACGGTTGTACGGTGTCTCTAAACACTTTATAGCCTTACTGTCAAGCAATCGGTAATACGCACACACGGCCCGCTGTCCATAATTCTATCGACGCTAGCCGAAAAAACCCCGGTTTGGCCATATACTGTGTATTGACACCCCACGACTGTACGGTGTCTCTAACACCTTTCTGCCAAATTCGCTCGCAGCCCACCTCAGTTTCTCCGCTACGATGCTGATGGCGCAAACGAGCACACGGTCTTACGGCTGTTATTCTCTCTTCCTGGAGGAAGGACAGCCTCAGACTTTTGCATGGCTCCAAGCGTTTGAATCGCGCCCTCTCCGGAAGGCCACTCAAAGGCTTACAGCCAAGCGGTTTATGACATTTTTCGGCCATATAGCTGATTTATATTAGCGGATCCGAAGACGCTCACACCTCCGCTCCAATACTCGGAGATATTAAGGGTAATATCAACCTCAAGTGAGCTTGCTACCCGCCACAATAAGTTTCAAAGCTTAAAGCGCGCGCACAGTCAGACGCGCGCGCACAGTCAGACGCGCGCGGCATCTCGTTTAAGACGGGCACACGTACCCCTCTAACGAGCCTCAGAAAGCTGAATATCGTGGCATTCTGTTCATAAGTCCACTTCAGTTTGACTAAGCAAAGGTCCCGCCCCGAGCTGACGGCCGGGAAGCTTGCTTAAGTTACACACGGCTGCATGAAGTGCTGTCATTACGAGCTAGCCCAGCATTTGCTGTGGGTTGAACACGCTTTACGACGGCAATCAGCCTTCGGCGCGTGGAACGCCGTTTGTCTCATATAAATCACCTTGTACTGTGAATACGGTACATTAAGAGGATGATTTAGCACTGCAGCACTCTCGACCGTGTTATTGTGATAATGCGGTCGGGCAATCTACGGTGGTTTCATTATTTACCGAACCAGACTGAGATCTCGCCCCCTGAACAAGCTGACGAGTCATCTCCTTTATAAACTCATTGCATCGCTTTATAAGCTATGTTCAATCAGAGTGATACACATCTCATGCTTAACTACCAATATTAACCCATTACGATGGGCGTGCGGAGATGGCATTACGTGCCTTATGACACATTGACACAAGCTGCTAGGACCCCTTTCACGAGGCGTCCTTATGCAAAGTCTCATTCTGTCTAGTGACATTTGAAAGTCAAAACCCCCCGCGAATCGCCGGTGGAACACTTTTCTCCTCACTACAGAGGCACGGCGGCTCTCTCCCCTACCTATATCTATGTGGCCGTGATAACAGCGAACCACGCTTTTACGACCGACCATTCATTTAATTCACAAGCCTGTCATCTCTCAGATGCGGACGGCGGCGGTAACAGCGAACCATGCTTTTACGGCTGGCCATTCACTTTATTCATAAGCCTGTCATTTCTCAGATGCGGACGGTGCCCGAGGCACAGCGCTCTGGAACTGTCCAAGGTCCTGTATGATACATACGTCTGACGTACATCAGACGATCAGCTGTTCATCTGCGTCACAGATCACTCACTAGAGCACCTGTCAATACAGGCTATTTATGGATCGTTGACGTTATCACCTCGCGTGACAATTATGCTCACTTGTCTTAGAGCATGGGCATGGTCTTAGAGGTTTCTCATTTGACAATTGTGACACGGCCGGCTGGTCCCCGCCGTCCACGTTGTCAGTTTACAGCTTCGACATCCCTGCTTCGCGCACTACTGAGGTTTGTTGCATTAAAGGTGCGCCCATTAGCTCACCTGTATGCACGATATGGTTTTTAATTATATGCGTCCACCGTGCGCTTAGAGAAGCTCACATGTACACGCTATAACATTTTGGTATACAATAAGATGCGCTTGGGAAAGCTCACCTGTATACACAGCTGTGTTATGCTTTGTGACACATACATTGTTGTTCATCTGTGTACGTTCACGGTGCGTTGGGTGCCCACCGTTACGTTCATCAATCATATCTGTACACATTCACGGCGCGTTGTGTGCACTGATTTATCTATACGCATTCACGGTGCACTGAAGAGTTCACCCGTGTGCGCACAATTTATTATCAGAACACATGACGGCGCGCTCGAGAATCTTGCCGGCCTGTGCATTATAACACTCTGATTCATCTATATGCATTCACGATGTATTCAAGTGTTCACCTGTGCCCGTGCAATTTATAGTCAATACACATTTACGGCGCGCTTGGAAAGCTCACCGATCTGTGCACTCTATAATACTACCTATATGCATCCCGATGCGCTCGAGGGTGCACATGGGTTCACACTATTGTGGTATCTGTATAATCCCACGCTACGAACCGTTCTGCCGCATATTATAGTCAGATCGGCCGTTCGTGAGCTGCGCAGATCACTCACTACGTATGTCTGTTGCTAACAGTGGTTATTTAGATGGATCGTTGAAACCATCGCACTGGCTCACGCCCCTCTATGAGCTATGTCCTATATAGAGCCCACTCTGTGCGAGTTTGGCTTCTTCATGAACTTGGTCTACAGGGGTATCTATATCTATATTTGATATCTGCTACGCGGCCGGCTGGTCTTCGCCGTCTACGTTGTCAGATTGTACAGCTTAGACGTCCCTGCCCTACGAGCGCAGGTTCTCTCGGCTCAATCATGCACGCTCATGCGTTTTATGTGTACACCACGGTGCGCTCAGCGAGCTCACCAACGTGAGTCTGAATTTACTTATCTCGCACAGCCGCGGCGCGCTCGGTACCTCGCCGTCTTGTGCTATGTTATGTGCCCCCGGTGCGTTTAAAACCCCACCGTGTGCGCGTCAACAATTTATACGGTGCTTACACATTTGCTTTTAAAGCTGTGAATATGCCGGGTATAGGGCCACACGCAGTGTCTCTCCGGTAAGGCACTTCAGTACGTTGTGTATGCACGGCGTGATGGGATTACGTTCCCCCATAGCGTCAGCTAACTGACGCAATGCGAAGTGAACCGTATTGAAAGGGAACGCTTAGGTTACTCACGTAACCCCGGTTCCCTGAAATAACGGGAACGAAGCATTGCGTCTCTTGCCGTGCTACAAACGTCTACGCAGCGAGTGTTATTCGGCTGCGCGCTTCAGTCGAATAATAATGAGCTCCTGACGATTGAACCGCGCTTATATAGGGACGCGTTCCTCCCGCGTGCGGGTTCAAACGTCATTGGTCTGTACTTTGTACAGACGTTAACCAATAGGCTTCAGTCACGGAGTAAACAGGAGTTTCCCCCCCCATAGCGTCAGCTAACTGACGCAATGCTTCGTTCCCGTTATTTCAGGGAACCGGGGTTACGTGAGTAACCTAAGCATTAATGTACACACCACCAAGCTATGGTCAGAAAAACCTATTGGAATAATACAACTATTTTTTTTTTTTACTTAGATGCTGCTTAAAACAATAAAATCTATCAAATTGTGCTAGTGACAAAAAATTATCTCGAGCATGTTACCAGGTATATTGTTTAACATTTTTGATAAAATTTCTCCACACATCACATAGCTCATTTGTTTCCATCATTTGTTTAAGTCTCCTTAAGACCCAAGCGGGTCCCTCGGTCGTGTACATTTATGAATACAACTGTCCAACAATACCTCTCGGCTCTTCATACACAAGGTAGGGATGTCAATTTATGCAATTTCCCATATTCGATGATCATTTAAATTAACGATCAATCAATCGAATAATCGTTAACAGTAATAGTGCAATAAGCCTTCACTGCAGTGGCATATAGCCAATGACATAAAAGTGTGCATAAAAACAACAGCTTCCTCACGCAAATTAAATTTTTTTATTTTGTCTAAATAACATGCTAGTGGTATTGTAAAATGAGTCAATGTAGTTGTTGTTTTGATAAAATCATCAATTTAAACTTATCTCTTAATGAAATATAATGACTAATAGACACAGTGTATAACTCCGCCTCACATGGGCACTCTGCAACAGACGCATGAAAGTCCATGTCAAAATAACAGTTTTATTATTATCAAGTGTTATTTATCAAGTTGTTTACCTCGCTTTCCGAGTCGTTGATACACTGTTTGTAATTATATCCAAGAAGCACACGAAGGGCACTTTTCTCGTCGTCACCTCAGCTTAGACCTACTTTCAGCAAAGATGCTTATATTACGGAGATGGCAACCTTGCATTAGCAAACACGCAGCGCCTCAGGCAGTCAATAATGATGATCAGTGATATATGTTGCGGGCATTCAGGGTGTAACGACAGTCAGTTAAAGTTTACATTTGACAGTTTCTTGCCATAATTTAAGATTACATTTTAATCTGTTCATTAAAAAGGGCTTCTGGTCTCCTTCTCTGTATATAGCAGCGTTGCTATGCTATTCTTGCAGGCTTCCCTGAAGAGGGTCTTTGCTTTCAGTATCCTAAACGTATTTGCATTTTCTGCGTCGGACCCTGTCAGATCCACTGCGGATGTAATTTTGTTGCGTTGGCAGCCAGCCAGCCTCGTCTCGCATGACGTTAAAAAGCACATGCGTGTGCTTGGCATCGTTGTGATCATAGCTAGTAGTTTAACTTTTGCGCGCTCACTTAATTTTTTTTTCTCCGACTGTATGTGTTTTGCGCAGGCGCCGCACACACGTGCATGATCTTGTTTTTCAACAATCGTTAAGTTTTATCGAGTAAATTCTTATCGACAATTAATCGAAGATCGATTAATTGTTAACAACCCTAACACAGGGCTCTTTCCTCGGCCTAGGATATGACTACTGACAAACACTGTGGACAGCACAGCACAACAATTCTCCACGTGTACTCACTTCAATAAAAACACCCACCGCAATCTTCACAGTGAACTAGGGTCAGTGTCACAGCTTCGGCCCGGGTTCGGAGACCTCACAACAGACGTCCAAATCCTCCGATGTTTGTGCTCAGCGGACTACGTCAAACTCCTCCTTCTCCGCGTCCTCTCTTTTAGATCCACTTGTTACATTCGTTCGACATCTCCAGTTCCTTCAATACACATGACAGGATCACAACAGCACTGTAACAATGAATGGTCTTTCACTTATCTCTGTGTTTTAGTTCAGCCCAATATCCCTCATTCCTTGGCCCAGCCTGTAGATCCAAGTCATACGTCTCCTACAACACACCAATAGCTTCCACCTAAATCCCAGCACACACCGGAACAAAACTTCACCAGACGCGTCTCCTCAGCACCCGCAGTTTTTCCGCTTCGCTCCCCGTGAACGCCGGAACAAACGTGGCTTTTCAACTCCTTCCTTGAAGGCTATTTCTTATCCGCCATTGGCTTCCTTTTCCAGACGCTCGTCTTTACTCTTGGTTTTTCTGGCTTTCCCTCACCCGCCCCCCTTTCATAACAAACCCAGTCGAACTCGACTCCTCTTCCTGCTTCCAAGGCCCAATCGTCGAACGCCACATTCGCTTTGCACACCTGTTACATATTTGTTTTGATTTTCTGCCCGGAGTCGACCGGAACCGGCCAGGTGTTTCATTAAAGTCGGTCCGGGCGGAACTATCTTTGCCATTTTTGTTCCGCCTGTAAAAGTCACTCCGTTACAAATTCCTTAATTTCATCAGCTCCATAGTCAGAATATGTCCAAGTAGTTTGAGAGCAAGTGGAGGCATTAGAGTCAGAAAAATCACTTTCACTACTAACATCATCATCAAGATGTTTTTCCTCATATTCTTTTCCTGCTTTCCTTGCCTGTTTTAACCCGCCCCCTTTCTCATTATTTTTTTCTCTTTAGGGGTGCTTTAAACACAAACTGGTCCATTTCCATTAAAGAGTTTTCATCATGTATGACATTTTCAACAGATAAATCAAAATCAGAACACTGACTCAAACTTGCCTGACTGTCACCCATTAATTCTTCACTATCGACATTGTCACTTTTATTTTCACTCTAATTTTTATTAATTTCATTCTCTGCATTATAAGATGTACTGATGTTTAAGACGGCACTAGTGATATCAATCTTTTTCAATTTTTCATCCACTGTGCTGACTACCGCAATGTTCTGAGCAGAAGTACTTGCTATTGAATTGTTGCTAGGAGTCACTGCAGCTTCTACAGTTTCATCATTTTCCGCTTGTACTGTCATCTCATTTACACTATCGTTCTCTTTAGTGTTATAAGCTTGATTCTCCAGGCATGTGCAAATTAAATGACCGGACCTACCACACCAAAAGCACTTCAACATATCTAAAGTGACAAAAATTGTGTAGTCAAAATCAGGGCTGTTCCAAAAACCCTATTTTTTGAGCTTCGAAGCTCTAGTAGAAATCAAATCGAATATTCGAAGCTTCGGAAGGCGGGGAAAAACATATTTTTATCTTTAATAAAGGCAGGAATCTCTGTGTGTGTGTATGCGTGTGTGTCTGGCTGTCTACAGTTTTATTATGTGGCAGATGTGTTGCTGCGGACCCAAGGGAGTGTAGTGCCTTTATTAAGTGCAATATGGACATGTGACACGTTAAGAATTAATAAACTTTAAAAATACTTCAGAATAGCGCAAGCCGGAAGCAGAGTGCCTGTCACGTGTCCTTCGAGAACAGCATTAGTGAAACAAAACACAAGAGCAATACTTTTAATAAGGTAGCCTAACATTTTTCTAACAAAGAAACATTCCCGTATCAGAAATAAACAGCACAGTAATTACTGACATCGTAAAGGTCTTTACACACCGGGATGTTTTTCGTGCGCGTTTATCGTCGGCGTTTAACGTGTCGTGACTCAACAACGAGCGCCAATGTGAGTGCGCACACCCACGCGTAAAGCGCGAGGCGTTTTCCAGAAAAACGCGTGGGACATGTTTTTTTGGTTAGACGCGGCGCGTTATTAGTTGGCCGACCAATGAGATTAGCGCTTTTGTTCACGTGCCTCAAGCTGTTGAAGTTACATTAAAACACGACTTGGGGGCGCTCAAGCACAAGACGGTCTTGCAAGAGCACACCTTGATACCACGTTGAAGAGGTGAGCAGAGCAGACAAACAAACAAGATGCAGCGAGGAAAGATGAACGTGGAGTTGCTGGTCTCTTTGGTTTCTGAAAACAAAGAGCTGTACGACAAACGAAACAGCGACTATAAAAACATCGACAAGAGGGAGTTGTTATGGATACGAATTGCCGATCAAATAGGATTCGATGGTGAGTTTAATAAATGAGCATTAGTTTTTGGTATCATGTTCATAAGCGTGTAAGTTTTATCCATTAACTTTTGACCATCATGCTTGTTTGCTATAGTGGAGGAGGTTAAACAGAAGTGGAAAAGATTACGTGATACATATATAAGAAAAAAACGTGAGGATGATTGCAAAAGTGGACAGGCCGCTAAAGAAAAGAAGCCATGGAAGTTCATGAAGGTGATGGAGTTCCTCGCGACATCAACTGAGTTTCGAAGGTACGTTATACATATTATAACATTACAATACATAAAGTACACTTCCAAAGTGTATTTAAAGTGCTCTATGTTCGCGCACTACTTTTGTCCTTGATATACTATGGGGTGGTTTTCCAGCCAGGGATTATCTAAACTAGTATTTCCTAATTAAACTGAGGCCTAGTCAAGGTTTAAGCCATGAGTAGGCCTCAGTTTAATTAGGAAATACTAGTTTTTA
Source organism: Misgurnus mizolepis (assembly GCA_025389145.1). Taxonomy (NCBI): domain Eukaryota; kingdom Metazoa; phylum Chordata; class Actinopteri; order Cypriniformes; family Cobitidae; genus Misgurnus; species Misgurnus mizolepis. Next base: position 75,214,041 of record JAIFKI010000001.1, on the reverse strand, counting down.
TCAAACACGCCTTAGTAAATACATTACATGGGTGCATTTTAAGGCAAAAAAAGGGCACTCATGTATTTTAAAATATGTCCGTTAAATTTTGTTTTCAGTTTTGACTGCTCTTAAATTTATTGTAGTCTAGGACCAATTTAAATGACTAAATAAACTATCATATGTGTTTATGCTTTGGGTGGGGACCTAGTAAATGTTAAAAACAGTTAACTCATTACGGCACCATCTATATAAAAGCGTCTATGTAAAATAATCTTAAGAACATCTAAGTGTTCTTCACAGTGCTATTTTGAAACACCATAACTATTACCTAAAATGTGCTATAAATGTATTTTAAAAATGTACTTAGGAACCACTTTTATGACACTTGAACCAGTCTTTGTATGAAAATTGGCTTCAAGTTTAATACAAGTGTTAAGTAAATATATTTTTAAAAATGAGATATGTGAGGGGATTAAAGTTCATATTCATGGGAGCGGTTTTCCGGACAGGGATTAGACTAGTCCTAGACTAAAAGAAATGTAAGAGCTCTCCAAACTGAAAACAACTTGGACTGACATATCATAAAATACATCAGTGCCATTTGTTTTGCCTAAAAAAGCACACAAGTAATGTTTTTAGTAAGGTATGTTTGTTATAACTAGTTATATTTTCTAATTAAACTAAAGTCTGGTCCTGTTTTAAGCTAATTCCTGTCTGGGAAAACACACCATGATGTAATTTATAGGATATTAAGTGAAATAATATAGCTGCAAAGCAGCGATGCCGGGGTCAAGCCAAAAAGGGCACAGAATGAAGTATCAATAATGACTGTCTTGATTTTAAATCTAAGTTTTCAGTAGATTAAGGCAAAAATTGCAATTTTTCAAATCTTCTTTATCTTGGTGGCGCTGCACTGAAACAATAGATGGTGCCGCGGGTCATGATTGTGATGACACCCACCAAATTTTATATACATATGATTAAGCAATGTTGAGATATAGCCTCAAATGACTTGACCACTGGGGGCACTGCACCAAAACAATTGATGGTGCCTCAGGTCATAATTGTGATGACACCCACCAAATATGGTGTACACACAATAAAGCGATCTGGAGATAAAGCCTCAAAACTCTTAACCACTAGGGGGCACTGAAAAGTTTACAAGGGCTTTCAAAAAAATGCTGATGAAATAGGTGGCTCTGTGACAAATTATTCCATGCACCCTCAGTTCATGACATTTACAAGTTGTGAAACATTCACCTATTCATGCACTGTCAGCCATGCGAGAGCCATCCAGCTCATCAGGAGCAGTTGGGGTTCTCAATGATACCTCAACACTTGGTCAGGTGGAGCTGGGGTTTGAACCACCAACCTTCCGATTTGTAGACAACCTACACTAACCACTGAACCACTGGAAATACGCACATTAATATGCAAAACTTTTGCAAAGATATAGCCTCAAATCCATTCCGGCGTGCTCGTCATAATATTTGTTGATGCGCTATACAATAACTGATTGGTCTATCAAAATCTTTTTATGACTTTTTGTCTAGAGTCTAGATTGTGTGTACCAAATCCAAGCCAATCAAATGAACGCTGTAGGAGGAGTTTGAAAAAGTTGGTATGCTTTGTAATTGAAAATGGCCATCCGAAAACATTTTGGTATCGTTTGACTCGGCATGCCTCAAGGAATCTAACAATAGCAATTTCATGATTTTAGACTCAATTTTGCAGTATAAAAACAAAAACAGTCACTTTTCAAATCTCATGACCACTAGGTGGCCATGTGACAAACCGCTCCATGCACCCTCTGTTCATGACTTTGATGACATATAACAGTTGGGGTTAGATGTCTCACTCATGGACACCTCAACACTTGGTCAGGTGGAGCTGGGGTTTGAACCACCAACCTTCCGATTTGTAGACAACCTTCACTAACCACTGAACCACTGGCAATGCACACATTAATGTGCAAAACTTTTGCGAAGATATAGCCACAAATCCATAATTTTAATATCAAGCTAGCATTAGATATAAGCAAAAATAGCAATTTTTCAAATCTCGTGAACACTATGTGGCACTGTGACGAAACTGTGCATGCACCCTCATGTCATGACTGCCATCAAAACTACTTTGGCAAAGATACAGCCTCAAATCCGTTTGTTCGCGCTCTACGTAAAATGTTATGACGCGGTATACGGAAACGGATCGGCGAATAGACACGAATTCCATAACTTTTTTCCATGAGTGTCTCTAGATGCTAAACACCCATTCTTTACGCAAATTGGACAAAAGCTCTAGGACGAGTTCGAAAAAGTAGGTTTTACAAACAATTCATTCAAAATATCGAAATAATTAGCATGACGGAAATGATGTCATATGGTGCAATCGAATTGGCATGAGCCAAGGAATCAGAAGAAACAAGAATTGCATTTCTATGACGTACGGGTCAGCAGTTATAACCAAAAATGTAAGTGAAAATTTGGACTGTTGGTGGCGCTATCGGGTTTCACATAGAAACTCCAAATTTGGTGTGGGGACTATTTGGAATGTCCTCTTTGAGTGTGCCAAATTTCATAACTTTCCGACAAAAAAAGTTAAAAATCAAAATGGCCGACCCCCAAAATGGCCGACCGAAAACCTTTTGGTATCGTTTGACTCGGCATGCCTCAAGGAATCTAACAATAGCACTTTTATAATTTTAGACTCAAGTTTGCAGTAGTTATAAGCAAAAATAGCCATTTTTCAAATCTCGTGAACACTAGGTGGCACTGTGACGAAACTGGGCATGGACCCTCAGGTCGTGACTGCCATCAAAACTACCAAGTTTCGTATGAATACGCTTAACTTTGGTAAAGATACAGCCTCAAATCCGTTTTTTCGAGCTCTACGTAAAATTCATTGACGCATTATACGGTAACGGATTGGTGAATCAACACGAATTCCATGACTTTTTGCCATGAGTGTCTCTAGATGCTACACACCCATTCTTTACGCAAATTGGACAAAAGCTCTAGGACGAGTTCGAAAAAGTAGGTTTTACAAACAATTCAAAATATCGAAATAATTAGCATAACGGAAATGACGTCATATGGTGCAATCGAATCGGCATGAGCCAAGGAATCAGAAGAAACAAGAATTGCGTTTCTATGACGTACGGGTCAGCAGTTATAACCAAAAATGTAAGTGAAAATTTGGACTGTTGGTGGCGCTATTGGGTTTGACATAGACACTCCAAATTTGGTGTGGTGACTATTTGGAATGTCCTCTATGAGTGTGCCAAATTTCATAACTTTCCTACGTACGGTTCTATGGGCTGCCATAGACGCAATGGCGGAAGAAGAAGAATAATAGATAATAATAATAATAATAATAATAATAAGAAAACTAACAATCCCAATAGGGGTCTCGCCCATTCTGGGCTTGACCCCTAACAATCCCAATAGGGGTCTCGCCCATTCTGGGCTTGACCCCTAATTAGTGTGCCAAAATATAGCACTAAAGTATATTATGGAAGTGTTCTACTTTTTTACCTGTGTAGCTGTGTGGGCTTAACGATATGTAATGGATTGCCAATAATCTTCCTGACATGTTCACTTTATACCGTCTGATCATACCTGGTCCCATATTTTATTTTGTGTATGGGTAACCTCATCTTCATTTATTTTCCCAGATGTATGGTACATAAGAACACCATGAATCTAAGCTAGACTTGTTATCAAACATTGACCTTAGGAGTATTTGTTTGGATGGATAGTGTGGTATGGGCCACAGTGTGAAAGACTGATGTAAACTTAATTTCTCTTTACAGTGTTCACAGCAATGTTTCTGATGTAAACATGGGTGGAGTGGAGGTACAAAATGATGTGAGTGACGGTGAGGAGGCACCAGCAAGTACATGTTCCAGCTCATCTATCGCCGGCACTTCAACAGGATCATCCATTGCCAGCTCACCTAGAGAATCATACAGCACCAGCAGGTCGAAAGTAACGAAAAGAAAACTGTCCGAGACACCAGACTTCTTGGAGAGGTACCTCCTATCCAAGGAATCCAGAGAAAGAGAGAAGGAGGAACGAAAAAGAGAGAGGAGGAACGAAAAAGAGAGAATGAGGAGCACAAAAGAGAGAAAGAGGAGCGCAGAGATCAACGAAAAGAGCAACTAAAAGATGACAATTATTTATTTGCTCTTGGCTTGGTACCCACACTTAGAAGGTTGTCTCCAGCACAACAGTCTTCGGTCAAACTGAAGATACATCAGCTGTTGCATGATGCTGAGTTTGGCCAGTCATCTTCCTTATTTTCGAATCAGTCGCCTGTGTCGTACCATCAGGTCACCCCTCAGACCCCAACAAACTATGGCCACTCTGCTAGTACTTGGCCACACTGTTAAATGGTTATTTTACACATTTTTTTGTTTTTTTATTTTTTATTGTTCAAGCATCTGAGATATGTAGTTGAACATGTACATTTCATAGGTTCATTTGCACTACTGTTAACTTGAACTTCTGTCTTTGACTTATTTGCTCAACAGTTTCCGATAATAATCTATTTTCAGGTATATGCCTTTTCATCTATGTTGTTTTATTTACATTTCCTGTAACAATTGCCTGAGTCATCATGTCACCCCTCAGACTCAAACTATGGCCGCTCTGCCAGTTCATGATCACACCGGTTGATGGTTATTTTATACCCTTTAATTTTTTTGTATAGTTTAACATGTATGTTGTTTACATTGTATACATGTTTATTGCACTACCATTCACTTCAACTTCTGTCCTTGTGACTTATGCACTACAGTTTCTGACTACAACTGATTTCATGTACATACCATTTTATCTGATTTCTAATTGTTTTTAATACATTTACCGTACCAGTCGCCTGTGTCCTACCATCAGGTCATACCTCAAATCCCTCAAAATTATGGGTGCTCTGACAGTACTTGTTCATGCCAGTCGATGTGTATTGTATATTTTTTCATTTAAATTACTGTTACTGTTTATACATTCAATATATAGAGTACCAAATGTATATTTAATGTCAATTTGCACAACCGTTCACTTAAACTTCAGTCATTGTGACTTATTTGCACTACAGTGTCTGAATACAAAATCTAATTTCATGTGTATGCCAGTTCAGCTGTATATATATTTTTTTTTGGTTTATACATTCAAGAAATATATTTTAAGATGTCTCCTAAATGTTTATTTGCACTACTTTGGAGTTGCACTACTGTCATTGTGACTTACTTGAACCAGTGTTTCAAACTCCTGTTTTATTTTGCTGTTCGGTGTCTGATTGTATTTGCAAATTGCAGATCATTCAAAAAAATAAATGTTTGATTTTTCAAAAACGATTTGTGCCTAAGTGACATAATTCTAAATAACGTGAAATTGTTTTTTACGTATGTTTTTTTTTTTAACTCTATATTGTAATGGCAACATGCCTAGTTGTTGCATTATTGAATTCATAGTGTTATTAATTTAGTATTTAGGGAACAACACATTATGGTTCCTTGCTATACCCACCCACCCTTATTTCCTCTATAACATGAGTGTATTGTTTAAACACAGAACTTACATTTAGCACAATCACAAAGTAACAAACAATTTGCATAGAAGTTTTAGAAAATGCAAATAGAGCAAACGCTTATAAAAGCATGTGTGAGAAATGCATCTTGAAATGTAATTCGGCTTTTATTCTAAACAGTATGTGGTGGTTTCCGGAACAGGGATTAGACTAGTCGTAGACTGAAATAAAGGTATGACCTGTCCAAACTGAAAACTATCTTAAAATACATCAGTATCCTTTGTTTTGCCTCAAAATGCACATCAGTAATGTTTTTAATACGGCATGTTTGTTAAAACTAGTTATATTTCATCATTAATTAAGGCCTAGTCCTGGTTTAAGCTAGTCCCTGTCAAGGAAACCACCCCTATATGTTATGACCAATTCAACCAATACTTCTTTATCTTCCAAATGCTTTAATTCAAATTGTGTTATTTCAGCCAAAATTATTTATTCTAATGTGGACAGTGGTGATATTTTAAATAATGATTACAGAATCAGATGCAATAGATATGCAAAAATTTATTCAAGTTTGCAGTTGTTTGTGAATAGATCAAGAAAATCCAAATATATATATGCACACATAAGCAGTTTTCAAAATGGGACTTCATGACTATAGCACACATTTACAGCTGGATTTTATCTGTTCTCCAGACCATGATTCACATGGTCATACTGCCAAGCAACTTCTCCTGCTGGTGAGTTAAAATAGTCTTTGTACAGTTCTCTGGTAGCTTGTGCCTCCACAGATGCCCGCTGCCCCCTACAATGTTCAAAACCTTGTAGTGTTTGTTCAAAATCATTGTCTTCTTCTGTGGCATTATCCTGGTCATTTCCTTTTGGGCGTAAGTAGTTGCACAATGCACAAGCAGCTTTGACTATTTTGTCAACAACAGCTGGTTGAACCTGTAAAGTTCTTCTGAAAACTCGAAAGCCTTGGCTAGGATTCCAAAGGCATTTTCAGAGATGCGACGTGCCCGAGACAAACGATAATTGAAAATTCTCTTGTCTGTTGTGAGGCGGCGTCCAGGATATGGCCGGAGGAGATACGGTTTTAGGGGGAAAGCTTCATCCGCCACAATGACGTGCTTAACTTTGCCCAGCTCTGGCGCACCTGGAAGTTCACATGGCGGTGGAACATTCAAAGTTCCATCTCTGAGTGCCTTTCCCATCACAGAATTGGCAAAGATGCCTCCATCACTGTTGCTGCCATAGCTCCCCACATCAACCACCAGGAAGCGGTAATCTGTATCAACTAGGGCCAGCAGTACAATTGAGAACGTACCTTTATAATTAAAGTACAGAGAACCAGAGTTTGCAGGGGCCTGGATTAAAATGTGTTTTCCATCCATAGCCCCCAAACAATTAGGGAAATTCCATCTATCATGGAACCTCCTGGCTGTATTCCTCCATATCTCTTCAGTTGGCACTGGCAAATGTTCATCTTTTAGGCAATGCCAAATTGCATCACAGGTCTCGCTCACTATTAAAACAACTGTGGACACGCCTAGTCGAAAGCTGGATGCAATGGTGCGGTACGAGTCACCGGTGCTTAGAAAACTGAAATAGACATAGACAATGAAAATTTATTTTCAGTTCTCCCACACAACAGAAATTCATTCATGTTTTTACAATATTCATTCAATTGAATAACAATGTACATGAACTCACCGTAGACACACGGATAACCGCTGTTCTGGGTCGACAGGTTTACGGTAGTGTGTTTGTTCCTTTGTCAACGAGGGCGCTAGTTGTTGGAGTAAAGTTTCGAACTCACCCACGGACATTCGAAAATACTCCCGGAAACGATCATGATACATTTTTAACTCTTGTATCAGTCGGTAGAACTCCCCGTGTTCTTCTCTTCTCGCAACAATTGGATGTACCCAATATTTGCGTCTTTTCACTCGTCTTTCCTTATTCAACAGAAGAAGAATAACTTCTTCATCACTATCGCTGGAGCTCGAGCTGCTGCTGGAGCTCGAACTGCTGCTGGAGCTCGAACTGCTAATTAAAAGATCCATGTTTGTTTGCTTGCCCGTTAACCAAAAATCGTATATGAATGGTTATCGACTACACGCGAGTGTAAATACTGGCTCTCTTCTTCTGTGTGCCAAGTGCGTGTCAGAACCGACGCATAACGTCTCGCAGCGCCGCCTTGTGTACCGGCATAAATCTGTTTTGTATTAAGCGCCATCTAACGTCCAGGGGTGAATTTGCACCTCACTCGGCTCAGTGCCAGTAAAAATCGTCTGGGTGTGCAAGCAGAAAAACGTCACGTAAAACGCCAACGATAAACGCGCACGAAAAATGTCCCGGTGTGTCAAGACCTTAAAGGGTAGGCTATTTAAATAAAACAACGAAAATAAATGAACAAACTGTAATAAAACGGTAGCATACTTTCAAAATAAAGTTTATTTATAACACTTACACCATCCAATATGTTTTTTCATCAGTAGAACAATAAAGAAGATAATTTGCAGAAACCCCAGTGCTCCGTCATGCAAGTCAACCGATCCGCACACTTTAAGAGCTAAAGCATATGTATCCAATACAAATGTAATCCCACATAACTCTGTGTGACATATTGACGTCTTGTGAATCAAATCAATCAGTTTTTGCAAGAAACTGAACGTTATTTACAACACTATTAGCGTGAATGCCAAAGCAGGAAGCGCGCTTTACGTTCGAGGCGATCTCTTCCACTGGTGGCGTTTGGTGGCTGTTGGCTAAGGATGTTGGTGTCTCTGCGCCACCTATTGAGCGGGAGTGTGAAGCGAACTTCCTGCTTGGCAAAAGCTCTGCATTAACGCTGTAAAATATGTATATATATATTCGAATCTCAAAACTGAAAATCGAATGTCAACCCACGGAACGAATATTCGAATATTCTGGTCCAGCCTTAGTCAAAATCATCCACTTTGAACTTCAGATTCAGATTAAGCTCAGTTCTATTGTCATTCAAAACCATGTAGGTGAATCGCCTAAACAACACTACATGTTTAATCAAGTCTGATTTAACTCCTATTGCGATCTTTTTCATAGGAGCTACCAGTCTACCAAAGCGTGATAATTATTTAGTCAACACCTCATCTTTAATAAAGGATGTATGTTTGAAATTATTACTTTTTTAGCAGGAGTAGAGAGAGGAAGCACCTGGATAAATGAACCGCGAATGACCACCCCCTTTGCCACAACTTTGTTCATTTTCTCCACGGTGCTTAAAAACAACACAATTGCATTGTTCATTTTTGATGCTGTTTACACACAGTTATATCCCACGACATCTGCAACAGCCAAAGTACGTTCTTTCACACTGCCCACGCAAGCGACTTTAATTCCATGGTGTCGCGTACGCGCTTCTAACACATAACCATGCTGGGTCGCCATCCCAGTAAACTCCTGGTTTTGGCGCCCAGTCTAAACGGCTACTGAAACTATCGTTCGGTTTGGATGTTAACAAACAATATTTAAACCAAAAAAAGAAAAAAGAAAGTTTTGCCACAGCGGGCTTGAAAGAACCATTCACTCACCAAACGCACGCTCCACTCACTCAACAGAGGGAGAGAGAGTTGGGTTATAATGATGATAACATACCCGTGTTGAGTTAGATATAAAGATTTCTCTCCGTCTAATCTCCTTATTCTCTTCTTTACTCTTCAGTCAATCCAATCCATCAGTTTGTCTGCTTGAATTTCAGTCTCCTCCCTCCTCACTACATCACTGATAGTTTCATGAGATCATTTCACATCATTTGACCTCCAGAAAAACATCATCTGTTATTTTAAGTCTTATTTTAAAAACAAATCAGGAACAAATGCAAAACTGCACATTTAAATAAGGACCTGACCCGTTTAAGTGCCAGGCTTGATTTCTACACCTAATGGAGAAGATCATCAGTTGTCTGTATGGTTGTTTATTCATGTGAAAATTACAAAACAACCTTCAAACATACATAAAAATACAATTCATGGTGTAGAACCAGTACAGTAGTAATATAACTAATAAACGTAAGTATATTAAAAGCAGGGTTGAACAGTATTAGATAAATGTTTTGAAAAAAAACAATTTTGTGTTTTGTATTTTAAACAACTGTAATTTGTATTTAAAAACACTGAAAATGAGTATTATTGTATTTTCACAACACATACAGACACGATCCACTTTCCCAACCCATCATTCATGCACGTGAGCTCAGCAACTTTTTTAAAGGGATGGTTCACCCAAAAATGAAAATTCTGTCATTATTTACTCACTCTCATGTTGTTACAAACCTGTACAAATTTCTGTGTTCTGATAAACCAAAGGAAGATATTTCGAGAAATGTTTGTAACCAAACCATCTGTGGACCCCATTTCACTTCCATAGTATTATTTTTTCCTATTGGATATGGATTGTTACGTTAACATACGGACATTTATTCAGCCTGCTGTTCTGTGTGCTATTGTTCAGTTGAATAACTTGCCTTTCCAGAAAAATGTCTGTTCTTCGGCTTGGACTTTGTGAAATCATTTTATAAATAAATGCGACATTGTCCTTTGCGACTTATGATAAAACGGTTAATCGGTTGTTTTTATGAACTAGCTTCAGATGTGTTAAAAGCAGCATGTTAGGGCTGGGTGATATGACAATACATATCGTAGCGTTGATATGAAGTGTGAATTAATTTGTTTACATAGATAGGTCTATCGGGGTAAACGATATCCATGCATCTTACTGTGGCCAGGAATTATTGTAATGAAAAGAAGCATGGAGGCAAATGACTAATACCATGTGATGTGCTTTGTGTTATTATAAGTGCAGTATGCAGTGAAAGGAAATTCAAATTCACACATTTGCAGGCAATTTTTTGTGTGCACGCTCTGATGGACTGTCACGCTGACAACACTTTTGACTCCAAGGCCCTTTTACACGAGACACTGGAAGAGGTGGAATTGGTGCGCAGCTGCCGTTTCTCTTGGAGATGAAGCGTTTTGTTTAAACTTTCCCCTGGCCAAGCACTGGATGACCAATTTCACATGTATTCTGTCTCGTTTCAAAATACAAAATACTGTATTTGAATTTAAATAAATTTTCCCAGTATTTTTATTTTAAATACATTTCCATGTATTCATGCCCATCTCTGAATAAAGGGAGCCCATATCAGAGCAGCACACACTGACACTCTTTGGCTTCTCAATACTGAATCAGGTAAAGTTCATCAGCCCTGTTTATTCTGTGGTGCATTGAAGACACTTCTCTCAATTGATTTAAATGACACAAGTAAACACGACTGATTTTGACTGAGGAAATACAGAAGAGAAAGATTCAGCATGCAAATGAACACAAAAATGTAACAATTTAGCGAGTAAATCATAAAGACAGATGGCAGACGACCTTGAATAACCTTACTATACTTTGAATAAAATAGTGAGATTGATACTCTTGGTGTTGTTGCAGTAAGTGCTGTGTGTGCAATTCAAATCTAAGAAATGCAAACTGCGTGGAAAAGAAAACAGCTGTCACCACTCAAACATCTTCAAAGAACTCTGTGGTAATTTTCTCTAAAGCCAATCAACTGAATGCTGCAAAACAAACTTCATTGGTTAGCAGGCATGTACTGGCCATCGGGACAACCATGAGATTCTCCTTTCCTATCCTTTATAGGTCAGTGGACATTGTAAAAGTCATTAAATCTAATTATATTACTTCCTGTCTTAGTCAAACTTCATATCTTTGCATCTCTCACTGGACAAAAGAAGCTAATGCATGCTGCAAGACTGACAAGTAAACAAGCGTGTTGATTGCATGGCGTATGTATGTCACACTGGCCAATCAGGATCAAATTATTACAAACATCTGCATTCGACTTCATGCATCGCTGCACAAAGTGATCGATGTACGGCATTAGTGTACTGCAAAAACTATTCAAAAGCTGTCCTCTCTGGTATCTTCCACTGGTTAGTCTGCAAGGAGTCAAAAACAGCAATTTACTGAAATCAACTGACAAATCTAACAAAATCTCTGAACGTAATAATGAAGAAGTGGAGAAAAATAAAAAGCCAAGCACTCGAGAAAAAGAACTCCATATGTTAAAAAAACTATATTTTTTCCTAGATGTAGGTAATGATGTGCTAAAGCACTTATAAATCCTGTTTAACTGTGTGGGCCCTGTAGAGTACCGCAGGGATCAGTTTTAGGTCCTATCCTGTTCTTGTTATACATGTTACCTCTAGGAGACATCATCAGGAAGCTCAACATAAGTTTTCACTGCTATGCTGATGATACCCAGCTGTGACAAAGTGAACACCAGCGGTTTACCTTTGATGTGGGTAAGTCCCAAAAATAAAGAAAAAATCCCCAAAACAATAATGATTGCTCAGACCGCAACTGTATCTTGTACAAAGTGAAGTTTATTAACAGTGAATCAGGAGAAAAACCAAGGTGCGATATTTATATTTACAAGTGCCGAAAAGAAAACCCAAAATACCAAAATAAATGAAACAAAACAAGTGACGAAAAATATCCACAAGTAAATATTCACAATATATCAACAGCAACTTCCTTCTCCACCACCACTCACTCCAGTCGACTTGGTTAACACAGGGCCGGTTTTTGCTATGAGCAATGTGCGCGAAAGCCCAGGGCGCAATCTCTGCCCTAAACATTTTTTTTTATATCAAAACAGTTTTGTAGACTACCGCTCATTTCCATGTCAAGTTAGTGTTGAGATACACAGGTTGTGTGCGTGTCAGAAGAGGCACGGGGGAGGGGGGAGGGGAATCAACTTGCGACTGCAAGTCCCTCGCTCGCCTTAAGGGGGGCGAGCGAGGGATTGACTAATCCCAGGCCAGAGGCCACACGACACAAACTGCTGCGTCTGCTTCCAAATAAATTGCATTTTTCATTCCTAAAATTAACATAGACCCATATACCTACGAACATGTAATTTATTGGGTTATGTGAAAAAAAGTATAGTCATCCACGTGACTCACGTCACGTGACTCCGGTTGATTGACGTGCGAACGGACGTTGTTGTTGGCAAAATGTAATGCAAAGGAAATGATGTTGAGTATTCATCATCATGGATCAAATTAAAAGACCAAAATAAGCCATCAGTTGCCCAGTTACGAAAAAGAAGACAAGAAGATGAGGAGAAACGGTCAAAAGATAAAGGTATGCCGATTTCTATGAGTGACAAAGTGAGTGACAGTAGGAAACAGGCTATTTATATTAGCCTCGGTCTCTTGCTAATTTGTTGCTATTAGCCACAGAATACGACTGTATTTGGTTTTAGTTTTGCTGAACTAGCAACTATTAGAATTGAGGCATCATGTCATGCAACTAAATTCACCCATATGCAACAGTTTGTGTGTGCAACACAAAAAGTGCAAATTCAAACACACCTCCTGACTTTATAATTTTTTATTGCTTTACGCTGTATGTAACTTCTAATATACATTGACATGGCATTTTGTAAGCTACATGTCAGGAAATGAACTCAGAGTCAAGTGCAAGTTTAACAATTTATTTAGAAAAAAAGGAGAAAGAGAGCTGGAGAGCAAAGTCACTGGTAGATCCACACACGGCACACAATAATCCAGTACAGATCCGAAGGGAGAGAGAGAGCCACCCACGCACTCCGTCGAGAACACCAGCACAGTCACCACACGCAACAGAGGGATGATACGCGCCGCCCTGAAGGTGGATGACAGGCGGAGATGGAAGATGGTAATCCAAGTTCTCAGACGGGTAATCCACTGTGAAATCCTGATGTAGAAGAGCCACCCGGAAACCACTGGTCATCGCCTAAAAACGAAGCGAACCAGCGGTCCCGAGAAACAACAGTCGTTAGAGTTAATGTAATCCACAATGGTAAAAGGTGTACTCCACTCACGGGTGATGATGCAAACCGGAGAGAAACAGAGACAGCTGGTATACCGCCTAAAAACAAAGCGAACCAGCTGTACCGAGAGACAAACAAAGTCAATGATATCCAGTAATCCTCAAGCGAGCGGTCCGGGCGAAAACGAGTCCCCGAACGCCGAAAACCAAACCTGGGGTAACAAGAGGAAGAGACAGAGAGCGACTGACAAGACAAGGCAGGGTAGCAGGACTGTGATAAAACAATGAGCGAGCAACGAAGGACAGGACTACGTGCAATATAAAGGAAAAGGTAAACGAGACACCACCGGTGAACAATTACTGAAACAAGGGGGCGGAGTTAGACACACGAGGAACCGGCACCACAGGTAAACAACACACACATACAGATCACACAGCCATCGATCACCTAGCAGTCATGACAGTAGCCCCCCCTCCACGACCGGCACCAGACGGACCGGGAGACTCACCCTGTCGCCGACGGAGGTCCTCGATCAGCCCAGGATCCAGCAAATCCCGACCCGGAACCCAGCTCCTCTCATCAGGACCGAATCCTTCCCAATCCACTAAATACTGAAATTCTCTGCCCCTGCGGAGGGAGTCTAGTAACCTCTTAACAGTATAGACAGGGGCACCATCCACTAGACGAGGGGCGGGGGGATTAGGGGCAGAGACAGGAGGGTTATAGCGAGCAAACATCACAGGTTTAACCTTGGATACATAGAAAACAGGGTGACCCCGACCAAGAGAAAGGGGTAACTTAAGCTTTATCGTCACCGGATTAATGACCTTAGAAATACTGTATGGCCCAATGAATCTCGGAGCCAGCTTACGAGAAGGCTCACGGAGAGACAGATCCTTGGTAGAAAGCCATACCTTTTGACCACAAACGTAACGGGGTGGAGGTCGCCGATGACGATCAGCTGCAGCTTTGGTTCGTCTGGAATTAGATAATAACAGTGTTGTAAGAATTTTGATTGATCCTGACCAAAAGGTCAGCCCTTCCTGGGAACACAGCATGGATGCCCGAGAGTGCAGTGTGTGTGCCCTGTAGGTGCCCGAGGCAGCAAGGACATCAAAAGAGAACTTTTGCAACACAACAACTTTCCTCCAGGACTCACGGCAGGGGACCAAGACCCCCAAAACACCCCTCTCGGGAACCAGAACTTTATCTCGATTACAGGAGACTCCCTGGAGAGTTACACTTGATTTTCAAACACCACATCTCCATACAAATGATGGACCTGCAGACAAATGTCTGACCCCTCTACCCCTCCTTTCCTTGTTACCTCCTCAACACAGGACAGTCTACAGCACACCAGATGATTATGTGTAAGAAAGGTCATATCAAATGTAAATAACAGTGGAAAATATTCATGTTTCATTTCATTACGAAGGTTTTATCGCGACTGGTACACAGGTCTCATTCTCACATCAATAAAACAAATAGTAAAAAGGTTTAATAGAGTTAAGAAAACTTAACTCTACCCAAGGGGCGTACACCCCACTACAAATGTATCCAGGACGAGGTGCCTCCCATAGGTCTGTAAGAACCAATCACTGCAAACTTCCATTGATAAATAATGTTTACATAATGTTTATTCTATCTGGGTATATAAGGAGAGCTGAAAAACATTTCTGGGAATCTGTAACCAGATATCCCGCACAATTTACTGTGTGTCGTCTTTACCAGGTATGAAAGGTTTTTATATTTCCTGTTTGATGTAAATACTATTGGTTTGTATTTGTGTTACATTTTATTTGAACTGTGAATTGGCTTTGAATTGTGATTTTCTTACCTGGTTAATAAATTGTTAAGTTTGATTTATTCTGTGTTGCTCGGTAAATGTTGACACTGCAAGTAATATCGTTGTATCCGTAGTTACCGTAAGGACTGAAATCAGGCTAGGATCGGCCCAAACCCAGTTAGATAGTGAATAATACATCAGCTGAGGATTTGTGAGATACGAATAGCAATTGGCGTTAGTTTAAGTGTACTTAGAAGCGTGGAGGCTGTGTTTCCGTTTAGAGTAACATTTCTGATTACTCTAAATAGGGTCAGCCTCAACCTCTGTTTATTTCAATGTTATTCTATTCATTAATCTTGATTAGAAATAATAATTGTAATAATTAAGTGTCACCTCTAAGGGGACTAAATAAAGTATGTTTAAAGTTGAGCACGCAGAAAGCGGCCGCTTAAGCGTATAGTCCAACCTCTGGCAGCGACCAACACTGATTCGCTTATGACCGTTGACCAGTATATTAATTATGAGGCCCATACTAGGATCATGTGCGACTGTGAGAACCGAATGAACGAGTGTAATACCAGAGCTTTATCAGAATAAATAAACAAACATCCATTCAAATTATACTATTAATAAATAACAATCCACATAAATATTAATTATGTCTTATTTAATTGGAGTCAGATAAGAGCTTAATAATCTAAATGAAGAAATGTATAAATCCATATCTTATTATCCAATGTGAAAGGAAAGACTGAAACGCGCGAGAATCCTCCGCCACGCCTCTGGAGACCGCTATTGGACCAGTGGGTGGTGCCTACCTTACAGTGTCTTAGCTCTCCTCCAGGTGCGTCTGCACCTGCGTACGAAAGCTAACGCAGACGGAACCGCTGCCTCGGGTTCCTGTGATGGAAACAGGGGAGGTTGATAACCGATGGAAAGTTCAAACGGGGATAAATTGGTAGACGTAACGGGAAGAGAATTATGAGAATACTCAACCCACGGGAGCTGATCGCACCAGGAATTCGGATATTGTGACGACAGACAGCGGAGCGTTCTTCCGAGATCCTGATTAGCCCGTTCGCATTGCCCATTGGTCTGCGGGTGATAACCAGAAGACAAGCTGGCCGTGGCGTCAATTTGTCTACAAAACTCCTGCCAAAAACGAGAGATGAACTGAGGGGTCCTATCTGACACTACGTCAGTCGGAATACCATGTAACCGAAAGACGTGATTAATCAAAACCTGAGCCATCTCTTTTGCAGAAGGTAGCTTGGGCAGGGGAATGAAATGAACCGCCTTCGAAAAACGATCCACCACAGTTAGAACAACAGTGTTACCATTAGATGCCGGTAAGCCAGTGACAAAATCAAGGGCTATATGAGACCAGGGGCGGGAGGGCACGGGCAAAGATTTAAGCAGACCAGCGGGTGGTAAATTAGATGCTTTATTACGAGCACAAACCGAACAGGCTAGTACAAACTGTCTGACGTCAGTGGACATAGAAGGCCACCAAAAACGCTGACGGACGGCAGCCAACGTTCTCCGAATACCTGGATGGCCGACAAACTTGGACTCGTGACCCCACCGGATGACATCGGAACGTAACCGCTCAGGAACCCATAGGCGACCCGCTGGACACCCCTCCAGGACTTCCCCCTCCCGGCCGGCCTCTCTCACCCCTTGTTCGATTCCCCATACGAGGGCGCCGACCACCCTCCCCTCCGGGAGAATGGTCTCCGCCCTCTCATAATCGGACTTCTCGAACAGACTGGAGAGAGCATCAGGTTTGGTATTTTTCGAGCCAGGCCGGTACGAGAGGGTGAAGTTGAAACGATCAAAGAAGAGTGCCCAACGAGCCTGCCTAGATGTTAGTCTTCTGGCCGAACGGATATATTCAAGATTCTTATGATCCGTCCAGACCAGAAAGGGCTCCGAGGTTCCCTCCAACCAGTGACGCCATTCACCCAAAGCGAGTCTAACCGCCAACAGCTCCCGATTCCCTATGTCGTAATTACGTTCTGCTGGGTTTAACCGGTGAGAGAAAAAAGCACACGGATGTACTTTCCCATCAATAGACGATCGCTGTGATAAAACGGCGCCTACCCCGACATCAGATGCATCCACTTCCACTATAAATTGTTTAGCCGGATCGGGAATAGAGAGGACAGGCGCAGAGATGAACCGGGATTTTAACACATCAAAGGCCTCCTGAGCCTCTCTATTCCAACGGAAACATACGTTAGGTGAAGTGAGAGCAGTAAGAGGCTTAGCGATCTGACCAAAATTTCTGATGAAACGCCGATAAAAATTGGCGAACCCCAGAAATCGCTGAAGCTCCTTCCGAGTGTCGGGTACTGGCCAATCGGCAACCGTCTTAACCTTAGCGGGATCGGGACGAATTTCTCCCTCGGCAATAACAAAACCCAGAAACGAAACCGACTTCCTGTGGAACTCGCACTTCTCCGCCTTAACGAATAGCTGATTCTCTAATAGCCGTTGTAAAACCATGCGAACGTGCTGAGTGTGTATCTGCATGGAGGGAGAAAAGATGAGAATGTCATCGAGATACACAAAGACAAACCTGTTAATCATGTCACCCAGCACTTCATTGACCATGGTCTGGAAGACAGCTGGAGCGTTACAAAGACCGAACGGCAGAATGGAATATTCCCAGTGTCCTGAGGGTGTGTTAAAGGCTGTCTTCCACTCATCGCCCTCTCTAATACGTACCAAGTAATAAGCGTTGCGCAGATCTAGCTTGGTAAATTCGCGCGCTCCCTGTAATAATTCGAATGCTGATGACATTAATGGCAAGGGGTACTTATTCTTAACAGTAATGTCATTCAGCCCTCGATAATCAATGCACGGACGAAGAGACCCGTCTTTCTTCTTTACAAAGAAAAATCCAGCACCCGCTGGAGACGAGGAGCGGCGAATGAGACCGGCTTTAAGAGCGTCATTAATGTATTTATCCATAGCTCTCTTTCTGGTTTAGCTAGGGTAAATATACGACCCTTAGGCGGAGAAGTGTTGGGAAGTAGTTTGATCTCGCAATCATACGACCGATGAGGAGGCAGAGAAGTAGCCCGGGACTTACTGAAAACCTGATACAGATCCGAGTACTCCGCCGGGACTCCTGAGATATCGATAGCTGGAACCTGCGAGACAGAACAAGAGACAAGAGAAGGAGCAGGGCCAAGGCAAGAAACATAACACGAAGACTTCCAAGATAACACAACATTGTTCTGCCAATCAACGTGAGGATTATGTTTGGATAGCCAGTCATGACCTAAAATGACTGGTGATTGTGAATCCTCTAAGATGTAAAATTCAATCTCCTCACGATGATTGCCAGAAACAAACAAACTCACAGGGGGTGTGCGGTGCGTGATCACAGCCATATGCTGGCCCTTCAATGTCCAGGCAGACAAAGGAGAGGAGAGAGGGATGAGTGGAATACCCCAGGACTTGGCCAACCCAGCATCCAAAAGACACGCCTCCGCACCGGAATCCAGCAACGCCTGTGACGGGAAAGAGTTAATAATAACAGGTAGTGTGGTGCTGCTTACGGGAGATTTAAATGACGATGCGCCCACCGAGACTCCCAGGTTCATCGGCGGGCGTGAGCTTTTACCGGACAGGTGGCCGCCAGATGCCCCGGCTTGCCACAATACAAGCAGAGGCCATTAGACAGCCGACGATTTCTCTCCCCAGCAGAGATACGAAACTTGCCCAGCTGCATAGGCTCCTCGGAGGGCGTCTCTGAAGCGATCTCCCCTGGTTCCAACATCAGCTGGCGAAATGAGCGACGCAGATCTCTCTGCCGATGGCGAGACTCAACCCTCAGAGCCAGATCGATGGCAGCTTCCAGGGACGTGGGTGGCTCCCTCAGTGCAATCTCGTCTTGAATGCCCGGTGTGAGACCCTCGAGGAATTGCGCTCTTAATGCCGCGTCGTTCCAGTTGCAGCAAATAGCGAGCGTCTTAAATCGTATAGCAAAATCTGTAACAGAGTCATTACGTTGCCGTAATCTCACCAACTCAGCCGCTGCCATGTCTCCCTTGAGTGAGCGGTCAAACAACTTTAACATCTCCTCCTCAAGAGCCTCAAACGAAAATGTAAAAGGAGCTTTAGCCCCCCAGGCGGCCATACCCCAGTCTCTCGCCCTTCCCGTGAGTAACGTCAGGACATAGGCCACCTTGGAAGTGGATTAAGAAAATCGACGGGGTTGGAGCGCAAAGACGAGAGAGCACTGTTGTAAAAAGGATCTGCAGGTGTTGGGGTCGCCATTGTAGGTGGGGGGTGTTGCCTTGTGTGGCTCCCGTTCAAATGAAGCGGCTCCTCCGGATGAGGTTGGGGCTTCATGGTGAGGAGTCACTTGGTCCAAGCGATTGCTGAGGTCTTTCAGTTGCTCAGACAAGATGCTGAAATCTCTGGCAGCAGCAGACAATAACGACGAATGTTGGTCGATGGCCGCCCCCTGCTGGTGAAGGGCGGTCTGCACCTCCAGACTCTCTAAACTTGCTGACTCCATACGTGGCGCGCTCATCTGTCAGGAAATGAACTCAGAGTCAAGTGCAAGTTTAACAATTTATTTAGAAAAAAGGAGAAAGAGAGCTGGAGAGCAAAGTCACTGGTAGATCCACACACGGCACACAATAATCCAGTACAGATCCGAAGGGAGAGAGAGAGCCACCCACGCACTCCGTCGAGAACACCAGCACAGTCACCACACGCAACAGAGGGATGATACGCGCCGCCCTGAAGGTGGATGACAGGCGGAGATGGAAGATGGTAATCCAAGTTCTCAGACGGGTAATCCACTGTGAAATCCTGAGTAGAAGAGCCACCCGGAAACCACTGGTCACCGCCTAAAAACGAAGCGAACCAGCGGTCCCGAGAAACAACAGTCGTTAGAGTAAATGTAATCCACAATGGTAAAAGGTGTACTCCACTCACGGGTGATGATGCAAACCGGAGAGAAACAGAGACAGCTGGTATACCGCCTAAAAACAAAGCGAACCAGCTGTACCGAGAGACAAACAAAGTCAATGATATCCAGTAATCCTCAAGCGAGCGGTCCGGGCAAAAACGAGTCCCCGAACGCCGAAAACCAAACCTGGGGTAACAAGAGGAAGAGACAGAGAGCGACTGACAAGACAAGGCAGGGTAGCAGGACTGTGATAAAACAATGAGCGCGCAACGAAGGACAGGACTACGTGCAATATAAAGGAAAAGGTAAACGAGACACCACCGGTGAACAATTACTGAAACAAGGGGGCAGAGTAAGTGAACACACGAGGAACCGGCACCACAGGTAAACAACACACACACACAGATCACACAGCCATCGATCACCCAGCAGTCATGACACTACAGTGATATAGCTTTTTAAATAATTTGTAGTGTGTTATGCTTAGTTTATAGGATGTTAACAAATGCTAATAAAATGTGTATATGTCATTTTAATTGGGTAACTGATGCATGTGTGAAATAAGTGTATCTAACTAACATATTGTATCTTAATTGTAAATTCAGGTGCACTTCTGAAATATTTTTGAGCTAGAGCACTCACTGGCCAAAATGAGGAGTCAGACCAGACATGATTGTGGAGTCTGATGAGTGTTAGGACTCTGCCATAATCTTGTTTGGTAATTATATCTAGTTGTGTGTGGCAGGGTCCTGACAGTACAATGTTTTGTTTGGGAGAACGTGGTTTTAGTGTTGTCATATTAGACCACGTTTTTCCTGTGTCTTGTGACTTTATCCCCGCTCCCTTGCATTTTCCAGTCTTTGTTTTTATGTCTTGTTTAGTCTTGTGTTCTGTTTTCATGTGTATATATATTTATATATATTTTATATATATAGATATATTTATGCGTTTTGTCTTGTTAGTGCTGTGGTTATCTTGTGTTTGTGTTTGTTTCACAATTCACGTGTGCTTCCCTCACAGGTGTTCCTGCTCAGTGTGATTGCCTCCACTTGTCTTCCTCACCTGTTGCTTGTTATCCCCTCATCTGGTCTGTTTATTTAATCCCTGTGTGTTTAGTGTGTCTTTGCTAGTCCGTTTGTCTATGTACTCGCCCGACACTAGCTCAGCTAGTTTCCAGTCTTGTCACGTCAAAGTGTAGTGGTGGGCAGAGCAAGGCTTCGTGAAACACTGAAACACTGAAACAGTTGAATCAATTGTGCCGTATGTTTCGAGGATTCGAAACATCAATCCGAAACCGCCTCCACAGTGACACCTAGCGGTCGTTTGCATGTCTTTACATGAAGCAGCCTTGACAAGATTTTAGACGAGCGCTGACAAATTTTATCCCACATGTTGTTTGATTGACACACAAGTGATAGAATGGGAGAGTGGATAGTGCTCTCGACTCTCATTTGTAGATCTTAGGATCGAGCCTGGGAAATGTATGTGCTACGTCATCATAATAAAATAGTTTTGTTGTTGTTTTAACATCTGTTTGACACGTACATGAGCTTTTAGGCTCACAATTGTCGATAACTATAGGCTATTCGGGTCTATTTAATGAAAAAAAAAATAGAATAGAGATATACCAAATAAATAATAAGAGATTCATAAAATATATCAAGCCATAATATGCCACATTGTTTACATATAAAGATCTTTATTCAAATATATAAATTGTTCTGTGTTGATAAACTCAACCAGCTACTTTTTTACATATAATTTCTCCAGCCTTTGAAAACATTCTCACACAAGGGACACTTGCTGGCATGCATTTTTTGTAAGTAGCCTAAGTGTTACATACCTATGAGGAAAATTTACTTCTTTTCAGTAATTTATAGTATTTGATCTTGCCAAAAACGCATCTATGAGGTATTGTCAGTTTTGTTTCCTACCCTGTCAGTTTAAGATTCGAAGCAGATTCGACAGGTACGCCAACTTTCGAAATACTTGTGAAATGCACCGCTTGGTGTTTCGAATCACTTCATCACGTGACATGGGTGTTTCGAATCACATTTCGGAGCAGTGTTTCGAAACATTTACGCTTCGGGATCTCGACACAGTGTCGAAACGTCAGTTTCGCGGGAGCCATCCCTATCATAGTGTTGTCAGTTGTTTCCAGTTTATTGTCTGTTTTGCCCCTTTTATCTGTGCTGCTCAGGATCAATCACGCTGAAGACTTCAGATACTTTTTCCATCTGCCCTCTCTAGAGACTGTGTTACCGGATTCTTGAGTGAGACTCTCAGCGGTTCGGTAGCTGTCCAGCAGAGCGGGTCATCCCCGCTGGAGCTGTCCAACAGTTTTGCTCCCGCACCTTTAACGCTCTCTCTCTCTCCCGGCAGCCCGGATCTCTTCTCCCCCTTTCTCCCTCCGCTCGTGTGGCAGGAGCCCGAGCGTGTGTGGTAATTCTTCCATCGAGTGCCTGTGTCCGGATTGTCGCTTTTCCCCTGGCGTTTTGTGGATAGCCCCACACATACTCTCTCCCACCGTTCGCTGTCTGGCCGGAGCCCGAACGTGTGTGTTTTTTTTGCCCCGATGCAAAGTTTGTGCTCCCCTACTTAGCCGTCTGCCCTGGTGTGGCTTTTGCCCAGACGTGCCACTGTCAGTTTTGCATACATTATTATTTCAATAAAACTTTCTGTTATCTGCACTGGGATCTTCTGTGTTCTTTGTCCCTGACAATGAGGAGCCATCTACCTCTGCAGCCACATGATCCTTGCAGGATTTCACAGGTGTGTGTCTGTGTGCGTGTGTGCATGAGTGGGTGTTTATACTGTATTACATGTTTTTCTCTGTTCTTGTTACCTTTTTGTATCTAAGATTATATATAATAAAATAATACATGTTGGTGGCGGGGTTTGGGTAGCCTGGTAATACAAAATAAAATTTTGCTTTGCTTTATAGACAGAGTCTGGCTGGGCATAATTGACAATCATTTTCCTTCTAGTGGGAGGGGCTTGTCTGAAGTTTAAAATCATTGGTCTAGACGTAAGCCAATCACATAACGTTTGGTTATGATGTGCGTTATGCGCCGGCTCAGCCGCATCGAATTTCTGCTGTAAAATACACGTATGATGTTAAAACAAAGCCATCGAGCGAAATACTAAAGTAAACATGGCTGTGAACGACTTTTGCAGATTATGTAAAGTAAATCGGACCAGAGCTAGGTAAACACTATCCTTACGGTGTCTTTCCACTCACGTCTAAGTGGAGGAACGTCCCTCTCTCCTCTCAAACTCTTCCACCAGACAGCCATAACTACATGTAAATTAAATCTTCCTACCTTATTTTCTGATTAATCAGGAATGTCACCAAAGTATGTTTGCCCACGCGTCCTCCACCATTAACTGTGAACAATGAATTTCCCTTCCATGATTTCTCGATTGTTGTGCATGTCAAGCTGTGCTGCACACAGTTTCTCTCTGACGATCGGTAATAGTTGATGAATTAAACTTTTCCCAAAACCTGTCGGGAGTGGGGCAACAACATAATCTCCATTCAAAATGTTTAACAAACACTCTTCTTGTTCGAGCTTAAGTTGGCAAGTGCCGGTTCTCCACAACAAAGGGAATAGCTTTCTGTGCCTCCACAACCGTACATTCGGCGCTGCCGCTTAGCGTCTACGTCACGGCTCTCAGCCTGCCCTCTGTTCGTTGATTTGACGTCCGTCTCGATGCCGGAGGAAAACGGTTTGAATGGGAGGTATCTCAGACTGAGTACAGTAACGTAATGAAATTTAGCGGAAGTACAAAGTCTGACGTAGTCAGGCTAGGGTTTGGGGGTAATTCTTTTTTTTCTGGGGCGGTCAAGGGATGGTTTGCCCAGGGCGTAAATCTAGCCAGGACTGCCACTGGGTTACCAAAGTCCTGATTGTGTGTCTGGCCTCCCTTTTTATAGAGCCAGACTCCTCCCCTTCAATGGGAGTTCCCATAACCAGGTAAGTATTTTAAATGGCCATTAAACTCATTGTATCTGAGTTTAAACACATAAACATGACATTATTGACACTTAACAAAACATCTGTTTGACACATATGTGACCAGTCACGGAAAGTAGGGACACAAGTCGGATCTGGGGCATTTTGAATTATTCACAGATTCTGAAAGTGCAGTTTCTAAGCTTTCTAACGATGTGTAACACATGGAAATTTGATAAGATTTAGAGAAGTTGTGGCCATTTGAATATAACACATTCAAGAAGGAGAATGCTGAGAAATTTGAGAAAGAAGAGTTAGCACTTTTCCCTGCCTGGGGAGACACTAGGGCTCATTTACATCTCATTTAGCTAAGCCATACCTCCTGTAAAGCCGTTTTGAGATACAGATGTTCTAGCATCATATGTAGTAATTTGTGAAAGAAACGAAAGCGTCAGCGTAAGTTCTACCAGGAAGACTCTAATACCACGTCATTCATTCATAAAATCGGCTTACCAATCACAGCTCAATGCCGACTATTTAAACGGTGAACTAACACTCTCTCCTGCTGCCCGTAGTTGTCGTAGCTGAAGTTCGCCTTCATCTATCGCTCTCGTGTAGCTCAAATATATCTCAAAAAACGCTTGTTGATTTCGAGATATCGGATTCGGACGACAATACAGTTCCGCCATCCCCTTCGGCATCACCACGCCGGAGCTCTCGTATCCAAGCACGAGTATGTCCTTTGACAAAATTATTCACACTCTTGAGGATTTTGGTATTCCTGCAAGAAGCGACCTTTGTCTCACAGACCTTGTTCTCCTGGCTTCCAACAATATAGGCAACCCCATTCTTCTCCAGCGGCTTATACTACTCAAGCTCATCCCAAACCAGCAGCTAAGAAACGCACTGCTAAATCTTCTTCTCCTCAAGCCAAGAAATCTAAATCCTCCACATCAACGCTATAGCCCAGCCATGACTCAAGAGGCTCTAACTCACAGCTTTTAAAAGCTATTCAAGGTCTTACAGAAAATGTTAAAAAACTACAAAACAGAATGGGAGCGTTCGAGTCAGTTCTCGCCACGCAGCCCGGAACATCCTTACCTTCAACGTCCACCGGGTCTCGGGCTCTCTCTGCTCCGCCTAGTTTTCCTGATCTTCCCACGGGACCCTCCACGTCCTCAGTAACTCCGGCATTCCCTCCATCTACGACTCAAACTCCATTTCAGTCTGTCCCCTTGTCATCTGTCACGCCTCATTTTACACTCTCTACGGCGGTTGCCGCTCAAAGTTTCGGAAGGCCTTTTGTTCCACCCGCCGCCGTTACAGTGTCTCAAAAAATGAGATCTGACATAATTAACGGTAAGAACATCAATCTGGCTGCGTTACTGCTTCCTTCACCAGCAATCGATCGGCAAATGGTTGACTGTGGCGACGTGGCAGTCTATCTCAAAACTTCAGATCCCAGACTGCATCGCAACCTCTCGTTCTGTGAATTCGTCACGGCTTTGGGCACTTATAGAGATATCATGTGTCAGGTTTTTCCAGAATGCAGAGAAGAATTAGACATTTACCTGGCAATGCTGGCAGATCTTAACTTAAGATATGGGGGCACTTTGTTTTATGAATATCATAAATCATTTTCAGCCAAAGCCGCTTCGTTTGTTACACTCTTCAACACCAAACTGGACTGGTCCATTACTGACTCTGAACTTTTGGTTTGCCATTTCGGCTGTCAGAAAACTCTGGCTTGCGCAGTGTGCAGCTCGCACGAACACTCTGCACCTTTCTGCCCTAAGGTTGTTTTCACATATGTTGGTGCGCACCGTGGTGCGGCCTCGGAGCGCACCAAAATACATTGTATCATTTTTCAGTTAGTGCGGTCCGTGTTCACATATATATATTTTTTACTTTACTCGAAATGCCGCACCGTACACCATGTGACAACGGTCAGCGCTGTCATTGGTCTCTGACAGCTCTTACCGTCTCATGACCACCCCCACGTTTCCACGACAACCAGCTTGACAGGGAGAGCGCAGCTATCAAGATGTGGAGATAAACGATGCACGTCTTTGCGAAGTTTCTTTGCTTTAACGCGAAATTGCGTAGCTGTTCTATTAAAGCTTTCTCACGGAGCCATTTTCTAAAAGCCCGTAATGTCACTATTTGTGTGTGGAGGACAGCTATGCATTTATAAAATCATCAGCTATCACACTACTGCTCTTAACCCCTGGCTTACAAAGGGTATTTTAAAATCCATTACCCATAAAAATAAGCTTTATAAACGCTATTTAAAAAGTCCTAGTGTAAGGAAAAAGGATATATATACAAGTTACAAGAATAAACTTACTAACATAATAAGGAAAAGTAAAAATAACTACTATACTAACCTCATAAAAACATCACAGGGTGACACTAAGAGGTCCTGGAAAGTGTTAAATGAAGTCCTTAATAAGAGCAAAAACAACGTGCTTCCAAATGTTATGGGCTTATCCTCAGACTTGGAAAATAAACATATGCATGATATTAATTTAGCAAACAACTTTAATAATTATTTTAGCTCTATTGGGGAAAAACTCTCTAACAAAATAGTTCCACCCCTGAGTATTACATTTGAGAATTATTTACGGGGCTCTTATGTAAATTCTATTTTTATGACTCCCACTAATTGTGATGAAGTTCATAAAATAATTACAAATATACAAAGTTCTTACACTGCGGGTGAGGATGGAATTTGTGGTAAAATTCTGAAAGCCATAGCATCTATAATCATGGAGCCATTGACTTATTGTATTAATCTCTCTTTGATAACTGGAATTGTACCAAAAAGGACAAAAATAGCTAGAATTATACCAGTTTTTAAGTCTGGTGAAAAAAATGATATGTGCAATTACCGTCCGATATCAATCTTGCCCACAATTTCAAAGGTTTTAGAGAGAGTAGTGTACAATAGGTTATATGGCTACCTTGATAAATTAAATATTATTGTTTCTTCTCAGTATGGCTTTAGGAAAAAAAGAACCACATGTATGGCGGTACTTGATTTGATTGAAAAGATAAATGACGCTATTGATAAAGGAGATAGTGGTATCGGCGTTTTTCTAGATTTATCTAAGGCGTTTGATACAATTGATTTCGACATTCTGTTGAAAAAATTACACCATTATGGAGTTAGAGGATTAGCCCTTAGTTGGTTTAGAAATTATTTTTATGGTAGACAGCAGTATGTAAGTGTCAATGAACAAATCTCAGTTAGAAAACCTATTAATTGTGGAGTCCCTCAGGGATCTATTTTGGGCCCTCTTCTTTTTTTAATATATATAAATGATTTTGAAAATTCCACACTGGCTTTACACAAGGTTTTATTTGCTGATGATACAAACTTATTTTTGTCACATAAGTGTCTAGATGAAATGGAAGGAACATTAAATAGAGAACTAGGAAATGTTGCTGTTTGGTTTCGCTGCAATAAATTATCTCTTAACATAAATAAGACAAATTATATCGTATTTCATTCCAAACAAAATCAATTGGCAAAAAAACATATCTGTCTTAAAATAAATGGGAAAATTATTGAAAGAGTAAACACCACTAAATTTCTTGGAATCTTTATTGATGAATGTCTACAATTCAAATCTCATATTGATCAGTTAATAAAAAAATTATCAAAATATGTTGGACTATTTATCAAAATAAGAAATTTTCTTCCACAGTCAGCACTTCTTATATTATATAAAACCTTGTTTGAGTCCCATATAAACTATTGTAATGTCATATGGTGTAACACTTTTATAAGTTATCTGAGTAAAATACAGTCTTTACAGAAAAAAATTATACGAATATTAACGTGGTCTGAGCCAAATACCCCTTCGCGTCCGTTGTTTTATCGCCTTGGTCTATTAAGACTTGCCGAATATAATATTTTTCAGAATGCCTGTATGATTTTCCAGGTTGTACATAAGCTAAATTATAGATTATGTGAACTTGTTCCAATCAGCCGACCCCAGCACATTTATCACACACGGGATAAACATTTAATTACTGGTAAAATAAGACGATTAAAATGTACGAGCCTGAGTGTAGTGTGCAGAGGCCCGCAGATTTGGAACGAGCTGGAGGAAAACCTTAAAATGTTACATCCTGTCTCCGTTTTTAAGGAAAAACTCAAGGGAAAACTGTTGTTTACGTATACTTCTTGATCATTTATAAGTGTTATATTTGTGCTGGGATCGTCTGTCGTTTGTTGTTGTAGTGAATGTGTTTTGATGTATTTATTTGTTACTTTATGTTATATGTTGTATGATATTGTTGGGTCCCCTACTAAAAGCTTTCAGTAGCTTCTTTGGGGTTTTCCCTTTTCGCACACTAGCATTATATAATTACTATATTGCCTTTAGAATGATGATGTGTGTGAAATAAACAAATAAACAAACAGCTCAAACGTAAAGGAGACAGCGAATCTCTATGGGTCGACCTAAACAGTGTATATGTGAAAACACCCTAAGACACTGACTGCACGAGCTGCGCCCTCTGTCCATGGTGCTGACTCTGCACACGTACCAAAAGACGTAAAGGGCCGTCCCATTATTAAATTTAATGGCATTCCTGTCTGTAATAATTTTAATGAATCTGTATGTACTTCAAAATGTAAATTTTCCCATGTTTGCAGCTCTTGCAAGGACCCGCATCCAAAATCTGTCTGCCCACGACGCTTCAGGCCTGCGACAAGAGGGCAAGCGCCGCTTTACAAAAGATTCTGAACGATCAACTTTCTACTCCAATTAACATTACAACACTCTCAAGTTACCTCTCATCTCACCCTGATCCTTCGTTCGAAGACTATTTAATTACTGGGCTTTCTCAAGGTTTCAGGGTTGGCGTCCTGTACCCGATGTCCACTTCTTATGTAGCTAATAATTTGCAGTCTGCCTTAACTGAACCTGATGTAGTTCCGTGTCTCGTGGCTAAAGAACTGAATAAAGGTTACCTTATCGGCCCTTTCAGATCTCCTCCTTTTTCACCCTTCCGTGTTAACTCTATCGGCATAGCTACACGTAAATATTCTGGAAAAAAACACCTGATTTTCGACATGTCGTCACCGCATTCTAACACTTTCGCAAGTGTCAACAAATGCATTCCCTGAGAACCTCTCTCGCTTTACTACGTCTCAGTTGATAACGCCATTAATTTCATTAAAATAGCGGGACTTTGTGCATGCCTAGCAAAAGCAGACATTACAGATGCTTTCAAAATTATGCCTATTCACCCCTCTGATTGGCCTCTTTTCGGCATTAAATGGGAATCAAAATTCTATTTCGCAGTGAAACTCACTTTCGGCTGTAGAAGTAGCCCGCACATTTTGAATTGCCTGTCGGAAGCTCTGTGTTGGATTCTGTTGAACGTTTGCAATCTCCCCTTCGTGCTACACCTTCTAGACGACTTTCTGCTAATAGACTTCCCTTCTTCACGTCGCTCTGTGCTCGATACCTTAAAGCAATTATTTTGTGAATTAGGCATTCCCCTGTCAAATGAGAAAACAATGGGTCCGTCTACCTCGATTGAATTCCTCGGCATCATTCTCGATTCGATAAAGATGCAAGCTTCACTCCCTATCGAGAAACTCGTTAGAATTAGGTCGTTCATCGAATCTTTTCTCGAGCATCGAACCGTTTCTAAACACGACATGCTGTCTCTCTGGGACATCTCAATTTCGCAATGAGAATTATCCCTCAAGGTCACTCCTTTATTTCTCGATTGCTGACCTTGGCTCACTCAGTAGTTAACCTGACGGACACAATAACTTTAGACGAAGGGTGTGCTTCAGACCTCAGGTTTTGGTCACATTTGCTTAAGAACTGGAATGGTGTTTCCTTCTATAATGACATTTCCGGATCATCTGCCGAACTAGAGCTTTACACCGATGCAGCCCCTTCAATTGGTTTTGGGGGATACTTTCATGGGGAATGGTTTTCAGAGAAATGGCCTGCTGCATTCTCTCACTTAACTGTTACAGCTCCGTCGATTGAGTGTTACGAGTTATATCCTATCGCCGTAGCCAGCGTCCTCTGGGGTCCAGCCTGGTCACGTAAACGCATTACAATGTACTGCGATATTGAAGCCACTGTCGAAATCATTAACAAAGGTCGATCACATTGCCAGGCTATAATGTCTATTCTTAGACGTGTAACATGGCAATCCGTCATCAATAATTTCACAATAAAAGCCGAACATATCCCAGGAAAATCAAATGCCATTGGTGATGCTCTCTCTCGCTTTCGTTTACAGGCTTTCAGGCGGCTTTGCCCAGCAGTAAACGAGATTCCAACACCATGCCCGACACTGCCTGAAATCATCCTGGATTAGGTTCCCAATATAACCATCTGCTTAATTCTGCCAGATTTTATATTACACAAGGAGTAGCGCCATCTATTCGCAAAGCATACAGTTCTGCGTGGTCTTGGTTTACGACCTTCTGTTTCTCGTTTCATATCCCATTATTCCCCATTTTTATTTCAACTGTATGCACGTTCATAGTCAATTGCCATGAGTCACGCGATCTTAAAATCGCAACTATACGTAAATTGCTGACTGGCATCCAATTCCACGCACGATATTTTAATCCTGACTTTCCAAGTCTTTTTTCTACGCCCTCTATCCGGCTTCTATTAAAAGGCATAGAGAAAAGTATTCCTAAGATTCCCGACAAACGCCTCCCCATCACACTCGACTTGTTACACAGATTAGTTTCTTCCGTACGTAACAGTCCATTCTCTGCTTAAACCAATACCCTTTTAGAAACTGTGTTTTTAACAGCTTTCTATGGTTTTATGCATTTAGGGGAACTCGCCTGCCACACACGTTTTAATCCAGCTAAGGGTTTGACATTTTCAGATTTATGTTTATCACCCACCTTTTTTGCTTTATTTATTAAACACTCAAAAACAGATACCGCAGGATCAGGTGTGTCAATTTACATTGCCAAAATTGATAACCCTTATTGTCCCTTTACATCTATGATTCAATATCTCAAAGCCCAACCACGCACCCCTCATAACTCCCCCCATTCATCCTTCCTAATGGTCTTCCTATGACAAAGCATTGGTTTTCATCTCATCTAGCTTCAGTTTTGGCATTGTGCGATCTCTCCCCTAAATTATATACCGGGCATTCCTTTCGAATTGGAGCTGCTACTACAGCAGCAGAACGCGGCATTCCAGACTCGACCATCAAAACGCTCGGCAGGTGGAACTCAGCGGCTTATGAGACCTATATCAGTTCCGACTCAGTATTACTGACTGCTCAGCAGACCCTCTCACACGCATACAAGGTATGTCTATTATGGCAGATACTGGTGGTGGTGGTGTTATACGTCTAAAATTTCACATCGACCTCTCTAAATTTAAACGCAGCCCATAGTGATGGCTCTTATTATTTTCTTAATAAAAGAAATCCGTCATCAAGTATAGTTGCCTATCGTGGCTAATTTTGACTATCATTGCTCACGCCTTTTTATCTTCTCAACTGTAATGGTTAATTTAATCATGATTTAAAATTAGCGGTGGTTTAACCTGTCTTACAAGTTTCTTACATTTTATGCCCTCTCTTTTAACGTAGCCCTTCAACGCAGCCTAGTGGTTTCACATATGCCTATCGGGGCTTTCAATCAATGCAGCCTCTCGTGGCTTTCAAATCATGATAAGCCTATTATTGAACTCTGCAACACAGCTTTATGATCATTATGCTTCGATCTTATGACTACATTTCAATTGTGGTTTTATCCTGCCTATCGTGGCTCTCAAATAATGTTACCTTCATGATTTATTCCTTTGCTTAACAAGGTTTATTTAGCGTAGGGGGTCTAATAATAAGTGTTCTTACTCTAGAAGTCTGGTTCTTCTTCAGGGCAAACTGAAGGTGGTTATTTGTCTAAATTCTTACATGCTTTTTTACGTATCTCTGCAGCTTCGATATAGCCTATCGTGGCTTTACATATCGCCTATCGGGGCTATTGATCGACGTGGCCTATCGTGGCTTTACATATCTCCCATCGGGGCTATTTATCAAAGTGGCCTTTCGTGGCTTTACATATCGCCTATCGGGGCTATCGATCGCTGTGGCCTATTGTGGCTTTACATATCGCCTATCGGGGCTACCTATCCACGTATAGCCTACCGTGGCACTTTACGACGAAGCATATTGTAATTCTTATCCTATTCCCTTCGTGTAAATCAGACATTAAATTGAATGCCTATGCCTATTGTGGCTTCATTTTTGGGGGATTTCAATAAATAGCGTTTATAGCTTAAGAATTCTGATTCCTTTCTTAACATTTTTTTCTTGTTTCAGGATTGACATCTCTTTGATTCCCTAGCAATCAAGCCAGTCGATCTATTTCACTTTTGGGGGTAGGCTCCGCCCCTGCCTTCAACATCAGGCAGGATCTGCCGGACTACAGCTAGACCCGGACGAAAGGCGGGGCATACACCAAAAGAATCTATACGAGACTTGAGCATCTATTTAATTTTGAGACTGATTTGAATTTCTGTCTTTTAATTCAACATGGAATAAATGTCAATCAAACGTTCACTTGCCTTCTGAGTCTTTATGGTAGAACTGTGTCTCCAAAAAAACGGCAATTGGATCCTCTGTCTCAAGACTCCTCGTTAAACCTGGGGATTTTATTATTTTATGGGTATCTACAGTTTCTATATAAAATCTGTCATCTTAGATCAATGGACCGATGGATTTCTGCAGAAAATCTAGTCATAAATATTGGGATCCAATTGTTTGTACATTACATTGCAAACAGAGATAGTCAAGAATGTATTCCCCATCGTTGTGGATGTTAATTAAGGAGACCGGAAGGAGTTTGATGGAAGATACTTTTATTTAGAACACCTCAACTTGGTATGGTAACTGATACTGTATGTGTTTCACAGATATTGCAACAGCTGCCTACTCTTGGACAGTTTATTTTCATTTGATAAATTAACTGATGCTGTTAAACCGAGCACCTGCAATTTGATGGACTATCAGTGAACTTTTATAAAGTTAAAAGAAGTTAACAGTCAAAAAGTCTCTCTCTCTCTCTCTCTCTCTCTCTCTCTCTGTTGCGCGTGTGCGTGTGGGTGGAGCGAGTGGAGCGTGGTTGTGAGAGCGAGTGTGCAGGTGCGTTTGCAAACTTTTTCCTACTTTTTTCTGTCTATTTGTTTTATATTTGTTAAGTTTGTTTTGTTGAGTGTAATTAAGGACTGTTTGTGAGCGGGGCGCCGTGCCGCTTTCGTTTTACGCGAAAGCATGGCGGGTGCAGGTGCGGTAGTTTTAGAGTCACTTACTAGGCGTCATGGTGTGAAAGTAGCGTCCGCTACAAGTATAGAAGAATGTTGTTTAGCGGCAGGTAAAGTGGTGGGTTACGACTCTATTCTGTCGGCGTCCAGAATGAACAATGCCATTGTAATGTTTTTGAGTACAGTGGAAAAAGCTAATGATTTAGTGGAGCATGGAGTAGTATTAGACGATGCGTTTACCCCCGTGCTTCCACTTTCAATGCCGTCTAAGAAAGTGACTTTATCCAATGTGCCACCTTTTGTGAAGGATGATTTTTTAGTAAACATGCTATCTCGCTATGGTAGATTGGTTTCACCAATTAGAAAGATACCACTTGGAAATGTTTCTCCTCTCTTGAAACATGTGGTTTCTTTCAGGAGATTTGCTTTTATGATACTAAATGACAATGCTGAGCTTGATGTGTCTTTTAGTTTTCGTATGGATGATTTTGACTATTCGATCTATGCTACAACTGATAAGATGAGATGTTTTGGCTGTGGTAAGGCAGGTCATCTGGTGCGTTCGTGCCCAGATAAAACAGAAAATGTTGTGAATGATGAAATAGTTAGACCACAGACATCATCAGATTTAATGCCAGAAACAGGTGTTGATGTGCTTCAGGTGAATGTTACAAAAGAGGCAGGAGAAAACTCAGTTGTTAATATGAATGTTGAAAAGAGTGTACCAGAGACTTTAAACAAGACTAAGTCTTCCAATTCTGTACAACCAATGGATAGTTTGGTAGTACAATTGGAAAGTGAAATACAGAACAGAAATGTTCAAGAAGGAAATAAACCATCTGTTGTTTGTGCTGATGTGAATCTCACAGAAACAGAAAATTCACAGTCTTTTAAAGTACCCCTAAAAAGGAAGATGACAAAAAATGAAGGGGCTGTGAAGATAGTGAAAAAAGTAGATGTGAGTGAGATGGTGGAAGAGGAAGAGGAAGATGAAAGTGATGAATATTCATCTGACTCTAGTAGTGTTTTGTCTCAATCTGAGTGTCAAGTTCAGGGTTATGACGTTCAAAGCATTAATCGGTTTTTGAGAATCACAAAGAATAAACGGAATGTAAATGTTGAAATTTTTTTCCGGAATACTCTGTTGTTTGTGGAAAGGTCAAGGGTTTTAATGAGTGAGGGATGTTTTACCGATAGAGAAATGTACCGACTGAAGAAAATTGTCAGAAAGCTCAGTATCGAAAATAGTAATAATGAAGACGTCTAATTTTTTAGTCTCTATGGTCCCAGCTGCTATGCTTGTATGGGGCTTGGTTTTGTTTTTCTTTTCTTTTAATATGAGTAATATTAATATTGCATCCCTGAATGTCAATGGAGCAAGGGACAGCAAAAAAAGAGCAGAGATCTATGAGGTGGTTAAGCAAAAACGTTTTGATGTGGTGTTTTTGCAAGAGACACATAGTGATACACAGAATGAAGTAAATTGGGCTATGGAATGGGAGGGGCTCTCTTTTTTGAGTCACAAAAATTCACTTAGTGCAGGGGTTGCTGTTCTCTTTTCTAAATACTTTACTCCGGTTTCTTATGATGTGGAAGAAATTCTAAAAGGCAGAATTTTAAAGATTAGGACTGTGTTTGAAAATGAAGTTTTTGTTTTTATTTCAGTATATGCTCCAACTGCATCAGCTGAAAGAATTGTCTTTTTAGATACTTTATGTTTAGCTTTGGAAAATTGTAGTAGTGATGAATTTTTAGTTCTTGGTGGTGATTTTAATTGTACTGAGCAGAATATTGACAGAAATCACCTTGAACCTCATATGCCATCACGTAAAAGGCTAATACAACTAATTAAAACTCATGAACTTAATGATGTATGGAGAATTTTTCATGGGAATAGTAGACAGTATACATGGTCTCATTTTCGTGACAAAGTTGTGTCTTTGGCAAGATTAGATAAGATTTATTGTTTCAAACATCAGACAAATGTTTTTAGAAGTTGTGGTATTGTTCCTGTAACCTTTTCTGATCATTGTATGGTTCAGTGCTCTTTATTTTTGAACTGTGTAAAGCCAAAAAGTGCATATTGGCATTTTAATAATGTGCTTTTAAGTGATAAAGGTTTTAAAGATGCTTTTGAGTTTTTTTGGAAAAAATTTAGAGACACAAAAACAACCTTTAGCTCAATACAACAGTGGTGGGACTATGGAAAGGTCCAAATTAAACAGATCAGTCAGCAGTATACAAAGAATGTTACAAGAAATGTAGAAAGGTCAATGAAAGTTTTAGAGATGGATATTATTAATTTGGAGGAACGGTTACAATCCACTGGAGATTGGACATTTACAAGGTGTATTTCTGAGAAAAAGTCCAAATTGAATAAACTTTTAGAAATGAAAGCAAAAGGGTCATTGGTTAGATCTCGCTTTCAAAGCATTGATGAAATGGATGTACCATCTAAATTTTTTTTTGGCCTCGAGAAGAAGAACGGTCAAAAAAGATTTTTCCATTCTTTGAGATCTGAGTCTGGGAGAATGTTAACTGATGATAAGGAAATTCGTAAAAGAATTGTTGGTTTTTATAAAGAGCTATATAAATGTGAGCTGACAACAGAAGACAATTTTAATTCTTCTTTTTTGGAAAACTTACCTAAAGTCTCTACTGAGTCAAATAAGGACCTTAGTGGTGAAATACGTCTAGAGGAGCTTAAAAAAGCACTTCAAAGTATGGAATCTGGAAAGGCTCCGGGTATAGATGGTCTGCCAGTTGAGTTTTTTAAAACGTTTTGGTCAGTGGTGGGGGAAGATTTGCTCCAGGTTTTAAATGATAGTTTTAAAAATGGATATTTGCCTTTGAGCTGTCGCAGAGCTATTCTTACCCTTTTACCAAAAAAGGGAGACCTTACAGAGATAAAATCCTGGAGACCAGTTTCGGTATTGTGTTCCGACTATAAATTACTCTCAAAAGCACTTGCTAACAGACTTGGAGGTGTATTGGAGCAGGTGATTCACGCTGATCAGACATATTGTATCCCTAAGAGATCAATTTTTGACAATATATCACTTGTAAGAGATGTATTTGATCTTGCACAAATGAAGGATATTGATGTGGGCCTGATCTCTTTAGATCAGGAAAAAGCGTTCGATAGGGTTGAACACATATATTTGTTAAAAACCCTGGAAGCATATGGATTCACACAAGATTTTGTTAAAAAAATCAGAGTGTTATATAATAATATTGAGAGTATTGTTAAGGTTAACGGTGGCTTATGTGCTCCTTTTGATGTGCAAAGAGGTGTGAGACAGGGTTGTCCTCTGTCGGGCATGTTATATTCTGTAGCCATTGAACCTCTTTTACACAAGTTAAGAGAAAGTATAAAAGGTTTGAGTTTACCCTATTCTGGAAAAAATGTTACCCTGTCGGCCTATGCTGATGATGTAGTGATTTTAATTAGTGATCAAAAAGATGTTGACACAGTGGAAAATTGTTTAAATGATTTTAATGGGATATCATCAGCTAAAGTAAATTGGGCCAAGAGTGAGGCTATCTTAGTTGGCCATTGGTTAAAGGGTATTCCAAAACTTCCAAATGGTTTACTTTGGTCTAAAGGAGGTTTTAAGTACCTGGGTGTTTTTCTTGGAGATGAATCCATTGTGAAGAAAAACTGGGACAATGTTCTAGAAAATGTTAAAGGAAGATTAAATAAATGGAAGTGGTTGATTCCAAGAATGTCATATAGGGGGCGTATTCTTATTATAAACAACCTTGTGGCCTCCTCTTTATGGCAACGCCTAGCTTGTCTAGACCCTCCTTTAAGTCTAATTGTAGAGATTCAGAAAGTCCTGGTAGGTTTTTTTTGGGAGAAATTACACTGGGTATCCCAAAGTGTGCTATTTTTATCCAAAGATGAAGGAGGTCAAGGCCTTATCAATGTGCAGAGCAGAATTGCAACTTTTCGTATGAGTTTTATACACAGACTCTTGTATGGTCCTTTTGACTCCAACTGGAAAGATGTTTCTTGTGAGATTTTAAAGAGTGTGGGAGGCTTAGGCCTCGATAAAACTCTCTTTTTAATGGATCCTGTGAAAATAAACACATCAGATGCACCAATTTTTTATAAGAATATTTTTAAAGTTTGGAATCTGTTTAATGTTTTTGTTGGTCAAAATCCAAGGACACTTTATTGGTTATTGCAAGAACCATTGATTAATGGGACTCGGTTTGACAATGCAGGAAATGTTTCTTTTCTTTCTGCAAGTGCTGGCAATTTAATCAAAGCTGGCGTAGTGACACTTGGACAACTGATAAATACTGCTGGACATAATTTTGAAAATCTTGAAGAGACTGCTTTAAAGCTGGGCATTAAATCCATAAGGTTGGTTCGGCAAATATTAACAAAATGGAAGTCAGCATTGTTAGAAGAGGAATTAAAAATCCTCGCAGACTTTTGTCAAGGAATTTTAAATCCTAATGAGGAGGACATTTTCTATACTTTAATCTTGTCTCCTAAACTGGAGGAATGTGATGGTCCTTTTTTGATGAAAAGAGAGATATGTTTTTGTGATGATGCTCTGAATGTTAAAGAAATGTATAAAAGTTGTGTGAAAGTTTTTAATAAGAAAGTCTTGAATAACAGATGTGATACTCCTTGGCGTAATGTCCTTGGGTTAAGCACAGAGTGTAAACCAGAATGGAGAGCACTATATAAGCCACCGTTACCCAAGAGGGGAGGTGATATTCAATGGAGGATCTTACATGGGGTAATAGCTGTAAATGCTTTTATTTCAGTGTTGAATCCGGAAATAAGTCCTGATTGCCCTTTTTGTGGTCAAAGAGAAACTGTTTTTCACGCATTCATGCATTGTTGTAGATTGAGACCTTTATTCTGTGTTTTAGAACATTTTTTAACATGTTTCGGTGAGGTTTTTTGGTAACGCTTTAGATTACAGCCCGGAAAGTACTGCGTAAGTACAGCGAATTTACACTGTATGTTTGTGTAATTATAGTTTACTTATGAATTATGTACATGTAATTATAAGGGAACAATTTATAATTTTTGGGGAATAAAGGGGTAACAACCAGGAAAAATACAAATAATATATGCAGTTAAGTACTGTGTAAGTACAGCAATTTAGAGCATACATTTCTGTAATTATAGTGTACTTATAAAGTACATACATGTCATTTTAAGGAAACAATTTATAATATTTTGGGAACAAAGGGGTAACAAGTGCCACTTTAATTTACAGCCCGCAGATGTTGTAATTACTCTGTAACTACATGAAACAAGGGGGTAACAAGTGCCACTTTAATTTACAGCCCGCAGATGCTATACTTACTCTGTAACTACGTGAAACAAGGGGGTAAAAATTGACTTAGACTGTAACAACACAAAACAATGTTATATTTACACAGTAACTACAGAAAATAGTATGGTACTAATAAAAACACATTAACTGTATTTCAAGTTTTGTTGTTTAGTAATCTCCATCATCATGCATCATGAAATGATAAAATATGTACCCCTGTGTTTAAAAAAATACTTAGCCTATGCCTAAATATTTTTTAATAGCATACCTATATTATTCCAAAAATATATGTGGTGTATGACTATGATTGAATGAAGACCCACAGTTTGCAGAATCCATGTATGACGCCAGTGCGATCACCACGCACCAGCAATATTTGGAGAGGAGTGTGATCGAGCCAAATTCAGTGAATGTGTGTGTTCTCGCTAAATTATGCTCAAACATAAGATTGTTTTGCATGTAGCCTACGCCATATCACGTAGGCCTAATATTTGAATCGTTAGTCCGAAGTTATGAATTACTTACTGTATTGATAATTTGTATTCCCCACATTTTTAGCTGTCATACATACCATGTAATATTAAAATAGTTAGCCCTTAGTTATAAAATACTTACTGCATATATTATTTGTATTTTTCCTGGTTGTTACCCCTTTGTTCCCCAAATATTATAAATTGTTCCCTTATAATTACACGTACATACTTCATAAGTATACCGTAATTACAGAAACATACGCTGTACTTACACAGTACTTTACTGCATATATTATTTGTATTTTTCCTGGTTGTTACCCCTTTATTCCCCAAATAATATAAATTGTTCCCTTATAATTACACGTACGTACTTCATAAGTATACTATAATTACAGAAACATATGCTTTAAATTCGGTGTACTTACGCAGTACTTTCCGGGCTGTAATCTAAAGCGTTACCGGTTTTTTCAATGCAAATGTTTATTTGTGGTTTTAAATACGTAAGAAAAAGGTCTTTTGAATGTCAATTGCTGAATTTTGTTCTGGGTCAGTCAAAAATGGCAATTTATGTGAGCAGACAAAATAAGGTTGAAAACATATCTGGACAAGATGTTCTGATGGTTCTTACTAATTTGATTAAGTCAAGGGTAGTTACAGATTTTAATTATTTTAAGGCCATGAATGACCTGTTGTCCTTTGAAATGAAATGGTGTTGTAATGAGGCGTTGTGTACTGTCTGTGAAGGGATGTTAGTCTTTGCATCTTTTTTTGCAGTAAGGTTTTGCTTTGTATTAGGAAGAGGTTGTATTGCATGTATGTAAATGTTTAATTTCTTGTGAATATGTTATGTGTATATATGTTATTATGTATGTTTTGTGAAGAGATGTATTAGAAGTAACCTTTTTTGTCATTAAATGGACTTTTAAATTCAAATTCTCTCTCTCTCTCTCTCTCTCTCTCTCTCTCTCTCTCTCTCTCTCTCTCTCTCTCTCTCTCTCTCTCTTCCATTTTTTTCTCTCTGTCTCTTTCTACAGGTTTGCCTCTTTTTTCTTTATGATCAAATAAACAATCATTTATTTCTGTGCCTCTAGGGCATTTATAACTAATGTTTATATTTATATACGTATCCGATCAGTTAAAATTCAATTCATTTTTTTTTTCAATTCAATTTATTTATATAGTGTTTTATATATTGTTTAATTGTTTCAAAGCAGCTTGACATTAATAGATGCAGGAAAAAACACAGAAAAATCATAAAACATAAACAGCATAATACAGTGGTTAAGATTAACCATACTGGCGAGCATAGGAAAAATGTAATGTATGTAAGAGGGTGCTAGTTAAGCCAATATCAGCAGACTACCCATGGGTTGAAAAAAATCCCTAGGAAAAAAAACCCTGTGGGCGAAAAGTCCTATGAGATCTTTATTAGATTGTTTATAGTCCTATGAGTCCTATATTAGATTGTTTTTAACATATCCTAATAGAGAATGTCCATTTTATATTTATGTTTGAGTATTGTTGTGTTTAAATATTGTTGTAATGTTGTTAATGTTTTGTTTTAATTTAATCAGAATATTAAGACTCTAATTTTAAATGCCATATAATGGTTGTTGTAATGGATTGAAGACTAATATGACGGTACAAATGGAGTGACATAATTTTCGAGTTTAAATTACGTTTTGTTTGCTTCAAATGTCTGCTTCAAATGAATTTCGTTTAATATAATTTGTCTCTTAGTTTTAATCAATGTTTTGTTGATAAGTGTTGTGAACATTAAAGAAAAAGAACATTAAAAAGAACACCGTACATCTCATTACGTAACAAATATAAACTACTGCAATATACTACCAAATGCCAAAACATGCAGTTTTATCTTTGTAATGATATAGTTGTTGTTGGATGTGCAAAATCATATTATGGAGTATATTACTTTAATCGATTTTCAAAAAACAGCCTTCAGTGCACAGAAATTAAATTTGCATGCCCATCAGCAGCACATTTGATTAAGGCATGCTTTTGACTTTTAAAAATAAACGTCATATTTAAACTTTAGCCGATTGTGCTTTTTGCAATTTCAGTGTCACTGGCGAAGGGCGTGCGCGGGCGAAGCGCACACTCTTAAAGATCAACGTAATATAAATTTTAATTTTGCCGGCCACCCTTTTTGTCATGAGCGGAGGACGGAACACATACCACAGGCAGAGAACAGCGACATAAAGAGAATAGAAGTTATTTAGTGTTTTCTGACGAATACAGTCAGTTCGTAAGAACATTTTTAAATGGACTATAAGATCATCAATATGAACTCTGAAGAATGAACTATTATAGGCTAAACATAATTGTACACATTTCGCTTCTAAAACCACGCAGAACACTCGACTGCCGCGACTTTCAAAGCTCCTTCCAGAGATTTCCGTAGATTCACAAATACATCTTCATGCATTATTCTTCTTTTACTGATCTATTTAAAATCACGTGAATGTTTTCTGCCTTTCCAGATTAAAATGATAGGCTATTCGTTTTTCGAATAAATCTGTTTGTTTTTTTTGCTTCATGGATTTATTTTTAGTTGCAAATGCGACCTGTAAAATTAAATAAACGCACTCAACTGAGTAATTTTATATAGCTACACATAATGGTATGAAAATCAAACAATCATCTAAAGAAAGGGGCCCAAAATTCTGTCTTGCATACCCCCCTTGAAACTGTTCATTGCGCCCCTGTCTCCACTTCATTACGTTCAGAGATTTTGTTAGATTTGTCAGTTGATTAAATTGCTGATTTTGACTACTTGCAGACTAATCAGTGGAAGATATCAGAGAGGACAGCTTTTGAATAGTTCTCACAGTACACAAATGTCGTACGTTGATCACTCTGTGCAGTGATGCATAAAGTCGAATGCAGCTGTTTGTAATAACTTGATCCTGATTGGCCAGTGTGACATACAAACACCATGCAATCAACACGCTTGTTTACTTTTCAGTCTTGCAGCATGCATTAGCTTCTTTTGTCCAGTGAGAGATGCAAAGATATGAAGTTTGACTAAGACAGCAAGTAATATAATTACATTTAATAACTTTTACAATGCCCACTGACCCATAAAGCCCGCGGCCCACAGGGAATCTTCTGGTTGTCCCAATGGCCAGTACATGCCTGCTACACATAGAGTATGTGGTTTCAGATGCAGCCTTTGTCTCTTGCACGGTTCCACCTGTCACAAGAAGAATTGGTGTGATTTTGTTTCTTATATTTTGGAATTTGTGTGACTACGTTCCTAAAAAATAAAGGTCAAATACATTGATCAATCACCTTAATAGGCGTGTCTTTCATGGCAATTATAATTGCGTTAATGATGCTATCTGGTGTTTTAGAATTTGACTGAATAAAACCACAGGACAACTCTCACAGGATTTGTGCACGATGACTAGAGAGTAAACTTCCCACTTCACTTATTGTGCAGTATTGCTGTCAAACTGAAAACATACTCTACGCTCTCTTAACACTGGTGTCTTGTTGAAGATGCTGAAATAAACAATGAAGTTTAGTTTGCAGGCTTCGGTTGATTGGCTTTAGAGAAAATTACCACAGAGTTCTTAGAAGATGTTTGAGTGGTGACAGCTGTTTTCTTTTCCACACAGTTCCCTTTCAGTCGGTCACTACGACGTCACGTCGTGACCGACGAATTGGGAACTCGCTTAGAGAGACCAATCTGCTTCGTATACTACTAAAACGCCAATGAACTTGGCATTGAGATATTTGCATAATACTGGCACCGCCCCGCCAGGTGCCTATATAAGCAGCAGGTGCAAATATGGAAATTAGCTTTTTCGCTTCGAAAGCCGGCATTATCTGCTACTGAGAAGCTACTCTCTGCTCTTCTGGGAACGGTTGCTGAAGTTGATTGACAAGCAGTACTAACACAGCGGACACTCGCAGTATTCCACTGCTCTGCATGTTTTTTGTTTTGAGTTTTGTGTGTGCGTTGCCTCTCCCTGTGCGCATCATCAGCTGAGCACCTAAAGAGTGATTTCCCTAAAGAGTGATACGTGAGAGCTCTGTGTCTTTTTAAAGACAGCCACTCTCTCGTATATTCGGAGATCAGCGTCCTTTTCAGGATTGCTTTTCGTCCGTGCGATCTTGGATGCGAGAGGCATCAAGCACTCCGAGGCTGCGTTTGTGGAGAGTTTTTGTTCTCTCTGTGAGAGCATAACCCTCTTGGATTGCGGAGACAACTGACGTTTCTACGGAAATGCTGTTGCTCACCAACAGAGCCGCTAAGGGCGGGGACCCCTTCAGTGGAGCGGGGGTTGCGGTGCAGCTGCGTTCCTGGAGGGACCACCCAACCCTTCCCTCCCGTGTTTGTAGACAGTCATCCGGTTACGGACGCTGCCCATCAGGCATGCCGGAGAGGCGGCTTCGGCCCGGCACGCAATAACGTTGCTCCAGGTTCTTCAAGGATTTACGAGGGAGGCGACTACTTTAAAACAATATTTGAACTCCATAACTTGTTGCAGCCGTTTTTACAGATTCTCGAACTAGCAAATTTCGGAAATGCGCTCTGCGCTCTGATGGAAAATTACCACACCGCTCAACGCTCCGCTCCCGCTCCGCACCGCTCACATGCACTGTCACACACACATACTGTAGATGTTTATGCTGTCACAGCAGACGCACCGGCAGTCCCACCTGTCTCGCTTCGCTGCCCCACCGCGGGTACTTCGGTAGTGTCGTTAATTCTCCTCGTACGGTGCCTGGGTGCTTGGCTTCAGTTCCCAGCCCGTTTCGTTGGGTTTTACGCACGATCCGCCTCGGTTACGAAATCCGGCACACCCCAAAATTCTCGGGCTTTCGTTTCACTGTGGTGAAAGCGTCCGATGCACATGTACTGCGTGCAAAAGTCGATGTCCTGTTGGCGAAGGATGTATCGAGCCGGTCCCTCTTACCGATATGATGATGATAGGGTTTTCCAGCCTTTATCTCATAGTACCCAAAATACGCGGCGGGTTACGATCGATTTGATTTACGCACCGGCTCTACAAAGGTGTTCTTTTTGGATGATAACGCCGAGGCTCGTATTTCAATATTTAGATCGGTTTGCAGCCTTAGACCTGTAAGACGTGTACTTTATGTGTCCATCTCCCCTCGCTTTAGACCGTTTTTTCGCTCTGCG
This sequence comes from Misgurnus mizolepis, assembly GCA_025389145.1. Classification (NCBI taxonomy): domain Eukaryota; kingdom Metazoa; phylum Chordata; class Actinopteri; order Cypriniformes; family Cobitidae; genus Misgurnus; species Misgurnus mizolepis. The sequence goes on along the minus strand of JAIFKI010000001.1, from coordinate 75,169,758 downwards.
TCGTGGGGCGGGCATATTAATACTAAGTACACCATTCGAGCTGTCTCTCTCTCTCCGTGTCTCCATGTGCTAGTCACGGCATTAAAATATCAAAGAGAGAGCGTTGTTCGCATTCTGCTTTTATGTACGTCGACTTATAATAGCCCGTTCTTGGCAGACGTGCGCGAACACAGAGAGTTAATGCTTCGGCATCTCGCTCGTTTATGTCATCAGGTTGACTGGGAAAGAGCAACTTTGCCCCGTGCAGAGGATCCTTTTTCTCAGTATGGAAATAGACTCGATCGACTAATTGCCGTGTTTTACAAGAGCGCGCAACCAGTCAGTTCTGACTTGCCTCGGTTTAATTCGAGGGAAGTACGCGGTCCCTCTGAAACAATTTCAGAAGCTCCTGGACATATGACAGCATGCTGCGGCTGTGACACCGCCCGAGCTGCTTGGTTCAAGTGGTTCAAGTCATATTTAGAAGGGAGAGGTTATTATGTAAGTATAGGTGGCCATAAATCTGAGTGGACTATGGTAGAGAAATTTTGAGTGTGTTATCTTACAGATTAGTATTATGTTTTATATAGTATGCTTTTAATATGTTTCATGGTTAAGGTCTACATGAATTAAGTTTTAAGTTGTCTCTCTGTTGCTTGAACATGAATGTGTAGGTCCATAGCTGGGCCTGGAGGAGATAAGAGTGTCCTTGGTAAGGATAGCGAAATATTTGTATGATGTGTTAGAGAACAAAGACACTGAGTTTTACCACCCATGGGAGGATTTATGTACCAGCTTGGAATGTTATAGAGATAAAGTCACAGCATCACCAGGTTGTCATGAGTTATGAGAAGGAGCTAAGGGGCCTAAAGGCAGGAGTCTGCTGAGCATTGGGATAGTACCGAGTGAAAGAAAGGCAGGGCTACTGGACCACTATTGGACCACTATATAATATACTGAAAAACTCAGAACGGGGTCATTGTCATTATCATTTTACCAGGTGTACACCCTATGACCAGTATTGTGTTTCAAGCTGTCTGATACAATTCTTTAATAAAATACTTTGAAGAGAATTTTACATCTCAACCGTCTCTGATTCTCCTGAAAAAATCCACGACATTTTGGCGCTGTGGAGCAGGGTTACAAGAGAGAACATTGGACAACCGAGTGGGATCGTTCAGAGGCCGTTCACGGTCGGGGGGAGATGTTCTCCATCCTGAGTCGATTGTTTCTTCTTTGTGGGTGTTAAACTGCTAAGGCTGGCCAGCCGCTTGCTTCTTAAATTAAGGTAAGCAAAGCGTTATAGCATTTTTTCACCTGCATTGATGGGATTTTTGACTCTGTTTGGAAAACACAGACAGCCCGGCGTTTTCATTTGAATTCCTGAATTCTCTCTGTAACTCATAAATTAACTAGTATTGCGATTAATGAGAAGGGACTTGTGGATGATATTACAAGATAAATTATCTCTAATAGGGAAACCTGGTCTTCCGAGTAGGTGTACTCTTATCTGAGGGTCAAGATGACCCAGCTGTGAAACAGTTGATGGAAATTAATATTAACATAGCCAAGAGGGCGTTGACTGTTAATAGCCAAGAGGGCATTTAATTATACTAAATTTTGTTGATTTTATGGACTCAAACTAAAACATTAATTTTGAAACTAAATTTTGTAAAGCCAGTGGGCTGATTTAAATAAGAGTATCTGAGATGAGTACGGATATATCTTTTTAAAGGAAAGGAAACCATTGGGTTTGATTGTTAGTTGTTTTTTGATGTAACTGGTTAAGTTATGAAACAAAAGTGAGATAAGAGAGAGGTTTTTGTTGAGGGAGAACCAGTGGGTTGCTTAAATGAGTATTTGGGAGTAATTTATCGATGAACTTTGATACTATAAATTGCTCTATGAAACAAATATGAAGAGTTTGCATAGTTTGTGTACCAAGGTGCTTAGAATGTGCAAACGAGGGTGAGCGAGAGAGTCTGGAGTGTGGGAAAAACCAGTGGGTTGCTTGAGTGAGTGTTTATGAGTGCCTCTATCGATGAACTGTGATACTATAGAGAGCTCACTGATATGGACACAGTGTTCAAGGGTGCTTTATCGATGAACTTTGATACTATAAAGTATTCTTTGAGATGAACACAGTGTTTAAGGGTAATTTATCGATGAACTATGATACTATAAATTACTCTATCAAATAAACTCGGGAGAGACAAGGGAAAAAGCTTCTGTCTGTAATGGTTTTGTTCTGTGTTTGCTTGTTTTCTGTGTAGGTTTGTATTTTGGACTTTTATTTTGATTCTCTGCTCTGTTTGGACTTTTATTTTGAAACTCATCATGCCATGTCACGCTTCACACTTCCTGTTTGTTTCTGTATATAAGTCACTTCCTGTACACCTGTTCCCCGCTGTATATTACATTCGTATGCCCAGCCTGTTACCTGTTTTTGTGATCTGTTACCTGTTTATCTGTTTCTGCTACTCTGTATCTGCCTGTTTTTGACTCACGCCTGTTTTATTGGATTTATTGCCTGTTTGCCGCCTGTCTTGATCTTTCGCCTGTTTGTTTGGATTTATGATTGTGACTCTGCCTGCCTTGACCTCTCGCCTGTTATTTGGATTACGTGTATTGGATTTACCCTGTTTGGATTTGGTTGCTGGCCCTTTATTGGGATTTTACAAATAAACACCTTTTGCACATGGATTCACTTTTCACTCGCTTCATTTAAAGCATACGTTACAGAATATACAGCCTGGACCGGAATCCAGCAGAGGTTTGAAAATTCCCACCAGCACCATGACTCCAGCAGATCAACTTGTTTGTCTCCGCCAGAACCACCGCCCTATTGAGAAATTTGTGGAGGATTTCTGTGAACTCTCAGATCAGGTGAATTTTAAAGAGTCATTCCTGAAAGACATATTTTATTGTGGATTAGATCGAGACATTGCCCGTTCCATGCCACTCCATACACCACACTGGACTTTAGAACAATATATTGACCATGCTCTGTGTTTGTGTGGCTCTCTCTTCACTGTGGGTGTTGTGGATAGCAAACCAGAGGCTATTCACAACACACCAAACCAAATCATGCCTGTTCTGTCCATGCCTGATCATAAAATGGCCGCCACCATGCCTGTTCCCAAAATGGCTGCCATCCTGTCTGTGCCTGCACCTGTTATCGAGAGAGCTATCACCATTCCCGCACCTGTTATTCAGAGGGCCATCGTCACCACCACAGCTGCACTTAGGAGAGTTATTATTCACCCTGCACCTGCCGTGAAGATGGCCGCCATGCCTGAATCTTCCCCTGAGGTATGTCTCCTGGATTATAGACTCTCAGAATTTGCCATAGCCCTGTGGTGCGTTTTGTCTGCCGTTTGCTCTGGTATTTCCCATGTTCCTCAAGACCCTGAACCTGAACCCCTGGACTCATTTGATCTGCCTGATTCATCCGACTCATCCGATTCATCCGACTCATCCGATTCTTCCGATTCATCCGTCTCATCTGATCTGCCCGTCTCATCTGATCTGCCCGTCTCATCTGATCTGCCCGTCTCATCTGATCTGCCTGATTCATCCGACTTATCCGATTCATCTGACTGCTCTGATTCACTCGACTCCTATGACTCATCTGAGCTGCCCGACTCATCTGAGCTGCCCGACTCATCTGAGCTGCCCGACTCATCTGAGCTGCCCGACTCATCTGATTCGTCTGTTCTGCCTGATTCACCTGATCCATCCGTCCCGTCTGATTCATCTGATCCATCCGTCCTGCCTGATTCACCTGTCCCATCTGATTCATCTGACTCACCTGATTCACATGATTCGTCTGACCCACCTGATTCATCAGATTCGTCTGTTCTGCCTGATTCACCTGTTCCGTCTGACTCATCTGATTCATCTGTCCTGCCTGATTCACATGTCCCGTCTGACTCACCTGGTTCATCTGATTCACCTGGCTCAAAGGACTCCTCTGATTCACCATCTGGGACATCACCACCTTGGACCTTGGAAGCTTTCCCAAGTTTTTTTTTGGGGGGGGGGGGGTAGTACCCAGACACAGGAAGGAGGCAGAAGGCACCAAGGCGGAGGCCGAAGTGTGCTCGGACCCTTCCTTTCCTTGTGTTCAAAGTCTATTCCTGCCCTATGATATAGCCCCATGTCTGCCCCATGACCCAGGTCCAAGCCTGCCCCATGACCCAGGTCCAAGCCTGCCCCATGACCCAGGTCCAAGCCTGCCCCATGACCCAGGCCCGCATCTGCCTTATGTTCCGGGACCATGCTGGCCCCACGACCCTGGACCATCCTGGCCTCATGACCCAGGACCTCTCATGAACTGCCCTGCCATTGCCAAGAGGTCCTGGCCCGCCCGCCCACCCTCTATTGGACTTGATTATTTGTATGTTGGGCTCCGGGAGTCGCCCTTTAGAGGGGGGGTTCTGTAATGGTTTTGTTCTGTGTTTGCTTGTTTTCTGTGTAGGTTTGTATTTTGGACTTTTATTTTGATTCTCTGCTCTGTTTGGACTTTTATTTTGAAACTCATCATGCCATGTCACGCTTCACACTTCCTGTTTGTTTCTGTATATAAGTCACTTCCTGTACACCTGTTCCCCGCTGTATATTACATTCGTATGCCCAGCCTGTTACCTGTTTTTGTGATCTGTTACCTGTTTATCTGTTTCTGCTACTCTGTATCTGCCTGTTTTTGACTCACGCCTGTTTTATTGGATTTATTGCCTGTTTGCCGCCTGTCTTGATCTTTCGCCTGTTTGTTTGGATTTATGATTGTGACTCTGCCTGCCTTGACCTCTCGCCTGTTATTTGGATTACGTGTATTGGATTTACCCTGTTTGGATTTGGTTGCTGGCCCTTTATTGGGATTTTACAAATAAACACCTTTTGCACATGGATTCACTTTTCACTCGCTTCATTTAAAGCATACGTTACACTGTCCAACTTAAAGTTAAGAAAGTGTTTATTAATTGTTGCATGGTAAGGACTTACCATAAGTGAATAGTAAAAAAAAAAAAATAATTCCCAAAAAAGGATTTCTGCATCTCATTCAATTCATATGAAAATTTTGATTTTGAAAGTTAGGGGTAAGAGTTATCCTGTGTGAAAAATATTGTCCATGATTGAATGTCAGTTGTTACTGAAAACATTGAATTTTGGTGGAACCTGAAATCTTTATCTAATATTGAAAAGTCATTATTGAGTGTATTTGATTTAACAAAAGATAGGTTAACAGAAGGAAGTTTAACAATTAAAACAGAAGACTCTGAGATCAATACAGTTACGTCTGCATATAAAATAGCCCAATTAATCAGAGAGATATTTTGTGTTAGTTTTAGTTGGCCTGAGATATGAAGTTTTTCCAGTTGTAAGATTAATGTGTCAAAGACAATTGTAGGATATAAAGAACTGAGCATTGTTAGTGCTAAGTTTAAATTTGAATCAAATCTTAAAAATTGTTGTGTGACAAATAAAGTGATAGGTGAAGAAGAGATCGTTTACATACTTGTGGGACCCTTTGTGATTTATTCCAGTCACCTAACTGGAACATTTTATAGTGCAGAGCAGTGCATTGACTTATTGGTAAATAAATAAAGTAAACAACCATTCAGTGTAACATGGAAGCAGCAACCAAAGAATTAGAGCGTGCTATCACTGTGGCCCCGGTAGAATGGTGTAACTTACAAGACAAAGGCTTTGATGGTAAAGCATTGGCTAAGTGGTGTAATGATCTAAAATGGTATACCAGAAGTAACAAATATAAGAAAGGAGAGCAGCCTCCCTTTCACTGGCCAGAACAGGGAACGTGGAATAAAGAAAAAATTAAGAGTATGAAAATTTGGATGACTAATTATATAGCTAATCAGGATTTGAAAACCAAGAAAGATGGAAAGAAGAAAAAGAGAAAAGCTTTGTTAGATGGAATGGAATTGTGGGAAAAAGCTAGAGGTTGCTGGAGTAAGGAAGCTGAAAGAGTGATGGCTGATAGAGAAGACATCAGAGTTCAAGAGCTGGCAAAGCACAACGAAAGAGCAGAAAAGACAAGATTGCTAGAACAGCCAGTAGACACTGCAAACCAATTACCTGTGGTAACTAAAACAGTTAAGCCACCGCCCTATGCACTGCCCTCTGCCTCCCTCAATCCATGTCCCCCATTCACCACACACACAAACTGCCCTCCCTTTCCCACTCTCTCTGAGAGTCACCCTCCCTTTCCCACTCCCTCTGAGAGTCACCCTCCCTTTCCCACTCTCTCTGAAAGTCGCCCTCCCTTCACTGCTCACACTCCAGCCCCAACCACCCCTGTTGCTTCACCAAATGCTAGCACACTGTATCCAGTTATTAAAGGAACTATGCAGCTTAAAGGGGAAGTAGAAGTTGAGGGAAATGTGGAACTGTATGATGAGATGCATAGAGGCAAAGAAGGATCATTCCGTGAACAAAGTCAGGCAGCAGGAGGAGCTAGTCAGTATACCAGGACTCAGTTAGAACATCTGGACCAACTAATTGAACAGAGAGCAAAGGAAATAACAGAATTAACTAAAGAGGTGAAGTCTTTGGGTTTAGCAGGGCTATCGCAGGACAGAGAGCTTGGTAAAAGATTACAAGAGGAAGAAAGGATGATTTTGGGCAAGAAAGGCAGGATAGAGAGATAGCAAAAGAAAGAGTGCTTAAGCAACAAAAGGTCAGGGCATTGCAGGCTATGGAACAGAGAAAGCGAGAAACTGATGACTGGCTAAATATGAAAATGACACAAGAGTACCCAGCCTCTAAAGGTGGTATAGATATGACAAAAATGTCAGGACCTGATGGATTAAGAACTTACAGAGCTAAGATGTTGGTAGAGGAGAGAAACAGAGATTTGGAGTATAGGGACACATTAGCTTTGGACTTTGACCCAATAGAGGAAAGATCCCCATTATTGAAAAGCACCCCTAGAGGTGGAATGAAAGAGCCAGGTGTGAGTGTATTTCCATTGCGTATTGAAGGAAAAACAGCTGTGTATGTTCCATGGGCTCATAGAGATTTAGAGACTATAATAAACTTATTGCCAAGTTTAAGAGACGGTGCTGGTCCCTGGATTGCTGCGTTGGAGAAAGAGACGCAAGGTACAAGATTGGCGGTGGGTGACATAAAAGCCTTACTGGCAAAAATTACTAGTTTAAGAGAAATGGAGGATGTGTTGTGGTTAGCAGGTATGGGACAGAGTGTGGTTTCATCTGATTTTAACGGCCAGGCTCTTGACTATTACAGAGGTAGACTTTGGGGTGCCTTGAGAACTGAGTTTCCTGTCAAGTTTGACAGCACCAAACTGACCCCCGCTGCACTGGGTCAGGAGGACTGTGCACTGTGGATTGCTAAAAACATGCAAACTTGGAGAGGGCAGGGGCTGAGAAAAGATCCTACTGACCCAAGAGACTTTGAAACCAGACTTTTCAGAAAGGAACTGCTGGACGCACTGCCAGTGTCTGTGCAAAACAAACTGAGTGACACCCCAGGGCTAGATGCAATGCCACACAGCCAGTGGGTGGAGACCCTAAAACACCATGCTTCCAAACACCAGAAACACGAAAGAGACTTAGAGCAACAAGCTAAAGAGACTATACGAAAGCTGGCTCAAGTTAGTCTGGAGGAAAAGAAAAGACACAAAGACATTAGTAAGGACCCCAGGGGAACCTATGTAGTGGGATGGGCAGGGTCATATGAGTCAGCGAGCCACTCTCAGGGCGAAATGGTTGCAACACACCCTTCTAATAAGTCTGAACAGGTAGCTGATCTGCCAAAACAAGCTGCAGATCAAACCCAAAATCGGAACCTATGGCAGCATCCCCAGGGCGCAGCCCCGTCTCAACCAGTAGTTGTGAATGTAATGGCACCTAGTGGACAGAGTAGAGGAATTTATTTTTGAAGATGGCCAAGAGATAGAGGAAGGGGATATTTTCAGAACAGGGCATCCGCTGATCTGGGTCCATATTTCGGGCAAAACAATGTTTGCTGGGGATGTGGGGAGAATACTCAGGCTAGGCGTGACTGTCCAACAAACCCATGGAAGCAATAGGGGTGTTCGGAGGGTCCAATTAACCAACAGGTAGCATTATCCGAAAATGATTGGGAAGAACCTAAATTAACATGCATTATTAATGGAGTAAAAATTGAATGTTTAATTGACACTGGAGCTAAATGTAGCTCAATTGTTCCAAAATTGGTACCTGGGGTTGTTGCATCACAATCATCTGTTAGAACAATAGGATTCTCTGGAAAACCTATGAAAATGTGTCTGTCAGAACCAATTATGGTTCAGATAGAAGAGAAAACTGTTGTAAATCAATTTCTGATGGCACCTCAGGTTCCGATCACATTAATTGGAAGGAAAATTTTGTGTAAATTAGATGTTACCATCAAAACCAAAACACAGGGATTAACGTTGCAGTGTCTAACCAAAATAACTAAACAGGAGCTAACCCTTTTAGTTAGACCAGAAGTATATTGGATAGGGAAATTGGGAAAAAATGATGGCATGGTGCATTATTTTGGGGGAATATGGCGTGATAATGGGTTTAAGCAAAGTAACGGCCACCCAATTAAACATCTTACAGAGATCACAAAGCTATTTGAGGGAATACAAAAACCAGCTAAAGTAAATGTAATTAAGTGTGAAGCATAAACAAAAGGAGACTAATTTTATTAAAAAAGGAAATTAAAAAGCAGATGAGGAAGCAAAATCAGGCGCTGCAAAACCAGAGCGAGCTGAAACCATGACCATGGTAGTGACAAGGTCAGGTAAAAAGACTGACAGTAAACAGGTGAGCATTTCCGCAGACGTAACTGTAGATGAAATCAGAGACATGGAAATACAGCGTCACAAATTGAAAAGATGGAGTGGCAAGGCAGAGGTGTTGTCAATGTAAAAGGTTTGTGGAGAACAGAGCAACAACAATTACTTATACCATCTAGAATGGAGAAAATGGTGATGATGAACACGCATGGTTGTGAACATTGCGCGAGGGGGGAGATGATAGATGAGATTTGAGACAACAGGGTTTCTGGTACATCAATATGCAAAACAAAATTAGCGAATTTTTGTCAGAATGTGACATTTATAGAAATATCAAACCAGCAGTATACCCAATGCGTCTGTTTCCAAGTGTGGAAGGACCATTTGTGTATTTAGTGATGGATTTTGTAGATATGATCCACCCAATTAAGGAGAAAATGTTTCACATTTTTGAGATGGACAGAAGCTTCAATCCAGTGTGAACGCAGAGTGCGCAAGCAGTGGCTGGAGCACTTAAGAGGGAAGTGGTCGTAAGATTTGCACTTCCCAAGGTATTACAGTCAGATAATGGACCAGGATTTCAGGCCAACCTGTTGAGAAAAGCACTTGCTAGGGTAGGAATAACCCAAAAATTTGGATCAGTGTATCATCCACAGTCTCAAGGGGCGGTTGAGAGGTGTAATGGTTTAATTAAATCAAAAATAGCCAAAATCTGTGCACAGACTAAACTAAATTGGGTTTAGGCCTTACCAATAGTGCTCATCATGGCCATAAGATATAGTACTAACAGGGAAACACGTTTATCCCCTCATGAATTGGTAACAGAAACACCAATGTTCAAAGCTAATCAAAATGAAATGAATTTGGAGCATGAGGAGGATCTAAAAAATTATTTGAATATTAATGAATATAATATATGAATATATTAATGAATATTAATGAATGTATTGCTGAACTAATGAAAAACCATAAAGCTATTTTACAGATTAAAAGCAGGCACAAAGAGACACCTGGTGACGAGACTGCAACACCTTTTCCTGTAGAAACCTGGGTGTAGATTAAAGTTTACTAGCGTAAGTCGAATGAACCAAGACGAGAAGGCTCGTATGCGGTCACAGAAGCTAGCCCAACAGCTGTTAAGGTAAAATGTTCCAAATTGTGGTATTATAATACTCATTGCTTCCAGGTACCAGAGAAGACGACCCCCGGCGACTGTCTCCATGTCATTATGTTGAAATAACCATATAATAAATAAACACTGTAAACTTATTTTTTAGATTCTTATTATTTAGTGATGTGATGAACCATAGAAACTGGATTTGGAGATCACAATGAATGGGTAATCAGTGTTGTTTTCGTCAACGATGACGATAACGAAATGATTTCGTTGACGCACCTATTTTTTATGACGCTAACGCGACGATGACTAGCTAAAAATGTCTCTAAGGTGACGAAAACATGACGAGACGCTTTCGAGTTTTCGTTGACGAGACGAGACGGAACGAAAATGAATGTAAGTCTGACGTTTACAATGCATGTCATTTCTGCATATTTTGCGTGAAATCTGTCTGTTTTTAGCTAAAAAGTATCCGCAATGCTGCCGTTTCCTCTCCTTGTTTTGGGTCAACACAGTCACGCCCACCACGCGGCTGCCGCCATGCCGCGCACGCGCACCAGATTTCAAACAACAACACCACACCTGCGGCTGTGGCGAGTTCGAAGGACGTTGCGGAGGCGCCAATAAACGGAAACGATGAGATGATTAATGGACATACTTTCAGTATAATCCATCAGACAGAAAAACGGAATGCATATTGGGAGACGACGGTAAATGTGGCCACAAATAGGGCAAGAATGGGAAGAATACCACCAACCTCAAGCGGCACCTGAAGGCTCATCACGCTAATATTTTTTTGTAAAGGTAACTAACCAGTCACGCTGTTAACAATCATATACATTTTACTCGACATTCGGCTTGTGACACATTTCATGGTAAGCTTAAGGTTTTACATGTATCTACTTGTCAAACCTAAGCCCATTTCCTATACTTTTTGTGGTGTATTTAAATAAGGCAAGGCACGCGTTTCTCAAATTTATAAGTGAGGTCTCAGCGTAACACACAAACTCAACATGAGGGTATATCAGGCTCAACTTTTTTGTTATGACATGCGCAGAAGGCACATCAACTAAAACAATGGCAAGACCTCAGGGAGAACCTTAATGCACATTTTAATAGTATTAAATACACCACACTTTTTAACCTAAATTAATTTGTTAAAAAATACTTTTTTTACTAAAATTGACTTAAACTTGACTAAAACCTTTTTGCGTTTTCGTCGACTAAAACTTGACTAAAACCTTTTTGTGTTTTCGTCGACTAAAACGTGACTAAAACTAACAATTTCATAAGTGACTAAAATGTGACTAAAACTAAAAGCATTTTCGTCCAAAAGACTAAGACTAAAACGAAAACTAAAAGGGCTGCCAAAAACAACACTGTGGGTAATGTATGATCAAAGCATTTAAGGATATGGATGATGAAGATTGTATGACTGTTTTTTATTTGTTTCTAATAATGAAAATGTTTCTCCCACCAAATGTACAGGCTTATAAGGTTAATTATACATGTTTTAAGATAACCATTTCACAGATGGGTGGTGCCAAAAAGAGATGTAACAAATGACAAAGAGGAATACAAGGCAAACTGGTTTATAGGCCAGACCACAGAAAGGGCAGACACATGTGGATGTGTGTTGACATGAATTTAAGGCCAAGTTTGAGAGTAAATTGGAAGGGAACCTGTACCCTTGTACAATAAATAATGCCATTTCAAATGTTTTCATTACCTGATTTTGGGAGCCTACATGATAAAATAAGTGGTAAGAGTATAAACAGGGGGAAAAGAAATCTGCCTGGTGGATCTTATGATAAAATGTGTATATAGAGTGTACAGTTGATGCCATAGGGGTTCCAAGGGGGGTGCCAGATGAATACAAAGTGAGAAATCAGATTGTTGCAAGTTTTGAGTCAATTCTTTTCTGGTGGTCAACCCTAAATAAAAATGTGGATTGGATTAATTCATTGTATTACGTTAAGGGGATAACTGCACAATTGGGACTAACGTCACTCATGGTGTTTAAAAAGATTATAGATGATAGATGCTGTAAATTTATTTCTTACAATACTGCCCCTGATGAGAGCATTACAAGGGCATTAGAAGGTTTGACTGACTTGTCAAATGAATTGGCTGAGAACACTGGAATTGATGACCCATTTACAAAAATGATGGGAAATGGTTTGGGAAATGAGGTACACTGATAACTTCTTTACTGATGTCAACTGCTGTAGCTGTTGATATCCTGGCATTGTGTGATTGTTGTTGCATACCATGTATCAAGGGTTTGATTGAGAAAACTATCGACAAAGGAATGGGTAAGATAATGTACCAACGGGTACAAATTAGTGAGGACGACGAGGGAGATAAATTTGAGGACAACATCCATGTGTGATGGGGAACCAACGAGGCTCTAGTACCCTCCTCCCTCACACGGCCCTCTACGTGTGCAAAGCGCATGGGTTGAAGACCGTCGAAAGCTGGAAGATGCACCCTACACGTATACATATAGAATTCATGTTCCTTAGAAAGACTCTGTGTGGACTGCCCACCAGAGCAAAACACTCTCATGTGAGAATCATTATGTTACTGATAATGTTAAACTGGGCATGGGGTGTCACCTATACTAATGCATTTATTATTTTTTATTAACATTTATCATTTTTGTATTTGTTATCATTTATTAACAAGGTATTATTTTTTTGCATTTATTATTTTCATTACAAGTTATAATCTTTTATTAGTAATGCAAGTTGCAAACCTGAAGTGTGTGTAAAATAGGGAAAGGGATGGTTTTAAGCATCACTGTCCACGGTGTGATGACAGTGTAACAAGCCTGGTAAGTGACTGATGGTCCAGGAATCTCCTGGGGGTGGAGGTAAAACATTCACCTAGCACGGCTTACCAGAAAGTGAAAAGAATTTTTTGAAAAGATGATATGCTTGCTTTAGATTTAAAATTGAATGTTATGTTATATTTTTCATGTTGTTAATCATTATTCCTTTTTTATAGGTTGTTAATTATCATTTAAAGGATAACCCGTGTGAAACTGTTGAAACTAGAAAAGTGACTGAGGGTCTGGCCCTAATTGTCAGGGGTAGTTTATTATTTTATATGTTTTCTTTCTTTAAAGTACCTAGCCCGGCTTCTCTGGTATCAGCAGTCATATTTGCAGGGTGGTTATCGAAAACATTTAGTTTCCGAAGGGGGGAAATATGGTAGAGAAATTTTGAGTGTGTTATCTTACAGATTAGTATTATGTTTTATATAGTATGCTTTTAATATGTTTCATGGTTAAGGTCTACATGAATTAAGTTTTAAGTTGTCTCTCTGTTGCTTGAACATGAATGTGTAGGTCCATAGCTGGGCCTGGAGGAGATAAGGGTGTCCTTGGTAAGGATAGCGAAATAGTTGTATGATGTGTTAGAGAACAAAGACACTGAGTTTTACCACCCATGGGAGGATTTATGTACCAGCTTGGAATGTTATAGAGATAAAGTCACAGCATCACCAGGTTGTCATGAGTTATGAGAAGGAGCTAAGGGGCCTAAAGGCAGGAGTCTGCTGAGCATTGGGATAGTACAGAGTGAAAGAAAGGCAGGGCTACTGGACCACTATTGGACCACTATATAATATACTGAAAAACTCAGAACGGGGTCATTGTCATTATCATTTTACCAGGTGTACACCCTATGACCAGTATTGTGTTTCAAGCTGTCTGATACAATTCTTTAATAAAATACTTTGAAGAGAAGAGAATTTTACATCTCAACCGTCTCTGATTCTCCTGAAAAAATCCACGACAGGACATCCATGACATGTGGAGTCCCGCAAGGCTCAATTCTAGCGCCACTCCTGTTCAACCTGTATATGCTCCCACTGAGCCAAATAATGAGAGAGAACAAAATTGCCTACCACAGTTATGCAGACGACACTCAGATCTACTTAGCTCTATCCCCTAATGACTACAGCCCCATTGACTCCCTGTGCAAATGCATTGATGAAGTTAACAGTTGGATGTGCCAAAACTTTCTTCAGTTAAACAAAGAGAAAACTGAAGTCATTGCGTTTGGAAACAAAGATGAAGTGCTTAAGGTGAATGCATACCTTGACGCTAGGGGTCAAACAACTAAAAATCAAGTCAGGAATCTTGGTGTGATTCTGGAGTCTGACCTTAGTTTCAGTAGTCATGTCAAAGCAATAACTAAATCAGCATACTATCATCTCAAAAATATCGCAAGAATTAGATGCTTTGTTTCCAGACAAGACTTAGAGAAACTTGTGCATGCTTTCATCACCAGCAGGGTGGATTATTGTAATGGCCTCCTCACTGGCCTTCCCAAAAAGACCATTAGACAGCTCCAGCTCATTCAGAACGCTGCTGCCAGGATTCTGAGCAGAACCAGAAAATATGAACATATCACACCAGTCCTCAGGTCTCTACACTGGCTACCAGTTACATTTAGGATTGATTTTAAAGTATTATTAATGGTTTATAAATCACTCAGTGGACTAGGACCTCAATACATTACTGATATGCTCATTGAATATAAACCCAACAGATCACTCAGATCATTAGGATCACATCAGCTAGAAATACCAAGGGTTCACTCAAAGCAAGGCCAGTCAGCTTTTAGCTATTATGCCAGTCGCAGCTGGAACCAGCTTCCAGAAGAGATCAGATGTGCTCCAACAGTAGCCACATTAAAATCCAGACTCAAAACACATCTGTTTAGCTATGCATTTACTGAATGAGCACTATGCACTATATTATATATGCACTATTTTAATTATTTTCTATTTCTCTTGTTTTTATTCTTATTTTTAAATGTTTTATACTTTTCCTGTTTTATTCTTTTTCACACATTTAAACAGTTTTTATTCAAATCACATTTATTTTCTTTTAATTGATATTTTAAATTCATGTATCTTTGATTTTTGTTTTCTCATTTCTATGTAAAGCACTTTGAATGACCTTTGTGTATGAAATGTGCTATACAAATAAACTTGCCTTGCCTTGCTTCATATGAGACCGCTTCAGCGTTGGCTTACGATCGAGTCTCGAGGAGAGCGTGGCGCACCGGCATACACCGTGTAAGCATTACACCTGCGTGTCATTTCAACTTTTCCCCGTGGTAGACCCGGCATTTCCGATAGAAGATATGCCCCTGAGGGGTCTCCTGGCATTCTGTAGCATGCAATGCCCTTAGCACGGGATGATCGCCACGTATGACGGGCTTGCAGTCTCAGGGGTGTGCATAGCAGTGCGCTGTATATCTGGGACTTGTACGCTCCGCTATGGAGATGCGAGGGAAGGATGTATTAGCCGACACCGACAACATTGCGACTGTTGCGTTATTTACCGTTAAGGCGGTTTTGCGCTCTCGTCACCTGTCGCATCTCGCTCGTCATCTCCTTTGGAGTCAGAAGCATCTAAGGTCCCTTCGTGCCATTTTCATCCCGGGTCACTCAATACAGCGGCAGACGCGCTTCCCGAGCTGCACCCCCGGTGAATGGCGACTCCACCCCCGGACGGTCCAGCTAATTTGGAAGAAGTTCGGTCGTGCGTAGATGGATCTGTTTGCGTCGCCTATTTTATTCACTAACCGAGGGCAGCCTCGGCGTGGATACGTTGGCACACAGCTGGCCGCGGGGGATGCATAAAAACGCATTCCTTTCAGTGAGCTTTATCGCACAGACACTGTGCGAAGTCAGGCAGGACGAGGAGAGCCTTTTTATTAATCGTCCGTACTGGACAACCAGGAATTGGTTTTCATAGTTAATGCTCCTCGCGACAGCCCTCCCTGGCGGATTCCCCTGAGGAAGGACTTTCTTTCTCTAGGAAGGGGCACATTTGGCACTCGCGCCCCGACCTGTGGGATCTCCATGTATGGTCGTTGAGCGCGCGCAAGGTTTAGGTGATTTATCGCAAACGGTATCTAACACCATCGACGCAATTCGAGCACCGTTCCACAAGACGGGCTTACGCGCTTAATGAAACCTTTTTCGTCACCTGGTGCTCTTTGCAACGCGTGCACCCCAGAGAATGCCCCATTAACATTGTGCTTTATATCTTCTACATAGGTTAGATGGTAGGCTGTCCCTCCACCATTAAAGTTGATATCGCCGCTATTTCTGCTCGTCACTCACTCACTTATCAATGGCAGATCAGTTGGCCAGCATGTTTGGTTATTACATTTTGAGAGGCGCTCGCAGGCTAAACCCCTCGCGCCCTCCCTCTATTCCTCCTGAGACCTGTCCATGGTGCTGAAGCCCTTCAGGTCCCCCATTTCAGCCTTTGCAGTCTGCGAGTCTGAAGTTTTTGTCAATGAAACTCTGACCCTGCTAGCATTGGCCTCCGTGAAGAGAGTAGGGAATTTACATGCATTCTCTGTTGACGATTCGTACCTTTAGTTTGGTCCTGCTGTCTCACTGAGACCCAGACCAGGCTACGTGCCCAAAGTTCCCACCACTCCCTTCAGAGATCAGGTGGTGAGCTTGCAAGCGCTGCCCCCAGAGGAGGCAGACCCAACCATGGCTTTGTTGTGCCCCGTACGCGCACTGCGACTCTACGTGGTTCGCACGCAAAGCCTCGGGACCTCAGACCAGCTCTTTGTTTGTTTTGGTGGCCAGCAGAAAGGGAAAGCTGTCACTAAGCAGAGGAAGTCTCATTGGATAGTTGATACTATCGCCCTGGCTTATCTTCAGGGTATTCCTTGCCCCTTTAATTTGAGAGCGCACTCCACACGGAGTGTTGCCTCATCTTGGGCTCTCGCTCGTGGTTCCTCGCTAACAGACATCTGCAGAGCTGCTGGTTGGGCGACACCTAATACGTTCACTAGATTTTACAGTGTTCGTATGGAGCCTATATCCTCTCGTGTTCTTTCCTCATCAGGGGGAGCACGGAGAGAAGTCTCGCAGGTCGGCTTGCAGCCTCCAACTGATGCATCATAACTTTGTCAGTATGGAAGGCCTTCAGAGCAAAAATGCGTAATGGTTTGAATTGTTCTTCCTCCGCTGCCTTTGCAGCCTTTGTTGCGGAGCATTGGCTGTCAGCCTTTCACTAGCTGAATCCTCGCGAACCTACGTGTCTGGCTCGGGCTCCACATTGTGTCCCACCGGGGTTCTTTGTGAGTATTTTTCCGTGGGGTTAATCCTACCAGCCCACGTTTCCCTTAGCAGAGCACTGCTTTGCTTACACAGCCACGGCTTGTCTTTATTCCTCAACTACGGTTGACTTTCGCCCACCATTAGCCCTTAACAGGGTGGTGGCTTCCGCAGCGTTCCTTTACCGCTCAGATAGGGCGTTTCCCAGTCGCTGGCACTACTGTGGGGTTAAGAAACATCTAGTGCCCGGCTTTCTGCCTTAAAACTTAATTCTCCTTCTCCTTAAGTGGAACTGGAGGGCTTTACGCAGTCACTGGAAGAGGTCAGCCCTCAGTGGCGTTTTGGTAGGGATTCCCAATTCGTCGGTCACGACGTGACGTCGTAGTGACCGACTGAAAGGGAACGTCTCGGTTACGGATGTAACCCTCGTTCCCTGAAGGAGGGAACGGAGACGTCACGTCCCGTCGCCACAGGGCTGCCCCCTGCTGTTTATCGGCTGGTCTCATTCTCCCGGCTTTCTCTTAAAATTTGAGTTCATTTTGCATGCTGAATCTTTCTCTTCTGTATTTCCTCAAAATTTCAATTTCTGTCAAAATCAGTCGTGTTTAATTGTGTCTTTTAAATCTATTGAGAGAAGTGTCTTCAATGCACCACAGAATAAACAGGGCTGATGAACTTTACCTGATGAAATTGGTCACCCAGTGCTTGGCCAGGAGAAAGTTTAAACAAAACGCTTAATCTACAAGAGAAACGGCAGCTGCACACCGATTCCACCTCTTGCAGTGTCCCGTGTAAAAGGGGCTTGAAGTCAAAAGTGTCAGGAATGGAGGTGGATGAACCCAAGTGCAGACAGCTCTCAACTCAAAAGACTTTTATTAATAAACTAAAAACTCCCTCGAGGGGGGTAAACAAGACAAGAATTAAATAAAAGACAAGACTCCTGACGGTGTCACACAAATACATGCAATGATACCACAAAGACAAGAGACACAATGGCATTTAAATAGGGGAAATAATTAGGGGACAACAACAAACAGGTGAGGAAACTAATCATACATAATTAGGAAACAGGAGGGTAAGGTTAAGACTAAAGACAGGAGAGCACGTGCCACACATAGGTCATGTGACTCTCCAGACAAACACAGAACACTTATATGAGGGTGTCAGGATCATGGTACTAGAAACAAGACTAAACACAAAATGACATTCAGGATCCTGACAAAATGTGTTGTCAGTGTTAAAGTCCATCTCAGAGCTTGCACACAAAATATTGCCTGCAAAGGTGAATTTGAATTTCCTTTCATTGCATACTGCACTTATAATAACACAAAGCACATCACGTGGTATTAGTCATTTGCCTCCATGCTTCTTTTCATTACAATAATTCCTGGCCACTTAAAGATGCACGGATATCGTTTACCCCGATAGGCCTATCTATGTAAATGTAACGGAGTGACTTTTTGAAGGGGCGGAACCGAAGGTGGGTGAAGATTAGTTACGCCCGGACGCTATTCCCCAAACACCAGTCACTTCCGGGAACTCAGAGAGAACGAAATTGGGGCAGGATTAGCGACAGGTGTGTCGTTGAACGTGGCGATCGACGATTGGGTGATTCAGCCGGGAAAGAGGAGTATAAAAGGGCATTAGAAATACAGGAAGTGTTGTTTTCCAGCAGATACTGCGGGTTGAGCCGAACGTTCGGGGCGATCAGAGAGGAGATAGAGACGGACGTATAGAGGATTCGGACCTTCGCAACGCGAAGAAAGAGAGGGGCCACCGGAATATACAGGTTTGGGAACGGAAACCCGATTGAATGGAACACTGTGTTGACTCATACTGTCTTTAGGAAAGGAGAGGTACATACAGGAAAAGCTGCTAGAGTATTCGGAGCCTAACCAACGCCATCCTGTCTTGCTGGATATGTGTGAGTAGCTGTAAGGATAAAGAGAGGAGAGTTAACATCAACGGAATCGTGAGTACATTGGAAGATCAATCTGTCTGTACAGTATACCTTGCTTTGAGTATAAAACACCGACTATTGTTGTGAGTTGCGAGACAGTGTGTAAGCGGCCCCACCGTAGGAAGGATTGGTGGGCGAGCCAAGTACCAACCAGAACGGGAGGAAGTTATTCTGCTGCGGCTGCAACGCCACTGTGGGCCATTTGCTGTGTTTGTGCCCTGAATTCTCCCCTGGACGAAGCCCTCGGTCCCAAAAGTAAGGTGCCGACCTTAAATCACTAGAGTGAGTGAAGTGCATTGTGTGAGTTTTTTATTGAAGTGTGTACACTTGAGGATTGCAGTGCTGTGCCGTGTCCCCGTTGTCTGCACTTACTCTGTTAGGCCGAGGAGGGAAATCCCATGGAGAAGAACATACGCTGCGCCAGCAGTGACCACCTCTTCATGCACGCCTGCTCATAACTCCTGAGCCTTTTTCTCCATCTGGAGGCAGGGAACCGATAACAACCAGTAAGGTACGCTGAACAGTGTGGGGAAAGACTATAACGTGGGGAAGTATTCTCTGTTGTACGAAGTACTGCTGTGTGCACGCTGTGTGTGTTGCTTTGCTGTAGGGGCCTTCTGGAAGTTCACCCCTGTTTAGATCTCTTGTCCCGTGGTTTGAAAGAGAGGAGAGGGAAGCGTTCGACCCCGGTAATTGTCTGCATAACCGGCCTGGTATCAACAACTGACCTGAACCCACCTGGAGTGGTGGCGGCGGCCTGGCCGTGGTAGGTCAAACGAACAGCAGTGCTCGAGTCATACCCCCTACCCTGGCTAGAAGTTGAGAGGTGGTGTATCTTTTCTCCCTATATTCACTGAAGTATATGCATTGTGAAGTACTGCTGTGAGTCTGTCTAATACCTGTATGCCCTAAAGCTAAGAGCCACGTACCTGTGTACACGTACTTGTATGCCCCCAACGCTGAGAGCCACTTACCTGTGAATACGTACCTGTATGCCCTAAAGCTAAGAGCCACTTACCTGTGTACAGGACAAGCGATTAAAACGTCAAAGTATTATAAAAGCACCATAAACGTTTTTATGCACTATAATCGAAGTCATCTTACACGCAGTAGCTTCATGTGAAGGAACAAATGCACATTTAATATATTAATATTTACAGAAACACTGTAACTTACTTGCAAACTGAGTTAATCCACTGGTGAAGCGGACGGATGAAACGCGTCATTCAACACACGCACACACAAGATAACTGTAACGTTAGGCTTTATTAAAGATCTGATTTTATAAAGTCTCAGGAAGCTGCTGGATATGATGCAATTCAGTATGTGCTGAGTTAATGCACAGGTGAAGCGGACGGATGAAACGCGTCATTCAACACACGAACACACTCAATAACTGTAGGCTGTTTTAAAGATATGATATTATGAAGTCTCTGTAAACTGTTGGATGGATGCAATTCAGTATGTGCTGAGCACACGATGCATCTAATCTCTTTGTGTTTTAATAGTTATGAACGTAACTTTCCATTGCGGAGCGAGGATTCCCATGTGAGGATGCTTCTAGAGCATCAATGCTGCACCCAGGAAGCGCAGTATGATTTAGACGCACTCACTATGATTTAGGCGCATCAACTCTGCACCCAAAATGTGCATAAAAGGTCCGGTTGAGTGCATAATTCCCAAAATAACCATCTGCACACTAAAGCTTTTTTACTGTGACTTTTTGCGCAATTAAGGAAAATATATTTAGCATACTTATTTGATCAAACATGCCTATTTTATTTTATCCTAAACAATGCCATGGTTAATAATTACTAATGTTCTTGTAACTTGTAAATCATATTAAATTATTGGTTTTTACATTTAAAATTATAATTATATATAATACAATTATATTATGCTAGATTTAACAGAAAGCACTATACACATTTATATAAAGTGTGTGTGTGTGTGTGTGTGTGTGTGTGTGTGTGTGTGTGTGTGTGTGTGTGTGTGTGTGTGTGTGTGTGCGTGTGTGTGTGAATTTAAATTGTACAAGAAAAATACAGTAGTATTGGATCGGCAGGTATCGGAATCGGATCGGAGATGGAAAAAGTGGTATTGGTGCATCCCTAGTGTACACGTACCTATATGCCCCCACCGCTAAGAGCCATTTACCTGTGAACACGTACCTGTATGCCCCCAACGTTAAGAGCCACTTACCTGTGAATACGTACCTGTATGCCCTAAAGCTAAGAGCCATTTACCTGTGAACACGTATCTGCATGCCTCCAACGCAAAGAGCCACTTAACTGTGAACCCGTACCTGTATGCCCCCAACGCTAAGAAGTCACTTACCTGAGAGTACGCCTTGACAAGCTAAAGCTAAGAGTCCCCTCCTGTGAATGTATCCCTGTAAGTTACTTACTTGAGAGTACGTCCTTATCTGCCAAAGTAGAGAAACATCCAATTGAGTACGCCCCGTGAATGCGTAAAGCGAATAGTTTACTCACTTGTGGATCCACAACTGTATGCCCATAGTGACGTATCACCATCTGGGAGTATATCCTTACATGTTTGGAACTAAGAGCCACTTACCTGTGAATATCCCTTTGGGTGTCTAGAGTGGAGTCGCAGTTGTCTGCCCGGGACCCGAGCCGGTGAAGAAGTAGTTACCTCCGGGTATCTGTCTCCGGGCAGCCGAACCCAGTCGTGCCTGACTATAAGTCACAGGAGCAGTCAAACTATGAACAAAAGTGAGACTTATAGTCCGGAAAATATGGTAACAAGTTAATTTTTCCATATGTTGGTGCTCTGTTATAACTAAAGGCAAGACTAGTCGTGCGTAAGCCCATAGGTTATCCGTAGCCTGTGCGTAGGTCTGTCTATTTTACATGAATAAACAACCATACACACCCGGTGATCTTCTCCATCAGGTGTAGAAATCAAGCCTGGCACTTAAACGGGTCAGGTCCTTATTTAAATGTGCAGTTTTGCATTTGTTCCTGATTTGTTTTTAAAATAAGACTTAAAATAACAGATGATGTTTTTCTGGAGGTCAAATTATGTGAAATGATCTCATGAAACTATCAGTGATGTTGTGAGGAGGGAGGAGACTGAAATTCAAGCAGACAAACTGATGAATTGGATTTACTAAAGAGGAAAGAAGAGACAGAGAGAAATCTTTATATCTAACTCAACAGGTATGTTATCATCATTATAACCCATAAGATCTCTTTCTCTCTCTCTCTCTCTCTCTCTCTCTCTCTGTTGCGCATGTGTGGAGTGAGTGTGAGGAGCGTGTTAGACGCGAGTCTGTGGAGCTGCTGAGTGAGTTTTCTATTCCTTTATTTCCTCTGTGTCTGTAAAGTTTCTCTTAGTGTGTCCCTGACTGTTTTGTGGTTTTGAAAAGTTATACGCTGTCGATCAGCGCATGCTGATTGAGATGGCGGCGTCCGAAAAAGTGACGCTTGATAAGCTAACGCGGCGGCATGGCATTAAAGTCATCCCCGCGGAACGCTGCACAGTAGAGGAGTGTAGTATAGCTGTTGCGCAAATTGTTGGTTATCAAAGTATTTTGTCAGCATCCAGGATGAATGGTGCAGTTGTGCTGTTTCTGGATGATGTGAATAAAGTCAATGAGATTGTGGCAAATGGAGTTGTGATAAATGAGGCTTACACGACGGTATTGCCTTTGGTACAGCCAGCAAAACGAGTTATGTTGTCAAATGTGCCGCCGTTTGTTAAAGATGAAACAATTGAAAGAGAGTTGGCTAGACATGGAAAACTGGTCTCGCAGATTAAGAAGATCGCTATGGGGGGTTAAACGGAAGAGCTTAAACATGTTGTTTCTTTTCGAAGGCAAGTGTACATGATCCTAAACAATGAAAATGAGCCGCTAAATTTAGCATTGAAGTTTAGAATTGACAATTTTGACTATGTTATTTATGTCACATTTGAAACAATGAAATGTTTCAGATGTGGACAGGAAGGACATTTCGCTCGCGTGTGTCCAGATAATAATAGAGAGCATGAAACACCGCAAAATACTGCTGATGGGGGACAAAAAGAAAAAGGAGAGGAAAATCAACAACAAAAAGACAGGGATTTGACTGAAGCTAAAAATAGCACAGATGATAATCAAAGCGAACAAGGGACCAGTCAGAAAAAGAGTGTAAATGAAAATGATGGAGAAGAAAGGGTAGAAACTGAGACAAGTTCAATTAAAGGTGCGGTTGGACCTGACATGGAAGTTGAAAATGTTGAAATGACAGATGATGACAGTCTGTTTAAAACACCAACTTTGAAGAGAAAAACTTGTGGAAAGGGAGGGGCAAAAAAGTGAGAAAGGGGCAGGTTCAAGAAAAACAATCAAATGAACTGATGGTACCAGCGTGTATATCCGATCAGAGTATTTCAGACAATTCAGTAGCAGAAAGTGAGGCTGAATCAGTGAGCTCAGTTGATTCTGCTTCCCAAAAAAGATATGGGAGAAGTGCTTATACAGTTGAAAAGATTAATACCTTATTACAAAACACAAAGGGAATGAAAGGTATTAAAGTATATAAAGGTATTAAAGGTATTAAAAATTTTCCCTGATTGTGAACTCTTTATACAGTCATCAAGAATGTTAATGAAGGAAATAGGTCCAGGGGGTTTTACAGAGCAAGAAGTATATAGGCTAAAGAAAATTGTTCAAAAGTTGAGATCAAGCATGTTAAATGATGAAGAAAAGGTGCTTTAATTTCCTTTTGTTTTTTGTTTGCTGGTTGTGTGTGTTCTGCTCAGTCTCTTCTTTTATTCATTTATTTATGAGTAACTTAAAGCTGGGCAGTTTGAATATAAATGGTGCAAGAGACTATAGGAAAGGAGCTAAGCTCTTTGATTTAGTAAAGCAAAAACATATTGATGTCATGTTTATTCAAGAAACACATAGCGATGTGCAGAATGAAAGTGAATGGATGATGGAATGGGAAGGGGAATTGATTTTGAGCCATAAGAGAAATAATAGTGGAGGTGTAGCTATTTTATTAAAGAAAACTATTACTCCTGTCTCTTTGGAAATAGAGCATGTGATTGAAGGACAGCTGTTAAAATTACGAGCAACTTTTGACAATTTTACTGTTGTATTTTTAAATTTGTATGCCCCAGTGGTGGGATATGAAAGAGTTTTGTTTTTAAACAAAGTCAAGAATCTTATAGAAAATTGCAATCCTGAGGAATATTTATTTATAGGTGGTGATTTTAATTGCACAGAGAATGACAGTGTTGATAGGAATCACAGAGAACCTCATTTGGCATCACAACGTGTTTTAAGACAAATTATAGCAGAACTTGAATTATATGATGTTTGGAGGGTGTTAAATAAAACACAAAGACAATATACTTGGGCACAAGTAAGAGACTATTTTGTGACGATGGCTAGATTAGACCGATGGTATTGTTTTAAGCATCATTTTAATGTTATTAAGAATTGTGTAATTTCACCTGTAGGCTTTTCAGACCATGGCTTAATAAGCTGCAATGTTTTTATCGCTAATGTAAAGCCAAGAAGTGCATATTGGCATTTTAATACTGTTCTATTGCAAGATAATGTTTTTTGAGAGGTGTTTATTTATTTTTGGAAGAATTTTAAAAATAAGAAATCATTGTATGGGTCATTACAACAATAGTGGGATTGCGGAAAGGTTGAAATACAGCAACTGTGCCGTAGGTATACTCTCAATGTTTCAAGGGACACTTCTCAATTATTAGAAGACCTGGAGAGAGAAATAACAGAGTTACAAAATTCAGTGGAACTCACTAGTAATCAGGAATGTTTGAAAGTTCTTAAGGATAAAAGAAAGAAATTGGATGATCTTTTGGGTGTAAAGGCACAGGGTGCACTGGTACGCTCACGCTTTCAGAGCGTAGCACAGATGGATGGTCCTACCAAATTTTTTTTGGGCTTGAAAAAAAGAATGGTCTGAATAGAAATATTCATTCTTTGATATCTGACTCTGGTAGAGAAGTTACAGAGGCTAAGGAAATAAGGAAAATGGCAGTGGAGTTTTATTCAGAGTTGTACACAAGTGAACATGAGGATGTACAAGACGTAGCCAGTCTCTTTTATGAAGGTCTACCTAAGGTTCCAGATGGAACTAATGCTGATTTGGAGGAATCGCTCACGGCTAGCGAACTATATAATGCCCTAAAAACTATGGAGTGTGGTAAAGCTCCAGGGATAGATGGTATTCCTGTGGAGTTTTATAAGACCTTCTGGGCAGTTTTAGGGGAGGATCTGCTGGCAGTGATAAATGGCAGTTGGACCGGAGGGTCTCTGCCCTTGAGCTGCAGGAGGGCAGTGATTACCCTTTTACCAAAAAAAGGTGACCTTAAAAGTATAAAGAACTGGCGCCCCGTGTCACTTCTGTGCTCTGATTTGAAGATATTATCCAAAGCCTTGGCACTTAGATTAAAGTTATTGGGCGGGTCATCCATGTAGACCAGACGTACTGTGTACACATGAGATCTATTTTTGACAATATTCATTTAATTAGGGATGTTTTTGACATTTCTGGCTCTTTGGGTCTGAAAGTCGGTCTTATTTCAGGAACATTTTTTCCTGATAGTACAGATTTTTTTCCAGAATTTTTTTTTACTCCAAATCTTAAAGGAGCAAATGGGAAGATGTTAGAATTGGGAAATCTAGAAGATCTAAGCATTTATGAGGCTGACAGGAAGAAAATATATAGGGGCTGTGTTAAAGTTTTAAATGTACAATTTTTAAAAGAGAGAGTAGATACTGTTTGGAGAGAAAAAGCTATGTTTAGATGATACAGTACAACCAGTGTGGAGAGTGTTTTATAAACCTCCTAGAAAAAAAAGTGAGATCTTCAATGGAGGATTTTGCACGGCGCAGTTGCTGTTAACGCTTTTGTAAATGTCATTAATTCAGTTGTGTCTCAGGGGTGTCCTTTTTGTAAAAAGAAAGAAACAATTTTTCATTGCTTTATGGAATGGGTTACACTTTATTTTGATAGTCCACTTTAGACATTCAACTAACTATAAATAACTTGGCAACTACATGTCAACTAACTTTCAATAATTTGCAACTATACGTCAACTAACTGTCATTAGTGTATTAGTAGACTGTAGGGTTTGGGGTTAGGGAAGAGGTTTGGGTTAGTGGAATAAGTTGACATGCACCTGCAAAGATATTTATAGTTAGCTGAATATCTGTTGAGATATCATCACAATAAAGTGTTAGTAGATATTAGGCAGACACTCTACTAATTCTCTAAAGATTGGTTGATGATAAGTAGTTGCAAAGTTACTTATAATTAATAAAATGTTCAAAGTGGACTATTGAAATAAAGTGTTACCATGGAATGTACAAGATTGAATGATGTATTCAGTTGTCTCAACATACTGTTTAATGACCTTGGTGAGATATTTAATATTCAGAGTTTTATTATTGGTTATAGGTATTCAGCTGAAAAAAAGAGTAAAATGTCAACTTTTAAATTTTATTGTTGGTGTCGCAAAAATGGCAATATATATTAACAGAAAGAAGGAAATTGAGGGGACTGGAAGTAATGGAGTTGTTTTTGTTTTTAAAAATATGTTAAAAGCAAGAGTATGGGTTGATTTTAAATTCTATAAAATGATGAATGATTTGATGTCCTTTTCATCACAGTGGTGCTATAATGACGCAATTTGTTCAGTTGTTCATGATTCTTTATTTTTTTCGCATGTATTGCTTTAATGATTATTAATATGATGTGAACTGTTGGGGTTGTTATAACTTTTGGATTTCTATGTGAGTGTATAAGGATTGTATAATAAAAGATTCTCTCTCATTTCTTTTCAGTAATCTCTCTCTCTCGTCTGTTTAATGATCTTTATAGAGTCATAGATGGAGAAACTCATTCATCTGATTTTAGTTTGTGGTGAGTACAGCAGCTGACACACATCATGATGTTAAAACACAAGATCTTAATATTATGGATGCTGTGTTTCTTCTTTCATATCTTTAATACTGCTTTTTAAAAGTTGACAATGAAAGACTTTTTGTATAAACTTAATTTAAATGTTTTTTGATGTCAAATATTATCTTATATATTAAACACTTTCTTTTTTCAACAGTTCTCATTTCCATTCCAGAGAGTTCAGAAGGTAACCCGTTTATGATATTTCAAACAAATGTAAAGTCATTTAAAGTTGTAAATGTCTTTAGTTAGATTACAGCATAATTTCTGATCATTATCTTCTGGTGTTCGGTTATTTTAGGGCTTTCTTAATGTTTATTCTGCCCTACAAATGCAAAGGCCGTAACTTCGTTTTTGGTCGAAAATAAGTTATTGATATTTTTGGGACATTCAAGACCTCCTTTATCATGTGGTTAAGTATCTTGAGTCCAGTTTGTTGTTTTTTCAAGGAAATTTAAATCAAGAAGAAAATAACTGACTACTAAAGTCACTAATAGGCGGCCAAATATATATGAAAAAATACACCTACCACTAAAAAAATTCTAACAAAAGGTTTCTCAGCTGTTTTTTGTAGTATTAGGTGTATTTCATAACATACTAAAAGTTTACCAAAGTTTGACCACTAGAAAGGTGTAATTTTCAAGATGGTGTCCAAGACAGACAGGAAGCCCTTAAATTATCCTAACTCCTTCATTATTTGACCTAGCCAAGTAATCTTGGTGTCTAACCCCATGAATTATGGGTCTATGAATCCTTTGGACTTGTCTAAATTGCGCTGACATGATAACATACTTATGGAATACATGATTTTGTGAGATTACTGTAAGGTTTTATCTTTGTTTGGGGTGAACCAGAGATGTAAACGATGTAGCCTATGCCATGTAACTCCTACTTAATATGTGTTTTTAGACACATACCCTTTTCTTGCTAAAACCCAGACTTGACATTCAATGTAAAATGTATTGCCCCCAAAAATTACTTAAATTGGAGTTGTGTAACTTTGATCATGAACAACTCGAACAGAGGCCTATGTGTGAGCTCTCTAAAATGGCTATTCATTTCAATTTGAATAAGGTATTACATATGTAATGCATCCTCTATAGATGTTTTTGAGTATAAAAGTGGCATTATAGTAAACCTAACAAAACTAAACTCACAATTGTTAGCAATTAAGAAGATGGTGAAAGAGAATACTGACATTTGATATTGCTTGCCTCATTAAAATTTTGTTGGCAGCACAGTGTATTCCATTTTGCTAAAACAAAATACATCCTTGACTACTTAAACCACACACCCTCACCCAGATTGGTTGATGGAAATTGGTAAACTGGTGCCGGAACAGGAGAAATCTTCTAGCTCATTTTTGGGGGCTTTTTCACTGGGTACAGTATGTAGTACACTATACTTTTTTTATATACTATACTGAGCTGATGCTAAAACGTGATGTGAAAACACTGTACATAACTGATTGGTCTGGGAGAATTGTCATTGCCAACATCATCGCTAAATGCAGGATTAGTTTTTCCGTCAGAGCCGATGGTGTAGTGGGCAGCGTTCCGAGATGTGGTGCTTTCACACTTTCGGCGAACCGAATTCGATTCCCGGCTCGTGGTTATTTGCAAATCCCATACCATCTCTCCTCCCTATACTTTCCTGTCCTCTCCTCTATCACTGTTTAACAAAAGCCCAAAAAATATAACTTTAAAGAGTTATATTTTAAAATATTACTTGAACCTTTAACCGCCCCCCACCTTCATCTGACTTAATGGTTGATGATTTTGCTTCTTTCTTTGTGAAGAAAACTAACACTATCAGCAGTCCATTCTCTGTGCTACCACCTCTTGCACATGCTCAAACTCCTGATGCATGCTCGCTCCCCTCTTTCTCTCTTCTAGCTGAACCATATGTTTCCATGATCTTTGTTTCCAACCACCTGACTACCTGCCCGGTAGATCCCATACTCACCCATCTCCTTCAGGCCATTCCTCCATTGTTTATCCCTGCTCTCACCCACATAACCAAGTCATCTCTTTCCACTGGTACATTCCCCACAGCACTTAAAGGGGCCATGATAAGACCACTGCTGAAGAAACCCACAATTAATTCTACAATGTTAGAAAACTACAGACCGGTATCTCTTCTTGCCTTCATTGCTAAGACTCTTGAGCATGTGGTTTTAGACCAGCTCTCCCCCTTCTTCACACAAAATAACCTTTTAGACAGCAACCAGTCTGGTTTCAAAAGCGGTCACTACACTGAAACTGCGCTGCCCTCAGTCATTGAAGCTGCAGACAAGGGCAGCCTTCAAATAATCTGTACTGATCCTACTGGATCTATCTGCCACTGTTGACATTGTCAATCCCCACATCCTCCTGTCAACCCTCAAGGCTATAGGAGTCTCTGGCATGGTGCTACTATGGTTTAGGTCTTACCTCTCAGGGAGGTCATTAAGAGTATCCTGGAGAGGTGACGTCTCTGAACCCCAACGTCTCAATACCGGGGTACCTCAAGGCTCAGTGCTTGGACCACTGCTCTTTTCTATGACATTGACATGACATTCTTGGGTTCTATCATTCGGAAACATGGCTTTTCCTACCTCTGCTCTGCCACTCTGGATGAAGGATTATCATCTCCAGCTGAACTTTGTAAAGACAAAACTGCTTGTCATATCATCTGGCCCTAAGATTCATCACAATCTTTTAATTCAACTTAGTTCTTTGATTATTATGCCTTTCAGGACAGCCAGAAACCTGGGTTTGGTCATTGATGGTGAGCTTAGATTCACAGAGCATGTTGCCAGCACCGCCCATTCTTTTAATTCATCCTCTACAACATTAGTAAAATTAGAGCGTTTCTATCTGAGCATGCTACACAAGTTCTAGTCCCAGGCTCTTGTCCTGTCCAGACTGGACTACTGCAATGTGCTACTGCCAGCACAACCAAACCCACTCTGAAGTGGTACTAAACTTAATAGAAAAGCTAACCAAGCCAAAGTAAAGTGAGCTGGGATGACCTGACCTGTGGGGTCTATGCAGTGGAAAGACTGCTGTCCCAGAAAGCCTCCTGCAGATGATTCACTGTAATTGCACAATTGTCTGCCGAACACAACAGTGCAGTTGGCGGGCATATGGATAACTTGTGGACCATGTGTATGTTATGAAACACGAGAGGAAGCCAATGCAAGTTCCCTGCACATTTGGGCAAGGGAATGAAATGAGTCGCCTTCGAGAATCGGTCCACCACGGTCAAAACAACCATGTTGCCCTGGGAGGGCGGGAGGGCGGTAACAAAATCTAGAGCGATATGGGACCAGGGTCTCGAAGGGACAGGCAGCGGTTGAAGTAACCCATCAGGAGGACGATTGGAAGTCTTACCACTGGCACAAACCGAACAAGCCAAAACAAAACTGTGAATGTCCCGAGCCATACGTGGCCACCAGAATTGTTGCTTGACCAAATATCTGGTTCGACTTACTCCGGGGTGACAAGCAATATTGGAACAATGACCCCACTGAATAACATTGGACCTAAACCTCTCCGGCACAAATAAGTGGTTCGGTGGACACCCGACCGGAGGCGTTACCCCTTCTAGAGCCACTTTGACTCTCGATTCGACCTCCCATACGAGTGTGGAGATAACTATCCTCTCCGGTAAAATACACTCGGGAGTAGACAGGCGTTCGGAACGATCAAAAATGCGTGACAAAGAATCGGGTTTGATGTTTTTGGAACCCGGACGATACGAGAGAGAAAATTCAAAGCGACCGAAAAAAAGTGCCCACCGAGCCTGCATGGAGTTCAGACTTTTAGCCGTTCTAACATATTCCAAGTTCTTATGATCGGTCCAAACAATAAAGGTACCCCGGAACCCTCTAACCAGTGGCGCCATTCTTCCAATGCTAACTTGACTGCCAGCAACTCTCTATTACCAATATCGTAATTACGTTCCGCGGGGGACAATCAATGTGAAAAAAACGCGCAAGGGTGCATCTTCTCATTTGAGGAAGAGCGTTGGGATAACATTGCTCCTACCCCCACCTCTGACGCATCGACCTCGACCACGAACTGACATGAAGGATCAGGGGCAATGAGAATAGGGGCTGAAACAAAGCAACCTTTCAGTTTGGCAAACGCAGCTTCAGCTGCGTCTGACCACCTGCACGTAGTTCGTGGAGAGGTCAAGGCGGTCAGAGGCGCGGCTAGTTGGCTGAAGTTGCGAATAAAACGCCGGTAAAAATTGGCGAACCCCAGAAACCTTTGCAGGGCCTTACGGGAATCTGGGCTTGGCCAATCTACCACAGCCTTAACCCTTTCAGGATCCATACGCACTCCCTCAGTAGAGATGATGTACCCCAGAAATGGTATGGACTGTGCATGAAACGCGCATTTCTCCGCCTTGACAAAAAGCCCATTCTCTAGCAACCTCTGAAGCACTCGTCTGACGTGTTGCACATGTTCCTGGAAAGATGAAGAAAAAATCAATATGTCATCCAGGTAGACATATATGAACTGATCAACCATATCTCGCAACACATCATTGACGAGTGCCTGGAAAACTGCTGGCGAATTTGATAATCCGAAAGGCATCACCAAATATTCAAAATGGCCTCTAGGGGTGTTAAAAGCAGTTTTCCATTCATCCCCCTCCCTTATGCGGACCAAATGATAAGCATTACGTAAGTCCAATTTTGTGAAAACGGATGCTCCCTGCAACCGGGAATCGAAAGCGAATATAACTTGCCTTTAGGCGGAGACTTACCTGACATTAACTCAATGGCACAGTCATAGGGACGATGCGGAGGGAGAGAAGCAGCACGAGACTTACTGAACACTTCCTTCAGGTCGTGGTACTCCGTGGGCATGTTAGATAAATCCACTGCCTCCTCCTGAAACACAGACAAGGGCACAGACGAACAGGCAGAAACAAGACAAGACTCATGACACTTTACACTCCAAGCACACACTGAGTTGGTTTGCCAGTCTATTTTGGGGTTGTGTAATGTTAACCAAGGATGTCCGAGTACAACAGGTGCCAGTGGTGAGTCCAGGATGTATGATTTCAGTGTGATTGCCAGACGTGACGAGTGTAATGTTCTCAGTGACGGAAATGATGGTGGGAAGGTCTTGTCCGTTGAGTGCATGAACAGATATCTGGTGCGAAAGTGGCTTGAGAGGGATCTTGTGTTTAACAGCGAATGAATGGTCCATAAAATTACCTTCGGCACCCGAATCCACCAACGCCTGGCAATCGTGATGATATGCTGGCCACCTCAGTCTCACCGGAGCGTAGATGAGGACTTCTAGGCTGAGACCCCGCCCGATAGTAGCCTCAAACTAACTACCGGGCTGGGCCTTTTACTGGACAGTTGTAAGCAAAGTGACCAGTCCCGCCGCAATACAAACAAAGGCCCTGGGATCTCCGCCGCTCCTTCTCCTCCCGGGAGAGTCGGGCTCGACCCACCTGCATGGGCTCGGGATTGTTGACAGGGCTGACCGCGTCTCCACCAGTGACTCTAAGCCCCTCCGTTCTGCTGATGCCGGAGCTGGGTGTGATTCTGCAGTTCATTCGGGACAGCCGGGAATCGACTCTCAAAGCCAGTTCAATGAGTCCATTGAGTGTAGTGGGTAACTCCATGGTGTAAATCTCCCTATGGACGCGGTCAGCCAACCCATGCAGGAACATATCCCACTGCGCCTCCTCATTCCATTGACACTCGGCAGCAAGCGTTCTGAACTCAATCGAATAATCAGAAATGGATCTTTCTCCTTGCTTCAACTCCGCCAGTAGACGAGCCGCTTCCCTACCGGCGAGAGCTCGATCGAAGACTCGTTTCATCTCCGCTGAAAGTGTCTGGAATGAGGCGCAGCATGGATCTTGATTCTCCCACACCGCCGTTCCCCAGAGGGCCGCCCTACCCGTCAAGAGGGTTAAAACAAACGCCACCTTGGTTTGTTCATTGTTGAAGGTTCTAGGTTGCAAAGAGAAATGCATAGAGCAACGTGTTAGAAACACTCTACAAAAATTCGGCTCACCAGCGTATGATTCAGGAACAGGTAGGCGGGGCTCCGAGGACGTGTTGTTTTCCGGTGGTATGGGTTGAACGGGCGGTGTGGGCGGCGCAGTGGGCATCTGCAGTTGTTGAAATTGTTGGGTGAGCTCCGATACCTGTGCCACCAATGCTTGAACAGCGCGACCCGTCTCACAGAGATTGCGTTCTTGGGATTCCATACGTCGGTTGCTGCGATCAAAGAATTCCTCCATGGATGTAATATTGGAACTCGCTGCTTCCATCAGTTGGTCAGATTGTTCTGTTATGAAACACGAGAGGAAGCAAATGCAAGTTAAGAGGTTTATTGCAAACAGAGTAAATTGGTGGACGCAGACAGCTGAGCGGGTGACACAGGCAGTAGAGGTGGCCAGCGTGGAAACAGGAAACTCCGGTCTTGTGATAATCCAAATCCAAAATCCAAAACACGACACGAACAGGAACACGAGAGCCGGAACACAGGAACACACAGCACGAGACCTCACTGACATCCACAACGTTCTGACAGAGAACATGAGAAAGGGGTGAGTATATATAGGAGAGTCAATGAGCTGCAGCTGGAGCGAGTGATGATCATCAGGTGCGCTGGAGGTAAGTGCCAAACACGCCCACACACACACACATCTACACAACACAGCCATGTGAATCAGGAAGGAAACAATGTATTCATAAACCGTGACAGTGTAACAGGGTTAATAATGTAACTATAAATGTTATGACTTTCACCAAAATTGCTGTGTTTTTGTTCATTTATTAATTGTTTGGGGACCCCTTGTGACGACATTAAGTAATTAGTGGGTGAGGTGACTTGATTGTGAAACCACGCCCCACCCCCAGCAGAGAAATGTATCCGATGCCGAGAGGTGGTAGGTAAAATGTGCTCTGGTGAAATGAGATTTCTGTATAACTTAATATTTGTTAATTTCACAAATAATGTTGCAATTGAAGTTCAGAGATGTTGTGAAACGAGATATTATGTGATTGTGACTCAATATGAGAAAGGAGAAATATGCAATTAACAAGGGGAAATTGTACTTGTTTTTCAAATAAATATGCTTGTAACCAATTTCTTTAATATATAATTGTACTTGTAATCACTCATCTATTATGCAAATATGCTTATTAGAATATTACATGGTCAAGACATGTATCTGGCACCAGAATTCCTAGTTTTGGAGGAATACAAGGGAGTAATGGTCATTTTAAGGACCTGACGGCCGCCATTTTGAAAATGGGGCCTTTCTTGGAGTCAAACTTTGGTAAACTTTTAGTTTGTTTTTAAGTACATCTGATACTACTGTAAACCACCAAGAAACCTTTTGTTAGAATTTTTTAGGGTCAAACCATATTTGCAGCTGACTATAAAAAGTCTAAAACTTTAAAGTCATTTTTCTCAGTTCTACACTATAGCGAGTTTTTTGCCTTTGTGGGGCAGTATTGATATCAACATTTTTGCTAAATGTAGTTCTAAACGTAGGTTCGGGAGGAGCCTAAACATTCAGGCCTGACATTCATCATCATCATGGGCGTATATCAGGCAGCCTTCAGGCCTCCCTGTCCAACTGCATTCTTTTCTGGCGAACTAGTGAAACATTGACTTCTATATTAATTAATTATTTAAGAATCGTTTTGTGTGTAAACTTAAGTGGAACTTCATACCTTGTTTATAATAAATTGATATAAAACATAGTTTGTAGATTAGATGTAAAGTATCATATGGATATATTTAAATGTGAAAAAGGAGGAAAGTGTTCACTTTATAGACCTTTTGCGAGTAGACGTCACAGTTAAGTCACTACAAGCTGCATGTGTAATGTGGTGGAAATGAATTAGACACGAATGAAACGAACAATATAACTCACTAGAAAATGTCTTGTTGTGCTGTCAGAATAGGAATGCCAAAAAAGATGACCTTCATTTTTATAGAATACTGTCGTCAAAGACACCATTTAAAGATAAACGTATGTGTTAATGGTTGAAATTAGCCCTTAAACAGACAGACTGGAGCGATGAAATCATTTGGAAATCTTTTAATAATTCGAACAGAAAATAATGAAAGAAGATGTCCGGTGTTGAAGTCTGATCCCTCTATGTATTTCTTATAGCGTTTCTATCACATTACATTTATAATCTATTTAGAAGGATTAAAGATTTGAATGAATTCATAATATCACCATTTATTGAATATTTCATAATTGTTTCATTTTCTATTACTTATTTTTACTGTCGTCTTCATGTTTCTTCTAAAATTATGATTTTTACATACTTAATAAATATATAAATATAGCACACACATACACACACATAATTTGTATGTAAACATAATAGTTTTATAATAGTTTTAGAACAAACATGTAGGCTATAAATTATAGGAAAAACTAATAGACCCCTTCACGGTTCACGTCACAGGAGAATTCACGGTTCGCACTGCGCACGTCGGGGTCAGAAAAGTAATTCCATCAAGTTAAGTTGCGTATTGTTTGGTTGAATCCAAAGAGTATCGTCACCTACTTGTTGTGTCATGGGCTGTAAAAATTGCACCAGCTCTGCAGTTAAGTTTTCAGGATTCCTGCAGGATCTCATCCATTAAAAAAAATAGGCCACATATGTGGTTGCAAGCAATTAAACGTGCAGACTGGGACAAAGATCAAAGAGGCTTGTGTTTGTAGTGCTCACTTCATTTCAGGTAAGTCATCATTTATCAGCCCTGTTTGATTAAATTAGAAAGCCTGGTTTGTATGATCAGTTTTTATTAGCCGTGCAATTTTTCTGACCCCATGCTGCATGCGCACCCAACCTAGGCATTGGATGTTTACAAACATTGAGTAAGTTTACATGCACAGAATAAGCGGATAACTATTAAAAATCTGCTTATTATAGAAAACTGTTTTCATGCGTTTACATGCAAATCAATAAGCCGACTATGCAGTCAACTGCGTTTACATGGGACTTGGAGAATTATCAGTTTTCTCGCAGGCAGTGACGTCACCACCTATAGGTCATAATAGTCGATCAAAAAGCCGAGATCATATCTGTCTTAAGCTGTACTGTTGTATCTCTTCTCGTGTCTGCAGAACCTGTAAATGTAACATAAGCTTCTATTTTAACAGTTTCTCTGCCAACTGCTTTAGTCGAGCGGAGACTTTTACATGTATGCATTACTTTGCACTTACTTCCGCGTGTGACGTTTATCTTTCATACGCGGAGACATGCGCACATGGACAAAACCGTGAGAAAGCCGGTTAAGGTGTTTACATGCCACGCGAAATCGGCGTAATGAGCAAAAAACTACCTGTGCCAATCGGTTTTTGCTTACGCCGTTTATGAGCTTTCCCCGATTAAAGAAAACGGGTTTACGCATTTACATGACCCTACGTGTTATCAAAGTTTTTGAACGTGCATAATCGGCGTAAGACTGTGCATGTAAACGCACTCATTGAAGGGGTCTATTGAAAACAGGAAAATAATGAAATATTTAATAAATTATATTTTATAGATTACATGATTGTATTGCTCTTATATGTACACTGTTAGATGTCGCTGTAGATTTAGCAGTACATTACTGTAAAAAAATCCACAGTACTATACTGTATATGTACATTACAGTAAAGTACTGCAGTTCATAATGCATTCTGGGTAAATTTGTTTGAGTGGGAAAATGTTAAAGTATAATTTGGTCTTGATGTAACCTTGCTGTAGCCATTGCTGTAATGTGCCAGGCAATAATACAGCTTTAGTGGTATCAAAGAAAGTGCGCCAACGTCAAATCACACAGAGGGAGGGACATCACAACTCCTGGCTGCAGCTGAAGGAGGACGAGGAGGATGACTTCTGTCAGTTCGGTAAATTTGGTAGATTTTTTATTTCATGAAAACCCAAAGGCAGAGTGCACAATGTTTGAAAGCTAGTGTTGATATTTGAAATCACCTTAACAATCACGCCCCTACCCCAATAGAATTATTTTGATAGACCCGCCCCACACATACGCAACCCAGGCAACGATCTTGGTTAGAAGACACGCCCCTTACTGCTGATTGGCTACAAGTGTGTTTTGGTAGTCGGCCCGACTCCCTTTTCCAAAGCGTTTTTCAGAAATTGTGCACCCTCTGCTGAAAATTATTTTTCATAATCACTACAAAAATCCACAACACACTCCGCCTTTAATTTTTAGTATAAGTATTTTGTCAATAGTTTGTCACAATATTGTTTTTTTTAAACTTGCAATGAGAGAGAAAATGGTCGCCAACAAAGTTTTAATCTCCCTCAGAAAGTAAGCTAAGGTTACACATATATGTCTACCGCTGCTTAAACTCGCTTTACACATCTTAATTAATTAATATAGGGTTGTTTTAACTAAATTATGAGGGTTTTGGTGAGTTTATATTTTGTTGAAAGTGTGGTGACAATGGTCCTCATTTATCAAAAGTGCGTACACCAAATTTCCAGCGTATGCCTGGCGTACACCCAAAACCACGGTGATGTTTTGTGTGACTTTACCAAAGTAATTGATTTGTAGGCATATTGAGAGCCTGTGCGCTTTATCCTACATGTGCCCCCTCATCCTGGGCCCGGGACAACAGACACGTTTGTCCCCCCTGTCGGCGGGCTTGATTGGGTACACCTGAATTTTGAAGTTACGCACAGCTTCATAATTCAGGTGATGGGAGAAGTGTACGCATAA
This sequence comes from Misgurnus mizolepis, assembly GCA_025389145.1. Taxonomy (NCBI): domain Eukaryota; kingdom Metazoa; phylum Chordata; class Actinopteri; order Cypriniformes; family Cobitidae; genus Misgurnus; species Misgurnus mizolepis. The sequence continues at coordinate 75,132,134 of JAIFKI010000001.1, read as the reverse complement.
TATTAAGCCAACATATACGGCCGTTTCTACGCAAGAATGATACATGAGGGCCAATGAAACTATTTTTAACAAAATTGACAATTATAACCAGCCAGCACAGTCTTGCGGTTCCAGCTTATGGTCGTTTTTCTCTGTGTTTTATCTGTTCAGTTAGCGGCAAAGAGAAGTATTAAGTTCAAATATTTGGCAAGTCTGACTTGCGGATTAAAGTTAGCTGTGCACGTGAAAAAGCAACTTTTCATATATCAATCATTAATCTGTATTTGCGTCTTTTTCAAATGTGTAAAGTTGGATATAAGAAAATCAAGATAGACAGGACACGACACGCCGTAAACTTTATATTCAACACAGCATACTGTAGTACTGAACTCCTCCACAGAAGTGAAACCAAGAAACCTCATATTTAACTGGATATATGCATCGCACTCATTGCAGTTGTAACTGAGGCCAAATATTATTCAGACCTGGGCTCATCTTACTATCAGATGAATGAAAGGGATGAATGAAATACCCATGTATACACTCATACACAATTCCCAAAAACAACATTTTTTATAATCTTATATTTGTTGAGTTAATGTGTATGATATTTCTAACAGGTTTCTGGACAGAATTAATTCCAAAGATGCGAAAAAGTGCACATCGAGACAAGGAGCAAGCAAAAAGACAAGGAACTTGGTGCAGAGAAAAGCTGTAGCCATTAACCCCCATGTGAACAGCTTCATACAGTCCCTGATGGAGTTTGAATGGGCGACTTCAAACTAAAGGCCACTGTGGTGTGCCAGAGTTTAAAGCATTTATTTTTAGTGTTCAATGAAATTCAAATAGAATATGTAAAACTATGGGCCAGTGTTTTTTTACCACAGTGAAATGTTACCTTTTAGTCAATGATGGACTTTAACCCTCTGGGGTCCGACCATTTTGGGACACTGTCAGAGGTTCTGACATGCTCTTACATTTGATCTTTTTTCAGTTGCTTTAAAACATAATAATGTCAAGTGTCTCATACCACTGTGAATCTAGTAGTCTAGAGTTTTTTTTTTAAATGATGTGAAAATCATCCTTCCTACTCATTCACATAAACCAATATATTGATTTAGAAATTGTAAGACACTTTTTGTTTAGAGGGGCCGTATGCGAGAAGGATTGATTGACAGCTAGCAAACAAAGCCTCGCATAATGAGCTGCATAATGAGGCAGGAGGGAACTACAGTAAAGAATGTGAGGACCAATGTATACATGTTTGTTTGAGGTTTATTAAGAAGTTAACAATATAATCAAAATAGAAATGAAGGTCAGTAGGACATTTTCAGTTTATTTGGAAACGAACCCTATTCAAAAACTTAACTTGTATAAGAAACTGATAAACAACAGAGCTGTAAACTTCATGTGGCTCATGTTGCCATATAACTTAATGTCCAAAAAGTGTGAATGTGTTTTTCCACTTCATAGTTTTGTACTGATGAGAGGGATGCAGACCTGTAAGAGAGTTAGAAACAGCTGTTAGCATAAATTGTCCACAGAAATACCCTTACATACATAACTGATGGGTAAATGATAGCACTACATTCAGATAAACTATCATAAACTAAATTAGTATCTCAGATAAACATCTGCAATGATTAGTTATATAAAAAGCTGTTTTCAGATGACTGTTTTCAGATGCCCATCCCCTTATCGTCTAGCTTCTGTTTATAACGCGTTTCTGTAAGCGAGTATGAACTTTAAAAACACATCGCATATGGCGTCCATGTGCGCGAGCTCGCATCTCCGTGGAAACAATGCGGCGCTCATAATAAAACGGTGTCGCGTGTAAAGCGCAATGTATGGAATGCGTTGCATGTAAACAATATCATATTACAGCAGATCCCCCAGTGCAGCATTACTCAAAGTTGCCATGAAGGATACGAAAGTGAATAACTGTGTCTAACACTGTACAGCATGTAACAACGAAATCCGCCATTACGTGATCACACGTACTCGTTTGTAAACAATGCGAAAGTTTTTCAATCCGAAACGTGCAGTCTGCTGAGGTTGCTTATGTAGGCTGAACTGCACAAGCCATAACATATTACATGATAGCAAATATAAATGAAGACAAATGACTTACAGTTTCTTCGGGAATATATCCTCCTCCAGTGCGTCCTCCATTGTTCTTCTTCTTAGGTAATGTTAAAGATAAACACTTATCTTCCTCAATGTCCAGACATAAATGAAGATATTCCTCACATGTGTGTATAAAGTTTATAATCCAAACATGCGGTAAAGTCTTTAAATCTGATAAAACTTTGCGCTTTGTTTATTATTGTTGGAATTGCTTGTCTCTTCATTACCATGTCAACAGCCTGTGGGCGTGACCGCATTAGAGATAATGAGCTCAGCCAGGAAAAACAGTACTCTCTTTACTTCAATGCAGATTATATAAACAGGCATTATTTGTTTTTGATTATAATTAGCTTGTTTAAAAGTAGACATTTCAGGCTTTCTTTGGATATGTGTATCATGTTTGTGTGACGAGTATTCGCAGAGTTTCAACTGATTTTTGTAACGTGATTTGAGAGACAGCTGGCGGAGACAGAAATGTCTAAATGCGCACCCTGTTTATTTTCTTTATTTGACAAAAACACAAAGATCTTTTGTTATTGTGAATGTACACTAATTAAAGAGGACCCTTCAGAGTTTCAAATGATGTCAAACACGTAAGTGTATGATTGTTAATGAAGGAGTATTTTAAGTTGATTCTGCTATGATAAGGAGAAAACACTTCAAAACACGTCCCCGCGTTTTTGGACCCCTGGGGGTTAAACTTCAAACTATGGACCAGTGTTCTATTTGCCAGAGTTAAATATGTTACAGCAGGGGTCTCCAAACTTGTTTAAATATATAGCTATAATATATAGTATTATGGTAGCCTGGTCCAACCAGACTCTTGTACATTCATTTCATTTGTACAGAGAGTCTGGCCACGCTCCATTGCAAAGCGTTACTTCCGTTAAGGAGGGTCCATTGTTGAAGTTTAAAACTATTGGATCTGCCCAGAGTCACTCAGGATCTGCCAAAGCCAATCGCTAACGTGTGGTCGTGACGTATATCATGCACCGAAACCGTCCGGAAACAACAAGTCAGAATAATCAGACAAACAAAACTTAGCAAGCCTGGTTCTTGCTCCGGCTTTAACTTCTGTATATTCAGCAGTTTTGCAACAACGGACCGAATAGCTTTTCTCACGTCTTTCTATGCTGCCATTACTGAACTACAACTCAAACTGACGCACGACCTCAACGTCATCGTTCTTAGCCACCCCCATCTGTTCGTTGATTGGTCCTGCAGATTTTTGCAGGAGAAAACGAAACTCTATAGAGCAATGAAATGAAAATTAAGCGAAAGCACGTAGGAGGGCGGAGCCAGGCTAGTATTATGGTATTAACTGTAATAAGTAATAAATAGTATTCATGGGTCAATATAGACTTTTTTATATATTACAGTAAATTACCGTAAAATAGACCGAGAAAATAAAATATTGTAAAAATACAGTAAAGTACTGCTTTGTAACTATACAGTACTAGTTTGTGTACTGTAAAACCAAAATACAGTAACTTACTGGCAACCATGCTGCCAGTACCGTACTGTAAAAATACAGGAAAATCGTTAACAGTGTACATTAGCGGTTCATACTGTAAAAATAATTGATTTACCAATAAAGAACAATACATATACATTACATACATGCACACATCAGTAGCCAAGCCATTTAAACTTTTAATTTATCTAAAAAATAAACGTAACTTGGTGAAAACGTTGTAAGAAACATTACACTAAGAAGAAACATAGGGGAAACAGACTGCAACAGAACACCAGATCTATCAAAATCACAGTTTAACGCTAAAACACTTCAAACCACTACTGCAGAGCTGTCACTTTCTGCCCCACAAAAAAACGTCATCTCTGTTTGCAAACACGCAAAAGGTCTATACTGAACATGAGGGTTGATGAGATTCAGATGTTATCACAGATGTGTTTATATCTCCACAATGACTGTTTAACTGTCTATGATGATTTATTTTCTAGAGAATTTAGCACGTAGAGGAACAGCTACACAGTCATCAACACTTTCCATCTATGTAGCTCAAAAGGCTATAGATGGTGTGAGATATGGATCAATGGAAGATGCGTACTTCTCTGTTTCTGGATATGAATTGAGTCCATGGTGGAGGTTGGATCTCTTGGATTATTATTATATTAGTACAGTCGTCATCACTGCTAGAACAGATGTTTACTTTTATGAAACCAATGGATTAGAGATTCGTATTGGTAACTCACTGGAAAACAATGGAATCAACAATCCCAGGTAAAGTTATTCATGACATCAGTTTATAGATATCATTTTAAACACTTCTAGAGATTAACTGATTATCTCTCATTCTAGATGTGCTGTAACTTCAGGTTTTCAATTTGGTCAAACTATCAGTTACTCATGTGGTGTAATGGTGGGACGTTATATAAATCTGGTCATGACTGGACTTACAGAATATCTCTCTATCAGTGAGGTTGAGGTCTATGATACAGGTGAGATCTGATACTTCGTATGCAGAAATAAGACCCGACAGTGTGTTATTTTATGATAACAACCTGCTGCTTGTACATTATCCCGGTAATTACACGGCTATTTACTGCATTAGTAAGGTGAGGAACGTTAAATATTGATTTAAAATATTTCATTTGCTCATTTATAATGAATGCAGACTTTCTGCGAGAAAAACCCGTTTAGTTCCAGATGTTCAAATGTCACGAACACACTATTTGGTTTAATCATTTGTAAATATAATGTCATATATGTTTGTGTAATATTAAACTGTACCTATAAAAATGAGTTGTAGCATCCGGGTTATCGTGTGTTACTCTGTTGTTGTTTTCTAGTTTTTTTTTTCAAACTTGTGCCATCAAATGATTGTATAAAAGTAATATCGCTATTGGATTTGTGTTATATAGCTCTATATCATCACGGCTGTAATTGCATCTCTGGCCTAATCACACTCGAGCCATATTGCTTTATTAAAGGAGACATATCATGAAAATATAACTGTTTCCATGTTTAAGTGCTATAATTGGGTCCCCAGTACAACCTAGAAAATGTATTAAAGATCAACCCAGTAACTTAGTTTTGGTAAACCATTCTCTGCAAGCATGTGAAAAATAGCTCTTTGAAATTTGTCTCCCCTTGTGATGAAACAAACATAAAAAAAACATAAATCATTGATTCTCTGGTTAATATTGCACAGAATGAAGCGTACTTTATGGTAACTTGAGAACTGGATTATTTGGTGTAAATTTAGTTACAGTATTATAGTGTGTATTATAGTATTAGAGTTTGTTCTTGATACTTATAAAAAAATCAAGCAATCATTTTTTTAATGATAAAAACATTTAGCCGGTTAAGGTGTATGTAAATGTATGACCTCACGTGTATATACAGACTGATCCACTGATTTAAACATCTTTTTTTTAGAGAATATAGCACGTAAAGGAACGGTTATACAGTCATCAACATATTACCCTAGGGTAGCTGAAAACGCCATAGATGGTATAAGATATGGATCAGTTGATGCCTATTGCTCCAGTACCGGACTTGAAGCTACACCATGGTGGAGATTGGATCTCTTGGATTATTATGGGATGATTACAATAATCATCACTGCTAGATCAGACGGTCATCTTCCAGAAACCAATGGAGCAGAAATTCGGATCGGAGACTCACTGGAAAACAATGGAAACAACAATCCCATGTACGGTTATTTATAAAATCAGTTTAATAACATAATATCAACATTTTTGCATGATAATATCCAAATATCAGAGTGTTATATATTTTGTTCACATGCGTATGTACATGTTTTCAGCAATGTCAATGGTGTCATATCCGGTTATCATTGCTCTCCACTTGACTTCATGTGGCGCCACAGACCGATCGGCATCTGACATCAAAGTATTGCGAGGATGCTGTTGAGTCCTGGCTGCTTTCATCATACTTTGATGTCAAATGCTGAAGACAATAACTCCCATCATGTCCCTTTAGCACTACATTATAAACCCCTTAAACTGTGGTCTGATTAGCTTAAGTTACATACTTGCCTAAATTAGTGTAAAAATGTTAACGTCTGTCATTGTTTTTATAATTTGGACTAATAATGAATGATGTGTATTGATGTTGGTGTTTAAACTCTTAAAGGCAGTTTCCCGGACAGGGATTAGACTATTCGTAGACTAAAATAAACGTAATCGCTGTCCAAGCTGAAAACAACTTGTACTGACATATCTTAAAATACATCAGTGCCCTTTGTTTTGCCTAAAAATGGACACCAGTAATGTTTTTAGTAAGGCATGTTTGTTAAAACTAGTTTTATTTCCTAATTAAACTAAGGCCAAGTCCTGCCTTAAGATAATCCCTGTCCGGGATACCACCACATAATGTCTTAATAGAAAGTTGCGCTAGCAAGCAGCTAACTAGTGAAAAATCTAGTCATCAAGGCAAGGAACCAGCTGAAATCTGTATTTAGAAAGTAATTACATTTCCTATCTGTGCAAATTATTATCATCTGGGTTAGTAAATCAAGCTACTAAAATGTTAGACCATGTATACAAATATTCAATTGGGTTCAAGTCAGATGATTGAAAGGGCCATTTTCACACATTGATTTCCTTTCTGTGAACCCAATTGAGAGTTTCCTTTGCTGTTGCTTTGGATCATTGTCCTGCTGGAAGGTCCAACCACAACTCATCTTCATCATCCTGGTGAATGGTAGCAGATTTTTCTTAAGAATCTCCCGGTAAAGTGCTTGGCCGGTTGATTTATTTTCATTTTTTTATTTGTTTATTTGTACAGGGACAACGCACAACGACAGTGTTGTGCCAGAGTTAGCTATAGAGCTAATTTGCATCTGCAGTCCTTGGGCAGGATGTTGTTACAGAATTACAATATTAAAAAGACAAACAATACGATACAATACATACAACACATACAATATCACATTATACTACATTAAAATACAAATCCAAGTCAATGGTCACAAATCTGATTTTCTCTGTGTATGTTTTTGATGATGTTGCTTCCACTTGCGGTGAATGGCCCTAATAGTGCTTACAGGAAGATTCAGAAGTTTTAAAATACAGTATATCTGTATCTGATACCATCAATATTGTCTTGGTGCTCTATTAGTGCTTTTGCTTTTAACCATCATGAGATGTTTCTTGTGTGACACCTTGGTAACAAAAAACCAAAACAGTTACATTTCAGGAAGTGAAAAAAACACTGTATTTCAAAAGAAGTTGAATGTAATGTTGTCATAGTTGGTACGGCATCTTTACATGTAACCATATTCTTGCCAGTGTAATGATATAATCCACATTTGACCAAAATTGAGTTAAAATGGACATACGTGCATATTTTACAGTAACGGTGGTCGTTCTTCCGATCATTAATTAGAATGGCCAAGTCGCGTTTCATATTGACAGATGAATACGCTCAGTTTATTAAATAGCCTACGTCTTAGTTTATTAAATACGCTTAGTTTATTTTATAATAATTAAACATTTATTAAATGTCTCTTGCAAACTATGAAGGGACAATGAATCAATACACTGACATGGTAATGCAAGACCAGGGGTGTCCAGACTTTTTTATGTGGTGATCTACTTTTAAAATGATACTGTAAAGCCTACAAGATCTACCTGCTAAAAACACAGTTCATTATTTTTATAACACTTTAAGTTTTTGTAGGACTACTGTATACTGCATACATCTCCACATTGAATTTAGGGCTGTTACCCAGAGCCGGCGCCAGACCATAACTAACAGGGGGGCATTTGGCTTCCAACGGGGGGGGGGGCACGCAATAGCAACAATAACTTGCAAAAACAAGACATTAAAACAACAAATACAGCAAGCACACACTCATACAACTGGTACAGACTGTCAGCTCATTTCCTGTATAAAGTGCAAAGACCACAAACTATGCGCAAAACTATTGAACTTCGACTGCGGGGTGATCGCAAGCTGAGCTCTACTGCACTCGCGCTTTGCTCTACGCAACAAAAAACCGCCCTCGCGCGGCACAAGCCATTGAAATGAATGGGTTTCATAGCGCAGCGCACATCGCGTCCTGGCTTGAAAAAAGCCGCTTTACCATAATCACGTCGTAATGCTGTTAACGGTCTATAGCCACACTTCACATTTAAGCTTACGTAATTTAAAACAACGCTAACTTACCTTTAAAATAGCTGAAGACGGCGTGTACGAACATAAACTTCCTTAAAACAGGGTCCTGTAGATTTGTAAATTCCACCTCAACCTCTAATCTCTGAGTTTGAGCCAGTCTGTGTTTGCATGAAGATGAAGCAGGCGGTGCTGATTCGTTCTAAATGTTCTTATATCCATATTTTACACAATCCATAAAATGCCGCGAAAAAACACGTTGCTAGTATCAAGTCACAAATATGCTAAAGACGTAAGACGGGTGAGACGCGACAATACATACAATCAGAGAAACTGGTCTATTTGAATTAAAGAAAACATATATCAACTATATTTTCCTCATTTGATTACATTACAAGTCACAAAACAATCAATGTTTAATTTATTTTAATTATTCTTGATATATATTAAATTAATAAAAAACTTTTTAGGGGGGCACAACAACATGTTTGGGGGGGCACTGCCCGCCAATGCCCCCCCTTGACGCCGGCCCTGCTGTTACCATTACTCTATTATTTTTGAGGAGTTTTAAAAAAATCCTTGAGTACATGTCGAGTACTCCTTAAAATAGCGGAGATGCGGTTTAGTGAAACAAACTAGAAAATGACAACAGTATCACTAGCATACAAATCAGCGCTACACTGCCTCTCTCTCTCTCTCTCTTGTTTGCTCGCTCACACACACACACACACACACACACAGTGCGCGTGGATCGGCTCCTGAGTGAAAGCAAGAATGCGCATCCTGGTGAATTTTGGAAGTTAAAGATGACTGAGCTGCAGCGGCCTGGCATAAGCACATTTGAGAAGACATGCACAGCAACTCACAAAGACTTGCGTGTTTCACAGACCATAATGCTAATTTCACACGTGGAGCATCAGTTAACGTATGTGCGATCTACCGGCATTGCCTTTGTGATCGATCGCGATCGTCGTATTGGACACCGGTAAGCTAGACTGATACTTTGTTTGCACAGTCCTACCGTAATTTTGTCACTCCTAGATGTACGTCTGGCATCAGGGGGGAAACGTTTACCTCGATGAAGGAAAGTCATTGTCTCACCAGGCTATGTTTATTCGGCTATCCAGTGCTGAGCTTCGATGAAACCGGCGAGATGCTTCCACAGGGCGGGAGATACGCAGCGTGATTGACAGCTTTGACACCAAATGGATATACGTGAAAAACAGATGACATGATTTCACAACTTTTCATTGGCCATTTAGATATGTGAAGCATACTGTATACGGAAATGAACCTGGACATTCAATCCGTCGAAAAATCTAAAAATCTGCAAAATGGACATACATGGTTTTCATCGGACAGCGACGATATTATTACTTTCTAAATACTTATGGATTTCAGCTGGTTCCTTACTTTTTTCCTGTCGTTTAACTATTGCGAATAACTTTAATGTTGTGAATTCTTTATATTTGTGGATTTCTTGAGTTAATACGGATGTCTGGTGAATATTTCATGTGAATAACCGCATTTGAAATATGTGTATTGAAAAAAAGTTGACGCGTTCAATACGTATCTATTATAAGAATTGCAATTAACATAAAAATAAAGTTTGAATTAACTCTTTCCCCGCCATTGAGAAGATATCTCGTCAATTAAGAGAAAACACTTCCTGCCAATAATACTTTCCTGATAGCAAAAATTAATTTTACAAATTTTAAACTCTGTGTATGTTTTGATAATCGTTCTGAATCTGATCTCTAACAAATTACAAAAATGCAATTATTTCTGCTTTTTGCTAAAAAAATTTGGCATTTTTGAAGAAACCTACCCATATCAGAGAGGTTATAAAAAGAGAACAAATGAAGATAGGAAGAAACATTTTTTTCCAGTTTTTAATGTTTGTTTGAAAGCAGAGGATCTGTTATTTTATTTGATATATTTGTATGTTTATAGAAGAACATTTTCCTGGAAGGTCTTTTTTTTACTTTTGTGAAAATCACAAACAAATTTTATATTATCATTATTAGATAGCTAATTACAGTTATGTTTACAGTTATTTTTTAAAATATATTATAATAGTAAATACAAAATTTTAGGGGTGTAACGGTACGCAAAAAACACGGTTCGGTGCGTACTTCGGTTTTGAAGACACGGTTCGGTAAAAAAAAAAAGAAAACTGCAAACATTAAACTGCAGGTTGTTTATTACTATAAACTTTTTTAACAATTTATTTACACTTTTTTAAACACGTTAAAATATTAAAATATAATAAATAAAATACATATAAAATAAAAAAAGAATAATAAATAAAATACTGCTGCAAGTTCCCCACTAAATAACATAATTTTTTACATTATTTTATAACAGTAGGTAAATCTTTTCTTAACCTTCTCTTAAACTTTTTCTACTAAAACTTTACACTAAACTAACAAATTCAATTCCTGAATACATTTATGAACTATTAGCCACCAAAAAATTTTTCTGTTTTGATTTATTTTGGATTTTTAAAGTCACAGTATTGAATTGGTTATGTACCATCTCTGTATAAAAATAATATTACTGCTCTATGTGTAACTGCATAGCAAGCAACATGATGATATACTTATTTATTATACATACACTCATATTGAGATGGCCATCTGTTATCTTTTGGACGTTTCTTCTAATCTTTGCTTGTGTAGCCAATGTAAGCTGTGACTTAAACTAACGAACCCCTCCATGTCAGGATCCTGCCTAGGAGTCTAGTTTTGTATTTATTTCTAGTCATGATGGCAGGGTTCTGGGAGTCCCGTGTTTTATGTTGAGGTTCATTGCCTTGATTATTGGGTCGTGTGCCTCCGGTGTCTTGTCTCTTGTCCCCGCCCCCTCGTTCTCCTGCTTATTAGTAATCTTTGGTTTTCTCCCATCACCTGTTCCCCTCGTTATCCTTAGTTCTGTGCAGGTTCATTTTGATTTGTTCCCGTGTTTCGTGTCGTTATTTAGCCAAATATCTTGTCAAGTTTAGGCTCTGTTTACACGTACATGGTTATTTTTAAAAACTGAGAGATTTACCTTCGTTTGTGCCCCTCGTTTACACGCAAACGGAGAACTCACCTCTGAAACCGATTGTTTCTAAGAACTCCGGCCAGAGTGGAGATCTTGAAAATCTTCGGTTGCACGGTTGCATGTAAAGTGAGACAAACGGATGTTTAAGCAGGCAACGTCACAGAGTATGCACCAGAGCTCGCACCTACGTCAAAAGTGCGACCCATGTTTACATGTGACTGCTACTCTGAACGCTTCCAAGATCACATTTATGTTCGTGCAAACTCGTTTGTGTGTTTGTATTTGCAAATACAGCTGCTCCATTATGTCGAGGAGCAGAGACGAGTGGTCTGAGGTCAGCAACTTTACGCGTGTTTGACTTCATGCGGCGCTGCAACGGATGATGTCAAAGTACCGCGAGAGCGATTCGAAATTAGACCTCTACGTATGATTCCTCAACTCGCTCTCGCGGTACTTTGACGTCATCGATCACCTACTGCAACAACTCCTCCCTCCAACATGAAGAACCAGTTCGCGTCACCACCAGCGCAGCCGGTGATTGGCTTACGTGGGCTTGAGCTTCTCTTGACGGCATATATGCACGGGTACGTGTAAATAAACACTTTTCTGAAAACTGACATGTGTGCACGATATTATTTTTGAAACCGGAGAGGTTGAAATGTCCGTTTATGAAAATAACCGCCCACGTGTAAACATAGCCTTAGTGTATCTGTTTCGTGTTTCATGTTGTGTACCCCCTCGTGGGTTTTTGTTTATGTCAGTTTAATAAAGTGTTTTTTGTTCTCCCGACATCGTTTGATCAAATTGCATTCGAGATCAAATGACACATCCAAGATGTTTATTCAAAGGAAACTTATTTTACACAGAGTAATATTCTTTATTGTACATAAAATCTATTAGTGCTGTGTATGATTGATTGCTTTTTTTATTAAAGGGGCCATGGCATGAAAATCTGACTTTTTCCATGTTTAAGTGCTATTATTGGGTCCCTAGTGCTGCTATCAACCTAGAAAATATGAAAAAGATCAACCCAGTAACTTAGTTTTGGTACACCATTCTCTACAAGCACATGAAAAAATAGGTCGTTGAAATTTGGCTCTCCTTATGATGTCATAAGGAGCTCTTATTATAATAAAACCACCCCTTAATCCAACCACAGCACTGCCATTTAGTGCAGAGAGAAAATAATTCACAGAACAATTGAGTTTCAATTTCAACAAACCACCATCATTGTGATCAGTGTTTGAATTTCATCCGCTCATGTGCATTTTAAAGGACACACCCAAAACGGCACATTTTTGCACACACCTACAAAGTGGCAATTTTAAAATGCTATAATAAATTATTTATATGGTATTTTGAGCTAAAACTTCACATATGTGCTCTGGGGACACCAAAGATTTATTTGAGATCTTAAAAAAGTCTTGTGACATGGCCCCTTTAAGGAAAATTTAAATACATACAAAATGTGATCAGCACGTTTGTCTTGTCATTCGTTTAAGAATAATAATCAAAACGGCTGCTCCACAAAAACAAGATGCACAAGTACATGAGCATTATATTTTTTATATGTTTTAAATAACACCGCTAAAATATTTAATCTATCGTTTTTATTACGTATTAAATTTGAAATACTTTTGATATTAATCGTGCATCTTTCGCAGATTGCGCTCGTATAATTGATAATACATGACTGCGACAGAGTTTACGTATCACCTCCGCTTAAAAGGTGCGATCTAATTTTGTTTACATGAAATAAGCCTGCACCCGAGCAGGTTTGAGCTTACGGATCTGTTGCTATGACAGCAAGTCTAGGATGAGCTTCGAAGAACCAAACGATCCAAGATCATGCCAAATTGTCAACAATCAAATACAGCTAACTGAGTTAGCGACTTACGAAGAACGGGCCCCTGGTTCCATCAGAATTCAAAACAAATATTTTGAGATTGATACAGATACAAATACTGACTCCACGGCACACCCCTATATACAACTTCTTCAAGCTACGCCTTTGTTATTGTTTAATTGTGACATCTGGCAGCCAAATATTGCATATTGTGACTTTATAAATTAGGTACTGTAGTTACAATCCTTGATTCTGATTGGTCAATTTAATTATGATAAAACATGATCACTTCACCCAACAGTTCTAACAGTAACAATACTTGTTCACGATACAGCACAGCTTCTCGGTCCTTATTGCTTACTTAATGCATACATATTAATTTATTTAAAGAATTTAAAGAATTTTCTCTTTGTCTAGATGTGCTGTAATATCTGGTCTTACTGCCAGTGCCAGTACCGTCAGTTATGCGTGTGATGGAATGGAGGGACGTTATGTGAATGTGATCATACCTGGACCTGAAGGTCATCTCACTGTGTGTGAGATGGAGGTCTATGGAAAACGTAATTTCTGATACATAATTCTCTACAGTTAGATGAGATTTTCCATAAATGGTCTGCTTTTCATTTGTTTGTTTTGCTCTCTTTTAAAGTTGTGCTTGGATATGTATATGATTGTTGAGTTTGTGTTTGCTGTGTTGTAGGTCATTTAAAAAAGAGCATTTTGAGACTGAAATTTCTCTCCAGTGTTGATGCAGCGGCTCTGAGCGACAAAATCCTCTCTCAGGTTAGAAAAACAGTGAGAGGGTCTTTAAATACAAAAAAAAAAATGTGTTATTAAAAGAGAGATGTGATACTGTAAGTGTGTTAAATGTGAATAAATCAATTTGTGTATTGATGAATTTTAGCTGGAGTCTGCTCTGTCATTATACATCTCTGATTTTAAACTGTCCTGGACACAACGCCCTAATAAAGAGAAAGTGAAACAACAGAACACAGGCAAGTATAAAGGCATTTTAAAACTATTTACTGAATTATGACATTTTGATCAGAGCTTTTAAAGGTATAGCGGAGGATTTTCTTTTTCCGGGTGAATCAACAAGACTATTGTCATCCTATTTGTCAATCATTCTGATGATATTGTCGTGGAATTTTAGGTGCATCAAATAATACCATTAAAGAGTCAAGGATCACACAGACACACTGCTAACAGAATTTTCTTTGTGAAGCACATCTGGTCATAGCCTGGTCCAACCAGACTCTCGTACATTCATTTCATTTGTACAGAGAGTCTAGCCACGCTCCATTGCAAAGCGTTACTTCCGTTAAGGAGGGTCCATTGTTGAAGTTTAAAACTATTGGATCTGCCCAGAGTCACTCAGGATCTGCCAAAGCCAATCGCTAACGTGTGGTCGTGACGTATATCATGCACCGAAACTGTCCGGAAACAACAAGTCAGAATATCAGACAAACAAAACTTAGCAAACCTTTAACTTCTGTATATTCGGCAGTTTTGCAACAACGGACCGAATAGCTTTGCTCACGTCTTTCTCCGCTGCCATTACTGAACTACAACTCAAACTGACGCACGACCTTAACGTCATCGTTCTTAGCCACCGCTGATTGGTCCTGCAGATTTTTGCAGGAGAAAACGAAACTCTATAGAGCAATCCCAGACGTACTGCTGAAGCGAAATGAAAATTAAGCGGAAGCACGTAGGAGGGTGGAGCCAGGCTAATCTGGTCATACAGAAGAAATTATTTTGTTCTCAGTGAACTCTACCGTTTATTGAGTTTTTTCACTTGTTCATCAGTTGTTACTTATCTTATTCACTAGCCCCCCCCCCCCCTTTATCTGATCTGCTAGGACGTTGTATAATGTTCTAGTCCTTGAATACTTTACTACTGAACAGATGGAAAGAACATAATAACAGGATTTTGCATTTAACAATTATAAGTTCATAAACTATAATTAAAATTAAAATAAAATAAATCTCCCACTTCAATATGTTTACACAAGGGTGTCGTACGTGCTTGTCCCTAGGTTCGCTTTCTGCACATGCACACTTTCAGGTGTATATGTGTGGTGAGCTCGAGGGACAATCTTCTGATCTCTCTGATGAAGCCAATACGGAAGTGATTTAAACTGCAATTCATCGAGGCTGGCTCCAAAAGGGAGTCAATTCCCATAGACTCCAATGTTAAAAATGCCCAACTTTACAGCAGAAAATAATTGTTTTAAATAATAGCGTTTAAAATAAGTGTTTTTGATCTAAATAGCTAATTTTTCCCTTCATTACAAATGTGAGGGGGGTGAATTTTATTGTTACTCATCCGTTTAAATTATATTAAGCCTTAAAGAGTAACTAAACCCTTAACCAGCTTTTTTTAGTTAATGATCTGTAAGAATGGGGCTTTGTTAGTGCCGTTTATTGATTTGAGTAACTTTTTTGACATTTGGGTATAAAGTGTTTCAATGGCCGCTTGAATGACGATTAAACAGGCAGTGCTGTCACTAGACTTAAGCTAGGCGGGCTTGGTTTCAGCAACCAGCCACCTCAGCTTCACCCATTTTCGGATTTCCGCGAGTGAATCGCGGTGACGCGCGGCCAAGATGGCGACAGCGGGCAACGCCTACTTTAAGCTTCAAGAACGAACTTCACAAACCAATGGGTGACGTCACGGACACTACGTCCATATTTTTTACAGTCTATGGGAGTGCTATGATTTCAGCCATTCATTACATTTCACGTTCTCACTGTGTTTTTTCAAAATATCTGAGGGTCGCAAGAGAAAAACTGTCTACGAATTGTATGACAAGAAGAGAGAGGCCTCTGATGAAAGAAACAAGACCAGAGTGTTTTTGGGAGAATATTTCACACACTGGTGTGCGCTAAAGCACAGGTTGGGCTTCCCACTGAGGCCTTAGTCATGAAGTTTCTACTCGACAGGTAAAGTTTGGCATGCTATTTGGAGAAATCCATTTAAAATCACTGCTAGTAAAAGTTGATGTAAGCTATGATTAGCAATGCCCTGGCACAAGTCACGAACCGTGCAGACACAGTAAACATCTCGATGTATGAGCCATGCCGACACCAACTTGTAAACAGAGTGTGCATGAGAAGAACTAGGCTCGTGCACACGTTTAATAGGTGTTCCCTCTCGGGAGCAGGTAGAGTGTTGCGCAATTGCCACAATAAATTACCTATAGGGTAATTTGAGCTAAAACTTCACATATGTACTCTGGGGACATCAAAGATTTATTTAATATCTTAAAAACGTCTTGTGGAATGTCCCCTTTAAATCCAAATGAGCTGCTCAGGTGGGCGGAGTCTCAAGCGCTCGTGCTGTAGACATGACAGAGCATCAGGGAGATGTTCTTACGAAAGAAGTTAGTAAGCGATGTTAAGTATTATATATTTGAACAAGTTTAAAAAGTCAATCATCTGTTTTATGCATACTAAATACATGTTTATCAGCAGATGGGAAACATTGTGGAATAAAAATAAAGACTTTTAAATAAAGACTTTTAGCTATCATGCAAGTTTACTTTTCGACGAAACCACACAAGCACATTTAAAGGATCTGTAATAAAACAACACGTTTAATGCTTAAACTTTAGAGAAACAGATCAAATGACATGTTTAAGTTTATTGTGTACACATATTGAGTGCGTTTACATGCACAGTCTTACGCCAATATGCTTAATAAACTGATAACACGTGGGGTCATGTAAACGCGTAAAACTGTTTTCTTTAATCGGGGAAAGCTCATAAACGGCGTAATCAAAAACCGATCGGCACAGGTAGTTTTTTGCTCATTACGCCGATTTTGCGTGGCATGTAAACACCTTAACCGGCTTTCTCACGGTTTTGTCCATGTGCGCATGTCTCCACGTATGAAAGATAAACGTCACACACGGAAGTAAGTAAAAACGCATAAAAGTAACGCATAAAAGTCTCCGCTCGACAAAAGCAGTTGGCAGAGGAACTGTTAAAATAGAAGCTTATGTTAGATTTACAGGTTCTGCAGACACGAGAAGAGATACAACAGTACATCTTAAGACAGATATGCCGTCGGCTTTTTGATCGACTATTATGTACTATAGGTGGTGACATCACTGCCTGCGAGAAAACTGATAATTCTCCAAGTCCCATGTAAACGCAGTTGACTGCATAGCTGGCTTATTGATTTGCATGTAAACGCATGAAAACAGTTTTCTATAATAAGCAGATTTTTTATAGTATCCGCTTATTCTGTGCATATAAACGTACTCATTGAACACATGCGCGTTTCTGTCAGTCTCTCATCTATCTTGTAACTCCTCGTATTCATTTGAAACTTGAGAGAAACATTAAACAACATATTTATGCTTATTGTGTATGATAGTGAATACGCGTTGTTCTCTCACTCTGTCTCATGCAGTGCATTAATCCTCGTGTTCATTCATATAAACTTCAGAGAAACATATTAAACAATGTACTTGATGAAAGTGAACCGCCGCGTTGCGCTCTCTCTCTATCTCTCTCTCTCTCTCGAACCTCATTTTTGTAATAAAGGGGATCAAAAGTCAAGTCTCTCTCTCTCCCGTTCGCTCACTCGCGTGCTCTCCCTCTTGCACTAAGGTAACGTTAATCCTTTAGAACATTAATTCAACGTAGAAATATTAATAAATCTACAAGTTATAAGATTGTAGGCTAATGTTTGTGTTAGAGGGAATACAAACGTGTCATGCTGTCAGTCATTCTTTCTCTCTGTCGCTCGCACTCAAGGCAGCGTCATGGTTGGATAGCGCAGATGAAGGGGCGGTATCTTTATAATAAGATCCCCTACCTACGTCATGTGGGGAGGGAAATCCGAATGACCTATATATTCACATGCTTGCAGAGAGAGCCTTACCAAAACAAAGTTACAGGGTTGCTATTTTTCATGTTTTCTGGGTTGGTAGAAGCAATGGGGACCCGATTATAGCACTTAAACATGGAAAAGGTCTGATTTTGATGGAATGTCCCCTTTAAGGCCTATAAAATACACACAGTTGGCACACTGCACACTCTATAGTACCCATGCACAACCAATATATTATACAGAACTAGTAAATTGTGCGTTCCATAAGACATAAGAAAAGAAAAATACACATAAATACATAATTGGCATACACCTATTTAACTTGTAAAAAAGCAGTCATAATATGGGCACTTTAAACAAACCCAAAACATAAGTCCACTTACAGTTCTCACGGACATGCATTTTATCAACTGTGTGTCCTCCAGACAGTGACGAACCACGGCTCTCATTTCGGCCGCGTGGCGCATGTGCACGCTCGCGGTGTGAAGCGTGCCCGCGCTATTCTCAGAGATGTTTTATCAACTGCTAGTTATCCTCCAGACAGTGACGGACCACATCTTCCTCTCATTTCGGCTGTGTGGCGTGCATGCCCACTCGCGGTGTGAAGCACGTCGGTGCTATTCTCCGAGATGCACTTGACGGCCTTTTGTGCATGTGGCAGTAGGGTTTCCCAGCTTAGGTGGGCCACCCGAACTGCAAAGTCCTGCAGGAAACCCTGCTATCTGTCATTTACCCATGCTGGTTTTCTTATACTGTAGGCTCATTTGCAGGCAAAGATCAGAGGTGGAAAGAGTAATAAAATATTCCAGTCAAGTAAAAGTAAAGTTACTTTAATGATATTTTACTTAAGTAAAAGTAAAGTTACTGGTCTAAAAATTTACTCAAGTAAAAGTAAAAAGTAAGTCATTTTAACTTTACTCCGAGTAAAAGTTAACTTTTTTACAGCGGGTGAGGTGGGTGATTCTAGTATAGTTCAAAAAGGACAAGGGATTATAAATCTTAAACTAGTTGTTTTTTTAATTGAACGAACAACTTCACAACTAAAGTGCAATAACAAAAAGTTAATAAAATAAAAAGCTTTTTTATAATTAAGAAACTTTATGGAATTATTCAATGTTTTTTAGAGGTAAGTTATGCACTTTTACGGGAAAGAAATATGAGGACAGTATGGTTGTAATTGATGTATTGCTGGTAACATGCATTATTTTTTTAAACTATACACATGTATATATATATATATATATATATATATATATATATATATATATATATATATATATATATATATATATTTATAAAACGGTTAGTTCCAATCCTTGATTCTGTTCTATATATCACTGCCCCCTAAGCAACACCCTTAGCAACCGCACGTATCGGTTTGAGAATAATTTGTTTGTTTTTATTTGGGCTTTCATGCATATTACACACTGGAATGTTGTTGTTCATGGTCAGGGACTATTTTTTTCTAGCAGAAGGAATGGTTTTATTGATTTAACTTCATGAAAGTTGCACTAATAAGTTTTTTTAACTTAAATATTGTGTGGTAACTGTTTTATAAAAGCAATAAGGTGCTTGAGGCAAGTGCTGTATCGTGCCTTACAACGCCCTTCAGCCTCTTGTCCCTTATTGTTAATAAACAAAACCAAAAGTTGTTATGTATGGTTATGTTCTCAATAATGCAGGTTTTGTTAATTAAAATAATAAATAACATATTTCTGTAAAATCTGTTAAAAAGTACAAAAACATCCAACTTTTGTGCAAAGCAATGTGTGTTTATGGAACCATACAGCCAAACAAAAATACTTATTTTAATAATTGTATCCAGTATGAAATATGTCAAATCCTGTGATTTATTTCATTTACAGGTCAATGTTGAATCACCATGAAAAAGACTGACTGTATATAAAGGTATATTTATTTTATATTCACTAGTTTACTGTCACAGTCATTATTGCTTCTGTACAGTTGGTAAAAAGTGTCTGTCTAAATGTTCTGTGCACACATTATCACATGAAGTGATTTTATATTCCATGGTTTTGGTTTGTCTCGTCTTTTATTCAGAACAATGTTCCAGTTACACAGAATTAAGTATTATGGTGCAAACATCAACACAATTTCATGTACACATATGTGGACATCCAGGTCTTAGGAGGTTAAACAAATGATATAACAAAATATATTTTATATCATAAAAGCAATGTCATTGTTGAAGTAAGAGAACTGCTGAGCTCATACAGGACCACAAGATGTCCACCACATTCTCTTCTAATTTTTTTAACAAATCATTCATTTTATTACTATTTTGGGCTTTGTGCTTTTTTAATCAGATAATTAATTAAAAAAAATTGAAAGAGTAAACACGATTGATATGTTGCTTGTGTCAGGTGCCACAGTTCTCATCTTAACATGTGTGTGATAGAGGAGCGATAACACTGCATATAGTCGACTCAGTTAAACATGAACATCTGAACTGTTGCACAAATATACACGATTGTTTAAAAAAAAACTTGAGGTAAATGATTTTAGTCAAATTCAGTTCATTTTACCTTTTGCTATAAGCAGAGGTCCACAATAATATATTTTACTTTCTATTTTCCATCAGCCATCCCACCCACGGATCACAGCATCTCTACTCAACACCTCCAACAGCCAACCAATAATGATCAGTTTCAGAAATCTGGACACAAACAGTGATGATAAATGATGTTAGATTATATTGGCAGAAGAGGAGCTTGTATGAGACTCCGCCCTTCACCTGAACCAAACCCATTCATTAGTTCTTTACCTTCACTGAACTCCTGAGGGCACCACGCCGCCTTTTAGTTAGACTAGGCTTTTGTTATATAAAGACTTTTAGGTAGTTTAATCAAACATTCATTTTAGTCTAGACTTAATTATAGGGAAGAGTGGGTCGAAAGTAATGCGGGACAAAAGTAACAAAACAAAGTGATTTTCTCAGAGCCCTGACTACATTTGCATTCCAGCACGTTCAGCAGGTAACCCTTGATAGTGCTGCCAAATATCTCATGATTTCATCATCGTTTCCTGCGGTAAAATCCATAAAGCTTTTATTGAGCATGAAGAGTAAATTACTGAAGCAGTCATATTTTTTAATTACAAGTTGTGTTTCTCATTTTATGTGTTAAAGTACTGATCAATCTACAGGTTATTTAGTGCTTTAACACATCCTGAAGTTTGACTTCTCAGAGTTTTTCAAAACAAAAGTAAATCAGGTTTAAATGTCAGGAGTTCCTGTTGGGGTAAATTTGACACTTGATACTTTTGTCCCGCTGCTAATGTGGTGTCTTTCTGTGTATTTCAGCATTTATTAAAACATATCTTAAATCCATATCTTTTCCACCTTCACCTTTGAATTTGTTCACTGAAAACCCCAATAAGTTGACTGAACTCAATTAAATGAGTAATGGGTCTTATAAAAATGTAATATTCAAGTTCACATCATGTGATGGTCATGTAGACTGGTGTTTTAGTTGTCTGATGATTTACATTAAACATACTTAATAAAGATTAAAGAGCAATGTTGTTTGATCACTGGCCCAGGCTTGAATATATCTTAGAGTCTGTCCAAGTGTTATCAAATATACAAAGAATCTATTTTAAAATAGCATGTTAGAAATATCCACAAGATATGAAGGAGTTAGTCCATTTAAAAGTTCAATTCTCTCCATTTTAGTGAAGGATCCTACATTAGATCCTCACGTGCAGAATGTTTTTATTATTGTGTTTTTTTTTGTTTGTTTTATTTCTAATCATTTATTTACATAATCATCATAATCATTTTATAATCATTAGCTATCCATATAATTGTTTATTTGATTATTTAATATTATTTTATCATTATTAATTTCATTATTATAATTTTTATCATTACATTATTGTTAATATTAATTTATAATATAAAAAAGCACAGTAAAACATATTGGCCCTCATTTATCAAAAGTGCGTACACCAAATTTCCAGCGTACACCTGGCGTACACCCAAAACCACGGTGACTTTGAGATTTATCAATATGGACGTTGGCGTACGGAACGCTCAAATCCTACGCCAGCTCAGGAGGTGGTGTACGCACATTTTGAGTTAGTGCAGAAATGCGCAAACAATTCCTAACACCACAAAACGCACTGACAAACTAAAATATATGATATATTATGACCCACTGTAAAAAAACT
This sequence comes from Misgurnus mizolepis, assembly GCA_025389145.1. NCBI lineage: Eukaryota > Metazoa > Chordata > Actinopteri > Cypriniformes > Cobitidae > Misgurnus > Misgurnus mizolepis. The sequence continues at coordinate 75,110,000 of JAIFKI010000001.1, read as the reverse complement.
AAATCATAGTAATTATAAACTTCAGTGTTTATTTTTATGCAAAATGTACTTCAATGTTTAATTTGTGAGACTTTACCAAAGCATTTGATTTGTAGGCATATGTATTCCTTCAGTTGAGAGCCTGGGCGCTTTACCTGACATTTCAGGGCAAAGCATGTGAGCGGAGCGGAGCGTACCTTGAGCCGTGCGGTAATATTACCATCAAAGCGCCTCTCTAAAAATTCCGCTCGCTCAGCACCGCTCGTTGAACCCAGAACGCCCTTTGATAATTTGCTAGTTCGAGAATCTGTAAAAACGTCTAGCAATAAGTTATGGAATTCAAGCCTTATACATAAATGTAAAGTAAAAATCAAAGTTAAGATTGGACAGGAAGAAAACATTGAAAGGAAGTGCGGAGAGACTGTAAAAGTTAGCAAATATTCATCCTGGAATCTGAAGCGGCACATTGCAAGAAAGCACAAGGATGTGGTATGAAAACATGGTAATAATGCATCAAAAGGTAAGCTAGTTACGTACCATTCGATGATAAATAAATGCTACACATGAATAGGTGGTAAAATGCTTGTGTTGAATGGAGCCATAAATCCGATCATGATGACAAGCGGACAAAATCATGGCTACGAATTATCTTTTATGCTACATTATGGACACTTCTTTTTCTTATTTAGTTTAAAGTATGGCCATAAATATAAAATTCGTTCCCAATATTCAACAGTTTGTTCCTTGGAATTAATTATTATAATATTTCGTAATTACTATTACAATTTATGAATTAGCCTAGTAAAACATGTGGATGTCGTGGAAACAAATTGTTAATTTGAATTATATCCGGAGCTCTGTATCAAACTGGGCCCGGTTCCCCAAAACGTTCTTATCGCTAAGTAGTTCTTAACCTATTCCTTAACCTCTCTCTTAACTCTATGGCACGGTTCCCAAAACGTTCGTACGCTAAGTATATCTTCTGTAAGTCACACTTTCGTAAGGTTGGTCTGGACCATTCGTAAGCTCTCTCTTACCGTTGTTTGAGGGCAAAACGCTATCGCCGCAGTCTTTAGAAATCAGCGCAGCGCAGTACAAGTCAAACTATGGTATGCTTACAATGATTTTATGTTATGGACATTTTTAAGACTTATAATAAAATATGTTTGCAATGGATACAGGACTATTTATGCAGTTGACTTTATTTGGTATCAGAACTAATGAATCAAAGACGGCGCCGGTGTTTGTTCCTCATTGAAGTCTGTTCCCTATATGTTTATTGCGTTTTCATCACCTTACATTTATAATTTATTTAGAAAGATTAAAGATTTCAATTGGTTACACTAAAAAGCAATAATATCATGTATTCTATTATACAATTTATTAAATATTTCATATTTGACAGTTTTATGTCTTTTAACATATAGCCTGTCTTTTTCTTTTCTTTTTTCTCTACTGTTTGTTTTAAAACTGTTATGTTTCCAAACATAATAAATATATATTATACATATAATATGATTCATACTGTAAAAATAATTGACTTATAATCAAGAACAGTCAAGATACATTACATAAATGCACACACATACATCTCAGTAGCCATTAAAACTTTCAATGTATATAAAGAATAAACGTATAATGTCATAAAAATGCTATAAAAACACTACACTAAAGGGAAACATAGGGGGAACAGACTTCCACACAACACCGGCCGCGTAACTGTTTAGTCCATGCCAACTTTTTATTCGTCAACCCTTAAACCTTTTGACATTTTGCCTGACGTGGCTAAATAAAAAAATCGCCTTCCAAGACAACTCATTATGGAGCTGCTCAGACCATATTCTCTATCTAACTAGGTTGCTTTTTATTGAAAACATTAATGGTAAGCAATACCGCATTAAACAGAAATACTGCAGCTGCTTGCCAATCAATTCTGATTGTTAAGTACATTAACATTCGTATAAAAGTGTATTACATATTTTTTTAAAGTCAAAACCCTTGTCAAGAAGCGGCACAAGTGGCACAACGGGATAAGGAGGGTGGATAAATAGCGAGGGATACCCGGTTCGTCTACCCGTATTACTGACAATTTGATCATTTAATTAATAGTCTATATTTTACGTATAAATTATGTTAAAATAAATGTGACTGGAATAATTTGAGTAATGTTCCATTTGTATATAACGTGTTGTCTTTCTTAACGACGTAATGCACATTCGCGTGAAGTGGAAAATCGATCCCTGAGTGATCGATCGCAAATAATTCAGCACCTTCACTTGGGACAGCGCCATTGTACGTCGTTCTTAGAGGCTGCGTGTTAAGAAGCTTCCTAAGAGACACTTCGGGGAACACACTTAGGAACATCAACAACTTTGGTAAGATATATCTTTTTGAGTCTTCTTAGCACGCTAAGAGTGAACGTTATCGGGGAACCGGGCCCTGGATCTTAGCTAACAAACAACTGTATGTAGATACAGAAAAACACACTACAATAGTTACTACATCATTTTAAAATATTATTTAAAAAAAACTTAACCGAACCATTAAGCAGACATATAATTTAGATGTAGGCAACATTAAATAATAATAATAATCATAATAAATAATTATTCTTCTAAATATCAATTAAGCGTCATTAATAATAAAAATAATAATAAAAATATTACAAAACGTGTCTTTAATCCCGCTCTTTAAACTCCCAAATAAAACAATTTTGTTTCTTTCCACTTCCCTGGTTTCTCGTCTTTGCCGTCTTCCATGTGTCAATGTCGTAAAATGAGGGCGTGGGAGAGGTGGAGACTTGAATTTATATGGGCGTGTTATTCTAATGACGATCGTTTTCAGCCGCCGCATTTACAGTATGAAGGGCAGGTATATATAACACCTGAATTTCAGAGGTACGCACAGCTTCATAAATCAGGCGGTGAGAGGAGTGTAAGCGTAATCTTACGCCAACATATACGCCCGTTTCTACGCAAGAATGATAAATGAGGGCCAATGTTTATATCTACAGTATCTAACATTTGATCATACACAATGATAACTTTAGTCAACTCAAGTCAGAAATCTTCAGCAGGAATAAACTCCTTCCACCATGAAAATCACGCCAAAGCAAGTTTAAATAGAAACAATGCTTGGTGCTTCTCAAAGCAATGTTATCAAAACTTTAAAATTTAGAAAAAAAACGCCTGGAAGTTCAGTGTCACTTGAACAAAATTATCTTGAGCATAATCTGAGAGGGCATATGTTTGTGTCTGAAATTAGTTATGAAGACAAACTTTTTTTGACAAAGAAATTGTCCAAATATATAAGCTTCTATTAATGTAAAGCTGCTTTGAAACAATCACCAATTGTGAAAAGCGCTATATAAATAAAATTGAATTGAATTTTTCTTTTTTTTTAGAATTTTACACATTTTTTAAATATTGTTCTGTTGTAAATAATACTTTGTTGTAAAGTCACCGTTCAATTGATCAGTGTTTTCCCTGTTCAACTCATTGTATTTCTCTTTACTGTTGTTAGATCTGGGCTGCGTTCCCCGAAACCTTCTTAGCTCTACGTTGTTCTTAAGTTGTACCTTAAGCTGTACCTTATCGTTAATACGTGTTCCCCGAAACGTTCTTAGTTACGTATCCCTTCTGTAAGTCATTCGTTCGGAAGGTTGGTCTGGAGCACTCTTAGCTATACCTTATCCCACTTGACTCCGCTAGGGGCCATGACTGTGATAAAAGTTTGTGTAGATTGCAGTCTATATAACTAAATATCTGTAAAAAAAAGTTGAAGTACACTCCGTGTTAAATTAGTTTTAAATTTAAAGAATAAAACATTCACATAATTAGACATCATTAAACTGATGGTTGTTAGATTTTGTATTACTTTTTTCCAAATAAACATCAGCTGCGGACTATTATTACAGGCTTAAGAAACTATAAAAAAAAAGATTTTGGGTGGAGGAGTTGGTGAAACTATGGCAGGCAGCTATACAACGAATCTTACCCTTTCATTTGTGCATTTCATATCCGTTAATACTTTACTTTACCGGCTATTTTAGCTGCAATTAAACAAATCAAGTAAAAATCGCATGCCACGGGAGCACATTCATCACGAAATCATAATTGTTGATATTCCATAATATTATTATTGATCTTAAGTCGACTTTGCATCGAAGTTTTTTAATGTTTTCTAACTTTGAGGCAACTGCATGCCATATTCTTTATAAACACTCAAAAGAAACTGCTCCACTTGATTATCTACTGGTTGTATAGGTCAACAAATTTTCCACATTAAATCTAATCAAAGCTTAAATCTAAAGCAATCATAATATATATTTATATATCATATAATATATATTTTTATGTTATATTTAAGGTAAACAGCCAGGCGCGGCTCCAGAAATGCGTCCATTAAGCGTTATCCGCATTGTAAACGCGCTGCTTGCGCATCCAGTGTCCAAGCACAATAAATGCGTGAACTAATGAACAACAGTTTGTTTTTATATATTTTAAGTGTAATGCACAGCCAAGCCAGGTGACTTGCACGACCCACCTTTCCCCTGTGCAACGCATTTATTGGGAACCCCTAATATAAATTATCCTTTAAAGTAAAGGAATAATGGATGCATTGGAGCAGTTTATGCATGATACTTTTGGACATAAAGTTGCGGGTTTTGCACGCGTTTGATATAAAATAAAATATACAAGGTTTATATTTAGTTGTTTGCAGTTTGAAATATTTTTACAAGATATTCCTAATAAATGTAACTATTTCTGAAATGTTTCTTTAATAAAGAACACCACTATCTCATAACGCAGCGAAGTCCCTATTACATAAAGTGAATAATTGATTGTCGAGCAATCGATATCAACCTATTCAGCACCATCGCCATGGACAGCACCTGGTAACGTCGTACGTTAGAAAGAATCCCGCTAAGGTACAGTTCGGGAAACACGCCTAGAAAAGGTAAACCTGTAGTTAAGGTTTAACTTAAGAGTCTTCGTAGCGCGCTAAGAGACAACGTTATCGGGAAACGCAGCCCAGTTCTCCACACTACAGACAAAATAAAAACGATTCAGCCCTGGACGCCAGATCACGTCAGAAAATATAAGTTTACTTGTTTAACAGTCAGTTAAGAGGTTGATCAATTGTTGCTAGAGAAGAGCATAAACAGAGGACGTGAGACGAAGGATTAGATGATAAAATAGAACAGAGTTTTATTGATGGACAGCTTCAGTTGCATGTGTCTCAATGTTCAGACCTCGTTCAACCCTCGTCCAACAAGCATGAATTCAAAATGCTCTGTTATACCAAAACTTAATAGCAACATCCCACAAACATGAAGCTTCCATAAACATTCTCTTTATCTGTTTCTGTTTACAGAGAGACAGGACAGATCATGAAACTTCACAAATGTGAGACAACTATAAGACTGAACAACAATGAAATCAATAAGACATATGAAATATAGAAATATGATGAATTAATGAATGAATGAATAATATAATAAAATATAGAAATATGATGAATGAATGAATAATATAATAAAATATTGAAATATAAGAAATGAATGAATAATATAATAAAATATTGAAATATAATGAAGAATGAATGAATAAATGAATAGACAATATAAATGAATAAACAATAATGTAATGATAAAAATTATAATAATTAAATTGATAATGATAAAAATATATAAAATAATCAAATAAACAATTATATGGATAGCTAATGATTATGATGATTATGTAAATAAATGATTAGGAGTAAAACAAACAAAAAAACACAATAAAAAAACATTCTGCACGTGAGGATCTAATGTAGGATCCTTCACTAAAATGGAGAGAATTGAACTTTTAAATGGACTAACTCTTTCCCATGTTGTGGATATTGCTAACAGGGTATTTTAAAATAGATTCTTTGTATATTTGATAACACTTGAACAGACTCTAAGATATATTCAAGCCTGGACCAGTGATCAAACAACATTGCTCTTTAATCTTTATTAAGTATGATTAATGTAAATCACTAGACAACAAAAACACCAGTCTACATGACCATCACATGATGTGAACTTGAATATTACATTTTTATAAGACCCTTTACAGTGATAAAATTAATGATTTTGTTAAAAAAATTAGAAGAGAATGTGGTGGACATCTTGTGGTCCTGCATGAGCTCAGCAGTTCTCTTACTTCAACAATGACATTGCTTTTATGATATAAAATATATTTTGTTATATCATTTGTTTAACCTCCTAAGACCTGGATGTCCACATGTGGGCATTAATTTTTTTTTATGTGTGCACCCTTATATTTAATTCTGTGTAACTGGAACCTGTTGTACACACACATGGACAAATACACTGCTTCTGCTTCATGTTCTTAGAAAACAATTTGATTTATTATATTTATTGGTTCTTCCTAATCCCAAAATAGCTGGTAGAAATCTGAATAAAAGACAAACCAAAACTCAGGCCTTAGGTGGTTAAATTAAATGTGCTTCCTCCATGGACTGTAAAATCACTTCATCTGTATGTGATACAAATATTAACTGCACATAATACAAACCCCAAAATACTAATATTATTATCAGTTATCAATAAATAAAATGACATTACAGAGAATATACAGTAAAACTCAATGAAGTGACTGTAATGTGTGCACAGAACATTTAGACAAACACTTTTTATCAAACATACAGAAGCAATAATGACTGTGACAGCAAACTGGTGAATATAAAATAAATATACCTTTATATACAGTCAGTCTTTTTCAGGGTGATTCAACATTGGCCTGTAAATGAAACACATGGATTCAATAAATCACAGGATTTGACATATTTCATACTGGATACAATTATTAAAATAAGTATTTTTGTTTGGCTGTATGGTTCCATAAACACACAGATTGCTTTGCACAAAAGTTTCTTTGAGGTGGATGTTTTAAGAACCTTACAAATTTCTTTGGGGAACCAAAAATGTTTCTTCTGTGGCATCACTGTGCAGATTTGCGATTTACCTAATGTTTTTATTGTTTACATATTTGCACTAATAGAGATTTTACAGATATGTTTATGTACAGTGGGAATGGAAAATGTTCAGACCCCTTTACATTTTTGTAGACAAATATGTAGAAATGTTTGCAAATTTATTAAAAAGAAAACCTGAAATATCACATGGTCATAAGTGTTCAGACCCTTTGCTCAGTATTGAGTAGAAGCACCCTTTTGAGCTAGTACAGCCATGAGTCTTCTTGAGAATGATGCAACACGTTTTTCACACCTGGATTTTGGGGATCCTCTGCCATTCTTCCTTGCAGATCCTTTCCAGTTCCCTCAGGTTGAATGTTGAATGTTGGTGGACAGCCGTTTTCAGGTCTCTACAGAGATGCTCAATTGGGTTCAGGTCAGGGCTCTGGCTGGGCCAGTCAAGAATGGTCACAGAGTTGTTCCCAAGTAGGGCTGCCACTAACAACTATTTTTTATATCGACTAATTTATCGATTAACTTTATTAAAATACTATTGTTATAAATTATATAAGTGTAACACAAATATGCAATTATATATAATAGCCTATATTTTTGCATAATACCCGTGTAGCTAATGGACTAAGTTAATCCTACATGTCAGTATAAATCCAAGCAATTTTGGAGAATTACTAAATGTCTTTCTTAGACATTTCTCTAAATTGAAAGTCAGCTTTAAAAAAACAGCAGATGTCTATTAACAAAAGCAAAAGTTGGTATGTATGGTTATGTTCTTAATAATGCAGGTGTTTGATTGATTTAACACTCAAGCATTCAGTTAAGCAGGTTTTGTTAATTTAAATAATAAATAAGTGTAGTTAGTAGCATATACAAAACCACTTATGTATTAAGCATAGATATCTTTACCATGCTTTTTAAACGCACCGCAGCACAATATAATTTAAACAACTGAAGTTACATGATATAAATTGGTAAATTGTTATACTACTGTATTTAAATCATGCAGATAAGTTGGTTATGTCAGCAGCCAAAGATCTATATTTTCACAGGCTTGTGAACTAACCTGAACGTGATGCACGAGTTTCATTTTTGACTTTAAATATTGATGTCGACTAATTATCAGCGTTGACACAGTCGATTGTGTCGACCAATCGTGACAGTTCTAAAGCCACTCCTTTGTTATTTTAGTTGTGTGCTTAGGGTCATTTTCATGTTAGGCTAGGCCCAGTCTGAGGTCAGAGCACTCTGGAAGAGGTTTACTTCCAGGATATCTCTGTACTTGGTCCCATTCATCTTTCCTTCACACATGGTCATAAGTATTCAGACCCTTTGCTGTGACACTCATATTTAACTCACATGCTGTTTAATTCTTCTGATCCTGCTTGAGATGGTCCTACTCCTTCATTGGAGTCTAGCTGTGTTTAATGAAACTGATTGGACTTGATTAGGAAAGGCACACACCTGTCTATATAAGACCTTACAGCTCGCAGTGCATGTCAGAGCAAATGAGAATCATGAGGTCAAGGGAACTGCCCAAGGAGCTCAGAGACAGAATTGTGGCAAGGCACTGATCTGGCCAAGGTTACAAAAGAATTTCTGCAGCACTTAAGGTTCCTAAGAGCACATTGGCCTCCATAATCCTTAAATGGAAGAAGTTTGAGATGATCAGAACTCTTCCTAGACCTGGCCGTCCAGCCAAACTGAGCAATCGTGGGAGAACAGCCTTGGTGAAGGAGGTAAAGAAGAACCCAAAAATCACTATGACTGAGCTACAGAGATGCAGTAGGGAAATGGGAGAAAGTCAACTATGACTGCAGCCCTCCACCAGTCGGGGCTCTATGGAAGAGTGGCCCGACGGAAGCCTCTCCTCACTGCAAGACATATGAAAGCCTGCATAGAGTTTGACAAAAAACACATGAATGACTCCCAGACAGTGGCGGCTGGTCACTAGGGGGCCCAGGGGCGCCGCCTCCCCAAAGTTGGCCAGAGATGAAAGCTACTTTAACATGTTACAAAAAAGTTAAATATATAATGCAAATTAAAGCATAAAAAAAATCGTTTAGTGGTACTATTTCGCTGTTAGTCATGTTATCATTTATTTTAAAAATTTAAAGTCAAAATTGAGTACGTTGTGTATGTGTCATGTTTGTGTGTCTGGGGCGCACCCCTAATGAGTGTCTAAGTAGGGTAGTAAAAAGGGTAAAACATGTGGCCTGAGGCTGAGCTCTAATTGGCTGGTTTCAGATCCGCCCTGCGCCCCAAACCCTCCCACCTTATGTTGTAAGCGAATCAATGTTGTTTTTTATCTCTTTGACCTCATGTGACTCGTTTTAAGAGTCTAATAACCGCGTTGCAGATGCCATGTAACGGCTAGATACAGTACTGATCAGTGAAAGCAAGTAAAATACCTTGAGATTAAAGGAAATATGATTTTATGCTTACAAAATCACCCTTAACAAGGCATTTAGTTGAAGAATAAATAAAGGATTATGGAGCTTGGACCAGATTGAGCAGCAGGAAGTGATGGTGGTCGAGTTTACATGCTTTTCCAGGACTTATGGCAAACGAAGTTGGCTAACGTTAGCTGGATGCTATGTAAGTCAAATGCCTTTTATTATTTCCCTGTTTGCTGTTTATAAGTCCGCGTGATTTACGGGGCGAAATTTAGTGCTGCATTTGAGCTGCCTTTGCGTGTACAGGATTCTCAAATATTCCGGTATTTTCCGTGGCTTGGTCAAATTTGTTGCAAAGTATTGGTCTGCGATTAGGCAACTTTACTGTGTGTGTGTGTGTGTGTGTGTGTGTGTGTGTGTGTGTGTGTGTGCGTGTCTGTGTGTGTCTGTGCGTGCGTGTGTCAGATCGTGTTAACTGAAGCGCAATGTAAGAGCACGCGATCTAACCAATCTCCAGAACAAAAGTAAAACTGCGTCATCTATCTGAGGTAAAAACACAAAATGTAATGACTAAGAGTCTACATTTATCTGCCTTCATGCATTTATTACACAAGATGGTTTTAGAAACACAGTCATGAGTTTAATTCAATTCAGATTTGTACATGTCTGTTTCTATTTTAATCGCAATAGTATTTGTGATTTGATTTGTTCATATTTGACTATTCAGCACAAAGTTTGCAAAGTTATTTTAATCGCAATAGTATTTGTGATTTGATTTGTTCATATTTGACTATTCAGCACAAAGTTTGCGTGTTTTATCGCAGCTGTCCGTCACTGCGAGAAAAAAATGATTCATTAATCTGCTTCATGTTAAACATGTAAAGTGATCCACAGTCTCTGTATATCTGTTCTCTTCACAAAAAATAAACAGATTTGAACTGGAATTCTCATCTTGTAAGTTCATGATTAGAAACGAACAGTTGAACGAAAACAATTTTTATCATTAAAACATGAAATGAATGACGGATAATGGACAATGTCAGGATTTTCAAATAAAAAAGTCTAACGTAAACTCTGGTGTGTGTGTGTGTGTGTGTGTGTGTGTGTGTGTGTGTGTGTGTGTGTGTGGGGGGGGGGGGGGGGTGAATTACCATGATTAGTTCATAACTGATAATAAACCCACTCAGATTTACACATTCATAGTACATTTATTTCATGATTTAGTTGACTTCGACAGTAACATTTTTAGCATTTTAGCTTAGCAGTAATGATATTCATCACCTGATAAACGGCTGTTTACAGACCTGCATTAAGGGGCTGGACACACCAAAACTTTTAAACGCGGCTGAAAACGCCTTGAGGACGCCGAATGCCAGCTGTTTTTCAGCTGAGTGCCAGCTTTCTTCAGCTGAGCGCTTTGGTAGCTGTGATACTTCAGCTGCGACCCGGTTGGTTGCTGTGGTAATGTCCCGCCCCTCCTCCACTGTGATTGGGCGGCCGTGTGAGAACTGACATTGACGAGCTGAGATTTTCTCCCCAAGTTGAATCTCTTTCAACTCTCGATGCTCAGCGCCGAGCGCGGAAAAAACGCCGAGCGCTGGTTTTCAGCGCGGAAAAACACCGCTAGCTGCTGGCTTATTTGAAAAACGCCGAGTTTCCATTGGAAACAATTGAAAACATGCGCCGGCCGCGGGCGTAAAAGTTTTGGTGTACACAACCCCTAATACAGTAAAAGTTTAATTGCAGGTTTGTATGCGCCCCCCCCAAATTTGTTTAGCACCAGCTGCCACTGCTCACAGACTATGAGAAATAAGATCCTCTGGTCTGAAGAGACCAAGATTGAACTTTTTGGTGTTAATTCTAAGCAGTATGTGTGGAGTAAACCAGGCACTGCTCTTCACCAAACAAACACAATCCCAACAGTGAAACATGGTGGTGGGAGCATCATGCTATGGGGTGTTTTTCAGCTGCAGGGACAGGACAACTGAAGGAAAGACGAATGCGGCCAAGTACAGAGATATCCTTAAAGAAAACCTCTTCCAGAGTGCTCGGGACCTCAGACTGGGCCGAAGGTTCACCTTCCAACAAGACAATGACCCCAAGCACACAGTTAAAATAACAAAGAAGTGGCTTCAGAACAACTCTGTGACCATTCTTGAATGGCCCAGCCAGAGCCCTGACCTAAACCCAATTGAGCATGTCTGGAGAGACCTGAAAATGGCTGTCCACCAACGTCCACCATTCAACCTGAGGGAACTGGAAAGGATCTGTAAAGGCAAGGCAAGTTTATTTGTATAGCACATTTCATACACAGAGGTCATTCAAAGTGCTTTATAAAGAAATGAGAAAACAATATATAAAAAAGAAAATTTAAAAATAAGAGATACACGATTAAATCACAATAAAAACAAAGATACATGAGAATTTAAAATAACAATTAAAGAAAATAAATGTGATTTTAATAAAAACAGTTTAAAATGTTAAAAAGAATAAAACAGGAGTAAAAGTGACTTGAGTTAAAGATAGTTCACTTCAAAATGAAAAACTCCGTCACCATCCACCCATCCCCACGCTGTTCCAAACCCGCACGCATCCCCCTCCTCCGAAGAACACAAAAGAAGATACCCCGAGAAATGACGGCAAACACACAGCAGCAAGCGACCATAGACCTCCATAGTAGGAAAAAGAATATTTTGTAAGTATTTGGATAAATGACTAAGAAAATATTTTGTAAAATGATGGTAAGAATACCATATTTTTTTTATTCCTACCATAGAAGTCCACGGCCACCTACTGCTGCGCGCCCACCACCACCTCCCAAAATATCCTCCCCCGTGCCCACCAGAAAAAAAAAGAAACCCACACAGGCCCAGAACAACACGAGGATGAGAACACAATGACAGAACCCCCATTCCAAAGTGAACCATCCCTTCAAAGTGCAGTCAGTGTGAAGCAGCACAGTGCTCATTCAGTAAATGCAGAGTTAAACAGATGTGTTTTTAATCTAGATGTAAGGAAAATGGCAGAGGATCCCCAAATCAAGGTCTGAAAAACGTGTTGCATCATTCTCAAGAAGACTCATTGCTGTACTAGCTCAAAAGGGTGCTTCTACTCAATACTGAGCAAAGGGTCTGAATGCTAATGTAATGCTAAGGGCGCAATGATAAATAGAATCATTAGGTGAAGCGGTCATAGCAGTGTTTTGTAGACCCCTTCAATGTTTTTAAACACGCCGTTTTAAACACGCCTAGGTTGGGTGCGTGCGCAGCATCGGGTCAGAAAAAAGGCGCGGCTACTAAAAACGAATCATACAATCCAGGCTTTCTAATTTAATCTAACAGGGCTGATAAATGATGAATTACCTGAAATTAAGTGAGCACTACAAACACAAGCATCTTTGATCTTTGCATTGTCCCAGTCTGCACGTTTAATTGCTTGCAACCACATATGTTGCCTATTTTTTTATGGATGAGATCCTGCAGGAATCCTGAAAAACTTAACTGCAGAGCTGGTGCAATTTTCACAGCCCACGACGCAACACATAGGTGAAAATACTTCTTGGATTCAACCAAACAATACGCAACTCAACTTGATAGCATGACTTTTATGACCCCACCATGTGCAGTGCGAACCGCAAATTCTCCTGTGACGTGAACCGTGAAGGGGTCTATTGTGAATAAAGCACAGCTATTGACCAATCAGAATCAAGGATTGGAACTAACCGTTTTATACAGTGGGTATATATATATATGTATAGTTTAATAAAATAATGCATGTTACCAGCAATACATCAATTACAACCATACTATAGTGATTGTATTTACTAGCTGACCTCATATTTCTTTCCCTTAAAAGTGCATAACTTACCTATAAAAATCATTGAAGAATTCAATAAATGTTTCTTAATTATAAAAAAGCTTTTAATTTTATTAACTTTATGTTATTGCACTTTATTTGTGAAGTTGTTCGTTCAATTAAAAAAACAACTATTTTGAGATTTATATTCCCTTGTCCTTTTTGAACTATAATAGAATCACCCACCTCACCCACTGTAAAAAAGTAACTTTTACTGGGAGTAAAGTTAAAATGACTTACTTTTTACTTTTACTTGAGTAGATTTTTAGCCAGTAACTTTTACATAAGTAAAATATCACTAAAGTAACTGTACTTTACTTGACTAGAATATTTTATTACTCTTTCCACCAGTTTGTTAGAAAACCAGCATGGGTAAATGACAGATAGCACCGTTTCCCGCAGCACTTTGCAGTTTGGGCAGCCCGCCTAAGCTGGGAAACCCTACCGCCTTAACTAGGTCGTCAAAAAAAAAAAACTTTCGGTGAACAAAAGGCCGTCAAGTGCATCTTGGAGAATAGCGCAGACATGCTTTACACCACGAGCGGGCATGCGTGCCACACAGCCGAAATGAGAGGAAGACGTGGTCCGTCACTAGTAGCCATGAATGACTAGGTCGTGCTGGCCAACCGATCTGCCGTTTATTAGAGAGTGATGTGCAGATATTGCGGCAACGGCAACTTTAATGGTGGAGGGTGACAGCTTACCATCCAACCGGTGCCAAAGGTATGAAAGCACGACATTAATGGGGCATTCTCGGGAGTCTTCGCATTGTGAAGAGCACCAAAGGACAAACAGGTTCCGTTTAAGCGTGTCCTCATGTCTAGTAGACTGTGCTCGTGCTGTAGCAATGGTGTTAGATACCGCTTGCGATAAATCACCTAAACCTTCTGCGCGCTCAGCGGAGATCCCACAGGTTATTACATGCCCCCTCCTTGAGAAAGAAGGTCCTTCCTCAGGGGAATCCGACTGTCTCGAGGAGCATCAGTTCTGGGAACCAATTCCTGGTCGGCCAGTAAGGCGCGACCAGTAGAAGAATCTCCTTGTCCTGCCTGACTTTGCACAGAGTCTGTGTGATTAAGCTCACTGGGGGGGAGCACATATTTGCGCAGCCCTCAGCGGCCAGCTGTGTGGCAGCGCATCCACTCCGAGGCTGCCCTTTGTTAGTGCATAAAACAGGTGACAATGGGTTGTGTCCGGTGACCCAAACAGATCTATCTGCGCTCTGCCGAAACCTTTCCAAATCAGCTGGACCGTCTGGGGATGGAGTCGCATTCGCTGGGGCGCGCTGCTCGTAACAGCGCGTCTGCCGCTGTGTTGAGCGACCTCAGGATGTGAATGGCACGCAGGGACCTCAGATGCTTCTGACTGCAAAGGAGGAGATGACAAGCAAGATGCAACAGGTGACAAGAGCGCAAACTGCCTTGACGGATGATATGCACAACAGTCGCAATGTTGTCGGTGCAGAATACATCCTTCCCAATAGGAGATGTACGAGTCCCAGATATACAGCCCACAGCTCACGGCAGTTGATATGCCTGTGTAGTTGGGGTGCTGTCCACACCACCGAAACTGAAAGCCTGTCGTACGTGGCTCCCCACCCAGTGTCGGATACATCTGTGTATACAACAGCATGCCAGGAGACCTGTCTCATGGGCACACCTGCCCTCAGAAACGCGGGGTCTGACCACGGGGTGAATGTTAGATGACACGCAGGTGTAATGGTTACACGGTGTATGCCGGCGCCCCACACTCTCCTCGGGACTCGATGGTGAAGCCAACGCTGAAGCGGTCTCATATGGAGCAGCCCGAGTGGTGTCACAGACCTGCTCGATCGCATCCTTCGGCAGCAGGACATCGATTTCTGCACGCAGTACATGTGCATCGGACGCTTTCACCATGGTGAAACGAATGCCCGGAAATTGAAAGAAACACCTGGCGGAACAGAGAAATGAAACCAAGGATTTTCCACCCAGCCCTCTTCCGGGGGAAGGAGCGGTGCCCGTGGTGATCCTCTTCAACTCCGGGTCGCCCGTCCCGGGGCCGCTTGGACTTCCGTTTGCCATGGGTAGCGGGCTGAGTGGGCGGGCTGCTGACGACCAATTTTCCTGTGCTGCCAAGGTCCAAGGAGGGGGAACGGAGGTGGCCGCTGCAGGACGCCCTCAGTGAGAGACAGACTGAGGAGCTGGCGTTGGTGGACCAGGGCAGCCCTCTACCGCCGGGTCATGATCTTGGAGATCGCCTCTGTCTGCTTTTGCGCCGCTGAGAAATGCTGGGCAAACGACTCCACGGACTACTGAAGAGGCCGGTCTGTGAGACTGGAGCATCCAGGAACTTGTTCTTGTCTGCGTCCGTCATGTCAGCCAGACACAGCCAGAGATGGCCTTCTTGGACCACCATGGTTAGGTTACTTTTATTATACCCGTAGGTAAATTGGTTTTGCAGTGCAATGACATTCAATGGCATCCAGTACAAAAACACACAACACCAAACACTCCAAACCACATAGGGACAATTAAATAAATACTCATACTAAATAAAAGTGCTCTCAAAACATTAAATATTGTCTTTGTAAAACAACCTAAAAAATTTCTTTAAAAAAAACCCTTCTACCATTTATTTATCATATTAACCGTATTTGGTACAAAGCTGCTCTTATATCTTTTCGTTCTACACCTTGGGACTTTATACCTCCTTGCAGATGGCAATAACTGAAACTCACTGTGCAGGGGATGAGAATCATCATCTAAGATTGAGATGGCCATCCTTTGTAACTGTTTGGTATACAGGGATGCCACTACTGGTTTAGACTCACCCAGCAAACGACCAGACCATTTTACTATCTGGTCCAACTGATTTTTTGCCTTTAAAGATATTTGACCGTACCATACTACAGTGGAAAAGGACAACACAGATTCAATAAAAGCATGATAAAACATTTTCATAATTGTTTGGTCAAGATTAAACAGAGATAATTTCCTAAGCCAATACAAACGCTGGTGCCCCTTTTTGCACAGAGCCTCACAATTCTCTTTGTTGACAATTCGTTGATGATGCGCACAGGGAGAAGCAACGCACAAACTAAACTCAAAACAACAAAAGGTGTAGAGCAGTGGAAACTGCGAGCGTCCGCTGTGGTACTGCTTGTTCAACCAACTTCAGCAATCATTCCAAAAGAGCAGAAGAGTAGCTTCTTAGTAGCAGATACAGCCGACTTTCGAAGCGAAAAAGCTAATTTCTTATTTTGCACATGCAAATTAAGCACTTAAAACCGTGACATTTCCTGGTTCTGGCCTGCCTTCTGTGCAATCAGGTTGACATTTAATAGGCTGATGAATGACGGACCTCTAAAAATCTACGAATCAGGCAATGTGAGAGAATGCCACCACATGACCTAACTAACACCTGCAACAACCAGCCTCTTTGGCTATATCTGGGAAATATGCAGCGCAAATAAATAGAAAAGCCCTGGCCACAAACGCAGCGAGATGCTGCAGAATCACAGAAATATTAGCCAGGAAGGGTGCGGGTCAGTCAAGTTACCAGTAAAAGCATGCATCTATATATTGCTGATTGCATGTTTTAAAGTCAGGTGCTGGCGTGCTCCGTTGCTTTGTGTACAGACCTTACCGGGAAAAACTGTCGCTACAAAAGCATTAGGCAGATCATTAATTTACATTTTCAAAAAGTCCTGCTGTTTTTATGCAACCACAGCGAAACACCAAGGCTGATATGTAAAGTTTGTCATTTTATAAAACTTTGTTTTTGTGAAAAGCTGTATCAAAAGTGCAAATCATGCTTTTTTACGGTCATTTCACTTTTTAAAACAGTGGCAGCATTTATAATTAATCTGGTAGTCATCCTGTTATATCAACTAATATTAACCTATAAGATTAGCAAATCTGTGGATTACATGAACATGGTGGTGGCAGCAGCGACGGTGGCCTGTAAATTCCCGGCCCGAATTATTCTCTCAGTTCACCCCTGCACAGGGCCGTACGCAGGACTTTATAAATACAGAGGTCCATATATGTATTTTTCTAGTGCATGCACCCCAGGAAAAAAAATTCTTATTTCTCTGCTCTACATATATGAATTTTAATACATCAGAACCAAACAATAACCCTCCACGTTTGTTTACAATCTTTTGTAAAGATTTCAAACCATGTCAGTATGCAGAAGACATGCATGTTGGTGAATACATTGTAATAATTATTTTACCATCCTGGGCACACTGAGCTGTGTCAGTAAAGTAAACATAGGCTAACTAAATAAAGGATAATTTTAGTGAATTAACAGAAGGCTACCAACAATTAGTTTATTAAATTTATTCACAATACACTCTCAGAAATAAAGGTACAAAACTGTACCTTTTCTGTCACTGGGGCTGTACCCTTTCAAAAAGTACAGCTTTGCACCTAAGGATTTCATTTTAGGACCTCAGAAGTACATACTGGGACCAAAGAGAGCTTATTAGTACCTCAAAAATACATATTTGTATTTCAAAGGTACATATTGGTACTAAATGTTTACATATCTGTACCTAATGGTCCATACAATTACCTTTTTAAACGGTGCTGCCCCCCTGACAGCTAGGTTATATATTTTGACTTTTTTCTAACAATGTAGGTCCTTAAGGTACGGTAATCTACCCAAAATTGTATTCTGTTTTATATTCCTGTAAAGGAACCAAACGGAAACTTAGGGTACAGCCCCAGTGACAGAAAAGGTACAGTTTTATACCTTTATTTCTGAGAGTGTATGCACACACTCATTATACACTTAATATGCTAAAAATATAGTAATGCAATGGCAGAACTAATTTTATAAATGGGTTGGCCAAGGCTACTTTAGGGGGTCCATCCCATGAAAGAAAACTGTTATTATTAAATATAGCTGCTAGCAGCAATACCGGGGTCAAGCGGAAAAGGGCACAGAAGGATGTAAAATTGAGTTTGGATAAGCAGATTAAAGAACCTAGTTAAACCTAATGATTACAGATAAAGAACGGCAGAAAATGTTCCATTACATCACTTATAACATTTGATTTGTTATCTATATTCTATCTTGAATAAAATATAAGTTTATGAGATTTGTAAATTATTCCATTTACTTTTTTACCCACAATTACTACAGTGTCCCAACTTTTTCTGATTTGGGGTTGTAGTTTTGAAGATAAACAAGGCATTTTAAACTGATGGTGGTGCTCAAGGGTTTGAGATAGAGACAAAAAATTTGCCTAGATGGTCTTATATATGTGTGTGTGAAAAGTTCATATGTTTCCTAGAGCCTGATCTCACAAATTTTCATGGGATAGTCACAGAATTTTTTGCTCATTTTTCTGTGGCATTCTCACGGATCTCCGCTTTTTTCCGTGGCCCTGCTACAGACTGTAGGGTTAGATTTACATGAAATAACATCCTTACCCAAACCCAACTCTAACCCCAACGCCAGGCAACAATTGTTTAAAGTTTAGAAAATATAAAAGAATAAATCAGAAAAAATAGTACAAACCAATAGTTAAAGTGACATACTAACGCAAACACCAAATCAAACCCTAAACCGAAGCGACAACGGGTTGAAAATAGGAAAAAGCAGTTGAGTAACCAATCTGTGAGAATGCCACAGAAAAATTAACAAAAATTTCCGTGACTATCCCACAGAACTTTGTGAGATCAGGTTAAAGCAACACTATGTAGTTTCCATGTAAAAATTACTTACAGCTCCCCCATGTGGTTGAAAAGCGCACAGTGCCTGGTATCAGACACTCTTCTGCAGGCGGGGGGGGGGGGGGGGGGGGCGTGGCTGTGTGCTCTACCCTCCACCACCACTTTCAGAGTGTGCTTGTAGCAACTAGGAGGCTGCTCAGGTTGCAGCAACAGTACAATTTGTCCAGTTAAAAGTTGTTCTATCACTGAAATAATTTTAGAGACATTATTTAAAAGTAAAAAAACTACATAGTGTTGCTTTAATTTCCTATGTACAGTTCTGTGGGCTGCCAGAAAGTGAACCTAGGGACGAACACGTACGACAGCCTTACGTAAACATATCACCAGAATGATTGACAACTAGGATGACCAATAGTCTTGTTGATCCACCCAGAAAAAGAAAATCCTCCACTATATCTTTAAAAGCTGATCAGTGTGAAATGTCATAATTCTGTATTGTAACGTAAATAACTTAATGTAAATAGTTTTAAAATGACTTTATACTTGCCTGTGTTCTGTTGTTTCACCTTCTCTTTATAAGGGCGTTGTGTCCAGGACAGTTTAAAATCAGAGATGTATAATGACAGAGCAGACTGCAGCTAAAATTCATCAATACACACATTGATTTATTAGCATTTAACACACTTACAGTATCACATCTCTCTTTTAATAACACATTTATTTTTTATATTTAAAGACCCTCTCACTGTTTTTCTAACCTGAGAGAGGATTTTGTCGCTCAGAGCCGCTACATCAACACGGGATAGAAATTTCAGTCTCAAAATGCTCTTTTTTAAATGACCTACAACACAGCAAACACAAACTCAATAATCATATACATATCCAAGCACAACTTTAAAAGAGAGCAAAACAAACATATGAAAAGCAGACCATTTATGGAAAATCTCATCTAACTGTAGAGAATTATGTATCAGAAATTACGTTTTCCATAGACCTCCATCTCACACACAGTGAGATGACCTTCAGGTCCAGGTATGATCACATTCACATAACGTCCCTCCATTCCATCACACAAAAAACTGAAGGTACTGGTACTGCCAGTGACACCAGATATTACAGCACATCTAGACAAAGAGAAAATCAATCAATCTCTGGAAGTCTTTAAATAAATCAATATGTATGCATTAAGGTACGAGAAGCTGTGCTGTATCGTAAATAAGTATTGTTACTTATTCACGATACAGCACTTGCCTCGAGTACCTTATTCCTTTAAAAAAATGGTTACCACACAATATTAAAGTAAAAAAAAAATTATTAGTGCAACTTTCATGAAGTTAAATCAATAAAAGCATTCCTTCTGCTAGAAAAAATAGTCCCTGACGGTGAACAACAATGTTCCAATGTGTAATATGCATGAAAGCTCAAATAAAAACAACAAACCGTCCTCAAACTGACACGTGTGGTTACTAAGGATGTTGCTAAGGGCGCAGTGATACATAGAACCTTTGAGTGAAGCCGTCATATCCGTGTTTTATTGTAAATAAATTGACCAATCAGAATCAAGAATTGGAACTAACCAATTTATAGAGTCGCAATATGCAATTTTTGCCTGCCAGATGTCACAATTAAACAATAACAAAGGCGTAGCTTGAAGAAGTTGTATATAGGGGTGTGCTGTGGAGTCAGTATTTGTATCTGTATCAATCTCAAAATTATTGTTTTTGTATTCCAGAAGTGAGTGGGGCTTCAACTGGAAGTGTGTATTAAATTACATGAAATTTAGTATTTAATATTATAATATATATAAAAAAAATAACTGTAAATAACTGTAAACATAACTGTTAATAGCTATCTAATAATAATAATAAAAAATTATTAATAAGACAAATAAATTGATTCTTCTTGTTACTAAGCATGGACAACACACTTCTCATTTTCAAAGCCCTGTATAGCTACTACTATGTGATATGCAGCACTGTATTGTAACCAGAGGCGTCATTCAAAATGAGGGGGCACGTGCCCCCTTGGTTTTTTGAGCCAAATGGATTTTGCATGCAACCTGAAAATCAAACAAGCGTCCATCAATCGGTAACTTGTCTTTAAATCTGTTTAATATGCACAATATTATTAATTCTGTGCTGCATCCTTGTCACTTTTCAGAGATTTTTGTTGTTATGATAGTGTTTTGAACATGTTACATTACTTTCTGGCGGCAGGCGCTGCAGTCAGAGCAGCCGCAGACGTCATCAGCGTGAGCGCGCTCACAAGCTTTCATGTTGCCGCTGCATTTGGCTATCTGAGGAATTAAAACGTGCAAGAAATGCTCACAACATTTTCAAACCCCAGTATGGTAATGTGCAGTTAACCTCCTCTGTGTAGAAAATGTATGGTTTAAAATGTGACCGTCTCGACGTTATATTAGTAGAAATTTCTAGATTCATCTTCTTGGCACAACGCCAGAGTTCATGTGGGCGCGGGATCACACATGCTCACATATGAGGTAAAATTTTGCTCCTCCAATCATTTTATTTAAACATATTTTTTTAAATCATTATTGAACATTAAAATCAATCACGTTGCTATAGCTTATGTCATTTTCGTTGTTTATATACTTTATGGATTTAAAATGACATTCATTTCATAATGCAGTTGTTGTGCAAAATGCATTAATGACACAATTAAACAAGTCATTAAATAAAACTTAAGGCAGACTGAGTCATTGAACGACTTCACACTAATCGTTTGGCAGTCGGATGGGATCACTCTTCGGGATCACTCACTCTACGCTTGAGACAGCAGGACCAAACTGAAGGCACAATTCGTCGATGGAGAATGCATGGAGGTCACCTACCCTCTTAACAGAGGCCAATGCGAGTAGGGTCAGAGTTTTCATTGACAAAAACTTCAGACTCACAGACTGCAGAGGCTCGAACGGGGGTCCCTGCAGGGCTTTCAGCACCATGGACAGGTCCCATGGAGGGATAGAGGGAGGGCGCAAAGGATGCAGCCTTCGTGCACGGCTTAAAAATCGAATAATTAGATCGTGCTGGCCAGCCGATCTGCCGTTTATTAAAGAGTGATGTGCAGATACCGCGGCAACGTCACTTTAATAGTGGAGGGTGACAGCCTACCATCTAACCGGTGTTGAAGGTACGAAGCACGACATTAATGGGGCATTCTCGGGGGTTTTCGCGTTGCGAAGAGTACCAATCGACAAACAGATTCCATTTAAGTGCGTACGCGTGTCTAGTAGACGGCGCTTGCACTGCAACGATGGTGTTAGATACCGCTTGCGATAAATCACCTAAACATTCCACGCGCTCAGCGACCATACATGGAGATCCCACAGGTCGGGGCGCGGGTGCCAAACGTGCCCCCTCCTTGAGAAAAAAGGTCCTTCCTCAGGGGAATCCGCCAGGGAGGGGCTGTCGCGAGGAGCATCAGTTCTGGGAACCAATTCCTGGTCGTTCAGTAAGGCGCGAACAGTAGAAGGCTCTCCTCACCCTGCCTGACCTTGCACAGCGTCTGTGCGATTAAGCTCACTGAAGGAAACGCATATTTGCGCATGCCCCGCAGCCAGCTGTGTAAGTGCCGAGGCTGCGCTCGGTTAGTGAATAAAACAGGTGACAATGGGTTGTGTCCGGGGACGCAAAGAGATCTATCTGCGCTTGACCGAAACGTTTCCAAATCAGCTAAACCGTTTGGGGGTGGAGTCACCATTCGCCGGGGCGCGCTGCTCGTGAGAGCGCATCTGCCGCTGTATTGAGCGACCCGGGGATGAGAATGGCACGAAGGCACCTCAGATGCTTCTGACTCCAAAGGAGGAGATGACGGGCGTGATGCGACAGGTGACGAGAGCTCAAAACCGCCTTGACGGTTGATATACGCAACAGTTGCAATGTTGTCGGTGCGAACTAATACATCCTTCCCTCGCAGCTTCCATAGCAAAGCGTACGAGTCCCAGATATACAGCCCACAACTCGAGGCAGTTGGGGTGCTATCCACACCCCTGAGACTGCAAGCACGTCGTACATGGCTGCTCACCTTGCGCTGGGGGCATCTCTGTGTGTTACAGTATGCCAGGAGAACTGTCTGTCTGACCACGGGGTGAAATTGAGACGACACGCAGGTGTAATGGTTACACGGTGCATGCCAGTGCGCCACGCTCTCCTCAGTACTCGATCATGAAGCCAACGCTGAAGCAGTCTCATATGGAGGAGCCAGAGCGGTGTCACAGCCGCTGCTGCAACCATATGCCCCAGGAGCTTCTGAAATTGTTTCAGTGGGACCGCGTTCTTCCCTCAAATGTATCGAGGCAAGTCGGGATTGACTGAGCCATACCGAGACAAGAGATCCTCTGCACGGGGCAGAGTTTGCTCTCTTCCCAGTTGACCCGAAGACCCAAACGGGCGAGATGCTGAAGCGTTAAGTCTCTGTGCTCGCAAAGCGTCCGCCGAGAATGCGCTATTTTAAGCCAATCGTCGCAGGTAAACCAGAATGCGAATGCCGTGGGAGCACAAACAACTACAGTGTGTGATGTGACACTGACCTGAGCCTGCTGAGGGTGATGGTCGTCCGGTCTCCTGCACGGAGAGCGCAGACTCAAGGGAAGCACCCGCTGGCAATAGAGGAGGAGGGTGAGCTGGGGTGTGCCCGCTCACGGCTCTGTCGATCCTCAGGAGACCTGGAGAGGGAAGAGGAATGCACTCTTAGTGGTCTGTGGGTACCGGCTAGACAGCAGGCGGAACAGCAGAATGAAACTAAGGATTTTCCACCCGGCCCTCTTCCGGGGGAAGGAATCGGATTCCTCCTGAAGAGTGATCCCATCCGATTCCAGGTCGCATCCGATTCTGTGGCAACGCCGTGTAGTGCAGGGGCCGCATCTCCACGAACCTGATTTGCAGACGCCGTTTCGACTGCTACTGGTCGGTGAGGAAAAGACAGGCTGTCCCATCAAGAGTCGGGACATCACCATACCTTTAGCCGCCCGTGAATCGAGAGAGGTGAGGGGTGAGGGCTGAAGGAGTCAACAGATACCGGCGGTCTCGTAGAACAGGACAGTTCGGGTGGTGGAGATTGAGTTTACTCCACGCTACTGTCACCGCTGCCCGAGGGAGCATGGCCGTCATCTCAGGGTCGAACTCGGGGAAGCCGATCCGAGTCAGCCTCAGAGACAGACGGCCCACCTCCAATGCAGCGACAGGTATGGGGGGGACCAACAGATACCGGCGTTCTCGTAGAACACGAGCCAACCATTCTCCATTGGAACCGCTGCCGCGGATCAGCACTGAGAGCCAGAGGATGTACCTGCTGACCGATTAAGTACTGTGATGCAGAGAAAACTTTTCCAAATTTTTTCCCATGGCACCTTTAACCGAGGTCCGCAACCGAAGGGGCGGGGCGTTCCCGGAGGAACGTAACCCGTCTCCGCATATCCGCGAGAGCATGCTCTCGCAGTGAGAACATGAACCTACATTTTATTATTTAATAACTGGTGACCAACTTGTGTGAACATTTATTTGTGTGTAACTCTTGTAGATGAGATCAGTTTGAGTATAATCTGCGTGATCCTCGTGTCACGTGTGCAATACAAGTGTCTGTGTAAGTTCAGTGCTTCTTATATTAGTTATGTGATTTTCCAAAAGTGTTTTAAGTGCTATAAATACTGTTAAACCTCTTGTTTTAATGTATAACAGTGTGTATTTGTGTTTCTCTCATCTCTTTTGTACCATAGCACTACCGTATTTTATTTATTTTATTTCCTTTATCGTATTATTGCTGATTTTTGTTTTGTTATATTTTCTGAGCCCCGTGTGTTCAGTGAATTGAGTGAGAAAAGTTTCTGTCAAACAATCCCTGAGATTGTGTGCATTCATACAGCCTCATTAACACTCAAGATGTGTTTTGGTGCTTATTTAAGTGTATTTTCTCGAGTGTGCATCTTTTTTGAGTGTGCTGTGATTCTAACCAGTGTTTATCTTTGCTAAATCTTTAGGATCTGATTTTGTTACACTGCATTTTGGTGAAATATTATTTTGTAATTTCTTATTTTCAATTTATTTTTATTTACTGATGTTCCCACCGACCGCTGTAAACTGAAAGTTTAAAAAAAACAGCAGTCAGATAAACCCCTTTTATAGCAAACTAGCTATTCTGTTGCCGTGTGTGTTTCTTTCTTTACCATCCGGTTACATTTTTGGTACCAGGAGTGGGGTAATCTGACGGTCGGGAACAGTATAGTGTCGATCACATCTTTGTTTTGTTTTGTTTTTAAAAAAATACGGTAGTGGCTGGTGCTTGAGTTGCAGGACTCGCAGTGGGAGTGGTCAGCTGTGAGGTCTTCATCCAGCTGCTGGAGACGTCGGCCGAGGGTTTGAGGCCAAGGGACGGGTAACTGGATGGAGAGGAGACATCGCTAGCTGCCACTAAACTGCGAGTGTGTTTGCGGATCGGGATCCAGTAACGTGTGTTTTGCAGAAGTGGACGAGAGTGCTATATGTACATTACAGACAGTATATCCTTTGAACTGGGAAACAAAAAGCTTCTCACAAAGACTTTGTGTTGTTGAAAAGACTTTTAAACATGTCCCAGCCAGAGGAAGAGGCTGAAATAGAACATGGCTCAGTAGGAAGCATGCTGAAGCTATGGCAGCTATTGCCAACCTGAGTAGAGAACCAACTAGATCCTATGTACAGTATATGTGCCCAGAGAGCGCCACATTCAGCCTTTTAGTGGCGATCTATGTAAAGATGGTAGAAATGTGGATGAGTTTATTGAAGAGGTGGAAAGAGTGCTGCTTGTGAGAAATCAAACATCTGAAGATCAAGCTGATTTTGTTCTTTCTCTACTAAAAGGTGCTGCAGCAGAAGAGGTTAGGTTAAGGCAAGGGTGGCGTTCTCCACGAACAGAGGACATTTTCTTGTATTTAAGATCGTCCTTTAGAGAAATATGCAGTCCAGCTCAGCTGTTACAGACATTTTACACTCGCAGACAGCTGGAGGGTGAAGACCTCCGTACATACTCTCATGCCCTTTCACAGATGTTGAATACTATTTTGAAGCAGTCCTCTGATGCTATCGCCAATGCTGCCCTTGCACTAAGAGACCAGTTCATTGAGGGAGTCAATGTAACACTCCGAAGAGAGCTCCGTAAATTTGTAAGGGACAAACCACAGTCTACTTTGATCGAAGTAAGGGACGAAGCGTTAATGTGGTCTCTCGAAGACACCAAACTGCGCGCTAGTAAGGTAGCCAGTAACTGTAGTGTTAACTCTAATGTTACAGAAGCTCAGTGTGCGGCTATGGTTACACCTTCAGCAAGCTCTGTTACACTTGATGATGTTCTGAAAGTGGTAGCAGAGCAGGGCAAAGCCATAGGGGAGTTAACGCAAGCTGTTCAGAGGCTGACTCTACAATGACCTAAGCCTGAGTCTTTAAAGTTTCCTAAGTCTACAATGCAGCCTAGATTTTCTGATGATGGTCAACCTATTTGTTTCAAGTGTAATGGTGTTGGGCACATTGCAAGAAACTGTGTGAGAAAAAACAAACAAGCTGTCAAGGATGATGAGCCATCTTCCTCACAGCCGGGAAATGCCAACCCTCGGTCGCTCTGAGCCAGGCGATGCGAGGGCAAGCAATAGGCTCAACCCATTTGGACTCAAATCGTGATCGGTTACTCAAACATGCTGTGGGGAAGTGTCCGGTGGTTGACTTGAAAATTGGAGGTGTGACGGTGTCCTGTTTGCTTGACACCGGAAGCCAAGTCAGTACAATTACCGAACACTTCTTTAAAGAGCACTTAGCAGGTGAAGATAAGGATATGCTTTCTACATCTGGTTGGTTAAGAATTACTGCTGCTAATGGATTAGGCATCCCGTATTTGGGTTATCTTGAACTACCAGTTGAAACTATGGGTATCACCCTGCCTGAGTGTGGGTTCCCTGTGGTAAGAGATGTACAAAATTCGTCTGCTGTGCCAGCGCTCATCGGCATGAACATTATAAGCAGGTGTAGGCAATTAGTGCATGCTGAGTTTGACACCACGCTGGGTGGGGAGTTAGAGTCTGACTGGAGAGAAGTTTTCCAGCACATGCAAAGTGTCAGTCAAACTAAGAAACAGGTTGTTGCACATATCGCTGGGAAGGAGACAGTGCATATTCCTGCTTGGTCAGTTTCGACGTTGATGGTCTGGGGAAAGGGGAATAGGTGTCTAGAGGGTTCGTCTCACCTTTTGTTGGAGCCTGGGAAGTTTACCCTCCCTCAGGGGCTAATAGTGGTACCTTCTCTTGTTTCCACTTCAGCACCACTATTTCCAGTGCGAGTTGTGAATCTCTCTACAGAGGATATATGGCTGCAGCCTCGCACCCGGCTGGGTATTCTCTCTCCTGTTGAATCATTATGTTCTGGAGAGGGTTGTGAAGTAAAGTTCAAGCGAGTCGCAGCTGGGGTGGAGGAGGTTACCATAAGCACAGAGGAGAGTCAAGTGGTGGCAGAGGGCTTACCAGACTTACTTGCTGAGCTTAGTTTGGGTGGAACTGCTGAGCAGCAGGCTGAACTCAAAGAGTTGTTACTGAGGTACGTGGATGTGTTTGCAGTAAGTGATGAGGAATTAGGGTTTTCCGATAAAGTGCAGCACGAGATCCATCTGGTTGATGATGTACCGATAACACAGCCATACCGTCGCATTCCACCTACCCAATATGGGGAAGTCAGGGAACCCATCACTTAGCTACTTCAAAAAGGGGTCATTAAGCCTAGTAGTAGTCCGTACGCTTCACCCATAGTACTCGTGAGAAAAACAGATGGAAACTTGAGATTGTGCGTGGACTACAGGCACTTAAACGCCAAAACAAAGCGAGATGCTTTCCCCTTACCTCGCATTGATGAGAGTTTTGATGCGTTGCAGGGTGCTAAATTCTTCTCCACCATTGACTTGGCTAGCGGTTACCCTCAGATAGCTGTGCGAAAGCAAGACCAACCTAAAACCGCCTTCACCACCCCGTTTGGAATATTTGAATACTCCCGTATGCCTTTTGGCGTGTGTAATGGACCATCCACATTCCAACGTCTTATGCAGTTTATTTGGATGATATCCTTGTCTATTCGTCTACCTTCCAGGAACATCTCAGTAGACTGGAGGTGGTTTTCGCTAGGCTAAGGGAGGCTGGACTTAAGGTTAAGCCTGATAAGTGTAGTTTTCTCCAAGAACAGGTGAAGTTCTTAGGTCATCAAATCTCTGCTTAAGGGATTGGAACTGATCCAGGAAAGGTAGAGGCTGTAAGAAATTGGGAGACGCCAAGTTCCGTGAAAGAACTAAGGTCCTTTCTAGGGTTCTGTAGCTACTACAGGAAATTTATTGAAGGGTTTTCTAAAATCGCCGGTCCTCTCCATGACCTGGTGAACTTTTGCCTGAGACAACAGAGTATGGTGAAGAGACCTGAGTTTTGTGCACTTTGGACAGAGGAGTGTGGTACAGCTTTTGAACATTTAAGGAGAAGCTTACTTCGGCCCCAGTCTTGGGTTTTGCAGATTTCTCTCTACCGTTTACAGTTGAGAGACTGATGCTAGCAAAAATAGTTTAGGTGCTATCCTTTATCAACAACAAGGGGACTCTAAGAGAGTGATTGCCTATGCAAGTCGTCGGCTACACAATGCAGAGAGAAACGATTACTGCATTATAGCAGTATGAAAATTCGCATGCTGCGTGTTGTGTTGACATCCAGAAGGATTTATGCTGAATTGTTGCTGTTCCGCCTGGTAAATATATCTTAAAAACTGTCTTTATATCCGTGGGAACTGGTGACATTTATGTGTGTGTAACTCTTGTAGATGAGATCGGTTCGAGTATAATCTGCGTGATCCTCGTGTCACGTGTACAATACAAGTGTCTGTGTAAGTTCAGTGCTTCTTATATTATTTATGTGATTTTCCATAAGTGTTTTAAGTGCTATAAATACTGTTAAACCTGTAAAGGTATCGAATGGAAACTTAGGGTACAGCCTCAGTGACAGAAAAGGTACAGTTTTGTACCTTTATTTCTGACAGTGTAGCGCTGGCCCGGGCCAAGTCATACCAGGAATTGTTTAAAAACCCCTAGCCTTCACTAAAAAGGCTTCATCACAAAAATTCACATGCCCATGCCCCCAAAGCAAAACAAAACTCAACAAAAAGAATGTCATTTTCAACATTGAAAAATTACAGCTTAAAATAGAATCCATTTTGTAGATATATTCATATGCAGACTAATGGAAGTCAAAAAGAGTTTGGTGGCTCAACAAGCAAGCACAGATGCAGACCAAAAAGAACGTTTCCCAATCGAAGCCAGGTAAAACAGTTTAAATTAATTTACCAGTAAGGCCGAACAGGAATCTTTTTAAATCCTTTTAAAAACCTTGCGACAAGAAAACATGGTCAGCAGTAGCAACATAGAGCAGCATACCATAAGAGTTGATTGATTAACCAGGTCACCACAGGCAAGCAGTAGCAGGAAACAAATCTAACAGCCTCAGCCGCAGAGATGGTGTAGGCAGCGAGCGATCCACTAGCCAGCAAACATGATTTACCAGTAAGGCCGAACAGGAACCCTTTTAAAAACCATGCGACCAAAAAACATGGTCAGCACCTGCAACAAAGATATAATCCAAGCAGCAAGAGTAGCATGCAGTAGGGGTTGATTGATTAACCAGGTCAAACACAGGAACAAGTCCAACTGCCCCAGCATAGGCAGGCAGCAGATAGGATGGCATAGGCAGCGAGCGATCAACTAACATGCGAGCCAGAAAAAAATATGTTGTACTCAGCAACCTAGTGTTGCACGATGCATCGATACTTCAAAAGTACTGCGATTCTCGGAAATAAATAACGTCACGGTTCCTAAATGTATTAGTATCGATACTTTTAAGAATGAACGCGTCCCAGATTTGTAAGTGACACATTTCATGTTGGTGCGTGCAACGAACGTTTCCATTGCCTCCTGTGGACGTCTGTGTTTTTTCTCCTCACACACGCAGCCAAAACTGCAGCTGTCATGTGACAAACACAACAGCGAGATGGCTGCATGTGCGAGCACTAAGAGATACTGCCCGCTGCAGCTCAGTCTGACTTCTGAAATTCAACAGGATGTGTTCTCTTGCCTTCAAGCTTTGTTTATTTTCGCGCTTTTGTCCGCAGCGCGAGCTTCCGGTGATCGCGCGTGCGTCATAAAGAGATGATCCATGTGCACGGTGCGCGAGCGATAGGCAGCGGAGCTCGTATATGCTTCTAAAATATGCTACCTAAATATATTTTTAAATTACATTTTAGCACATTTATTTCATATTAATGTACTAAAGAACAAAAAAATTTAGGATGCATTAAAGGAGTCATATGGTCAAAACTGAAATTTTGTGGCTTTTTTCATGATAACTGAGGTCTAGGGGCTATTTAAGTACCATATAAGTTTCAAAACAGTCATTTAAGAGTCAAATTCACACAGCCTTCTTGAAGTAGCTGCGAGTTAAAACGGTTTGTTTGTACTTCCGTGAAGTTGCTACGTCACCGTGAGACAGTCGCCGCCTTCAGTCTCCACCCCGAGCACTGTCCACCGTCCACCGCCCCACCCCCTTGTTGCTAAACAAACTCCTTTATTATCATATAGTTATATCACACCACGTGAGAAAATGCTGTTCAATTGATGGATGTCAGGAAACTAAATCATTGCAAAGGATCTGAAAAACATTAATATACGAGAACAATGGCTAATATTCATTTTTAGAAATTCCTCAACAATTAGTTCAACTTTAGCCGTCTGTTCTAAACATTTCACAAGTGACTGCTTCGGTGTGGGCAGTTCAATGCTGGTTTCTCCAGGAATCTACTCATCAAAGATGTTGCAGTCCTTACTTCGTTGGATTCGAACTTAAATCCACAACCCGTAAGTAAACACATATTAAGCAGGGCTGCACGATAACTTGCACGCGATTGTCATGCGAATCTCGTCGTTAGTAGTAAAGCTGCTTCACCTGCTCTCAGAATCGGCTGAAGAGGTGCACGAGACAATTGCATGAGATCTATCAGCAGTCCTAACTTTTAAGTTACATTATGGAGCCAGAGAAAACTGAAATTATATATTGTAAACAGTTATGCAACGCTAACGTGTTGCTAACTAGATGCTAAAGTGTTGTTTTGTAACGTTAAAGTCTTTTGTAGCCACCGGTTTTGATAGAATATCTGCTGGAAATCAGACGTTGTTTGTATTCTTAAGTTACAAGCCCTTTTGGTGTCTGTTTGTTTATTGAGTTAAACATGGTAAGGTTAAAATCTCTTAGTCTCTGTGTCTATTGGTTTACTAACCTAACATTTAGTGTCCAGAAACTAACAATTAGTAAAGTTCCATGGGTAACTTTATTTCAACTGCGTATTTCACTCATAAAACAACAGTCCTATCAGAAGATAGGCTCATGAATATTACTTATTACAGGCCAAAACGACCTGTTTTTAGCTGAGCTCCTGAAAGAGGAGCAGTAAAAAATATATAGAGATTGTTTTTGGTACTTAAACTGCAAATATATATTCTTAAGGACATCATAACCTAAAATAAAACTCTAGAAAGCTTAAAAGTATGTGACCTTTAATAGGTGTGTACTATGGCGTTTAATCAGACCCAAAAGTCGCGCGCACAAAAACCACGCGCGAGCGCGAGATACGATCGCGCAAAACACTATTCGCGTGCGGACAAGCGTCCTCGCGAGCGCGCAGAACACTATCCGCGCGCGGAAAAGCGTCCCCGCGAGCGCGCAGAATACAGTTCGCGCGCGGAAAAGCGTCCTCGTGAGAGGGCACCTCCGCTAAGCGCGCACAAATGTAGTTACGCGAGCAAAGGCTTGGCTGAGCACTCGCTCGACTCTCTCTATGCTCTCACAGCTGCACCACACGCGCTCGCTCGATCAAGATGACTTTTGGGACTTTGGGGGCGGGACATTGACTGATGTCTCCGCTTCTGTGATTGGTTGTTTGATTTGATTAGTGACACGCATGATCTCTTGTTCCACTATCCGTATCCAGTCAATCTAGGTAGAGAAAACATGTTTTAATATGACCATTATGTCAGAGTAGGTAATTTATGTTAAAACATTAGTCTTGTTTAAACCATGCAATAAGCTCCCCTTACAAAAATGAACCATGGTTTTACTACAGTTAAAACCAAAAAAACATGGTTACTGTAGTAAAACCATGGTAACCACAAAATAACCATGGTTTTGATAACCATTGTTTTTAAAAACCATAGTTAAACCATGGTAAGTGTAGTAAAACCATGGGGTAGCTGATAGTAA
This sequence comes from Misgurnus mizolepis, assembly GCA_025389145.1. Lineage (NCBI taxonomy): Eukaryota > Metazoa > Chordata > Actinopteri > Cypriniformes > Cobitidae > Misgurnus > Misgurnus mizolepis. The sequence goes on along the minus strand of JAIFKI010000001.1, from coordinate 75,077,814 downwards.
TCAATACACCAAAAAACATGGTTACTACACTTTTACTACAATAAAACCATGGTTAATTTTATTAAGGGTCCAAACATAACCAAACAATAATGCTCATTTTAAGGTATTCATTTTGTTTGTTGTTTAATATGTAGATAATTTAACAACCATATTATGGCAAATGAAACTCATTGGGAAACTCAAATACAACAACAAAGTAAAATTAAATGCTATTTTGACCCTGAAAAGATACAGAATAAAACTAATATATTAAACAAAACTAGTATCTAGTTTTTTTATATAAACATATACACATACACATTTATACACACCAACACAGCAGTCCATAATTTCTTTATAGTGAGTTGGTGTTTGTATGTATCATTTCTGGTAATCTTTGTTTACATATTCTTTACACTATACTATTTTGTTTTGTATATTTAAAAAATCTTACTGTTCCAGTTGACATTTTTAACTATCTTACATTTATTTCTTTTATTTGTACACAGCCCAACTGAAAATGCTATACATGTACAGTCTTTGTCATGCTGATAAGGTACACTAAAATTACAATTGTTAGATAATATCACCTTTTTTTATAAAGTTTTGTACAGGACTATACTAAAGTTTGCTAATGCTAAGTCCGAACCAACTATGTGACCTGACAATGTCAGTAGCCTACAGTATATATGCAAGATGATAAACAGTAAACATAATAAAATTGGCAATGTTGTTTGGTTTTGCAATCATTAAAATTACGTGCTCCGACATAATGGTTATATAAACGTGTCTTCTCTACCTAGATTGACTGGATACGGATAGTGGAACAAGAGATCATGCGTGTCAATCAAATCAAACAACCAATCACAGAAGCGGAGACATCAGTCAATGTCCCGCCCCCAAAGTCCCAAAAGTCATCTTGATCGAGCGAGCGCGTGTGGTGCAGCTGTGAGAGCATAGAGAGAGTCGAGCGAGCGCTCATCCAAGCCTTTGCTCGCGTGACTACATTTGTGCGGCGCTGAGCGGAGGTGCCCTCTCGCGAGGACGGTTTTACGCCCGCGGATAGTGTTCTGCGCGCTCGCGAGGACGCTTGTCCGCGCGCGAATAGTGTTCTGCGCGCTCGCATCTCGCGCTCGTGCGTAGTTTTTGTGCGTGCGACTGTTGGGTCTGATTAAACGCCATAGTGTACGACTTCATGAGGCGCTGCAAGAAACAAGTGGATGACGTCAGAGTAACGCAAGAGCGATTTGAAATCAGCCTCCTCCGCAAGATTTCTCGCAGTACTCTGATGCTGATGGCGCTGCGTAAAGTTGAGCACACTTAACTGAAAGCAGCAGCACTCGACAGAACTGCCCTGCGTATGCCTGCACTTCATCCATTAATTGTATATAGCAGGACAATTTATCTCCTACTTCTCAGCATGAGAAATACAAGGTGTGGCATGTGAACTGACTGAAATGCGTGTGTCTCATAGTGAATGCATTAGACTTGAGAGCCCTGATTAGATGTACTTCCACTCACATCATCAACAAATTCTGAAAACTCCAACACACAGTCCTCGTCTTTTCCACTGTACTACCTGTACTACTGTAACTGATTGGAAAACTGAAGTTTTCCCAAACTTGCGATCTTAAAGAGGCTGGCGGATCCTTACCACCATTTGCCATACTCGCCGTCGCTGCTATCTCACTCACTCACTAACTCACTCACTCACTTACTCACTAGACCGTCAACCTGACAAAAAACTGCAAAGTGCCAGAGAATGTAGACGGGCTCTGATAGAGTGCATACATAGGCGGTGCTCGGCTGCAAGTATTTTTTATTTTCATACCGTGTATTCTCCATTTCAATTCGTGCACCAAACATGTACCGTTCCACCCCTAATGTACATGTTTTTATTTTTGAGAGAAAAATGTTTATCCGTGGTTTTTAAGGGTTGATTGACAGCTGAGCAACAAAAGACTTAGCTGCATAGTAAAGAATGAGGACAAATAAATGTATACATGTTTGTTTGTGGTTTATTAAGAAGTTAACAATATAATCAAAATAGAAATGAAGGTCAGTAGGACATTTTCAGTTTATTTGGAAACAAAAACTTATTCAAAAACTTAACTTGTATAAACTAAGAAACTGATAAACAACAGAGCTGTAAACTTCATGTGGCTCATGTTACCATATAACTTTATGTCCAAAAAGTGTCAATATGTTTTTCCACTTTATAGTTTTGTACTGATGAGAGAGATGCAGGCCTGTAAGAGAGTTATGAACAGCTGTTAGCATAAATTGTCCACAGAAATACCCTTACATACATAACTGATGGGTAAATGATAGCACTACATTCAGATAAACTATCATGTACAAACACTAAATTCAGAACATCTCAGATAAACATCTGCAGTGATTAGTTTTATAAAAAGCTGTTTTCAGATGACTGTTTTCAGATGCCCATCAACTGATCATCTAGCTTCTGTTTTTAACAATGTTTTAATGTGTTTCTTAAAAAAGAAAGTTTTTCAATCCGAAGTGTGCAGTCTGCTGAGGTCGCTTGTATAGGCTGAACTGCACAAGCCATAAGCATATTACATGATAGCAAATATAAATGAGGATAAATAAGTTACTTACTTCAGAAATATATCCTCCTCCAGTGCGTCTTCCATTGTTCTTCTTCTTAGGTAACGTTAAAGATAAACGCTTCTCTTCCTCAATGTCCAGACATAAATGAAGATCTTCCTCACGTGTGTGTATAAAGTTTATCATTCAAACATGCGGTAAAGTCTTTAAATCTGATGAAACTTTACACTTTGTTTATTATTATTTGAACTGCTCGTCTGTTCATTACCATGTCAAAAGCGTGTACCGCCACTGGGCGTGACGCATTAGAGATAATGAGCTCAGCCAGGAAAAACTGTACTCTCTTTACTTCAATGCAGATTATATAAACAGGCAGTATTTGTTTTCGATTATAATTAGCTTGTTTAAAAGTAGACATTTCAGGCTTTCTTTGGATATGTGTATCATGTTTGTTTGACGAGTATTCGCGGAGTTTCAACTGATTTTTGTAACGTGATTTGAGAGACAGCTGGCGGAGACAGAAATGTCTAAATGCGCACCCTGTTTATTTTCTTTATTTGACAAAAACACAAAGATCTCTTGTTATTGTGAATGTACACAAATGAAAGAAGACCCTTTACAGTTTCAAATGATGTCAAACACATAAGTGTATGATTATTAATGATGGAGTATTTTAAGTTGATTATGCTATGATAAGGAGAAAAGACATCAGGGAGTTAAGGGGTTTATAATGTAGTGCTAAAGGGACATGTTGGGAGTTATTGTCTTCAACATTTGACATCAAAGTATGATGAAAGCAGCCAGGACTCAACGGCATCCTAGCGATACTTTGATGTCAGATGCCGATTGGTCTGTGGCGCCACATGAAGTCAAGTGGAGAGCAATGATAACCGGATACGACACCATTGACAGGGGAAGAAGGAGGGACATTTTAAAGTGTTAAATATGCTAATTTCTCTTGATTCAAACATTGCTGAAAACATGTACATAAGCATGTGAACAAAATATATAACACTAATATTTTGATATTTTCATGCAAAAATTTTCATATTGCACTATTAAACTGATTTTATAAATAACCGTACATGGGATTGTTGTTTCCATTGTTTTCCAGTGAGTCTCCAATCCGAATCTCTGCTCCATTGGTTTCTTCAAGATAACCGTCTGATCTAGCAGTGATGATTATTGTAATCATCCCATAGTAATCCAAGAGATCCAACCTCCACCATGGTGTAGCTTCAAGTCCGGTAGTGGAGCAATAGGCATCAACTGATCCATATCTTATACCATCTATGGCATTTTCAGCTACCCTAGGGTAATATGTTGATGGCTGTATAACAGTTCCTTTATGTGCTAAATTCGCTAAAAAAAGATGTTTTAATCAGTGGATCAGTCTGTATATACACGTGAGGTCATACATTTACATACACCTTAACCTGCTAAATGTTTCTATCATTAAAAACTGAAAAATTAGTTCATGATTTCTATAAGAATCAAGAACAAACTCTAATACTATAAAACACACTATAATAACTAAATTTAAACCAAATGTTAAATCCAGTTCTCAAGTTACCATAAAGTACGCTTGATTCTGTGCAATATTACCCAGATAATAAATGACTGTTTTTATGGTTTGTATCTGCTCTGAGACATTCAACTGCCCACTGGTCTTCAGAAAAACCCTCAACACAACCCATATTAATGATATATTTATCATTAATAAATATTAATGACCCATATTTGTCACGGCATGAATTGGAGAGGAAGCAAATGCAGGATAACACGGTTTATTAAATGATGTAAATGATGAGTCCAGAGAAAGATGGCAGAGAAAGACACATATCCACAAACAGAACAATAAATGACAGAGATTCCATAAATTGCAGGAACACTAAGACCAAACATGCACACTCTGGAGACAATACAACGATCTGACAAAGACATAGTGAAAGACAGGCTGTTAAATACCAGTGGTGATGAGTGTTCAATAGTCTACAGCTGTGTAGGGCTGATCAGGGGCTAATGAGCTATTATCAGGTGAAATCAATAAACACACACACAGAACACAGTTGACAACTGTGACAGTACCCCCCCTCTAAAGGAGTGGCTTCCAGACACTCCAAACGACAAAACGTAAAAGTTCAGGTGGGTGGAGGAACGGAGGTGGACCTGGGGGAGGGATGGAGGGTCTAGAACCCCAGGGCGGGGCCGGCAGAGCAGGAGGCCAGGGCGGGGCCGGCAGAGCAGGAGGCCAGGGCGGGGCCGGCAGAGCAGGAGGCCAGGGCGGGGCCGGCAGAGCAGGAGGCCAGGGCGGGGCCGGCAGAGCAGGAGGCCAGGGCGGGGCCGGCAGAGCAAGAGGCCAGGGCGGGGCCGGCAGAGCAGGAGGCCAGGGCGGGGCCGGCAGAGCAGGAGGCCAGGGCGGGGCCGGCAGAGCAGGAGGCCAGGGCGGGGGCCAGCAGAGCAGGAGGCCAGGGCGGGGCCGGCAGAGCAGGAGGCCAGGCCGGGGCCGGCAGAGCAGGAGGCCAGGCCGGGGCCGGCAGAGCAGGAACCAAAGCCCTGGGTGAAACTGGAAACCAGGGTGGTGCTGGCAGCAACAGGAACCTAGTCAGAGGGAGAGAGCAGAGAGAGGCCCTCTGGGCCAGGTTATATAGGGCAGACAGTTCAGGAAGCTCAGAGACGGCCATCTTGGACCAGGCAGAGGATTTGTGGAGCTTAGGAGACTCAGATTTAGACCCTCCAACTGAAACATGAAGTGCAGGTGACTCAAGAGCATTAGACGCCTCCGGTGAATCAGTCGACTTAGGTGAATCAGATTGGGGTGAAGCAGACGATGCAGGTGAATCAGGCGTCTTAGGTGAACCCAGTGAAACAGACAATTCAGGTAAGCCAGACAATTCAGGCGGTTCAGGTAAGCCAGACAATTCGCTTTGGACGGTTTGTGCAGGAGACTCAGGTTCATGGGCTTGAGAGACCTCCCGTGGAACAAAGGAGCAGAAAGCAGACCACACACACCACAAAGCCATGGCAATTACAGGGAACACAAAGTTCAAAGGACCTACCTCCGGTGCCACACTGAGAACAGGTACAGGCATGACAATGGCCCTCTTGAGAATAGGCGTAGCCCTGGCAACGGCTCTCTGGGGAATAGGAGCAGGTATGGGGACAACCATTTGGAGGATAGGTGCAGGTATGGCAGCAGCCATCCTGAACACTGGTGTAGACCTGACTACGGCTCTTCTGAAAACCGGCACAGGCATGATGATGGCCCTCCTAAGAACCGGTGCGGGTATGATGCCAGCTTTCTCAAACATGGGTGCCGGTCTGGTGGTGGCCCTCCTGGAAGACTTCTTGGAAAAAGGCTTCCTACGAATAGCCAACCTGGAACCTTGTCCTGGACCAGCCGATGTAATAGGCTCAGGAACGGCCAGAGGAACAATAACAGGAGTAGGAACACCAGCCATCCGTACTGAAACCAATGGAGTATCTGCAAGACTACACCGCTGGATCCTAGCAGGAAACGGAGAGGTAGATGAGGCAGCCCTCTTGTGAAGTAGCTTGTGTGTGGTGGCAGCCCTCTTGTGAAGGGGCTCGGGCGTGGCAGCCCTCTTGTGAAGGGACTCGGGCGTGGCAGCCCTCTTGTGAAGGGACTCGGGCGTGGCAGCCCTCTTGTGAAGGGACTCGGGCGTGGCAGCCCTCTTGTGAAGGGACTCGGGCGTGGCAGCCCTCTTGTGAAGGGACTCGGGCGTGGCAGCCCTCTTGTGAAGGGACTCGGGCGTGGCAGCCCTCTTGTGAAGGGACTCGGGCGTGGCAGCCCTCTTGTGAAGGGACTCGGGCGTGGCAGCCCTCTTGTGAAGGGACTCGGGCGTGGCAGCCCTCTTGTGAAGGGACTCGGGCGTGGCAGCCCTCTTGTGAAGGGACTCGGGCGTGGCAGCCCTCTTGTGAAGGGACTTGTGTGTCTGTTCCTGCAGGCTTAGTCCCCCAACCCGCAGCGTCTGGAGCACACTATCCCCCCTCAAAAAATTTCTACGACGAGATATCTTCCTTGACCTCTGAGAAGAGGAATCTGCTCCCGTCTCACCGAAGACCCGAGTAATTTCCCTCGCTAAAGTCTTGGACGAAGCACAGCATGGGTCCTGGTTCTCCCACACCTCTGTACCCCACTGGCTCGCTCGACCAGTCAACATGTATAGCATGAACATAACCTTTAAGTCCTCGGTCTCAAAAGTCCTGTGATGCATTTCGAAATGCAGAGAACATTGGTTAAGAAAGTTTTCACATAACTTTGGCTCACCAGTGTATCTCTCAGGGAAGTTCATGCTAGATTCTGGCTGACTCTTTGACTCCGTGGCGTTGGGGAAAACAGACGGTGTGGGTGACGCGTTGTTGTTAAGACCCTCCAAGCTCGACGATAATCCTGCTGCTTCCATAATTGGTCAGATCGTTCTGTCATGGCATGAATTGGAGAGGAAGCAAATGCAGGATAACACGGTTTATTAAATGATGTAAATGATGAGTCCAGAGAAAGATGGCAGAGAAAGACACATATCCACAAACAGAACAATAAATGACAGAGATTCCATAAATTGCAGGAACACTAAGACCAAACATGCACACTCTGGAGACAATACAACGATCTGACAAAGACATAGTGAAAGACAGGCTGTTAAATACCAGTGGTGATGAGTGTTCAATAGTCTACAGCTGTGTAGGGCTGATCAGGGGCTAATGAGCTATTATCAGGTGAAATCAATAAACACACACACAGAACACAGTTGACAACTGTGACAATATTAATGATATATTACAGCATGTTAAAAATGTCACAATGTAGGTGTGAGTAAAAATGTGCCGTTTTAAATGCAAATAAGCTGATATCTGCACTAAATGGCAGTGCCGTGGTTGGATGTGGTTTGAATGTTCGAGCTGCACACGTGACAGATCAACTAAGCAATATGATGACATGTGAGAGGGCTGTCTGTCATCGCACACCAAACGTCTCTGAATAAAAACAAAAACTTAACATTACGTTGCAGGGCTCGAAATTGCGACTATTTTGTCGAAATTTAATCTGTGCGACCTTCAAATATATTTGGAAGCATTTGTGCGACTGCCCATTTTGTTGTGGTGCGACTTGATAAATTGTGATGCTGCGTGCTGCTGTCCCAGGTTCAGTGTTCTCTCCAACGTTACATAACCGATCAAATTTCAACAATAAGCTCTTGCGTTTAATGAAGACCGCAGATTGGCTAATACGAGCGTCAGTCATTTCTTGTTGCCGTGCTACGTTGGTATGTGAAGCGTAAAAATTTGAAAAGACGATGAGTAGGAGCCGATTACAGCCAATTAATTAATGACGATGATCCGGATTCAAATGCGACTCCACCACCGGAAAATAAGACATAACGTTAAACCTTTCGGAGAGAGTGGCTTAAAGATTTCGAGTGTCTCCACTATGAAAATGGCTCGATGTAACTTACTGTGTTTACTGTTAATCCTGTAAAACGGCGTTGGTGACGGAATCAGACCTTACTTAAACATGGTGAAAGTGCCAAAAACACAAGACGTGTCGTGACAAATATGTTCATTATTGATGGAGACACTGACCTGTCTGTCAAAGTGTGTTTGATAGTTTATGGGCGCATGCGCTGGTAAATGGACATCCGACAAACATCCTTGTGGTCCATGTTTATGTGGAACACGACAATGCTGATTGTATGTTTTTGTTGTATTTTTTAAAACATTGCCTATTTAGTAGTTTTAGCATCCTAGTAATGCAGTTATCAATACCAATATATATTAGCATTAGGGTCACTTTTGTAATGTCTCAATTAATCAGTGTTTTGCGTGTTTGCTAGATTTTCTATTGTAATCTTAATCATGTTACCTGTAATTGTTAAATTATTATTGCTGCTATACTTTTTCAACAGCATTTGGGTATTAATTTAGGAATCTATGCAGCAAAAATAAAATAAAAAAAATAAAATAGAAGACCAAATTTCAAATGCTGGCCATAGGATGTGTAAACCACTGTGGTATTTTTTTTATTTTTAATAAAATAAATCTATTAACATATACATTGTAGTTGTGGTGCTTTTTAATTTTTGGATGGATGCGCCTAAATATTTGCTGGTGCTCCTAACTCTTTAAAGCTGACATCAGAAGGGGAAACACATTTCAATTAGTTATTTTTTCACATGCTTGTAGAGAATGGTTTATCGGATGCGGCAACTTATTTTGACAGGTACAGTTTAATATTACACAAAATTAAATATAAATGTGTCTTTTAATAACATATATTACATTATATTTACAAATGATTAAACTAAATAGTGTGTTCGTTTAAATGTCTTCTTATAAACCAGAACGTGTTTACCTCGCAGAAGATCTACATTCATTATAATTGAGCAAATAAAATATTTTAAATCAATATTTAATGTTCCTTACCTTACTAATGCGGTAAATAGCTGTGTAATAAACGGGATACTGTACAAGCAGCAGGTTGTTATCGTAAAATAACACACTGTCGGGCCTTATTTCTGCAAATGAAGTATCAGATCTCACCTGTATCATAGACCTCAACCTCACAGAGAGAGAGACAAGATGTACATCCAGTCAAGACTACATTTATATAACGTCCCACCATTACACCACATGAGTAACTGATAGTTTGACCAGCTAGAAAACCTGAAGTTACTTCACATCTAGAATGAGAGATAATCAGTTAATCTCTAGAAGTGTTTAAAATGATATCTATAAACTGATGTCATGAATAACTTTACATGGGATTGTTGTTCCCGTTGTTTTCCAGTGAGTTTCCAATACGAATCTCTGCTCCATTGGTTTGCTCAAGACAACAGTCTGATCTAGCAGTGATGACTACTGTACTAATCTCATAATAATCCAAGAGATCCAACCTCCACCATGGACTCAATTCATATCCAGTAATGCAGCAGTATGAAGGTGAACCTGATCCATATCTTACACCATCTATGGCATTTTGAGCTACATAGATGGAATATGTGGAGGACTGTGTAACCGTTCCTCTACGTGCTAAATTCTCTAGAAAATAAATCATCAAAGACAGTTGATCAGTTAATGTGAAAATATAAACACATCTGTGATAAACTACTAATAACATCTGAATCTCATTAACACTTATGTTCAATATAAAGAGAACACTTCCCTCCTTTTTCACATTTAAATATATCCATCTGATCCTTTAAATCTAATCTACAAACTATGTTTTATATCAATTTATTATAAACAAGGAATAAAGTTTCATTTAAGTCTTACACACAAAGTGATTCTTAAATAATTAATTTAGAAGTCAATGTTTAGCAAAAATTTTGATATCAATAAACATTAAGAAAGCTCCAAAATAACCGAACACCAGACGATAATGATCAGAAATTATGTTTTAATCTAACCAAAGACATTTACAACTTTACATCACTTTACATTTGTGTGAAATATCATACAGTAAACGTGTTACCTTCTAAACTCTCTGGAATGAAAATGAGAACTGTTGAAAGAAAATAAAGTGTTAAATATATTTAAATAACATTTAAATAAACATTTAAATAAAGTTTATACAAATGTTTACTTTCCATTGTTAACTTAAGAAGTGAAAAGGTTTGAATAAAGAAGTGCAGCATCTATAATGTTAAGATCTTGTGCTGTACTCACCACAAACTAAAATCAGATGAAGGAATTTCTCCATCTCTGACTGATGAAAAGATCCTCAAATAGACGAGAGAGATGACTGAACAAAAGAAATATGAGAGAGTTCTCCCTCCTCACAACCTCACTGATAGTTTCATAAGTTCATTTCACGTCATTTGACCTCCAGAAAAACATCATCTGTTTTTTTAAGTCTTATTTACAAATCAAATCAGGTATGCAAAACTGCACATTTAAATAAGGACTTTGTTTAAGTGCCAGACCTGATTTTTACACCTGAAGGAGAAAATCATCTAGTGTCTGTATGGTAGTTTATTCATGTGCAAATTACAAAACAACCTTAACACACATATAAAAATACAATTCCTGATGGAACAATTCATGGTGTAGAACCAGTAAAATAGTAATATAACTAATAAATGTAAGTATATTAAAAGCAGGGATGGGCAGTATTAGATACTGTCACGACCGGGAACGGGAGCAAGGACACAAACGCAGGGTTCACACAAAATAAATAACATTTAATGATCAAACACGAGGGAAAACACAGTGAACACAGGAACATCCAATGCAGGGAACAGACGGGGTAGCAATGACAATGATCCGGCAATGAGTGTGACACAAACACTGGTATAAATACACAAAGACTAATGACACACAGGTGGAATGAATGATGTGATAATTAACAAGTGTCCAGGTGATGACAATATAGAACAGACACAAAACATGACACGGATCACCGTGACATAACCCCTCCCTCTACGAGTGGCTACCAGACACTCACATAAACACAAAACAAAAACAAAGTCTGGTAGCGAGAGTCCAAGGGAGGGGTGGAGGGCTTGGGGACCCTGGCGAAGCCGGCAGCCGCCGGGATGAGACCAACAGGAACGGTTGGCCGGACTGCGCCAGGAGAACCGGAGCGATCGCTCCGAGAACCGAGGCAGACGAATTACCCCCCTCCTGGGAATCGCCGACGATCAGCTGCCCCTGGAAGTCATCTCCCATCCCCTCGCGGAAACGGAGACCCTCTCTCGGTAGCCACCCCGGGGAAATGATCGGGCGTGGTCCGTTCCGGATTCCCCTGCGAGCAGGATGGTGGTCCTCCGAGGGACCGTCGATGACGACTCAACCGTTGGGGGACCGCCTGGGCCGATCCTCCTCCCGCATGCTCGCAGGAGCGAGCGATCGCTCACGGTGGTCCCCAAGAGACATCAGGTCTGATGGGGAATAAACCCCGATGTCACTACTCCCTCTCGACGAAACTCCTGGGGGAGCCGCCCTCCGTGAACCTGCTGCGTCCAGTTTGGCCGGATCATTCTGTCACGACCGGGAACGGGAGCAAGGACACAAACGCAGGGTTCACACAAAATAAATAACATTTAATTATCAAACACGAGGGAAAACACAGTGAACACAGGAACATCCAATACAGGGAACAGACGGGGTAGCAATGACAATGATCCGGCAATGAGTGTGACACAAACACTGGTATAAATACACAAAGACTAATGACACACAGGTGGAATGAATGATGTGATAATTAACAAGTGTCCAGGTGATGACAATATAGAACAGACACAAAACATGACACGAATCACCGTGACAGATACATGTTTTGAAAATACGTATTTGAAATACAAAGTACTATTTTGTGTTTTGTATTTTAAACAACTGTAATTTGTATTTAAATTCACTGAAGATGAGTATTATTGTATTTTCACAACACATACAGACACGATCCACTTCCCCAACCCATCATTCATGCACGTGAGCTGCAGCTGTCCTCAGCAACTTTTTTAAGAGTAAGATGAGGATGTCATGGTCAACTGTACTTGATTAAAGTTAAAATGGTGTATAATTCAGTCTTGCCTTTATTTATAACAGAGCACCAACATATGGAAAAATTAACTTGTTACTGTATTTTCCGACTACAAGTCTTACTTTTTTTTAGCCTGGTTAGCCAGACCTACATCAAGATGTAAGGTCTGGCAACTCTTCACACAAACGGCTCAATGCAAGGGGCGGGATATAAGGTTGTCCCTCAAAATGCCTCTGCACGCAATAGGATAGCGCTATGACTAATCAGAGCAACGAAGAAGGTAACGTAGTTACCGTAACCAGTCGGCAAAACTCCAAACACATCTTTCTTGCTTAAAAAGGACTTCAGTAGGGTTATTTGCTCTTCTCTCAAAGAAAAACATAAGTCTAAGTCCTCCAGAGTCGCGGCCAAAGCCGCTTCAAAAGAAAGCTGTTCGCCAGCAGCAGCAGCAGCCATTCAAGTAGGAACCGTTGCAGCTCTGTCGTCATCATGTTAAGCCCGCCCCACAGACGCTACACACGATGTGATTGGCCTGACCAAATTTTGGTTTTTGGAGCTGTTAAGTGTATTGTGAGTACCTAGACTAAACCCTGGCAGCAAATATATTTTGCGGCCGCTAGGGTGCGTCTAGATTTCTAGGCTAACTTTTTTTCATAGTTTGACTGATCCAGCAACTTCTAGTCAGGCAAGACTTATAAATCAGTATGAATTATGCAGATGTGGCCTTTAAAAATGCGCGCCTCAGAGAGCAGAATGCCACGAGGACTTCCGAAATTCTGCGAGATCCCGCAGAAGGGGGGTTCGGTGGGGGACGCAGGAAATACAAAAACCTGTAGATGGCAGTCGTGCTTCAAGTAGGCCATACTGACGACAATATGTGTGCTCGACTTTATGCTTTAAGCATACTATATGATATTGAAGTAACATGACACGGATTATCGGTGCTTTGGCAGTACTTTGATGTCACATGCAAGCTTTTTGACAAACATTTGGTTGGCGAAGTTTTCTTTTGCCAGTTACATAAACAGTTAAATATTCTTCATAAAAATCCGACTTAAACGTGGATCATTTGTCTTATTTTTTTTGTGTACTTACAGTAGAAGATACTTGATGTGATAACTGAGTCTTATAACAAAATAATTTGCGAAAACCTTTGAAGAGACCGAGAGCATTTGCGCAATATCATCAACTAGTTTATCTAATTTTACATTAAGTTCATTTTTGCATCTGAACGTTTTTAATAGCTTGAACATGGTTGTAACGGCTTTTCTGCATTACTGTACTTTTTATATTATCATGTTTTCCTTTACATGGTATGAAACTCGATATAAAGTGTGCAATGCTGTTGAATAAATTTGTATAATATGTTATACTTTTTTAGTAAGTAAATAAAATCATATTGTGAGTGTAAATATTCATAAATTCGAGGAGTTTCCGAGGTGTTTGTCATCGGCAAAAGGCGCAGTTTCTCTGTTGCTGATTAAAACCCGTTGGCTATGGTATTTTTAAAAAATTAACTTATTATTATTTTAGTTTTTTGCCTACATTTACTCAAATAATATCAATGTAAAAATAGTAAGTAAATCATAGTTCAAGTCAGGCGTAAAACGTACATTTTTTTAAGTTGATGTTAAATACAAATAATATTAATTTGAAGAAAGCAATTATTACAGTTTTAAAAACTTAAATATACAACTCTGACCTTCTCAAATATATTGATTAAAATAATCTGTAAATTAAATACTTATATTATTAAGGCATATACATCAAATAAAATATGTACATTTTAAACAAAATATCTATTTAGTCATTTATTTTGGTTTGTCCAACAAAAAAATCACATAACTGACATTAAAAGATTTTATTAAGTTACTTTAATCATTTATTTTAGATAGCCTATATTTACAAAGCCACTGAATCATTTTTTAAAGTTTATACATTATGATCTTACGGTATTATTAAATACATATAAATAAAAATATGTAAAACTAAATAAAGGAGATGTCATACACGGACTCCATATGTTTTCTTGTTCAGTCCACGTGGGGTTTAATGGTCACATAGCCTATTCTCCATAAAAATCAGACTCAAATGCATCATTTGATTCATTTTTTCTGTGCAATTAGAAGAGACGTGATGTATAACGGAGTCTTATAACAAACCTCTAATTCGCGTAGACCTTGAAGAGACCGAGAGCATTTGCACAATATCATTAACAAATTTTTCTAATTTTACATTTAGTTCCTTTTTGCATCTGAAAGTTTTTTAATAGCTTTCACATGGTTGTAATGTGCCTTTCTTCATTGCTGTGCTTTTTATATTATCATGTTTCACTTCGCACTGGTGTTTCACTGTAAATCAAATCTATTGCTTTTATTATCCACCATATATGTTTGCTTTTTAAATAACAAACATGGCTGTTTTAACACAAATTAAGTATTTATTTATTGGTAAATCCAGAACGATTACAATGAGGTGTAAGTTTGATGGTTTCACATTCAGACTTCTTTTAGGCTGTGAATCTGCGGCGCGCTGCTTTTTGCATGTAAAAAACATCAAAGTATATTGATTCTGATTTGTGAATTCATGTTCTGCTTGCCCCAATGCCAAATATTCTGCTGTATTATTATTCCCATTTATGTTAAACCGAGTATAACTCCCAAGCTAAACACCTACAAAACTAACTACTGTTGTTTTGTCCAGTCTTAACAGTGTGACTGAATGATATTCAGCTCGTCTTGATTTAATTATTTTATTCCGCCGAATGGAAAAAACATCCATAGGCTATCTGAATGAATGGGACTCAGGAAGTACAATATATGCGCGTTAGTAAGACCTTTTGGCAGATCACGTTTGCCAAAACACGAAAAGAAACGCGTTTTCAAAAGATATTGCGAGCAAACACAGACGTTTGCATCCGGACAGGATTACATTTCTCAGATGACCTCTGAGTTTGACGAAAAACAGTAGGTAAATTGCTCTGGAATTTATAGATTAGAGAGGTTGTCAGAGAAAAACACAGATATGGCCGATTCAGACAGGATTAAAAACACAGTGGACCTCTGAGAAGCATGATTTTCTCAAAATGATTTTTGTCGAGGGTGCCCTGCAAGCACGAGTGTGAAGCGTATAAATGAAAACGTTATTAATCGCTTTGCGTCATTTCACACTCGCAGCACGTATACTGCTAAACTAAACCCTGTTGCTGAAGGAGACGGACCGGAGCTCCGGCAGAGTGTGTTGTGGGCCCGAGGAGGTGGAGCTGCGCTACGGTGCAATCCGGACCAATTTAACCTATGTTTACATCTTTCTTGCACGTCCACTAACTGAGGTATCCGTCCTCCTTTGCTGTCTGCCTGGTATGATTTTATTGGTCATCTAAAAATAATTTTCACTTTATCTTACTGAATGGGGCGCACCGCAAACCCTATTGGCCTGTGACATCACACTACCGCGAGATCTATTCAAAAGCATACTGAGTCATGCACTGTCTCGCGGTGCTAAGACGCACATGAGTTCCATATTACAACAAACACCAAAAACACATCATGTTTGTTTTGGGAGGCCCTACTTTTAATGATAGAGTAAGTATTGTGTTAGGGTGCGTTTCCCGATAACGTTCTCTCTTAGCGCGCTACGAAGACTCTTAAGTTAAACCTTAACTACAGGTTTACCTTTTCTAGGCGTGTTTTCCGAACTGTACCTTAGCGGGTTTCTTAAGGTATACTTTCTTACGTACGACGTTACCAGGTGCTGTCCATGGCGATGGTTCTGAATAGGTTGATATCGATTGCTCGACAATCAATTGTTCACTTTATGTAATAGGTACTTCGCTGCGTTATGAGAGAGCGGTGTTATTTATTAAAGAAACATTTCAGAAATAGTTCAAGTTACATTTATTAGGATTATCTGGTAAAAATATTTCAAATGGCAAACAACTAAATATAAACCTTGTATATTTTATTTTATATCAAACCCATGCAAAACTCGCAACTTCATGTCCAAAGGTATAATGCATAAACTGCTCCAATGCATCCATTATTCCTTCACTTTAAAGGATACTTTATAGTAGGGGTTCCCAATAAATGTGTTGCACAGGAGAATAAGGTGGGTCTTGCAAGTCACCTGGCTTGGCATTACACTTAAAATATATAAAAACAAATTGTTGTTCATTAGTTCACGCATTTATGTGCTTGGACACTGCGCAAGCAGCGCGTTTACAATGCGGATAACGCTTAATAGACGCATTTCTGGAGCCGCGCCTGTCTGTTTACCTTAAATATAATATAAAAATATATTATATGGTATATAAATATAAATATATATTTTAGGTTTGATATTTGATTAGTTTTAATGTGGAAAATTTGTTGACCTTATACAAGCAATAATCAAGTGGAGCATTTTCTTTTGAGTGTTTATAAAGAATATGGCATGCAGCTGCCTCAAAGTTAGAAAACATTAAAAAACCTCGATGCAAAGTCGACTTAACATCAATAATAATATTTAAGAAAATCAACAATTATGATTTCGTGATGAATGTGCTCCCGTGGTCTGCGATTTTACTTGATTTGTTTTATTGCAGCTAAAATGAAAATGCGTAAAAAGCACGAAGTGTAAAACTCGTGCAATACATACGCCAAATTCCACTTTGGCGTGCATATGATACGCAAGTTCTTCCCATTCACTTAAACGGTGCATCTTTTTTGTCGTTTTATTTATTGGTTTCTCAAATTTTTTGCAATTTTTTACCATTTTCGCTTGGGTTTAGGGTTAGAACAACTTTTTGTTATATAAAAATGACATCCTAACCCAAACCCCAACTCTAACCCCAACTCCATGGGAAGGACTTGCGTATCATATGCACGCCAAAGTGGAATTTGGCGTATGTATTGCACAAGTTTTACAATTCGTGCTATTTATACGCAACCTCAGGAGACTGGGTAGCGGCAAAATAAAGATTTAACGGATTTGAAATGCACAAATGAACTAGTAAGATTCGCTGTGTAGCTGCCTGCCATAGTTTCACCAACTCCTCCACCCAAACTCTTTTTATAGTTTCTTAAGCCTGTAATAATAGTTCGAAGCTGATGTCCCTTTGGAAAAAAATATGAAAAATCTAACAACCTTCAGTGTAATAATGTGTAATTATGTGAATATTTTATTCTTT
The DNA here is from genome assembly GCA_025389145.1 of Misgurnus mizolepis. NCBI lineage: Eukaryota > Metazoa > Chordata > Actinopteri > Cypriniformes > Cobitidae > Misgurnus > Misgurnus mizolepis. The sequence continues at coordinate 75,060,595 of JAIFKI010000001.1, read as the reverse complement.
AAATTTAAAAAATTGCCTAATTTAACACGGAGTGTACTTCAACTTTATTTTTACAGATATTTAGTTATAGACTGCAATCCCTAACCCTAACCCTAAGCTTTTATCACAGTGATGGCCCCTAGCGGAGTCAAGTGGGATAAGGTTAAGCTAAGAGTGCTCCAGACCAACCTTCCGAACGAACGACTTACAGAAGTGATACGTAACTAACCCCGGATTTCCACCGACTGCGGAGCGACTGCAGATCAGCTCCGCTGCGTTACGGCTCCGCAGTCCGCCGTCCGTCAATACCCACCAGATCCGTATTTGTTGCAGAGCGGCTGCGTGCTGAAGTGACTAGGACCCATGAGGTCTCGCAAATTCACGTGATGATCGCGCAATACCTAGTTCTGTCTCTGCCCATTATTCCGTTGAATTATGACGTTTTTGACAACCAGCCCAGATCACAACACGAGATCTCGCGTAGACAGAGCAGTACATCAAATCCATCCAAAATTCAAACATACATTGACTTGAATGGAAACCGATTGACTCCGCCGCCGTTCCGCAACGGATCCGCACCCGTTCCGCAGTCGGTGGAAATCTGGGGTAAGAACGTTTCGGGAAACACGTATTAACGATAAGGTACAGCTTAAGGTTCAACTTAAGAACGACGTAGAGCTAAGAAGGTTTCGGGGAACACTATTTTGGATAACAAATTATCTTTTTCTCGAGACAAATAAAACACTGATGTGCATGTTCAATAGATCTTATCTATAGAGTCATTGCTATAATTTTCCCTTTTGTGTTGGGTTAACTCCCTGACCGAACCTCGTCATTTTCTGACGCTCGTCTTATTTGACTCAATGCTCAGCGCTTGTGTGGCTTCTTGCTGCGTCGTGCAGACCAATCGGCATGTGACTTCTTAGCACCACGAGATCGTGATCGATAGTGTGATGTCACAGGCCAACAGGTCTACTGCAGGGTCAATTCACAGAAATGTGTTCTCAATTTTGCAAATTTACTATCATTTTAGAAGCCCTTGAGACCAGTTATAACATTTATTTTAATCAATATTATTTTTAATATAATGTAATTTATATTATAATGACAATATGATATATATGATATTATAATGGCCAGACAGGCCTCAGATGGTGAAAAATGATGCATCTCATGCATTTCAAACTAAAATGGTTAAGACCTACCAAAAGGCCCTGAGAACATTCAGATTCAGATTAATTTGGTCCACTATCTCGTGCCAAAACGGGGGTATGTGTATGCTTTTGCTTGTTGCTTTGTTTTTTTGCTTTGCAGGAACACTGAAAATACTATGGCACAACATAGCAAACCAAACAACTTTTTTTAAGTTTGAAACATCAACTTTAACTGAATCTGATTAGTCAATTTACTTTTATAGTTGGTTAAAACTGTGGGAAATGTTAAATCATCAGAAATTACAGTCCTACAGGTCACAGAGATGTGAAAAGTTTAAAAGTGTGTCCCATAAACAGACATCACAGCAGTTAAACATGTGAGCTGACGGTACTGAGAACAACTCAGAGTAAAGCCATTTAAGATTAAAAGTTAAGTTAATCCAGAATTTTCCCCAGCAAAACTGGGACTTCTTATGCTCACAGTTTAAATGCAAGTGCAGTTTATGGTGCTATACACTCAGACTATACTGAAACAACATAGTCAAATATAACAGAAAATTCCCAACTTAATCTGGCCTCTGAAATTAATTTGCAGAAAGAAATTATACAAATCTTCTTAACAGGAAGAATTAACAACATGCTGTCATTGACAGATGTCACTGCATGAAAAGTGGAATTTTCGTCAGAATGTGGCACTGTAGATTGTTGTGAAACTCCAAGTATACGACTGCGCATGACAATTTGCAGCCAACACCGAAAACTGCCGTAAGTTGTCAAAAGTTGACGTGGGTCTTGCTCTGAAGTTGTCCCCCCTTCCCCTAATTCTAGGGGAGGCTTTAACATGTAAATGAACATGCTGTGAGCTATACAAATGCAAATGAGGGTAGCAGCTGGGGGAGTTTTACTCAGGTGACATTCTGAGAGGTTTTAAACTTTGATTTTAATAAAATCTCTGGTATCAGTATAGCCAAATTACAAACTCTTAAATTGTAGCTTGAATTGATTTATTTTCAAAGTATGCTACACTGTTAACCCAGATATTGTCTTAATGATGTAAACATTACTTAATATTTTGAGTTTTGGACATATACTTAAAAATATATTATACCCATAATCCTTTGTCCCTAAATATTATGATTATTTAAGCTTTTTTACAGAATTAAGAACTTATAAGAACTTTAACTACTTAAATATTTGTTAAAATGTCATAGAGGTTTATGCTCAAATATTATTCATGTTGTTTAGTTTTAAATGATAAATTAGCATTTTTGTTAATGAAAGTCACCGTTCAGGTGATCAGTGTTTATTGACATAAACAGCACATTGTATTGTATTTTTCGCAGGTTTTGTGTGTGTTTTTAGTGGAGAATCAAGTTTATTCAATTACTGACTTAGTCATGAGTTTTGTGTTATAATACCATTTATAACACTAAGAGAATTATAAATATAAATGAATTTAAAATAGAAAATCTTTCAACTCAGTTAACTAAGCGGAGATGTTGGACAGAGTAATTCAAAATCATCTTTAAGTTTAATGACAATCATTTATCAAAATATTTTCTTCATCTTTTATCACAATACTTTCAAAATATTTTTCCCTAATTTTTTTTAAACTATCCCTTTAAGTAGATTCAGTTTGTCCAGGCTAACAGTATATATTAATATCTCTGTATGTCATTAGCAATAACCAATGTTAGGTAAAAAAAAAAAGATACACAAAACAATTTATTTCAACAATTTTAATTGTTTTAAAGAGCAACAATTATGCTAATAAATTGGCACGTTGGCACGTTATTGCAATATCCCATAGTACATACATGTTATTAAAACTTGAACTAATGCATTGTGAGTCTTATAAATTGCTTACATACCTCACCGATTTCCCACTGTCTGGAAAACACTCGGTTTAGTTCCTGTCTCCGCCTCCCAAAATGTCTAGTGTAATCGGATTGGTCAGATGACTACTCAACTTTTATTGGTCAGCTGGGTTCTGCGTGTGTTTGAAAGGTTACGCCCCTGACTACGCGTGGGAGAGTCACAGCCTCAGAGGCAACGTAAACAAGCGTTATATTTCTCTATAAACGATGGTGTCTGTACTGCCTTACCACTTCGAGCTCGATCCAGAGAGTTCAGAAGGCCGTTACGATATAAACGATCTCCGTCAATGAATGCGATTGGATTTAACTTTTTTAGGTGTCCTTAGCTCTGCCAGAATGCTAAACGAAGACGAAAATCCAAAAGGTAATTATAACGTACTACATAACTATATGGAAACACCAAATGTTGCACATAGAAAGTATTTGTTGAAATGATTATAAAACTATTTCACTTGTTAACATTATTTTACTATAGTAAAATTTATTATAAAAGACTGCTTACATACTATATTACTGTGCAAACTATATGGAAACACCAAATGTAGCACATAGAAAGTGTTTGTTGAAATGATTATTAAACGATTTCACTTGGTAATTTCTACATTATTTTACTATAGTAAACTTTATTATAAAAGACTGCTTACTTATAAGTGCTATGTTTTTACTTATTAGGTTTTAAGGAGAATGCAAAGGTTCCAGGGCTTCTTACCTGCGTGATTCATCATCCAGGTTTTGCACAAATTGTCTAAATCCCTACACACAGAACATTTATTGTACCGACTATAAGCCTTTGAGGCGCAGGACTAGAGTAAGTTTTATTACATTTTTAAACCAATAACACTAAAGTATTATTATAGTAACAAAGTACCCAAAAGAACAAAAGATGTAACTTTAAAGAAAATATAGTAGTCAGTCAAAAGTTTATTTATTACAAATATATATTTAAATGTTAAACAATATACAAATAAACATACTTTAGTAACCATATTGTGCTCTTCTTTCAAAAATTGTTCAATTCACTTCTTACAGCCATCTATTCAGATAAATGGCATATCAAAGCATTGTCAGCTGGTGCTATCTAAGACGACACTTTAGGGTTATCATCCTGTCGTGTGTTGTTCTCCAGATATGCTTGGAGCTTCCTGATCGGAATGTTGGCTTCCGACGACCCCTGCACTGAAGATGGCATGCAATCACGTCCTCCTTTGAAGGTCTCTCAAACTGTGATGCCAGGTCCATTGGAATCGGGGTTTCCTTCAGCTTATCTTCAAATACCTCATCAAACACAAGCCTGATCACATCATTCACATAACTGTAGAAATATTGCAGTCAATAAATCTTTTGTTTGATCATTTATTTCCCTGCTTCATACATTAAGTTTTTAATTATGAATGTATTTGAAATAAAACATTACTGCTTACGGTATGTCACTTGTGTGTTTTGGGAACATAGCCTTGTACTTTCCCTCTCCTGCTTTTGTTACGGCTTGGTGACATTGTAATGGATGGCTGCAAGGTACAAATACCTGTAAAATATAAACAAGCAATTAATTTATTGTAAAAGTAAATACTACTTTATTTAACACAGTTACTAAAATACTTAAATACCTGCACAGCATTCCAATAAATGAGAAAATATTTTTTTTTTGCTGCAAATCTGAAATCTCAGGCTACGGACGGCAAAGGCATCCACTGATGATGATGATGGAAACATTGTGAAACGATGCTACTGCCTGGGTTCCTATTATTATGCAGAGAAAAAAAACTTTGTCATCATCAGTTATACATCTAAGACTGGTAGTGGTTTCACTAGCTAAATACATCATATGTGTTACACACCTTTGCTCCTCATATGCCAGTCTGACTCCTTGTACTGTGTGTTATGATGTTGCATGTTTGCATACAGTGTTAGTTAGAAGGATGTGTCCAGCTGCGAATCTAGGATATAGACAAATAAAACAAACATGTATTCAGTCAAAAAGACATATTATAACAATAGAGTACAACGACTATAAATCGTTAGACTATTCATTAAAACGTTAATGTATTACATATTACATGGCCCAACATTAGCAACACACATTACGTGTTTACTTCGTTTCAAAATCTAAGAAAGCTTCAAGTAAATACAACAGTAAAATACATATAACTTTAAACAAATCATCTGTACTTAGAGTTTCTTGAGTTTGATCATGAGAACAAACTTTACCGGTAACAGTTTAGCTGGTAACTTAGCAAGTTTGTAAACATGTCTAAACCAACATCGATAAAAACGATAGTCTGCATAATTCAACATACACGTGTGTAAATATGGTACGTTGTTTATGAAATACATTATTACAACACAAAACAATTAGCTTGCAAGCTTAGCTCTAGCTCTACACATAGATATATATCTGAGCTCTACAAGCACATAATGTTAAGCTCCGGTTACCGTTAACGTAACTTACAGTAAAGGCAAATAATAAACATGAATACTTACAGCCTGTGATCCAGAAGTGCACGGTAATCCAACTTTCAGGAGGAAACGTCGCGCAAATCCAGCTTCGGTTCATAAGAAGCAGTTATTGTGAAAACTCCGTGAACAACTTCTGACTGGATTTTTCCGGAACCGTATTAAACATGATGCCCTCTGTGTAAGTCCATAAAGTGCTATTTTGCCCTTGCATCTAAAGAGACAGCGTCTACTCGAGAGATTTAATCGCTTAAACAATGAAACAAGAGTTTGCAAACAGAGTCAAAGCAGGGACTCCCAACCTCCGCCATTTTAGCTCTCTTCTGACTCGGCGCTCCCCACCCCCGTCTTTGAGGGCGTACCCAAGCAAAGCAGAGAGGGCTGAACTATGATAATGTTGGTCTTATCTAAGTCACTAATCACAGGAAGTAAACTGTTGCCTACAATCCGAGTGTTTTTTGTAGTCCTCGAACGTTAGAGACGATAACTCGCGTCATCGTTTTCTTTGAAGTATGTGCTTTTTGAATATCGTTAGCATGTACTAATACACACTTACACACAAAAGGATGTTTAAAAACGTGTGTCTCATAATAGGCGCTCTTTAACAGAGTTTTAATCAGGCTCAATTTGTGCATTCTATGCAAACAACATCAAACAACATGTCAAACAACAAAATGTCTGTCCGGATGGGAATGAAGCAAGGAAACTTGTGCAATTACATCACAGCTCAAATACTGTGCATAGTGGCATGACTACAGTTTATTGAATTCACATACTAGTAATCCTGCCATACTTGTCCATCATATACATCTCCTAACACACCCTTTAGCATTTCCCGCTTTCGCCTTTCATCTAATTTCTCTTCAAATCCAAGTCTTTTAACAAGTCCTCCCAGAGACTGCACAACACTCTTGTATCAGTAAGAACGTATTGGATGGACATACTCTTCACTGCTCAAATATGTAGCCTTTCTTAGCAAGGCAGAGCCACATTTCTTCCTTAATGCAGACCTCTGCTGTGGGTGATTGTAGACTGGGATGTGACCACAAGTCCTGCAAACCTTTGTACCATCCCGTCTGAGCTCATAGGTTTCAGTAAGCATGTACACTGTCATGCATTTTGGACAAACCACATACTGTAAGAAGTCGTCACGGAGGATACTGTCTTGCGTCTATTCACGCGGAGGCATTAACCAGTTCGGTGTATTTATTGAGGCTTGTAGAGCACAGAAATAACACAACACTGTACATGTGCTCAGTCTGGAAACACACTCTTGCTCAGCTGGATTTACTCTGCCCTCCATGACTCTCTGAGGCCCCCTAGCGGGTGGATGTTGTAACACATAACACAATATGTAATACCCTGACACCTCCCCCTTTTAGTCAAATACTTCAGGGACACATTTCTGTAAACAATATGAACCTAACATAAGTCACATTCTTTTACTTTACAACACCATAGTTGTTTATAACCAACTCAGAACTTGTTTGTTTTAAACCATAAATTACATTACCATAACAGTAGCTGATACTGTTTGTAGCTACACATCCAAAACTCAGACATGTCTTAGCATAGTTATATTATAACTCACTTTGCAAAATTAAACATTCAACACATGGCAACATTGTCCATTAAGAACATTTGTTAAACCCTTTTTACTTTATTACAAGTCAAGACGAACAGCAGGTTTGCTTACCCTGCCTGACCTAGTGACAAAAGTTTTTGTTTCCACAGTTTCTACAGGTAACTCTGAGTCTATATGGTAAGGCTCTTTCTGTTCTGGTTGTTCTGAAATTGACATTGTTGTAGTCTTTTCTGCAACATCTTCAGGCAATAACTGAATATGCCTGCGGTTTCTCCTTTTCTCTCCCTCTTTCTCATTAAAGACCACGTAAGATCTCGCAGTGGTGCTTTCTCCCACAACTGTTGCTGGTCCTTTCCATTTAGATTCATCATCCAACTTTAACATCACAGAATCTCCAGGATTCAAAACAGGTAAGTCCTTCACGCCGTGTCTTCTGTTAAAATAGAATGCTTGTTTTTCTTTTGCAATTTTGTAATTCTCTTTTACCTTTCTGTTGTTTGGCCACTTTGGTTTTAGGTTTTTCTGTAGAGTAGGTAGAGTTGTGCGGATTTTTCTTCCCATTAGCAATTCTGCTGGGCTAACACCTGTAGATGTGGCAGGGGTAGCTCGAAAAGTCATTAGTGCTAATAGCGGATCATCCTGCTTTAGTATGCGTTTTGCTGTCTGTACAGCCCGTTCCGCATGTCCGTTTCCTTGTGCGTGAATAATAATCAGACACCACCAGGTATTGTTTTCCTTGATGCATACACAAGTCTATGGCTATTCGCTGCCATGGCCTTTCTGGCAGTGGTGTAGGCTGTAGTGGTTCTTTGTGTTGTGTACGTTTATTCTCAATGCAGAATTTGCAAGTTTCTATCCTTTTCTTGAGATCTTCAGAAATCCCAGGCCACCACACAGTCTCTTTGGCCCTTGCCCTACACTTCGATAGTCCTTGGTGTCCCTCGTGAATTTTGTTAAGAACCTCATGTCTCATTACTTTAGGGATGACTATGCGATTCCCAAGCACTAACAGTCCATCACTCACTGATAAGAAGTCTTTCCATTTGTAAAAACATTGTATGCTGTTAGGGATGCCTTTTGTATATTCTGGCCATCCTTCTTTTACAAATTTCTCCACAATCAGTAACTGTTCATCCTTTTGTGTCTCTGTTTTTATTTCTGTCAGCTTCCGCTGTGATACCGGCAAACCTCCGATGACTGCATTCACATGACAATTCACGTCGGCTGTCAAGAAGTCCTCTGTGACATTTAATGGACTGCGTGATAGTGCGTCCGCAACGACCAAGGTTTTGCCAGGTGCATACTCTGCTTTTACATTAAACCTCATAAGTCTCATCAAAAGCCTTTGACATCTCACAGGTACTGTGTCCAAGTCTTTACTATTGATTAGTGGTATTAGCGGCTTATGATCAGTGATCAGTTTGAATGTGTCCATACCTACTAGGTATTTGTAGAACTTTTCGCACGCCCAAACACCCGCAAGGCATTCCTTCTCAATTTGGGCGTACCTCGTTTCTGAACTTGTGAGTCTTCTCGAACAATATGCAACCGGTTTCCAGTCGTTATTGTCCTTTTGCAGTAACACGCCGCCAACCCCATAACTGCTAGCATCTGCTGATACCACTGTTTCTTTTACAGGATCATAGTGTGCTAGAACTGGAGCTTTAATGAGTGCGTTCTTGAGGTTGCTGAATGCGCTTTTCTGTGCTTGATCCCATGTCCATGCACTACTTTTCTTGAGAAGTTCATACAAGGGACCCCCTTCCGTTGCCAGGTTTGGAATGTATTTGCCCATATAGTTTATAAGGCCTAACGCTCTCCTCAGTTCATTTACATTTTTAGGCTCTTGCAAGTCTCTTATTGCACGTACCTTTTCAGGGTCCGCCCTGACACCCTGTGCATCCACTATGTGCCCCAGAAAACTCAACTCTGCTTTCCTGAACACACATTTTTCCTTATTCAGTTTGAGATCCACACTTTCCATTCTTTTCAACACTTCTTTTAGATGTTTGTCATGCTCTGTTTCATCCTTCCCATACACAATAACGTCGTCCATATACACAGCCACTCCATTTAGGTCTCCCAGGAGCTCACTCATTTTTCTTTGAAAGATTTCTGGAGCTATGCTAATTCCAAACGGGAGTCTTTTAAAACAGTAGCGCCCCATAGGGGTGATGAATGTAGTCAACAGGCTGCTTTCATTACTTAATGGAATCTGCCAAAATCCAGACGCTGCATCTAAGGACGTAAAGACGCTTGCTCCTGCTAATTTAGCTAGAATTTCTTCTGTTGTGGGAAGAATGTATCTCTCTCTTTTTATGTTGTCATTCAGTTTGTTCAGTCCAACGCAAATTCTTACCGCCCCGTTGGGTTTCATAACTGGAACCATGGGTGCACACCAGTCTGTAGGCTGTGTGACTCTCTCCACTACACCTTGTTCCTCCATCCTCTTTAGTTCTGCTTTAACTTTAGGCATTAGGGGTAATGGCACCCTCCTTGCAGTGTGTATTGCATATGGCTCTGCCCCTTCTTTCACGTGAATTTTCACAGGCTCGGTTTTCATAGTGCTGCCTCCCTCAAAAACTGTGCTTATTTGCTCTATTCTTTTAACTAGATTCATTTCAGCAGCAGTTTCTCTACTCAGAAGGTTACCGACAGTATCTCCTGCGATCACGTACACCGTAATGTCAAACTTTCTGCCTTTGTGTTCAGCTTTTGATGTAAACTGTCCTTTGCACTTCAGTGGTCCCCCTGGGCTATCTAGTATTATGTTTGAGCGCTGGAGCTGAATGCTTGGCTGAAGCTGTTTAAATGTATCTGTATTTATTACATTAACATCAGCCCCAGTGTCTATTTTAAAACTAACCTGTGTATCGCCTATCTTAAGCAACACAGTCCATTTAGCTTCTTCAGTTTCATTTTTGTTACTTACTGCGCCCAGGTAAAAGCTCTCATCGCTCTCATCTTTTGCTGTCACTTGTCTCACAGTTTTTGATTTACACATTCTTGCCCAGTGTCCTTTTCTTTTGCACTTTCTGCATTCGGAGCTTGCTGCTGGACATTTTCTGATATCTTTGTGCCCTGTTTTACCACACCGGCCACACTCTGTATCTTCTTTTCTGTTCTCACTACCTCTTTTGTATTTCTCTCTCGTCCAGGGCCTATTTGCTGCCTTTGTTGACTGTCTGGAAGTCACTTCGTGCACGCTGCTCATTGACTCACCCTCCTGCTGGCTGATTTGCTTTGCAACATCCTCGGCCTGCCGTGTCATCTGCACCGCTGTTTCCAGGGTAAGTGCTGTCATTAGCTGCATTTTTCTAGACAATTCTTTATCCTTGATTCCAACTACGAGTCTGTCTCTTATGTGTTCGTTTCGGGTTGCACCAAATTCGCAGTACTCACTAAGCTCATATAGCGCTCTGATGTAGCATTCGGCATTTTCCCCCGGCTTTTGTACTCTTTGGTGGAAACAAGCCCGTTCGTGTATGATATTTCTTTTTGGTGTAAAATATTCATCAAACTTTTCAAGAACAGTCTCGTAATCCTCAGCACTTTCTCCCGCCGCAAATGTAAACGATTTGAAAATATTCTCCGCTTCAATGCCCATAGCATATATTAGAGTACTTATCTGAACCTCTTTATCCTCTTTACCCACGTAGAAGGTGACTTTCTCGTGACCTTTCGCAACGTTCCCTAAAAGTTCTCTAAAGGGGGTGAAAAGACCTGAACCTTTAGAATACATTAAGTACATTCCTAAAACGTCCTTTGTTGGTTATAAAAGTCTTGCAGTTCAAGGTTCCTCATGTGACTTTAGGGGGACGCCTGAGACATTAACAGAACATTTCCATATGGTACTATTTTGGTCAGATAACAACGTTCCTGATATGACTGTAGGAAGACGTTCCTTATTGGTTATCCTGTGGTTACATAAGAACGTTACAGAGAGGACATTTGGAACATTAACAGAACATTCCCACATGATACTATTTTGGTCATATCATAACGTTCCTGATATGACTGTAGCGGGACGTTCCATATTGGTTATCCTGTGGTTACATAAGAACGTTACAGAGAGGACATTTGGAACATTAACAGAACATTCCCACATGATACTATTTTGGTCATATCATAACGTTCCTGATATGACTGTAGCGGGACGTTCCATATTGGTTATCCTGTGGTTACATAAGAACGTTACAGAGAGGACATTTGGAACATTAACAGAACATTCCCACATGGTACTATTTTGGTCATATCATAACGTTCCTGATATGACTGTAGCGGGACGTTCCATATTGGTTATGCTGTGGTCACATAAGAACGTTTCAGAAAGGACATTTGGAACATTAACAGAACATTCCCACATGGTATTACTTTGGTCATATCATAACGTTCCTGATATGACTGTAGCGGGACGTTCCATATTGGTTATGCTGTGGTCACATAAGAACGTTACAGAAAGGACATTTGGAACATTAACAGAACATTCCCACATGGTATTACTTTGGTCATATCATAAAGTTCCTGATATGACTGTAGCGGGACGTTCCATATTGGTTATTCTGTGGTCACATAAGAACGTAACAGAAAGGACATTTGGAACATTGACAGAACATTCCCACATGGTATTACTTTGGTCATATCATAACGTTCCTGATATGACTGTAGCGGGACGTTCCATATTGGTTATGCTGTGGTCACATAAGAACGTTACAGAAAGGACATTTGGAACATTAACAGAACATTCCCACATGGTATTACTTTGGTCATATCATAACGTTCCTGATATGACTGTAGCGGGACGTTCCATATTGGTTATGCTGTGGTCACATAAGAACGTTTCAGAAAGGACATTTGGAACATTAACAGAACATTCCCACATGATACTATTTTGGTCATATCATAACGTTCCTGATATGACTGTAGCGGGACGTTCCATATTGGTTATCCTGTGGTTACATAAGAACGTTACAGAGAGGACATTTGGAACATTAATAGAATGTTCCCACATGGTCCTCTGTTGGTCATTTAATAATGTTCCTGATATCACTAGGAGGACAAAATATGAAATTACACTTAGAACATTTTATTTTTATAGGCAGTTAATACAAAGGATGTGTCAATGTGCAGTGGACCATACAAACAAAGTAATAAATAAATGATTTCAGAATGAAGAAAAATAAATGAGTGATTCAGTCTGCACTATCGTACATCAGCTACTAATATGAATTATGTTGTACTCTCCAAATTTGATGATGTAGATTGGAATCTTGGAAACAGTAGTTGTCACGACTGGGATGCAGGAGTGAGGAAGTTAGGACGCAAGTGCAGGGTTCACCATGAAATAAATAACATTTATTAACAGAACGAGAATAAAACAACGGGCAGGTAACACAGGAACATCCAACAGAAGAAACAGGAACAGACATGAACGTAGTGACAATGACAATGATCCGGCGACAGGTGAGAAACAGACAGCAGTATAAATACACAACACTTAACAGGGAACAGGTGTGATGAATCAGTCCGTGAATTGTCCAGGTGACGTAATCGGAGACACAAACAAAACATGACACAGATCACCGTGACATGACCCCTCCCTCTACGAGTGGCTACCAGACACTCACATAAACAAAACAAACACAAAAGTCTGGTAGCGAGAGTCCAAGGGAGGGGTGGAGGGCTTGGGGACCCTGGCGAAGCCGGCAGCCGCCGGGATGAGACCAACAGGAACGGTAGGCCGGACTGCGCCAGGAGAACCGGAGCGATCGCTCCGAGGACCGAGGCAGACGAATTACCCCCCTTCTGGGAATCGCCGACGATCAGCTGCCCCCGGAAGTCATCTCCCATCCCCTCGCGGGAACGGGGACCCTCTCTCGGTAGCCACCCCGGGGAAAAGATCGGGCGTGGTCCGTTCCGGATCCCCCTGCGAGCAGGATGGTGGTCCTCCGAGGGACCGTCGACGACGACTCAACCGTTGGGGGACCGCCTGGGCCGATCCTCCTCCCGCATGCTCGCAGGAGCGAGCGATCGCTCACGGTGGTCCCTAAGAGACATCGGGGCTGATGGGGAATGAACCCCGATGTCACTACTCCCCCTCGACGAAACTCCTGGGGGAGCCGCCCTCCGTGAACCCACTGCGTCCAGTCTGGCCGGATCATTCTGTCACGACTGGGATGCAGGAGTGAGGAAGTTAGGACGCAAGTGCAGGGTTCACCATGAAATAAATAACATTTATTAACAGAACGAGAATAAAACAACGGGCAGGTAACACAGGAACATCCAACAGAAGAAACAGGAACAGACATGAACGTAGTGACAATGACAATGATCCGGCGACAGGTGAGAAACAGACAGCAGTATAAATACACAACACTTAACAGGGAACAGGTGTGATGAATCAGTCCGTGAATTGTCCAGGTGACGTAATCGGAGACACAAACAAAACATGACACGGATCACCGTGACAGTAGTCAGTTAACAGCAACAGCGTTCAATCTGCTTTATGAAAAAGGACTACCTTTCCCATAATGCCACAGCTTACAAGAGGACCCGGAAGTCGCATGAAATACAAACTGCCACACATGACGACGTGTGATCTTTGTTTTGTCTTTATGTAATACTGTAAGGTAAGTTAAGATACTTTTCTTTTTAATTTCACTTGTTGTTCTACAGCGAGTTACATGAATGTTTTTACTGTTTATTTGCTATTCTTTTATGTGATGTTTTTTATTTCTATGTTAGGCTGTAAGTGCTAGTATTATATTCTTATTTGCAATTTAAAGTATAGCGATAAACATGCATGCTTACAAAACAATATGCATAAAGAGGATGTTAAAGAAATCTATAAGATGTTCGATCTTTACAAAATAAATTAATGCTCAGACTACAAAGAAGCCAACCAAAGATCATGTGTTTTGTTTACAAAACAAAAAATATTTTTGAAAATGCTTTTGTAAATGAATTTAATACCTAAGAGTCATAAATTTGTGTTTGTCTTACTCTTTTATTTTACTTTTTTACAATCAAAATGAAATCATGTTTGTGTTTGGTTTGCAGAAGTCATGTACCACACTTCGTCAAACCTGAAGAAGAGTATCTTCCTGCAATCTGGGTAAAGAATGATGTAAGTTTAATACACTTTACTTAAAAACTTAACAGTCATGTTCATTGTTTATCTTTGTGCAATTTGATTTAAATTACACTATTGAATGTATTGAATTTAAGTTTTGTATGGGTTAATTTCTTTGATGGGTTAATTTGCCTAATATTAGTATTAGATACAAAAGCACAAGTGTTTTGGCTTAAAAGCTTGCATTGTTTGAAGTAGTAAAGAATAATGGCAAATAATGAAGCAGGTGATAAAAATACTTGACCAAGAAGTTTTGGAGCTTAACATTTTTGTAGTTTGTAATTGCTTTTTCTTTAAGTTGGTAATTTGAAAATTTATCTGGAAGTCTGAAATCTTCCAAAATATTTTTTTCACATCTCGATTTGAACGTTGAAAAAAAGTTCTTGGACTTTTGATGTTTTGTACTATGTGTTTTTGCCCTTACTTATGCATTTTATGTACATTTATTTTTTAACTTGATTTGTATTTGTATGCTCTTATTCGGCAGGCTCCAGACCTGGAGATTGAAGTACCTAAAGGTTGATTTTTATTCAAGCTTGTGACCTTATTGCATGGTGTTATTTTTTACATTTGTATATCTAATACACATTTACACATCTGTAAACATAAATTTTATATTTCGTGGGTTATCTTTTTATTTTATTTAACCAGTTGTTGTATATTGGATTCTGTCATTACATTTTATGCACTTCAACCTTTAAATGTTTTGTTTTAATTGCATCTTTATTGTTTTAAACAATTTAATTAATGTGGGTTTTTGTTAGCTTTTATGTTATTCTTATATTTTTTGGCAATTTATTTGTAGCTTTTTTATTATCATTCTGTTTATTTGCCAGATTTTGACATTTTATTTATTTTTCCTGTAATTCCACTTCGATTATTTTCTGTGTTTTACATTTCTGTCACAGTCCCAGTTTGTTAAAGCTTGTTTCTCCATGTTTCACCGTTCATCACTCATTTGGACTTCATTTCCCATAACCCTCTTCACTCTCTCACCTGAACTGTGTTTGTTATTATCCTCACCTGACAGTCATCCCCTCATCACTCCATTGTCTAAATACCCTGCTGTTCCCTTTGTCTAGGTCAGTTCTTGTTTATAGTGATGTGTTGTGAGTTTTGCTGTTTACCAGTTGCCATGTACCTTGTTTAATATTAATTAAAGATTATCATTTTGGATTCATCATCTCTATCTCCTCCTTTATCCTCCACCACACTAACCGTATAAATTTCACAGTATAATAGTGATGGGCAGTCCGGCTCTTTCCATTGATTCGGCTCTTTCAGCTCAAGCTCCGGCTCTACATTTTAGTGATGGCAGTCCGGCTCTTTTCATAGATTCGGCTCTTCTGGCTCGGCTCCCTTAGAAGAGCCGGCTCCCCTGCATGCGTCTGAAGATTCGGCTCTGCTCGTTCGCTACAAAGAATCAGCTCTTAGAGCCGGCGTTCGCGAACGACCCATCACTACAGTATAATTATATATTGGTTGAGTTACGGCTATTTTTGGGGCTTCTGGATAAGTTGTGGGTGAGTCTCAAAACGTTCTGGGAACTTTACTAGGCAATGTCCTTAACACCAGCAGGGTCGTTCTGAGAGCGTTTTGTGAACGTAAAGTTTACATGAAATATGGTCCCCTTAACATTTCCAGAATGTCCTGAATGCTCCATGAAGGTCTGCCAAATAACATCCTCCAACACATCCGTCCTCCACAACACATCCGTCTCAGAACGTTTTGGGAACTTTACTAGGCAACGTCCTTAACACTAGCAGGGTCGTTCTGAGAGTGTTCTGGGAATGTAAAGTCTACATAAAATATGGTCCCCTTAACATTCCCGGGACGTCCTGAATGTTCTGTGGAGGTCTGCCAAATAACGTCCTTTAGCCCTTTAAATAACTCCACAACACGTCCATCTCATAACGTTCTGGAAATGTTACTAGACAACGTCCTTAACACCAGCGGGGTCGTTTAGAGAACGTTATGGGAACGTGAAATTTCTACCTAAAATATGGTTCTCTTAACATTCCCAGGACGTCCTGAATGTTCTGTGAAGGTCTGCCAAATAACGTCCTCCAACCCTTTAGGGAACTCCACAACACGTCCGTCTCAAAATGTTCTGGGAACTTTACTGGGCAACGTTCTTAACACCAGCGGGGTTGTTTTAAGAACATTATGGGAACGTAAAGTGTACCTAAAATATGGTTCTCTTAACATTCCCGGGACGTCCTGAATGTTCTGTGGAGGTCTGCCAAATAACGTCCTCCAGCCCTTTAGGGAACTCCACAACACGTCCGTCTCAAAATGTTCTGGGAACTTTACTGGGCAACGTTTTTAACACCAGCGGGGTTGTTTTAAGAACATTATGGGAACGTAAAATGTACCTAAAATATGGTTCTCTTAACATTCCCGGGACGTCCTGAATGTTCTGTGGAGGTCTGCCAAATAACGTCCTCCAACCCTTTAGGGAACTCCACAACACGTCCGTCTCAAAATGTTCTGGGAACTTTACTGGGCAACGTTCTTAACACCAGCGGGGTTGTTTTAAGAACATTATGGGAACGTAATGTGTACCTAAAATATGGTTCTCTTAACATTCCCGGGACGTCCTGAATGTTCTGTGGAGGTCTGCCAAATAACGTCCTCCAACCCTTTAGGGAACTCCACAACACGTCCGTCTCAAAACGTTCTGGGAACTTTACTGGGCAACGTCCTTAACACCAGCGGGGTCGTTCTGAGAACGTTATGGGAACGTAAAATTTCTAGGGGGGTACTCAATTTTGTAGCGGTCCTGTAGCGTGAGAATCTCTGTCGCCACGCTGGCCATTCTTCTGGACGATCAAAGCTGAAGTTTTAAGGCGGATTAAACTTTGCCATCTTTCCTTTCTTATATGTTTACTTCTGACACCATGTCTTGCGTCTATTCACGCGGAGGCATTAACCAGTTCGATGTATTTATTGAGGCTTGTAGAGCACAGAAATAACACAACACTGTACATGTGCTCAGTCTGGAAACACACTCTTGCTCAGCTGGATTTACTCTGCCCTCCATGACTCTCTGAGGCCCCCTAGCGGGTGGATGTTGTAACACATAACACAATATGTAATACCCTGACAGATACCAGTCAATTTCATCATACCCAAAAGGTTCATCAACAAGTGTTCTGGTTTTTCAATTCTGGACTGATCACTTCCATGCTCCTCCCCATCTTGTATGTGAGGATAGGCTTCACTCTGCTCCTAAGCAAGGATTTCCCCTTCTTCATCCACATAGTCATCCTATGAAAATTTAAAGGACATATTTAAAACACATGCAATGCACATACTCAGCACCACCATTAGAGATTGAAAAGCCCATCGTTAATATGGTCATTTGAGATTTAAAAAGAACATAATTAATATGTTCATTTCTCATCAATGTGGCCATTTGAGTATGAAAAGATTTGAAAACTGTAGTTGAAAAAGATCATGTGCATCTCAAACAGCTAGCTTTAGTGCAATGAACCAGTTAAGTACTTTGTGGGAACTTCATCCACTTCAACTTCATTTTAGGATTTTTTAATACTTTATAAAGTGTGTTTATACTTTAGTTGCTTTCATTAGTTAACTAACAGAAATTTAAGAGTGGAAAACAATCATGTGGGTGAAAATTGTTAGGTTTTCCCATTTCAGCTCTGGATTAGCATGTATTGAACTTTATACTAGTATATCCAAATGTAATTTCATGCTTACCACACAACAGGAGATGTCCAGGAAAAGACGAATGCTTTGGTCATCTGCTGTTTCATCTGAAAAACAACAAACAGAAGATAACGTTATGCATTATAATGCGATATTCCTATTCAATTATAATTTACTATTAAAATAACAACAACAGTGATAATCAACCACATTTAACTCCAACCTTTTTGTGAGCAAGGGCTGCCACAATGGATAAAACATGCTGGAGGGCTACTTTTTGATATAGTATACTCAAAACGTTTTTGTTTAACTTGTTGATATGTTTTAGTACTGTTTAAAATGTTAACATACGTAAAGCAAGCCAAGCTTATATAAAAAATATGTAATTATGCTCACCGTTGTCTGAACTGCAATTCGCTGGGTGCGTTTCTTCAAATTCTTCAATCACTTCTTTTTCTGGGTCCTCGGAATGCATTTCACTTTCACCAATCTCTCTAACTCCAGTAAAGTTATCCTCCGGGTCTTTACACATGACGGGACATCACTCACAGCGGGTTAATGACTGGATAGCAGCAGGCTCTGTACGTTATCTGACGTAGCCCTTTTGGATTTTTTTCTCCCAAACTCCATTTTTGAAATAGCGCTTTCTGTGGTCAAAATACTGTGTATGACACAGTTCAGTGTTGCAATGTTTACAGAAGCGCCGAGGTCGTTTCTTCAGTCTTGGGACTTCCATCTTTCAACTGACAGCACACTGTGTTGATATCACACAGAGCATCCGGCACATCGCGTTTGTTGTTTATATCAAACGCATGCGCACACGTCTCACAAGATTTTCCTTATATCAATAACCTCGCATGTGATTGGAGGAGCCCGACAGGCTTCTCGCCTTCGTCCAATCACGTGCAAGGTCATGGCCACGGCTCACACACACAGCAGTGTCGAAGAGCGTAACAGACGTTTGGTTTGGTGTTTGAAACTCTCCAAGAAGAGAAGACGGGTGCACAATCCCAAGATTGCGGTAAGAATAATTTTATGTATAAGCATATTTTTTGAAGTAGCCCAAGCTGTGTGTTTTATAACTAAGAGGTGTTTTTTGTCTTGTAATTTTTAGGAGGCGTCTCTGAGGCACACTGCAGGCGCTATGAACCAGAACAAAGGTAACGTTACGATTTAAAGAATATGTTTTTATTCTTGTATAAGGAAATAGATACGTTAATAGATCCGAGCTTAAACCCGCACATTTTGTTTTCAGAGACTAACGTCGCCTCATAGCAAGTCCAGATTTACTGCTGAGAATGATG
Organism: Misgurnus mizolepis; assembly: GCA_025389145.1. Taxonomy (NCBI): domain Eukaryota; kingdom Metazoa; phylum Chordata; class Actinopteri; order Cypriniformes; family Cobitidae; genus Misgurnus; species Misgurnus mizolepis. Next base: position 75,041,438 of record JAIFKI010000001.1, on the reverse strand, counting down.
ACATTGTTTGTAAGTATAACTTCTAATGTTTTTCCTCATTTCTTGTTTAATTGTACCGTGACTCTTTATATTAATACCAGTCTCATTTAATTGTTTTCCAGCTGCCCGTAAGACGTATTATGAGTCTGTACGCCGGAGTTTCAGATACAAACAACCTGAACTCGCATCGCAGGCGGAAAATGCGAAAAGTTTAGCTCGGAGTTGATCCAGAAGAAAAAGGGTAAGATTTATTATATTAGATCAGTTTTTTGTCAATGTGAGTATTTTTCAGGTCACTTATTGTCTTTATTGATTGTATTACAGTTGCTGGAAGCGAGACGAAGTGTGCTGGCTGAGGATGAGATGGACATTTGGAAGTGCGCCACCATAGATCTCATGTCTGATGAGGAAGACGGCATTGTTGGCGGGGTGTCTGGATGGATTGTGCGGCCACCGCCCTCTCGCAGCCTGGAACTCTCCGAGCTCTGTGCCACGCTGAAATCCAGATTAAAGGCGATACCAAAGTACAGGGCAACTCACCATATACGCGTGAAAAATTGACTTTTTTACAACGTTTCTTGAGGTTTTTTTTCAACACTTTGAAAAAGATTTTTAGGGATCTTTCCCGAACGTCTTAATCACTTTTTGACGTGTTTGGAGGACAATATAAGAGACATTATGCTGCTTTGTACATAGTTGTGTGTTTATAAATAAATCTCTTTCTTTGAATAAACAGCTGTGTGTTTATAAATAAACCTCTTTGTTTTCTCTTATATTCCTTGATGTTGTGAATAATGTAGTACATAGCACAATGACATTAATATATAAAAAATGATTATAACATAAATTATTTATTATTATTATTATTGGGGTTTACATTTATAATGAGCCAGGGTGCCCAATAACCCCCCTCTTTAAAGTAACGGCCCGACTTGAATTTACTCACTCGGTATTGGCTGAAGCCACTACTTTTAAACAAGAAAATCCCTTGTGATTTGCTTGAAGTGATCTGCCAACCATTCAAGGGGGATTTTACTTGTTTAAAAGTTGTGGCTTCAGCCAATACTCAGTGAGTACATTCAAGTGGGCAGTTACTCTAGTTTCGCTGCTATTCATATGCTAATTAGAGGCATCGCACCCGCGCAGGGCTCCCCACCTACGTCATGGTTAATTTATGAGAATTTGTGACACAGACAAACGCGACGCTCGCTGCCTATAAATTGAGGAAAGCTGCCGAAAATTAGGGAGATTTCCGGGAGCCTACAGGCGCTTACGGGGACGAAAATCCCACTTTTCATGCAGTGTGTGTGGTAGTGACATCATTGGAATCTAAAGATGATGCCATGCCTTAATGCAAATTGACCAAAGTTAGAAATGCATGTTTCTTTGTCTGTTATCTTAACATCTTTCCTTTCAGGTGGATTACTATGACTCCTTAAGAGTCCAGATACTAGAGTGGTGTCTGAGCCTAAACACAGACACAAACCTGAAATGCAGGAGATGGGTGTGATAATTCTTTAAGGGGTCATACACATCTCACAGAAATAAACTACTATATTAATTATATGACCTCCCGATGTAGCATCGGAACTAAAATTGTGCAACACAGATTGCTTTAGGTTAGAATCCACCCACTCCCAGGCATGAACTTATTATGCACATATTTTCACCATTGCAACAACATAACACTGTTAGCTGGCATAAGTTTAAAAACTATCCAGGCTTAAAACATCACACATATGGATGATTGATGACTTAGAATCCAAACTCTAGAGTTTGTCATATAACCCATTTAGCATCTCACACATAGGAAATCAGAGAACTACTCATCATGCTAATTTTATTTTTTATATAAAACTATGTTTGCATTTTTCTTTTAAACTACGTTAAACGTTACAGTGTATGTATGACATATGTATGGTTATAGTCACACATTAAGGTTTTTGTCTCTGATTGTACAAATAGAGATGGAATTAAACATCTTTCTGTAAACTCTACATGGGACCTATTTGAGATTAAAATAAGTGAAGAATTAAGCCATTTGACGTGGATTGCAAACATGTCTAATGATATTCCAAACTTTAAAAAATGGTTAGATCTGAAGTGCTGGCACTTCTATCGATCAACCGCATGATTCTCATTCAGACTCCTAACCATTGAATGTGACTTAGCCAACATATATGTACAGAATATGAGCAATGGTTAAATAAGAAATTCAGAATCTATTTTTGTACGTTCTCTTTGTTTTAATTTGTTTAACTGAAATCTTAGATCTACATGGTTAACTTGCATTTTAGTATTCTGAACTAATAATATGGTTGTTCAAATATATAGGCATATATCATATAAATATCATATTATGTATACCTCAAATCAAATATCTGCATTTCATATACACATATAATTACATTTGTTTGCATTATATTTGAAAGGTATTGTTATTATATGCTTTAATGGTATATACTACTGGTAATTATGCCAGTTAAAATAACTTTTGCCACACTCCCTTTAAAATACACAGATTATATCAAAATTCCACTCTATGTTCAATATGCATAATAGAGAAGAAATTGGTATTTAAATGGGATCACCTTTTGGCACAAATTACTTTGAAAAAGGAAATGAGACCTTATTTACCATTCGCACCAGTATCATGAAACATCTAATGATGTCATTTGTTATTGTAACCTTGCACAACCATTTCCTTCCAATGAAAGTCAAGTTTATCAGTGTTCAGCCATTGCATGTCATGTGGATGATGTTCAGATGTTCCACATACAGTGGTGCATTCTCAGTGTGAGGAATTCCTTCACCTATGGAGGTCTGACTATTCTACGAAAATACCTTCTGCCAATAGGTAACAGAGGATTGTTCAAAGTGTCAGACAAATTTCAAGGAAAGGATCCCACTAGACACACGTCTCTCCGTGGTGGGGAGACACCTTGAATGAACAGAGCACATGAGTTTCAACTGACACCATGGACTTTGTACAACAAACTTCAACCAGATACAGGTGCTCATCTTTCAAACACTGTTACAATTACACATGATGTATGCAGACCAAAGATGTCTAAACAAAATGACCCCTTGGGTACTCTGAGAGTGCCCCAAGTGGTCAGGGGTGGAATTGTAGTGGCTGTTTAAGAGATCAGCATTGGGTTTGCTTGTGGAGATACCCATAAAGCAATAAAATCCCCAGGTGGTGCTAATAACCAGGACTCAACCTCTCTGTCTTCCTCTCCCAAATTCCAGTTCACTAAAGGTCTATTGAATCTATGTAATGTCATATTCATTCTAAGTTGTGATGCTACAAAGGTTTCATCTTCATGTTTGGTTTCAATTTAAAGGTGATGGTGCGATGGTTAAAAAGGTCTAATTTCTATAATACTCGGAGAAAGTGTATCAAAGTTTACAACTTAAAGACATAATCTGTACTCCTGTGAGGGGTGTCACATCATGGGAAGATCTAGATTACAGATGGTTAACAGTCCCATTTGGTGCTCCTTCAGGTCACGAGAAACGACCAACCAAATACTGATTTGAGTTTTATTATTCTTTGTCTCATTCTGTGTATATAAGGTGGCTTGGCAAGAGACTCGGGGAAGTATTCTTTAGCAAGAATCTTCCCCACACTTTGGGTGTGTGTATTCAAACATCATGGAAGAAACCTTTAACAAGAATCTTCCTACACCATTTAGGTGTATTATATTCATGATAGAAGTACTCTGTAGCCAGAGTGTCTATTGCCAGGTATGACTTCGTAACTTTTGCAACTGTTGATCATTTTAATTGGAATTGAATCATATTCTGTATTATATGATATTCTTTAAGCTGGAACCTGCCTGGTATAATAAATTGTTATAATTGATTCATTTTAATTCTTCAGAAATTGTATTGATTTATTTTAATTCTTTCAGAAATTATTATTTCCAGTAGATTAGAAGGAGTCTGGTATTACCGGAAGATTATTCTGTCAGGATATGATCACACTGGTGTTTTGATGGTCGAATGGAGCATGGGGCACATTCATTAAAACTCTCAGATTTATGTCTATCACCTGCCTTAGCAAGTTGCATGAGCGCTAAACTAAAGTAACAATTTTTATGATCTGGGCAAGCATGGAGCGGCCAGACATAAAAATATTCGTTTTCCCGGCAACCTCTGACTAAGATCAGACTGACAATTTTGTGTCCGTGAGATATACGCAACGGCCGGCGTATACTCTGTGCGATACCGGGTCCCGAATGAACGAATAACTAAGACTATGGGAATTTTAATTAATCCTGATATGGAATTATTCTTCTAGAAGCGCTAAGGACGGCAAGAACATGTAATCCCTTCACCACACCATTGGATTCCGTCGTTGGGCCAATAGGGTGGCATCTTACATTACATGCAAACATATTTTGTCCTTCATCTTTGCAAAAAAAAAAGAAATTTTCATTATAAATGTAAGTTTTATCAAATGCTTCAAAATCAACCTGACAGTACAAAATTGAATTGATAAGAATAAAAGGTTTAACAATCTAAAAATAAATTGAATTACCATAATAATAAATTCTTCCAGCTATTTTATGCATACATTTAAAATAAAAAAATCAGGATTTAAACACTACACTGAAAGCCCTAATGTTGTTTGTACTAAAAAAGTCATGTAATCATTGCTAAAATTGTGCATTTTGGATTAATAACGTAACAATTATATTTATTTAAACTTAAAAAATGCAAGTGCAATGGACTTAAAATTATCAGTACAAAAGTCACAAGGTTTACCCATCAGCCTTTGCTACTCAGCATTTTTTTAAACTCTTGGTCAAAAAATAACAACTGGAACATATAAACAATTTCTTTTTGAGAGTTTCAATTGATCAGTGCTTTCCCTGTTCAACTCATTGTATTTCTCTTTACTATTGTTAGATCTGGTCTCCACACTACAGACAAAATAAAAACGATCCAGCCCTGGACGCCAGATCACATCAGAAAATATAAGTTCACTTGTTTAACAGTCAGTTAAGAGGTTGATCAATCGTTGCTAGAGAAGAGCACAAGCAGAGGACGTGAAGGTTTAGATGATAAAATAGAACAGAGTTTTATTGATGGACAGCTTCAGTTGCATATGTCTCAATGTTCAAACCTTGTTCAACCCTCGTCCAACAAGCATGAATTCAACATGCTCTGTTATACCAAAACTTAATAGCAACAACATCCCACAAACATGAAGCTTCCATAAACATTCTCTTTATCTGTTTCTGTTTACAGAGAGACAGGACAGATCGTGAAACTTCACAAATGTGAGATAACTATAAGACTGAACAACAATGAAATCAATAAGACATATGAAATATAGAAATATAATGAATTAATGAATGAATAATATAATAAAATATAGAAATATAATGATGAATGAATGAATAAATGAATAAATAAATGAATAGACAATATAAATGAATAAACAATAATGTAATGATAAAAATTATAATAATGAAATTAATAATGATAAAATAATATTAAATAATCAAATAAACAATTATACGGATAGCTAATGATTATGATGATTATGTAAATAAATGATTAGGAATAAAACAAACAAAAAAACACAATAAAAAAACATTCTGCACGTGAGGATCTAATGTAGGATCCTTCACTAAAATGGAGAGAATTGAACTTTTAAATGGACTAACTCCTTCCTATCTTGTGGATATTGCTAACAGGGTATTTAAAAATAGATTCTTTGTATATTTGATAACACTTGAACAGACTCTAAGATATATTCAAGCCTGGGCCAGTGATCAAACAACATTGCTCTTTAATCTTTATTAATTAAGTTTAATGTAAATCACCAGACAACTAAAACACCAGTCTACATGACCACCACGTGAAGTGAACTTGAATATTACATTTTTATAAGACCCATTACTCAATTAATTGAGTTCAGTCAACTTATTAGGGTTTTCAGTGAACAAATTCAAAGGTGGACGTGGAAAAGATATGGCTTTAAGATATGTTTTAATAAATGCTGAAATACACAGAAAGACAGCGGCACAAAAGTAACAAGTGTCAATTTCACCCCAACAGGAACTCCTGACATTTAAACCTTATTTACTTTTATTTTGAAAAACTCTGAGAAGTCAAACTTCAGGAACAACTTGTAATTAAAAAATATGACCGCTTCAGTAATTTACTCTTCATGCTCAATAAAAGCTTTACGGACCTTACCGCAGGAAACGATGATGAAATCATGAGATATTTGTCAGCACTATCAAGGGCTACCTGCTGAACGTGCTGTCATAGCTTGGAATGTAAATGTAGTCAGGGCTCTGAGAAAATCACTTTGTTACTTTTGTCCCGCATTACTTTCGACCCACTCTTCCCTATTATTAAGTCTAGACTTAAATGAATGTTTGATTAAACTACCTAAAGGTCCAAATATATCAAAAGCCTAGTCTAACTAAAAGGGGGCGTGGTGCCCTCAGGAGCTCAGTGAAGGTAAAGAACTGATGAATGGATTTGGTTCAGGTGAAGGGCGGAGTCTCATACATGCTCATCTTCTGCCAATGTAATCTAACATCATTTATCATCACTGTTTGTGTCCAGATTTCTGAAACTGATCATTATTGGTTTGTCTGTTGGGGGTGTTGAGTAGAGATGCTGTGATTTGTGGGTGGGATGGCTAATGGAAAATAGAAAGTAAAATATATTATTGTGGACCTCTGCTTATAGCAAAAGGTAAAATAAACTAAATTTGACTAAACTAATTTATCTCAAGTTCTTTATAAATCAATTGTGTATATTTGTGCAACAGTTCAGATGTTCATGTTTAACTGAGTCGACTATATGCAGTGTTATCGCTCCTCTATCACACACATGTTAAGATGAGAACTGTCACACCTGACACAAGCAACGTATCAATCATGTTTACTCTTTCAATTTTTTTTAATTAATTATCTGATTAAAGAAGCGCAAAGCCCAAAACGGTAATAAAATTAATGTTTTGTTAAAAAAATTAGAAGAGAATGTGGTGGACATCTTGTGGTCCTGTATGAGCTCAGCAATTCCCTATCAAAAGCTATACTCGATGCTGCGCTGCTAAGCGTCTTTATTGTTGACCAGCTGAATATAGTGTGCAAACACGTCAATGGAATTGACCCGGAGGTATATAGCCTCGGTTGATAACGACATCACAGCGCACCCGATGCGAGGCTATAAAATAGATGAGCACCAGCTGTGTCATCAGGTCTTTTTATTTTCAAAAAAGTCTCATTGAAGCCCCCTGTCTTCAATGTTAAAGGCCCCCCATGTTCCTGCTGTCATTCAGGGTGCAGGGTTTTTTAGCATTCCCCCAAGAGGAAATGACAAAATTAATACCATTATCAGAGAGTCTGGCAGCTTGGAAACTTCTGCCAAGCGTTTCTGCTTGGGTAATAAGCACAGTACACATAGGATACAGAATCCAATTTATTCATCGTCCTCCGCACTTCAATGGCGTGATATTCACTTCCGTGAGACTGGAACGAACGCACGTACTGTTGCAAGAAATACAAACTCTACTGATGAAAGGGGCCATAGAACATGTTCCCCTTCCAGAGAGGAGGTCAGGCTTTTACAGCAGATACTTCCTGGTTCTAACAGTCGGCCTAGCTTTATCACCCCACACCTACACAAAATGTATGGATGCAGCACTGGGTCCATTGAGACTCCGGGGAATCCCCATTTTAAATTACATGGACGATTGGCTAATACTAGCAAAATCGCGAGAGGTGGCGCTCCAACACAAAAACATTGTGTTAGCACATCTACTTTTTCTAGGGTTGAGACTCAACACCAAGAAATGCGTTCTTTCTCATGCCCATAGAATGACTTATTTAGGGATAGTTTGGAATTCGATTACGATGCGGGCACATCTGTCTCCCACACAAAACGTGACCATTCAACATACCCTGAGCCCTGAGTCATACCCTGAGTCAGGCTAGGCCAGGATCTCACTGTTAAACGATATCAGAGGATATTAGGGCTCATGGCATCAGCATCCACTGTGATTCCTTTGGGACTGTTGCATATGACGCCGTTTCAGTTGTGACTCAGAGCCGGAGGGTTTCATCCAAGGGCCAACCCTCAAAGGCTAATAAAAGTGACGCGCTGCGGGCTCCGTACACTAACTATGTGGATAAGACCCCGGTTTCTTGCCTTGGGTCCCACGCTATGGGCGACTTCATCGCAGACTGCTAATGACAGACGCCTCCCTGACGAGCTGGGGTGCAAACTTAGATGGTCGTCCAGCTCAAGGGGAATGGGAGGGTCATCAGCTCAGTTGGCACATCAATTGCCTAGAGTTGACAGCTGTATTTCTGGCCATGAAATACTTTCTCCCCCAACTAAGAAGCTGTCATGTCCTAGTGCGGGTAGACAACACAGCGACAGTCTCATACATAAGTCACCAAGGAGGTCTGCGCTCGTGCAATTTGAACAGGATAGCGAGGCAGATTTTTCTCTGGGCTCAGGACAAGTCCCTGTCACTCAGAGCAGTGTACATCCCGGGGAACCTGTTTGTAGGAGCGAATTTACTGTCCAGGCAGACATTATTGACTGGGGAATGGAAACCCCACCCAGACATAGTGTCTCAGATATGGACCTGATTTTAAGGAGAGGAAGTGGACCTCTTGGCCTCTTTTCAGATGTGAAGGGTACCAACTGAGGGACACAGGCTTGTCGCCTGATGTTATTGACACTATTTTGAGTGCTAGGGCTCCTTCCACTAGAAAGAATTATGCCTTTAAATGGGGTGTCTTTGAAACCATGGTGCACGACACATAATGCAGATCCTGTTAACTGCCAGATTGCTATAGTTCTGAGTTTTCTGCAGGAAAAGCTGTCAGCAGGCTTATGCCCATCCATTCTCAGGGTTTATGTGGCCCCTCTTTCGGCTTGCCACGCTTTGGTGGATGGGGCGCCGCTTGGGACGCATCCTCTGCTCGCTCACTTTATCCGTGGGGCAAAACGATTGAGGCCTCCAGCAAGAACTAAGATCTCTTCGTGGGACCTAGCTATAGTCCTTGAGGGTCTGGTTCAGACCCCCTTTGAACCACTAGAGTCAGCGTCTGATAGACTTCTGACACTAAAGATGGTTTTTCTAATGACAATAACTTCTTTAAAAAGAATTGGGGATATGCAGGCTCTGGTGGTCTTGCCTCTTGTCTAGATTTTGCCCCAGGAATGGTGAAGGTGATTTTGCTTCCTTATCCTGATGAATGGGGATACCTGCCTAAGGTTCCCTTTTCGACTTCACATCCGGTCATTCTTGAGACTTTATGCCCTCCACTGTTCACCACGCCAGAGCAGGAGTTATACCAAAGATTGTGTCCAGTCCGTGCTCTTCAGACTTATGTCCACCGCACTAGCCAGTGGCGTAAGTCAGAGCATTTGTTTTTCTGTTTTGGGGGCCGCAACTGACGCGCTGCTCATGTCACTCCAGGGTCACCATTTGTTCCAAGAGGGGGTATCCCCCGCTGCTACTATTAGTAAGGGGTGCCTCCTTTCAGAGCATTTGTGATGCTGCGTGCTGGTCCTCTCCGCAAACATTCAAAAGATTTTATAGCTTGGATGCTCATGTCACTCCAGGATCTCATGTCCAAGAGCCAACACCCAAGCTGATTGTCTATACCATTTGTCCATAAAGGGGGTATCCCCCACTGCTAGTATTAGTAAGGGGTGCCGCCTTAGGTGTTTTTGAGGTGGCAGGAGCATCCTTTCCGCACACATCCACTATTTTTAGCTTGGTTGTTTATGTCTGAGATTTTCATGCAGATGACACAGTTGGTGCTCATCTATTTTATAGCCTCGCATCGGGTGAGCTGTGATGTAGATATCAACCGAGGCTATATACCTCCGGGTCAATTCTATTGACGTGTTTGCACACTATATTCAGCTGTTCAACAATAAAGATGTTTCCCCATAGCGCTTAGCAGCGTAGCATCTCGTTCCGCTTTTTCAATGAAAAAGGTTACACTTAAGTAACCCCTCCGTTCTCTTACTTCAACAATGACACTGCTTTTATGATATAAAATATATTTTGTTATATCATTTGATTAACCTCCTAAGACCTGGATGTCCACATATGTGGACATGAAATTTTGTTGACGTTTGCACCATAATACTTAATTCTGTGTACCTGGAACCTGTTGAACACAAACATGGACAAATACACTGCTTCATGTTCTTAGTAAACAATTCGATTGTTATATTTATTGGTTCTTCCTAATCCCAAAATAGCTGGTAGAAATCTGAATAAAAGACAAACCAAAACCCGGTTCTTCCATGGAATATAAAATCACTTCATCTGTATATGATAATGTGTACACAGAACATTTAGACAGACACTTTTTACCAACTGTACAGAAGCAATAATGACTGTGACAGCAAACTAGTGAATATAAAATAAATATACCTTTATATACAGTCAGTCTTTTTCAGGGTGATTCAACATTGACCTGTAAATGAAACACATGGATTCAATAAATCACAGGATTTGACATATTTCATACTGGATACAATTATAAAAATAAGTATTTTTGTTTGGCTGTATTGTTCCATAAACACACAGATTGCTTTGCACAAAAGTTTCTTTGAGGTGGATGTTTTAAGAACCTTAAAAAAAAAATTGTGGAACCAAAACATTTTCTTCTGTGGCATCACCGTGCAGATCTGTGATTTACCTAATGTTTTTATTGATTACATATTTGTACTATTAGAGATTTTACAGAAATATGTAATTTATTATTTAAATTAACAAAACCTGCATTATTGAGAACATAACCATATATAACAACTTTTATTTTGTTAATAGACATCTGCTGTTTTCTTAAAGCTGACTTTTAATTTACTTCACATTAGATTAAGCTAAAGTCCATTAGCTACACAGGGACAGATGCACAAATATAGGCTATAATATAATTGCATATTTGTGTTATACAATTATAATTTATAACAATAGTATTTAAATAAAGTTAATCAATAAATTAGTCGATATAAAAATAGCCGTTAGTGGCAGCCCTACTTGGGAACAACTCTGTGACCATTCTTGACTGGCCCAGCCAGAGCCCTGACCTGAACCCAATTGAGCATCTCTGTAGAGACCTGAAAATGGCTGTTCAACCATTCAACCTGAGGGAACTGGAAAGGATCTGCAAGGAAGAATTGCAGAGGATCCCCAAATCCAGGTGTGAACGTGTTGCATCATTCTCAAGAAGACTCATGACTGTACTAGCTCAAAAGGGTGCTTCTACTCAATACTGAGCAAAGGGTCTGAATACTTATGACCATGTGATATTTCAGGTTTATTTTTTAATAAATTTGCAAACATTTCTACATGTATGTTTTTTTCTGTCAAGATGGGGTGCTGAGTGTACATTAATGAGACATATAATGAATTTTTTGATTTTAGCAAATGGCTGCAATGAAACAAAGAGGGAAACATTTAAAGGGGTCTGAATACTCTCTGTACCCACTGTATATAAGCATTTAAAATTTCATATTTTTATTTGTATATGTAAATGTTTATTGTTAATTACAGTAATTAAAAAACAAGATATTAAGCATATGTAATTTATCTTTGCCAGAGGTGGAAAGTAACGAATTACATTTACTAGGTAGAAGACGATAAACGTGGCACTCATCTTATTTTATGCTCATATAAACTATATATATATGAAACAATAAGGTACGAGAACCTGAAGGGCGTTGTTGGCACGACACAACGCGGAGTCAATGCAACCCCTTCAGCCGTTACTTATTCACGATACAGCACTTTCCTTATTGTTTTTATAAAACAGTTACCACACAATATTAAAGTAAAAAAAATATTAGTGCAACTTTCATGAAGTTAAATCAATAAAAGCATTCCTTCTACTACAAAAAAATAATCCCTGATTGTGAACAACAACGTTCCAATGTGTAATATGCATGAAAGCTCAAATAAAACAACAAACCCTTCTCAAACCGATACATGTGGTTGCTAAGGGCACAGTCATACATAGAACCGTTGGGTGAAGCAGTCATAGCCGTGTTTTCTTGTGAATAAAGCATAGCTTTTGACCAATCAGAATCAAGGATTGTAACTAAACGTTTTATAAATATATATACATATATGTATAGTTTAATAAAATAATGCATGTTACCAGCAATACATCGATAACAACCATACTATAGTGATTGTATTTACTAGCTGACCTCATATTTCTTTCCCTAAAAAGTGCATAACTTACCTCTAAAAATCATTGAAGAATTCCATAAATGTTTCTTATTTATAAAAAAGCTTTTTATTTGATTAACTTTTTGTTATTGCACTTTAATTGTGAAGGTGTTCACAGATTTATATTCCTTTGACCTTTTTGAACTATAATAGAATCACCCACCTCACCGGCTGTGAAAAGCGAACTTTTACTCGGATTAAAGTTAAAATGACTTACTTTTTACTTTTACTTGAGTAGATTTTTAGACCAGTAACTTAACTTTTACTTGACTAGAATATTTTATTACTCTTTCCACATTTGATCTTTGCCTGCAAATGAGTTTATAAGAAAACCAGCATAGGTAAATGACAGAAAGCAGGGTTTCCTGCAGCACTTTGCAGTTTGGGTGGCTCGCCTAAACTGGGAAACCCTACTGCCTTCGCTTCACAAAAGTCCATCAAGTGCACATGTTTCACTATATTGTATGGCGGAACAGCACTTTTGGGAGGACTCGCCTGAAAAATCCGCTCCCCTTCTCCCCCTCATAATGAGAGGGAGAGTGTTACTGCGTCGAGTCGAAGTACTCCCAAAAGTGCTATTCCACCATACAATATATTTACCCTTTTAAATCCACTTAGAAAAGCGCTACGTTTTATTTTGTGCCACCATACTTGCTCGTATAACTACTCGTCTTAAATAGGAAAAACGTTGATGTGTTTGGTCACTTCTAACTTTATCTCTGTTTGGTACCATTGAATGAAGCTAAATGCTATCAAAGCGTCGCCGTATCAGTTGTTTACTATGATACTCACTAAGAAATTTGTCCATTTAAGCCAAAAGAGAAAAACATATCTGCGCTGTGCCCCTGCGATTTAATAATAATAATAATAATAATAATAATTTTTATTTATATAGCTCCTTTCAACACCCAAGGTCGCTTTACAAGGACAGGACAGGATAATCATATACAAACCTGAAAGTCAACAATATTAGCAGTCACTTACAAGGATAATGTAAGGGAGAGAGAAAAAAAAATAATATTCAGAGAAATAATGTGTTTTTTGACGGAGAGAAGGTTGGTTGCTTGACGAATATCTTGAGGAAGGAGTTCCACAACCTAGGAGCCACAACACTAAAAGCTTTTGCACCCATAGTCACTAGATTGATCTTTGGGGTGACTAACAGTCCTGCAATAGAAAAGCATAAGCAGCGAACTGGAGCATAAGGCTGGAGTAAGTTGGATAAATATGTAGGGCAAAGGTTATGGAGAGCTTTGTAAATCAGAATTAGTATTATTTAGTCACCATCCAAATCTATCTGCTGACCAGAGAACCTAAAGACAACTGATTTAGAGCCAATCAGTATAACTTCAGTTTTATCAGAGTTAAATTTAAGGAAATTTCCTGCAAGCCAATGCTTGAGTTCCTTGATGCAGGTTGTTAATGCAGGTGGTGGAAACTCTGAGGTGGGAGGTATGCTGAAATAAATCTGAATGTCATCAGCATAGCAGTGAAAGTTAAACCCATATTGTTTGATATTTGTCCAATTGGTAACATGTAAATAGTGAAGAGAAGAGGACCCAAAACAAAGCCTTGAGGTACATTAGAACAGATAGAGCTGGTGGATGACTTGTGCTTCTGGTATACAACAAATTGTTGCCTTCCTGATAGGTAAGAGAAAAACCAGTCAAAGGTTGTGCCAGTGATCCCAATTGCTGTAAGCCACGACAGGAGTATCTTGTGATTTACAGTGTCAAATGCTGAGCTGAGGTCTAATAGGAGAGTGCTGAGAGAACCAGTGTCGGAAGCTATGAGGAGATCATTAAGAACCTTAAGCAGGGCCGTTTCAGTACTGTGCAGTGGCCGAAAGCCAGACTGAAAGGGCTCATTAAGGTTATGTGCTGTCAGATGGGCCTGCAACTGAGAAGCAACAACTTTTTCCAGTACTTTAGATAGAAAAGAAAGGTTTGAAATGGGCCTGTAGCTACTTAGAGAAAGAGACCATGTTTTTTTAAAAACAGGGGTGACAGCAGCAATCTTAAGCTTAGATGGAACAAAACCAGAGGACAGTGATTTATTTATGAAATGAGTGATAGGTTGTGATAGAGCAGTCAGGCAATTTTTTAGTAAAGAGGTAGGTGCATGGTCAAGGGGACTAGTGGAAGAATTAGATAGCCTGATTATCTCATCAACCACTGTAGGGACAGTAGGGTCAAAGCTAGAGAGGCTGTGTGTAAGACATGAAAAGAGTGGTTCATTAGAGGTAACAGCAGGAAAGGGTTGATAGGTTTGAAGTGTTTTCCTCTGAAAAAAGTTCAGGAAAGCATCACAGATTTGATCAGAATCTTCTAGAGACTGTGTAGGTGGCTGAGTTAATTTTTAATTTTTTAATCGTAGCAAATAAAGTTCTTGGCCTGTTTTTGGCCATATTAAATAATGTTGAAAAATAGGCAGATTGAGCCGCATTAAGAGCTTCCCTGTACTGCTGAATGTGTTCAGTTTATGCCTGAGAGTGAACAGCAAGGCCAGTTTTCTTATAAAGCCTTTCTTGCCAACGGCCCATGGTTTTCATAGCCCTAAGGTCAGCATTGAACCAAGGAAAAATGTGAGAGGATGGAACATATCTAGATATAAAAGGGGCATACTGATTCAAAATACTTTCATCATAGACATTATGAATTTCCTCATCACTAGAGAGGTTGGAACAGGAAGAAAGGTGGGAGTTATTGATAGAAATAGAAAATGACAGATGATCAATCATCTTCCAGGCACGATAATGAATCCAAGATTTTACAACAGACTTTGGAATTAAAATATTACAGGAAAATTCAATCAGTTTATGATCAGAAATACCTAAGTCAGATCCTTTCAGGGCAGTAATATCAATACCAGTAGAGCATACTAAATTCAATGTGGCCACGAACATGAGTTGGACAATCTATATATTGCTGCAAATGAAAACCTGACAGACTGACATGAATTCATGAGCATAAACAGTATCAGCATCAACATGAATATTGAAATCCCCAAGCAATAACTTGCTTACAAAGCTTTAGATTGAGATGAAGCAATTGTGAGCAATTCACACAGATCTGATAAAAAGTGTTCATCCTAGGAGGCCGGTAAACCAGTATTATAAGCAGAGTAAAGTGGCCAGTGATTTTAAAAGTCAAATATTCAAATGATGTCACATCATGGAAAGAGGACAGTTCAATATGAAGACTCTGGTGATGGATTACCGCCAGGCCCCCACCCCTCCCCCTAATCCTGGGTTTACTCAAAATACTGAAACCAGGAAGTGAGAGCAAATTTAACAAAGCAAGTTTAACAAAGTCATTTGATGTTTGCCATGTTTCTGTGAGCAACAACATATCATAGTTATTATCAGAGATGAGGTCTCGGAGAAATGTTCCTTTACCAGTCAAAGAGCGAGTATTGAGTAGGGCAAAATTACAACATTGCTGCACACTTTTGTTAAGCACAGAGTCATTTCTAGATTTTTCAAACGGCCTTAAAGCGGATAAGCCAGCTCCGCGATTGGTGAGTAATGAATATTACTCATTAAATGCAAATTCCATATGTTTTTTGGAGCGTCTCCAGATGCTATATACCAAATACGACTGCTATACACCAGATGCTTACACCACAAAAGAAAATGATGCAATAGAGTGTATTTGAATCATTATGAGCCAAGGAGTCAGAGAAAATTAAGAAAAGAGGAACAAATCTTTAGTTTTGAAAATAACGAGGAATTTTAAACTGATGGTGGTGCTCAAGGGTTTGAGATAGAGACAAATTTGCTTTGGGAACAGTTTAGACGATCTTATACTGTATATGTGTGTGAAATTTTCACAATAACAAAAAAAGAGCCACAGCCCTTCAAGAGCCCTTCAGGGATTGACCCATAATTACAAAAGATACAAACATTCAGTGATGCTCAGGAAAGCAAAATCATTAAACATTATGGGGTGGTTTCCCGGACAGGAATTAGACTAGTCCTAGACTAAAATATATCTAAGAGCCGTCCAAACTGAAAACAACTTGTACTAACAACTTAAAGGACAAGTTCTGTATTTTACACTTAAAGCCCTGTTTTCAGATTGTGTTTGATGAAATAAAACGGTTTTGACTGAAATTTGCTGCTTGCCGAGAATTTTCGTTTATGTGGTATCACCCCCCCCACCCTCACAATGGCTGCATAGGTTTACAAAGACGTGAAACTCACGGAGTGGTCAGGGTTGTTCACTGATATGCTCACACAAAAATCGCTGCAAAAGATGCTTTCCAACAGGTTTTATCGTAATTTTTGTCCAACTCCATTGACTTTTATTAGATGTGCTGTGAGGTACGATATTACTCCGCCGCCAGAAACGGAAATGGAGTTGTTTGTATTCTTGCAATTGGCAAAGGTGGATTATCACCACCAACTGGGCTGAAGTGTCTATTATTCATCTCTCAACGGAAGAATATACGGGTGTGAGGCGTTTGGAAAAATAGGCCCACAAGTTTACAACGAATGCTAAAACACCTGTTGGAAACCATCTTTTGCAGCGATTTTTGTGTGAGGATATCAGTGAACATCCTTGACCACTCGGTGAGTTTCAGGTCTTTGTAAATGAAAGTTTAATGCATTTTAGGAAGGACTGTTTCAGTGCACTGTGTTCAGTGTTCCATTGTGAGGGTGGGGGGAAACCGAAAATTCTTGTGCCAGCAGCATACTGTATGTCCAAATTTCCTAATTAATCTAAGGCCAAGTCCTGGCTTGAGGTAATCCCTGTCCGGGAAACCACCCCTAAAGGTATAGTGGAAGATTTTCCTGAATTTTAGAAAAGAACCACCCTCTCTGCTTTTTTTAAAAAATGCAATTGCGCAACACTTGTGTCTGCGAGGTTCGTGACTTGTGCCAGGGCATCGCTAATCATAGCTTACATCAACTTTTACTAGCAGTGATTTTAAATGGATTTCTCCAAATAGCATGCCAAACTTTATGTGTCGAGTAGAAATGACTAAGGCATCAGTGGGAAGCCAAACCTGTGTAAAATATTCTCCCAAAAACACTCTGGTCTTGTTTCTTTCTTTAAAGGCCTTTCTTATCTTGTCATACAATTCGTAAACACTTTTTCTCTTGCGACCCTTAGACATTTTGAAAAAAACACGTTGAGAACGCGAGCTTCAGTGAATGGCTGAGCCGTAGCCCACCACCTCAAAGTGCGCATGTGCAGAACGTGACCTAGGGACGAGCACGTACGACGGCCTTACATAAACATATCACCAGAATGATTGACAACTAGGATGACCAATATTTTTGTTAATCCACCCGGAAAAAGAAAATCCTCCGCTATACCTTTAAAAGCTGATCAGTGTGAAATGTCATAATTCAGTATTGTAACGTAAATAACTTAATATAAATAGTTTTAAAATGACTTTATACTTGCCTGTGTTCTGTTGTTTCACTTTGTCTTTATAAGGGCGTCGTGTCCAGGACAGTTTAAAGTCAGAAATGTATGAAGACAGAGCAGACTGCAGCTAAAATTCATCAATACACAAATTGATTTATTCACATTTAACACACTTACAGTATCACATCTCTCTTTTAATAACACATTTATTTTTTTGTATTTAAAGACCCTCTCAATTTTTTCTAACCTGAGAGAGGATTTTGTCGCTCAGAGCCGCTGCATCAACATTGGAGAGAAATTTCAGTCTCAAAATGTTTTTTTTTAAAACACCTAAAACACAGCAAACACAAACTCAACAATTATATACATATTCAAGCAAAACTTTACAAGAAAGCAAAACAAACAAATGAAAAGCAGACCATTTATGGAAAATCTCATAAAAAAAACTTCCATCCAACTGTAGAGAATTATGTATCAGAAATTACATTTTCCATAGACCTCCATCTCACACACAGTGACATGACCAGGTCCAGGTATGATCACATTCACATAACGGCCCTCCATTCCATCACATGCATAACTGACGGTACTGGTACTGACAGTAAGACCAGATATTACAGCACATCTAGACAAAGAGAAAATCAATCAATCTCTGGAATTCTTTAAATAAATCAATGTATGCATTAAGGTACGAGAAGCTGTGCTGTATCGTGAATAAGTATTGTTACTTATTCAGGATACAGCACTTGCCTCGAGTACCTTATTGCTTTTAAAAATGGTTACCACACAATATTAAAGTAGAAAAATATATTAGTGCAACTTTCATGAAGTTAAATCAATAAAAGCATTCCTTCTGCTAGAAAAAAATAGTCCCTGACCGTGAACAACAATGTTCCAATGTGTAATATGCATGAAAGCAAAAAAAAAACAGCAAACCGTTCTCAAACTGACACATGTGGTTGCTAAGGGCGCAGTGATACATGGAACTGTTGGGTGAAGCGGTCATAGCCGTGTTTTATTATGAAAAAATTGACCAATCAGAATCAAGGATTGGAACTAACCAATTTATAAAGTCACAATATGCTATTTTTGGCTGCCAGATGTCAATTAAACAATAACAAAAGAGTAGCTTGAAGAAGTTGTGTATAGGGGTGTGCCGTGGAGTCAGTATTTGTATCTGTATCTCAAAATGATTTGTTTTGTATTCTGATGGAACCAGCAGTGGGTGGGGCTTCAACCTGAAGTTTATCAAATTACATGAAATGTAATATTTAATATTATATTATATTTAAAAAATAACTGTAAATACCTGTAAACATAACTGTAAATAGCTATCTAATAATGATAATACAACATTTAATCAATAAGACAAATAACTTGATTCTTCTTGTTACTAATATGCATGGACAACACACTTCTCATTTTCAAGGCCCTGCTTGCTGCCTGTCCTAGTGTTGTAGTCAAGACCACCTAAACCGAAACCAAGTCATGACCAAGAGCAAGACAGGCCGAGACCGAGACAAGACCAAGACTTTAAAGGGTCGAGACCACGGGCGTTGCTAGACATAAAGCTCTACTGGGGCACAAGGCCCCCCATTTTTTGCTGACTTTTTTTTAAAGCCTGCTGTGTGCAAGAAGTGTGCAACACCTCTATACAATGTCCTTTGCTTAACCCACTATTCTACAGTGCAACAGTTACTGCAAAAAAAAAATATACAAGTGTAATCTTTATCATACCTACTATTATTATCATGTTTGTAGGCATAAATGGCATAACATGTTTGGTAATAATGACAACAGAGAAATATTTTCTACATTATACAATGATAGCAATGATTAATAACTTATTTTTACAAGAATATTTTAAGAAACCAGTCATTTTATGACTGCTATACTAAATAATCTCAGTCACAGTTACTGCTAACTGTTATGTAAGTTAGTGTCTAATATTTTAGTAAACTAAATATTAATTTCATATCATAACACATACATCTGTTGATTTTCTCAGGTCTTGATACCGGTCTCGAGAACTACAACACCAAATCAGAAAAAGTTGGGACACTGTAGAAATTGTGAGTAAAAAAGGAATGGAATAATTTACAAATCTCATAAACTTACATTTTATTCTTAATAGAATATAGATAACATATCAAATGTAGAAAGTGAGACATTTTGAAATGTCATGCCAATGAGAGCTACACATTCCAAAAAAAGTTGGGACAGGTAGCAATAAGAGGCCAGAAAAGTTAAATGTACATATAAGGAACAGCTGGAGGAGGACCAATATTTAGGAATAGGAATGTTGTCCCATTCTTGTCTAAAACAGGCTTCTAGTTGCTCAACTGTCTTAGGTCTTCTTTGTCGCATCTTCCTCTTTATGATGTGCCAAATATTTTCTGTGGGTGACAGATCTGGACTGCAGGCTGGCCATTTCAGTACCCGGATCCTTCTTCTACGCAGCCATGACGTTGTAATTGATGCAGTATGTGGTCTGGCATTGTCATGTTGGAAAATGCAAGGTCTTCCCTGAAAGACAACATCTGAATGGGAGCATAATGTTGCTCTTAAACTTGGATAAACCTTTCAGCATTGATGGTGTCTTTCCAGATGTGTAAGCTGCCCATGCCACAGGCACTCATGCAACCCCAAACCATCAGAGATGCAGGTTTCTGAAATGAGCGCTAATAACAACTTGGGATGTCATTGTCCTATTTGGTCCGGATGAAATGGCGTCCCAGTTTTCCAAAAAGAACTTCACAGTTTGATTCGTCTGACCACAGAACAGTTTTTCACTTTGCCAAAGTCCATTTTAAATGAGCCTTGGCCCAGAGAAAACGCCTGCGCTTCTGGGTCATGTTTAGATATGGCTTCTTGTTTGACCTATAGAGTTATAGCCGGCAACTGCAAATGGCACAGTAAATTGTGTTCACCAATAATGTTTTCTGGAAGTATTCCAGAGCCCATGTTATGATTTCCATTGCAGTAGCATTCCTGTATGTGATGCAGTGCCGTCGAAGGGCCCGAAGATCACGGGCATCCAGTATGGTTTTCCAGGCTTGACCATTACCATTAGTAGATTTAAGAAATTATATATCTATAAAAAAGATTACACTATATAAAGCAGATCAAATTTAGTTTTTTTTCTTTTAGTCATTACATGAAAGATGAATGTGGGTCTTTGTGTTGTGTGTAAAACAAATGATATTTAAAAAGGATTGGCGTAATAAGCATAAGATTCAGCAAATACCTTTTCGGTCAATCTTTTCTTTTTAATATTGTTTACTGGTAATTTAATGTTTGTGTTTATGTTTGCTTGTAAATTGTCTTTTCTTTTCTTTTCTTTTATTTGACATTGACCGAAATAAACTAACTAACTAACTAACTTATGCACAGAGATTGTTCTAGATTCTCTGAATCTTTGGATGATATTATGCACTGTAGATGATGATAACTTCAAACTCTTTGCAATTTTTCTCTGAGAAACTCTGAAAACTCGTTCTCGCCGCAGCATTGGGGGAATTGGTGATTCCCTGCCCATCTTGACTTCTGACAGACACTGCCACTCTGGCAGGCTTTTTTATACCCAATCATGTTGCCAATTGACCTAATAAGTTGCAAATTAGTCCTTAAGCTGCTCCTTATATGTACATTTACATTTTCTGGCCTCTTATTGCCAGAGGTGGAGGGGGAGGAGTTAGCTATCCTCCATTTGTTTGAAAACAGTTCAAACATCAACAAAAAGTGACTTCTCACAGATTCGCTTAAAGCGCCTTTAAGCTAACCAGGCCACAGTTTAATTGCAACATGCGTTGCTAGCACAGCTTACTGATAAGACATTACAATAAACTAAAACACTCAGGGGAAAATAAACACATAGGTGCGGTTTCCCAGGCAGGGATTAGACTAGTCTTAGACTAAAATAAATCTAAGAGCTGTCCAAGCTCCAAACAACCTGCACAGACATATCTTAAAATACATCAGTGCCCTTTTATTGCCTCAAAATGTACACAAGTAATGTTTTTAGTAAGGCATGTTTGTAAAAACTAGTTATATTTCCTAATTAAACTAAGGTCTAGTCTTGGCTTAAGCTAATTCCTATCCGGGAAACCACCCCATAATGTAATAATCGTACTTACAGGTTGTGCTTTACATTGTTTCAAATAAAGTGTCAAACAATCTTTCATTGACAAACATTTAGTAAATACCTCCATGAAAAAGTAATTTTAAACACTGATTCTTCATAACACAAACTTGCCTTTACAGCTAAAAACACAGTGTCTTCTTGATATGATGTTTACACACTAACTAGCTGAAGTGTCTGTGGGCAGGTCAGAGTTTTTGTTTCTCCCAGGCAAGACTGTAGGCGGAGATTATTATGCAAAGTGTTCGTATTTACGTAGATAGAGACAGGCAGGAGATTCAAACTATATGACGACTTGTTTCAGTGATTCAGAGTTGACTCCCTACTTTAGAAGCCAATAACTTTATTAACTTTATAAACTACTTTGCAGATTGTTTACATTGATGGACAGTTACATGATACACTGCAATACAGGTAATTTTCGATTTTGGATCTGCGTGGCTCTTTAAAGTGCCCCTCTGGGGTCCGATCATTTTAGAAAACTGGCAGAGGTTCTGACATGCTCATACATTTGGTCTTTTTTCAGTTGCTTTAAAACATAATAATGGCAAAAGTCTCATAACACTGCTTTCAGAACAAACTGGGTTACAAAATTATATGAGCTACATGTATGTACATGTTTTTATTTTTGAGAGAATAATGTTTATGCGTTGTTTTTAAATAAGCAAATATTTTAAGTCACTTGATTTAAGTCCACAAAACCCATACTAAACATGTTTTAACAAGACTTTTCAAGTTATTAAAACCTGTTGCTAAGGATTTAAGTGTGCAGACGTCTTCATTTTCATTTACTACTTTATTGTCTGGCACCTTATTGATCGTGAGTGCGGGGTTACTCTTCTAACAAGACTTTTCTAAACAGAATCTAGTAGTCTAGAGTTTTTTTCTTTAAAATGATGTGAAAATCATTCTGCCTTCTCATTCACATAAAACTATATATTGATTTAGAAATTTTAAGACAGTTTTTGTTTAGAGGGGCCGTATGCGAGAAGGATTGATTGACAGCTGAGGAAACAAAGACTCGCATAATGAGCTGCATAATGAGCCTTTGGGCAGGAATGTGAGAGAGAACTACAATAAAGAATGTGAGGACAAAATAAATGTATACATGTTTGTTTGAGGTTTATTAAGAAGTTAACAATATAATCAAAATAGAAATGAAGGTCAGTAGGACAGTTTCAGTTTATTTGGAAGCAAACTCTATTCAAAAACTTAACTTGAATAAGAAACTGATAAACAACAGAGCTGTAAACTTCATGTGGCTCATGTTACCATAAACTTTATGTCCAAAAAGTGTGAATATGTTTTTCCACTTCATGGTTTTGTACTGATGAGATGGATGTAGACCTTTAAGAGAGTTATAAACAGCTGTTAGCATAAATTGTTCACAGAAATTCCACATAAGCTTACATACATAACTAATGGGTAAATATCACTGATAGCACTAGATTCTAATAAACTATCATGTACATAAACTTAATTCAGAACATCTCAGATAAACATCTGCAGTGATTAGTTTTATAAAAAGCTGTTTTCATATGCCCATCGACTGATCATCTAGCTTCTGTTTTTAACAAAGTTTTAATGCATTTATATAAGCGCGTATGAACTTTAAAAACACATCGCATATGGCGTCCATGTGCGCGAGTACTCGCGTCTCCGTGTAAACAACACAGCGCTCATAAAAAACGGTGTCACGTGTAAACCCTGCTGAAAAAAACAGCATACCAGCAAGACCAGCATATGTTGTGTTTTGGTGCTGGTTTGCTAGTGAACACCAGCTAAACCAACATCAAACCAGCATCAGCACCAGCATTAGCACCAGCTAAACCAGCAACAAACCAGCATTAGCACCAGCTAAACCAGCACCAAACCAGCATTAGCACCAGCTAAACCAGCATTAGCACCAGCATATGTTGTGTTTTGGTGCTGGTATGCTGGTGACCACCAGCTAAACCAGCATAGACCAGCATAATTCCCATGCTGGTCCATGCTGGTCTGATGCTGTTTTTTTTCAGCAGGGAAGCGCAATGTATGGATTTGCGTTGTATGTAAACAATATATGGAATCATATTACAGCACACACTTAAAAGATCCTGCAGTGCAGCCTTACTGAAAGTTGCCACGAAGGATACGAAAGTGAATTACTGTGTCTAACACTGTACGGCATGTAACAGTTATCCGCCATTACGTGAGTTTACACGGCCTCCTTTGGTAAACAATGCAAATGTTTTCAATCCGAAGTGTGCAGTCTGCTGAGGTCGCTTATGTAGGCTGATATGCACACGCCATAAGCATATTACATGATAGTAAATATAAATGAGGATAAATAAGTTACTTACTTCAGAAATATATACTCCTCCAGTGCGTCTTCCATTGTTCTTCTTCTTAGGTAACCTTAAAGATAAACGCTTCTCTTCCTTAATGTCCAGACATAAATGAAGATCTTCCTCACGTGTGTGTATAAAGTTTATCATTCAAACATGCGGTATAGTCTTTAAATCTGATAAAACTCTATGCTTTTTTGTTATTGTGTGAATTTTTTGTCTGTTCATTACCATGTGAACAGTGGGTACCGCCTCTGGGCGTGACCGCATTAGAGATAATGAAGTCAGCCAGGAAAACTGTATTTTCTTTACTTCAATGCAGATTATATAAACAGGCATTATTTGTTTTCGATTATAATTAGCTTGTTAAAAAATAGACATTTCAGGCTTTCTTTGGATATGTGTATCATGTTTGTGTGACGAGTATTCGCGAAGTTTCCATTGATTTTTGTAACGTGTTTTGAGAGACAGCTGGCAGAGACAGAAATGTCTAAATGCGCACCCTGTTTATTTTCTTTATTTGACAAAAACACAAAGATTTGTTGTTATTGTGAATGTACACAAATTAAAGAAGACCCTTCACAGTTTCAAATGATGTCAAACACGTAAGTGTATGATTGTTAATGATGGAGTATTTTAAGTTGATTCTGCTATGATAAGGAGAAAACACGGCAAAATGTGGCGCCGCGTTTTTGGACCCCAGGAAGTTGAGGGGTTTATAATGTAGTGCTAAAGGGACATGATGGGAGTTTTTGTCTTCAGCATTTGACATCAAAGTATGATGAAAGCAGCCAGGACTCAACAGTAGTGATGGGAAGTCTGACTCTTTTTTGTGAATCAGTTCTTTCGGACAGTTCGTTTCAAAGAACTGGTTCAAAAAACCGATTTACCAGTTCTTTAACGTACTTTACGTAATGACGTCATTCGCATCTAATTCCATCATCCAGGAGGGTAGAATACATAAAACAAATAAAAAATTCCAACTAAAGCACATTCAAAAACGTTTAACAGAAATCATGATCAAGCTCATAACAACTTAAAATATAATCTGCACACACACACCTAACAAATACATTTTAGTCAAAACGGTGTTTAATATAATTAGCTGTTCCACGCATATTTTGCGTAAGTTTTATGGTAATATTAAATAAACTTACTTTATGTCTGTCAATCATCTTAGTTCATGTAGGCTATAGTATTAGCACAGAAACTGTCCGTACTGTTTGGCTCACGCTAGCTCAGTATCCACAGTTCTTTAATTAGTTCTTTGGACGCGTCCGATAGAAACTGTTCTCAAATCAGTGAACTGGTGACTCCATAAATGCAGCAACAATGTTCCTGACTCGAGAGTCGCTGTATCATGCTTTTCAGTAACACATGCACAGTATTAACGACTCATCAAGTCGGACGCGTCCGATAGAAACCGTTCTGGATTCAGGTACTCATTTTATCGGTGACTCTGGAATACCAGTATATTTGTTGCGCATGCTCAGTATCAACAAAGTTCACCAGGTCTCGGTTCAGTCAGTGATACTGTTGGGGAGAGCTTCTACGAGTTAAGATACGGATTACTCTCTTTTAATTAGAATCAGAATGACTGTCGCGCACATCTGAAAGTGAGTAACTTGTGGATCATTGCTGTCTCGAGACACAAACTTTTTAAACGATTCAGTCCGATTAGGTGTACTGATTCAAGTCGTTCACTGAAAAGAACCAGTTCAAACGAACGATTCGTTCACGAACTGGACATCACTACTCAACAGCATCCTCGCAATACTTTGATGTCAGATGCCGATCGGTCTTTGGTGCCACATGAAGTCTAGTGGAGAGCAATGATAACCGGATATGACACCATTGGCAGGGGAAGAAGGAGGGACATTTTAAAGTGTTAAATATGCTAATTTCTCTGGATTCAAACATTGCTGAAAACATGTACATATGCATGTAAACAATATATATAACACTTTAATATTTTGATATTTTCATGCAAAAATTTTCATATTGCGTTATTAAAACTGATTTGATAAATAACCGTACATGGGATTGTTGTTTCCATTGTTTTCCAGTGAGTCTCCGATCCGAATCTCTGCTCCATTGGTTTCTTCAAGATAACCGTCTGATCTAGCAGTGATGATTATTGTAATCATCCCATAATAATCCAAGAGATCCAATCTCCACCATGGTGTAGCTTCAAGTCCGGTACTGGAGCAATAGGCATCAACTGATCCATATCTTATACCATCTATGGCGTTTTCAGCTACCCTAATGTAATATGTTGATGGCTGTATAACCGTTCCTTTATGTGCTAAATTCTCTAAAAAGAAGATGTTTAAATCAGTGGATAAGTCTGTATATACACATGAAGTCATACATTTACATACACCTTAACCTGCTAAATGTTTCTATCATAACAAAATGATTGGATGATTTTTATAAGTACCAAGAACAAACTCTAATACTATAATACACACTTTAATAACTACATTTACAACAAATAATCCAGTTCTCAAGTTACCATAAAGTATGCTTAATTCTGTGCAATATTAACCAGAGAATCAATGACTGTTTTTATGGTTTGTATGTCACAGGCCGGAGCGGACCCGAGATCTCTAAAGGGTCATGCCCCTCTCTAATTGGCACCTCGAGGAGTTTCCCAAGACCACCCCAATGACCGGACAAACAAGTATACTATAATTAAAACGAAACTTTATTTAAATATCTAAAAACAAAAGGGGAAAGGGCAGGTTAAAACAATTCGCTTCTTCTCGCCTCCAGGGCGGTTTGGACCATGAGACGGGGGCTGGGACTCCTTTCCGCTTTGGTCCTTTAATCCGTGGCGCCCTCCGCTTCTTCCTGGAGGCAGAACAGGATATACATAATTAGTGGCTTGTTTTCGTCCTTGGTTGCTACTTGCCTAATTTCTTCTGTCTCTCGTTCGCCCTGAGGTTTCCTCGGCTGGGACACAGGTCAGTAATTCACACTGTTGACACAGTTCGTTCCTCCTTAAGGCGTTGCTGTAAGCAAAGGTAGGTGACACATCACCAAGGTAGGTTACTCACAAGACTTGGGCTTTCCATTCACTTCGGGGCATTCACTGGGACACAGGTGAGTGGTTCACACTGTTAACACGGTCCGTTCCTCCTTAAGACGTTGCTATAAGCAAGGGGTGTTTAGTTTTCCTCTGCTCGTGGGGCTCGAACCACAGCGTGTCCTTTCTCCTCACGACCCGTCTGGGGCCAGGGCAGTTCTGGTCGCTACAAGCACAGCATACACAGCAAGCTTAGTGTAAACACAAATGATAATCACAATTCACCCACGGCACTCTGCACACACACTTTATGTGAATTTATGGACTAGACCGCCTGGCTTCGACTACCTTGTGAGGCGGGTTGAGCGTTGATCTTTCCACAGAGAAGACGGGTTGGTACACAAGTTTAATCAATGCAGCCCTTGTATGTTTATCGTTACCTCTTCGGCTCACCCACGCTTCTTTTATCCGCAGGGCCAGATGACAAACAGCACACGGTTCCCCGGTTGGGTTTTTCCTGCCCCTGTTTCCGGTCGATCAGCGGCTCGCCCACGCTTCTCTCCTCAGTGGGGCCAGAGACCTTTAACACACTCAGAATGTACACCAAGCAGCTCTTCTTTTAATAACTTCATCAAACACACATCCACTGTTACTCACTCTTCGTTGTCAACACCGTCCTCTAACAATGCACTCGATGACTCAGTAGTAGCCCATACACAAGTGAAATCGCCCAATAGTCTCTTCACCCGATCGTCTTCTATCTCTTTCTTCCCCAAGGGATCAATGTAGGTTGAGGAAAGCGGGTCTGCACAGCAGCAACACAGCGCACACAAAGTACACCAAAAGCACGTTCCGGTGCAGTGCTCCTTTAACATCCACCGCTCCGTCCTTTTCGCCTTTCAATTTTCAATTTCAATTTAAAGAACTTTATTGGCATGATTGTGTCACTTACAATATTGCCAAAGCATTATACATAAAACGAGAAACATACAATAACACAATATTAACAAACATTAAGGTGCAATTAAGCTAAGGTGCTGGGTGATGGATGAAGTACTACTGCAAAATAAAATAGAATCAGAGGATATTTACAATATAAAGTAGACTTTGAAATATAAACATTGGAAGTATACAAATGTACATTTATGGAGGCAGATGAGAGGTAAAATAAAAATACTGTACAAGATCAGGGCTGTGGATTATTTCTGATGGTGTGTAACTGATAAATGAATTTAGCAGCAACTGATGGGTGTCTGTCTTCCCCCAGTAACATCTTCATTTGATCTGAGTCTGAAGATTTACTTTCTTGGATGCCGCACTCTTTCCATGCGCTATAAGCGCTTCCGTGGATCAACGGCGCCCTCCGGCTCCTCTAAGGACGGAGCGTTTGATCGGGTCTGCCCTAGGCAGTGAAGCAGCTCGTGCCCAAAACGACTCCCATCCTTTGTGCTTCTTTGGACCTTTTTATCTGGCTTGTCTTCACTCCCTCTTCCAATCATGGGTTGCTCCATTGATGAACCACACCTGTTGCTCATTCCTCATAATTTTCGTTGCCAGGGAGACCAGGAAGTAAAATGGTGTTTTAAAATCGGGTCCGGGCGGAAACCATATGCAAGCGGAACCCTTCTCCGACACTTTTTTGTTCCTGCCCTACCATAGTCACCTGGTGACATGTATCTGCACTGAGACATTCAACTGCTCACTGGTCTTCAGAAAAACCCTCAACACAACCCATATTAATTATATATAATTACAGCATGTTAAAAATGCTACAATGTAGATGTGAGTAAAAATGTGTTGTTTTGGGGTGTGTTCTTTTAAATGCAAATAAGCTGATATCTGCACTAAATAGCAGTGCCATTGTTGGATGTGGTTGGAATGTTCGAGCTGCACACGTGACAGATCAACTAAGCAATATGATGACATGTGAGAGGGCTGCGTTAAGAGAACGCTTTACTTTCTGTTTTTTTTTTTTTTTTCAAAACAATTGCATCCCAATAACGAAAGCGCGCCTGGGCTCGGATCAATAAAAGTAGTGTGAGTGCGTGCTTCTGGGGGAGTAGGGAGGGGGGACAATCGCGCTGGGACATATTTTGGTGTGGATAATATGAGTGCACCCTAAGGGTGGTATTATCTCCTTCTGACATCACAAGGGGAGACAAATTTCAATGAGCAATTTTTTCACATGCTTGCAGAGAATGGTTTACCAGAACTAAGTTACTTGGTTAATCTTTAATACATTTTCTAGGTTGTACTGGGGACCCAATTATAGCACTTAAACATGGAAATCATATTTTCATGATATGTCTCCTTTAAAGGCATTCTAAGCGAATCTGCGAGACGTTAGTTTTTGTTGACGTTTGAATTGTTTTCAAACAGACGGAGCGTAGTTAACTCCTCCCCCTCCCCCTCCCTTCCGTGCTTTCATGAACGCGCCCAACCCCTACCCCCAAATCATTCTTGTCGTTTATTGGCTGAAACACTTTGTTATGGTTTCTGTTTGTAGGTTTGGCCACTATGTTGTTATTGCCGTTTGTGAAGCCGGGGCTTGTCTACAGAGATCGCGTTTTTTTACAGTTTGATCAGCAGACAGGCAGCAAGCAGATAGTGAGGAGATGTTTGCTGTATGTAACAAAATATGTTTTATGGTCTAAAACGCGTCAATTCGCTTAGAGCACCTTTAATAAAGCAATATGGCTCGAGTGTGAATAGGCCAGAGATGCAATTACAGCCGTGATGATATAGAGCTATATCTCACGAATCCAAGAACGATATTGCTTTTATACAATCATTTGATGGCACAAGTTTGAAAAAAAAAAACTAGAAAACAACAATAGAGTAACACACGATAACCCGGATGCTACAACTCATTTTGATAGGTACAGTTTAATATTACACAAAATTAAATATAAAAATTTCTTTTAATAACATATATGACATTATATTTACAAATGATTAAACCAAATAGTGTGTTCATGACATCTGAACATCTTGTCTTTTCTTAAACCGGAACTAAACTGTTTTTTCTCGCAGAAGGTCTGCATTCATTATAAATGAGGAATAAAATATTTTAAATCAACATTTAACGTTCCTTACCTTGCTAATGCGGTAAATAGCCATGTAATAACTGGGATAATGTACAAGCAACAGGTTGTTATTGTAAAATAACACACTGTCGGGCCTTATTTCTGCATATGAAGTCTCACCTGTATCATAGACCTCAACCTCACAGAGAGCGAAATTAGATGTACGTCCTGTCAAGACCACATTTATATAACGTCCCACCATTACACCACATGAGTAACTGATAGTTTGACCAAATTGAAAACCTGAAGTAACAGCACATCTAGAATGAGAAATAATCAGTTAATCTCTAGAAGTGTTTAAAAAGATATCTATAAACTGATGTCATGAATAACTTTACCTGGGATTGTTGATTCCATTGTTTTCAGTGGAGTTTCCAATACGAATCTCTGCTCCATTGATTTGATCAGGATAACTAGCAGTGATGACTACTGTACTAATCTCATAATAATCCAAGAGATCCAACCTCCACCATGGACTCAATTCATATGCAGTAACAGAGTAGTACGCATCTTCAATTGGTCCATATCTTACACCATCTATAGCCTTTTGAGCTACAAAGAAGGAATATGTGGATGACTGTGTAGCTGTTCCTCTACGTGCTAAATTCTCTAGAAAATAAATCATCAAGACAGTTAAACAGTCATTGTGGAGATATAAACACATCTGTGATAACATCTGAATCTCATCAACCCTCATGTTCAGTATAGACCTTTTGCGTGTTTGCAAACAGAGATGACGTTTTTTTGTGGGGCAGAAAGTGACAGCTCTGCAGTAGTGGTTTGAAGTGTTTTAGCGTTAAACTGTAATTTTGATAGATCTGGTGTTCTGTCACAGTCTGTTTCCCCTATGTTTCTCCTTAGTGTAATGTTTCTTATAATAACATTTTATTGAACCACATAACATATTTAAAACAAGATTTTAAACAATATTAAACATATAAACAAGTAAAATAAAATAAAACCAACAAGTATAAACAAGTTTGAAACTATTTAACTCTGGCAAATACTGGGTCATAGTTTTAAGTTTAAAGTCCATCATCGACTAAAAGGTAACATTTCACTGGCCCATAGTTTTACATATCCTATTTGAATTTCATTGAACACTAAAATAAATGCATTAATCTCTGGCAGGCAGACCACAGCGGCCTTTAGTTTGAAGTCGCCCTTTCAAACTCCATCAGGGACTGCATGAAGCTGTTCACATGGGGGTTAATGGCTACAAACTTTGGTGTATTAACACGAAACTTGGTATATGTTATTACAGTCATGACCTGAAGGTGCATGCACCGTTTCATCACAGTGCCACCTAGTGGTCACGAGATATGTAAAACGCCGATTTTTGCTTATAACTACTGCAAACTTGAGTGTAAAATTATGAGAGTAGTCTTGTTGGATCCTGTGTCACATGCCGAGTCAAGCGATACTAATTGATTTTCGGTCGGCCATTTTGGGTGTCGGACATTTTGAATTGTCTCATTAAGATCAGTATTTCACAAACAGAATGGCGTATCGCTACGAAATTTGGCATGGTTCATCAGTGACATGTTCTGAGCGCACCTATAAATCTTAAGGACGGCGCCACCTAGTGGTCAGGATATGTAAAGAAATTGTTTAAAGTCTTTATAACATTTGATTCAATTGCCACACTGACATAAGACTTTAAAACTCTATTGATTCCTTGGCTCGTGCTGAGTCTGACTGTACCAAATATGTCCGAGTCAAACCTACTTCCTGGGCGATTTTGAATTATATTTGATTTTTGGTACACATCATCTAGAGACACTCCAGACAAAAAGTTATCAAAAGCTTTTTGGTAGACCTATCCGTTTGTCGTATAATGCATCATAGAATGTGAAGGCGAGCACGCCGAAATGTATTTCAGTCTAGTGGTCAAAAAGATTTGGGGCTATATCTCTGCATCTCTTCATCGTATTTACACCAAATTTGGTGGGTGTTATAACAGTAATGTCCCGAGTCACCATCTATTGTTTCATCCAGTGCCTCCTATTGGTCAAGAGATTTGAGGTTATATCTCTGCATCTCTTTATTGTATTTACACCAAATTTGGTGGGTGTCATCACAGTCATGACCTGAGGCACCATCTATTGTTTCGGCACAGTGCCACCTAGTGGTCTCAAGATACAAAAAATGGCTATTTTTTTCTAAAACTAATGCAAACATAGATCTTAAATCATGACAATTATCACGTATGAATCATTTTTTGCCATATTCGGCTTAACCCCGGTATTGCTGCTTGCAGCTATATTTTTCTATTCTAATTATTAAAAAATTTCCAATTGATTTCATCGCTCCAGTCTGTCCGTTTAAGGGCTTATTGCAACCATAAACACATACGTTTATCTTTAAATGGTGTCTTCGACGACAGTATTCAATAAAAATGAAGGTAATCTTTTTTGGCATTCCTATTCTGACAGCATAACAAGACATTTTCTAGTGAGTTATATTGTTTGTTTCACTCGTGTCTAATTCATTTCCACTGTTTTTCTGCCACCACATTACACGTGCATGCTTGCAGTGGCTTAACTGTGATGTCGACTCGCAAATGGTCTATAAAGTGAACACTTTCCTCCTTTTTCACATTTAAATATATCCATATGATAGTTTACATCTAATCTATTAATTTATTATAAACAAGGTATAAAGTTCCACTTAAGTTTTACACACAAAACGATTCTTAAATATTTAATTAATATAGAAGTTAATGTTTCACTAGTTCGCCAGAAAAGAATGCAGTTGGACAGGGAGGCCTGAAGGCTGCCTGATATACGCCCATGATGATGATGATTGACAGGCCTGAATGTTTAGGCTCCTCCCAAACCTACGTTTAGAACTACATTTAGCAAAAATTTTGATATCAATACTGCCCTACAAAGGCAAAAGACCTTAACTCGCTATAGTGTAGAACTGAGAAAAATTACTTTAAAGTTTCGACTTTTTAGTGACTTTAGTAGTCAGTTATTTTTTTCTTGATTTAAATTTTCTTGAAAAACAACAAAATGGACTCAGGATACTTATCCACATGATAATGGAGGTTGTGAATGTCCCAAAAATATCAATAACTCATTTTCGACCAAAAACGAAGTTACTGCCTTTTGCCTTTTTAGGGCAGAATAAACATTAAGAAAGCCCTAAAATAACCGAACACCAGAAGATAATGATCAGAAATGATCCTGAAATCTAACTAAAGACATTTACAACTTTACATGACTTTACATTTGTTTGAAATATCATAAACGTGTTACCTTCTAAACTTTCTGGAATGGAAATGAGAACTGTTAAAAGAAAGAAAGTGTTTAATATATTAGATAATATTTGACATCTAAAAACATTTAAATTAAGTTTATACAAAAAGTCTTTCATTGTCAACTTTTAAAAAGCAGTATTAAGATATGAAAGAAGAAGCACAGCAAATGTAATGTTAAGATCTTGTGTTTTAACATCATCATGTGTGTCAGCTGCTGTACTCACCACAAACTAAAATCAGATTAATGAGTTTCTCCATCACTGACTGATGAAAAGATCCTTAAACAGACAAGAGAGAGATTACTGAACAAAAGAACTGAGAGAGAGAGAGAGAGAGAGAGAGAGAGAGAGAGAGAGAGAGATCTTACGGGTTATAATGATGATAACAGACCTGTGTTGAGTTAGATATAAAGATTTCTCTCTGTCTTTCTCCTTATTCTCTTCTTTACTCTTCAGTCAATCCAATATATCAGTTTGTCTGCTAGAATTTCAGTCTCCTCCCTCCTCACAACATCACTGATAGTTTCATGAGATCATTTCACATCATCTGACCTCCAGAAAAACATCATCTGTTATTTCAAGTCTTATTTTAAAAACAAATAAGGAACAAATGCAAAACTGCACATTTAAATAAGGACCAGGCTTGATTTCTACACCTAATGGAGAAGATCATCAGGTGTGTATGGTTGTTTATTCAAAATAGGCAGACCTACGCACAGGCTACGGATAACCTACACACAGTAGCTACGGCGTAGAGCTTACGCACGACTATAAATCGGGCTTAAGATGAGGATGTCATGTTGAGTTCTACTTGATTAAAGTTAAAATGGTGTATAATTCAGTCTTGCCTTTAGTAATAACGGAGCACCAACATATGGAAAATTAACTTGTTACCGTATTTTCCGGACTATGTAACACAGTCTCACCCCATGGCGTCAATATTTGACGACACTTGACCATGCGTCAATATGCTGACGAACTGGGGACTTCAATACTATTAAGTCCGTTGCATTCTCTTTCCTATTTTCTTACCATTTTCGCGTCGGTTTAGGGTTAGATTACGCAAAATTAAACAGTGTACGCGAAATTAAACAGTTGTCACCTGGCGTTGGGGTTAGAGTTAGGTTTGGGTAGGGATGTCATTATGTAAATCTAAACCTAAACCGACGCGAAAATGGTAAGAAAATAGGAAAGAGAATGCAACGGACTTAATAGTATTGAAGTCCCCAGTTCGTCAAAAAATGACGCGAAAGGTATACCCTCCGCGTCAACATATTGACGCATGGTCAAGTGTCGTCAAATATTGACGCCATGGGGTGAGACTGGGTTGGACTATAAGTCTCACTTTTGTTCATAGTTTGACTGCTCCTGTGATTTATAGTCAGGCACGACTTGTAAGTCAGTATGAATTAATTTTGACCTACATGAACCAAAAGACAACATAACCATCTACAGTCGTGAGAGTCCGCTATATGCTGCTCCTGTATTTATGTAATTTAATGGATTCAGTGATGTGGAATGATGAGCCTGCAAACTTGATGCTCATTGGCTTGTTCTGTTTATTTAGCTTATTCAGCCTTCCGGGTATGTTCAGTATGCTATTGTGTATCGTGTAAATAACTGATAATGTTACGTTAACATACGGACATTTATTCAACCTGCTGTTCTGTGTGCTATTGTTCAGTTGAATAACTTGCCTTTCCAGAAAAATGTCTGTTCTTCGGCTTGGATTTTGTGAAATCATTTTATAAATAAACGTGACGTAGTCCTTTGCGACTTATGATAAAACGGTTAATCGGTTGTTTTTATGAACTAGCTTCAGATGTGTTTAAAGCAGCATGTTAGGGCTGGGTGATATGACAATACATATCGTAGCGTTGATATAAAGTGTGAATTAATTCGTTAACATAAATACAGGCTCGGACTGGTAATCTGTACAACCGGGCAAATGCCCGGTGGGCCGGTCGACATGTGGGCCGGTGGCCTCTGAGATTTTTTTTTTTATGCCAAAATGTTCAAGTTATTTACTTTCGGCCCGTCATGTATAAATGCAGTTGCATTTGGCTTGGAGGGCGGGTGATAGGGAAATATTTTCGGCCTCTTCATGACAGGTTCAGTGTGTGTTACGATCGCGCCCCATGCCCCACCCCTCAAATGGATTTGTCCAAGCAGCCGCTGGGTTTATGGGGAAATACACAGTGATGATAGCACATCATTTAGCCTTGCACTTAAGAATTATAATTATGGACAACAGAGGCTCCAAAAAGAAGAAAGGGGGAGCGGAGAAGATCCGCGAGAAAAAGTCGCTTACCAATCTCATAGTCGAATCGTCGCAGATGTGTTATGAAATGAGGATCATTCAATTTTGGCCGTATATGGGTGCACACATTATCTGATTTCACATATAACAGCTTTCTCACAATATATTAATATACTGCATATTATGATAATGCTGCAAATAATATGTGAAGTAGCAGCTTTCAATAAATATTTTTAAAATGAGTTAATAAATCCATCAACCCCTGTGACAGGGCTTCACGTCCATAAGAGGTCTCTATCTTAATAAAGCCTTGCCTCTTTGTTTCGACATTTAAAAGACAAAGCTGGCAAATTAAACTATGACTTTCGTTCTTTTTTAAAAATTTCTATATTTTATTTTATTTATAAATCACTTTGGGTTATCTGATTTAACTATTTGGCCTGTGTTTTGTTTCCGTGCACTTGAGGCATTTTGCATATTTGTTCTGCACTTTGTTACTTCTGACCTTATTTTATTAAAAAAATTGTATTTATTATAAACGTAAATTCCGATCTTATTTAAGTATGTAAATTTTGGATAGCTTTTCGTTGTATCGATGTTGCGCTATTGCGTGCTGGCCATGCTTGCGCATGTAATTTAGCCGAACGGGCTAGGTGCTCTGCATGTTATATTTAGGAGTTCATCAAACTAAACATTAAAAAACGGATGTTTTTCGACGAGTATAAGTTTTTAAAATGTATTTAAAACAGAGTGGTTATATTGTCTATCTTAAAGTTAAACTACAAAACAGGTAAGCCGTTTTTTTATTTCGGTGATGAAACGGAAACTAGTATCTGCACCGAACCTATTTCTGCCTGACACGAATGTCTTTCTTGTGATTTAATATTATGGTCAGTCGGTGTTCACTTTCAAATGATAGCAAAGAGATTCCTGAAATAAATAATATCATCCGGTCTTTCTGTATCTAAAGTGAATACAGAGATGATCAAAGTCAAAGCAAGCAAGCAGGTATTTCTGTGCTAAATAATAATGCGTAGTGTCTATAAAATCATTAATTTCAGTGTTTTTCTTGTTATAAATTAAAGTTTAATGAATTGTATATAAAGATAAGTTTTTATCATTTACAGTCACAATCACAAATTATTTGTCATTTGTCGGGTTTTTTTTGGTCATGACTGCTTTGACGCGCTATATCTCCAAATTAAATAAAAACACTTAATTGTTGCCGGAGTTTCCAAGGCAGGATCACCTTTGTTATTTTTTTAGTTATCAAAATGTATTTTTGTGTGATGTTCTGTAGATCGTGGCTTTAAAATGTTATGAGGAATAATTAAACAAATGTTGCCTTACATTTTACCTTAAAAAAATATATATATAAATGCATCGTCAGTTTTGTCTTCGTTTATTACTTGAAAGACAGTTTTGGTCACTTTATCAGACAGTTGTTTATGTGTGCTGCTTGTGAAAGAAAATAAAAGTTACCAATTTGTACCTGGTCTGGCCCCCTCCCAACCCATGCACACAAACATAGATGATTCGACTATCGGTCGACTATGGAAAGATTCGAAAATTCTGATTCGAATATGTAAATCCTTAGTCGAGGACACCCCTAAGAGATGGTAATCTTTTAATCTGCAAGAGAGAAATAGAAAGAGAGGCACTTTAACTGCTTCTGCTCTATCTAATATAAAGTGAAGAAAGCTACATAAACCATTATAACACCGGTCACATTTATAATCTATAGACCTATTTATAATCTATAGACCTGCACTGTCTATCATTAATATACTTTACATATTATTGTATTCAATAGAGTTTGATAAAAGGGGTCATCTACACAAGTATTGCTTCATATAACAGTGCAAAAATAGTAAAAGTGTTTTTGTGGTGCTTTGACAAACAGTGTCAGCTTTGTTCATGGCAAAGAGAGTTTGAGGTGGTTGAATTGTAACTATACTATGAAATTAATATAAATGTTCAATAAATCAAAGCATTGGGTTGGGGGGGGGGATTTTGGTATCGGTGGGCTTGTGTGTGGAGTGGGGGGGGTCATCGGTCCAGTGGTGGGCCGTTCCACGAGAAATTGCCAGGGCCGAATTTTGTTCCCAGTCCGACCCTGCATAAATAGGTCTATCGGGGTAAACGATATCCATGAATCTTACTGTGGCCAGGAATTACTGTAATGTTGGACTGGAAAAAGAAGCATGGAGGCAAATGACTAACAGCATGTGATGTGCTTTGTGTTATTATAAGTGCAGTATGCAGTGAAAGGAAATTCAAATTCACCTTTGCAGGCAATTTTTTGTGTGCACGCTCTGAAATGGACTTTAACGCTGACAACACTTTTGGCCCTAAGGCCCTTTTACACGGGACACTGCAAGAGGTGGAATCGGTGCACAGCTGCCGTTTCTCTTGGAGATGAAGCGTTTTGTTTAAACTTTCACCTGGCCAAGCACTGGATGACCAATTTCACATGTATTCTGTCTTGTTTCAAGATACTGTTTTTGAATTTAAATACATTTTCCTACACAGTATTTTTTATTTTACATACATTTCCATGTATTCATGAACATCTCTGAATAAAGGGAGCACATACTGACACTCTTTGACTTCTCAATACTGAATCAGGTAAGTTCATCAGCCCTGTTTATTCTGTGGTGCATTGAAGACACTTCTCTCAATAGATTTAAATGACACAAGTAAACACGACTGATTTTGACAGAAATGGAAATTTTGAGGAAATACAGAAGAGAAAGATTCAGCATGCAAAATGAACTCAAATTTTACAATTTAGCGAGTAAATCAGAAAGACAGATGGCAGGCAACCTTGAATAACCTTATAATACTTTGAAAAAAATAGTGAGATTGACAGTTTTGGCATTGTTGCAGTAAGTGCTGTGTGTGCAATTCAAATCTAAGACATGCAAACTGTGTGTAAAAGAAAACAGCTGTCACCATTCAAACATCTAAGAACTCTGTGGTAATTTTCTCTAAAGCCAATCAACCGAAGCCGGCAAACTAAACTTCATTGTTTATTTCAGCATCTTCAACAAGACACCAGTGTTAAGAGAGCATAAGAGTACGCTCAGTTTGACAGCAATACTGCACAATAAGTGAAGTGGGAAGTTTACTCTCTAGTCATCGTGCACAAATCCTGTGAGAGTTGTCCTGTGGTTTTATTCAGTCGAATTCTAAAACACCAGATAGCATCATTAGCCATAATTATAATTGCCATGAAAGACACACTTCTATTAAGGTGATTGATCGATGAATTTGACCTTTATTTTTAGGAATGTAGTCACACATATTGCAAAATACGAGAAACAAAACCACACCGAGTCTTCTTGTGACAGGTGGAACCGTGCAAGAGACAAAGGCTGCATCTGAAACCACATACTCTATGAGTAGCAGGCATGTACTGGCCATTGGGACAACCAGGAGATTCCCGGTGGGCCGTGGGCTTTATGGGCAAGTGGGCATTGTAATTAAATGTAATTTTCTTAGTCAAACTTCATATCTTTGCATCTCTCACTGGACTAAAGAAGCTAATGCATGCTGCAAGACTGACAAGTAAACAAACATGTTGATTGCATAGTGTTTGTATGTCACACTGGCCAACCAGGATCAAGTTATTACAAGCAGCTGCATTCGACTTCATGCATTTCTGCGCAGAGTGACCGACGTACGACATTTGTGTATTGTGAGAACTATTCAAAAGCTGTCCTCTCTGATATCTTTCACTGATTAGTCTGCAAGTAGTCAAAAACAGCAATTTACTGAAATCAACTGACAAATCTAACAAAATCTCTGAACGTAATAATGAAGATGTGGAGAAAAATAAAAAGCCAAGCACTCAAGAAAAATAACTCCATATGTTAAAAAATGTATATTTTTTCCAAGATGTAGGTAATGATGTGCTAAAGCACTTATAAATCCTGTTTAACTCTGTGTTTAAAAATTAATTATTATGACTTAATATAAAATATTACTTTAATTTTTAATGGTCTGTCATGGACCCCAGTACCACATATGAGATACTGAAAGCTTTGAATCTCTACTTTCTGCAGATATGCATCTCTTTGAGATATGTTTTACTCTAAGTGTGATGGATGCAAAATTGAACACACTCACACGTGGGGGTTGATTCTTCTTGTTTTTTTATCTTTGATAGAAAAATGAAATATAAATCAAAACCGGCTGGTGACCTGATACTGCAGACATTATAAAAGCTAGAAGATAGGGAGTTCACATTCACACAACTCATATTATAATTGTTCAGCATATCTTTAGACACAGATAAAGCCTACACATGTGACACACAATGATGTTCGATACATTTCCACCCTGATAACTAATTCAACATAATAAATCTATTAAGAATATGTTCATATACATGTGTGTGATCAATCACATTGAGGATGTTCACAAAAACCACATTATTTCCACAATTATTTCATTATGAGTGGGAGCCCTGAATGCAGCAAAGACTCTCAAATCTGCTACGGTAAGAGAAGCAAAGAGGGACAAAATACAATATGTGCAGTACCATCACTGGCCACAGGAGGGAAGCCTTTGAACACACAAACCATTATAATGCCTTATTTCAGGGATGGGCAACTTCGGTCCTGGAGGGCCACTGTCCTACAGAGTTTAGCTCCAAGCCTGAAAAAATCACCTGCCTGTAACTTTTTAGTAATCCTGAAGACCTTGATTAGCTTGTTCAGGTGTGTTTGATTTGGGTTGAAGCTAAATTCTGTAGGACAGTGGCCCTCCAGGACCGAAGTTGCCCATCCCTGCCTTATTTTATGGAATTCATCTTAAACTCTTTAACTTAAATGTTCTTTTTCAGACCGTTACATCCACCCTCACTGAATTACATAAAATAATGGTATGGCAGGTGGAGTATCACCAATAGATCATAAATTTGCGTAAAAAACCACATTCAAAATGGGAAGAATATCCTGTTAAAGGAGCGTAAAAAATATCCCATAAGGATGAAGTGATGAGAGAGTAGCGCTAAGCTCTCTCAACAGCCACTGACAGTAGAACATCTACATACATTCCACAATATTTCCCATACACATTTGTTCATAACCTTACTCAAACAAAAAGACAAAGGCATATAATCCCATCAGAGTTTGTAAGGTTACCCATTCATCAGGTATGTTCCTTCAGTACTATTGTTTAACCAGTGGTGGACGAATTACAAAATCATGTACTTGAGTAAAAGTAAAGATACCCAGGGTAAAATATTACTCAAGTAAAAGTAGAAGTACTTGCTTAAAATTTTTACTTGAGTAAAAGTACAAAAGTATCTGCCTCAAAATGTACTTAAGTACAAAAGTACTGTGATTTATTATGGCTGTATCATTTTTGTCACAAAACTCAAATTATGTGAAATAACTCTCTTGGCTAACCAATCTATTAATAGAAGGACATTAATAAATCAGACACTGATGTCTATTAAAATTATCATAGGCCTAAAACCTTAAAAACAAAAAAATTCCTTTAGCATCAAATGAAATAACAGGATTTGAGAGCAGTAAGTCTCATTTCAAGATTTATTTGTTAAATAAATTTAACAGTTTAAGTGTAATAAAAACTTGAATTAAAGGGCCCATGTCACAGGACTTTTTTAAGATGTCAAATACATCTTTGGTGTCCCCAGAGCACATGTGTGAAGTTTTAGCTCAAAATACCATATAAATAATTTATTATAGCATGTTAAAATTGCCACTTTGTAGGTGTGTGCAAAAATGTGCTGTTTTGGGTGTGTCCTCTAAAATGCACATGTGCAGATCAAGTGCTAACACTGATCACAATGATGGTGGTTTGTTGAAATTGAAACTCAATTGTTCTGTGAATTATTTTCTCACTGCACTAAATGGCAGTGCTGTGGTTGGATTAAGGGGTTGGATTATTATAATAAGAGCTCCTTATGACATCATAAGGAGAGCCAAATTTCAACGACCTATTTTTTCATGTGCTTGTAGAGAATGGTTTACCAAAACTAAGTTACTGGGTTGATCTTTTTCAAATTTTCTAGGTTGATAGCATCACTAGGGACCCAATCATAGCACTTAAACGTGGAAAAAGTCAGATTGTCATGTCATGGCCCCTTTAAGCACAGGTTCACATGAGTTTCTTTTACTATCTGGAGGTTGATGGAGCCTCCTCACTCTCCAGGTTTTTTTTCCTTGATGATGTTACACTAACATACCTTTTAATGTTGGCTACAGTACCATGCTTTCTCTGCAAAAGAAAAGATTCAAAACATTAAATACATAACGTTATCTAGAAATCAGTCTCCCTTTCTTTGACAAATTAAACAAGCCTTACAGAATATAATTTCAGAAACGTTTCATGTGCTTTAGCATTTCATATGTATATGTGACCCGTCACGGAAACCAGGGGCACAAGTCGGCAGCACAAGTTTCGAGAAAATGAGAATCAAAGTTTTTTTTTTTCAAAATTTGTGATTTTCGTTTTATTGCAGAATCTGTTAGTTGAGATCACGAAGAAGCCTCTCCATGTTTGAGATAGCAGTTTTTGTATATTTAAAAGTGTACATTTTGCGGTTGAAATAGGCTTGTTTTTCCAGAGATTCTAGCGTGCAGCGGGGGGCGTCATTGTCTGTGTGTATTTTACATACTGTATAAGCTTGTGTTTTTGCCTCCGCCCCCACAGGGAACAGCGTGACTACTGAATAAGGATAGTTCGCCCAAAACTGAAAATAATGTCATTAATGACTCACCCGTATGTCGTTCTAAACTCGGAAGACCTCTGTTCATCTTCGGAACACAGTTTAAGATGTTTTAACTTTAGATTTAGTCCGAGAGCTTTCTGTTTCCTCCATTGAAAATCTATGTACGGTTTCCATGTCCAGAAAGGTAATAAAAACATCATCAAAGTAGTCCATGTGACATCAGTGGGTCAGTGAGATTGTGGTGAAGCATCGACAATACAGTTTGGTCCAAAAATAGCAAGAATTACGACTTTATTCAGCATTGTCTTCTCTTCCGGCTCGAGCGTGAAGTCACGTGACTTGTAGTGACGCGCTGCCCTGTTCCTCAGACATGTTTGCTTAGTTGTATTTATTTTTTTGAAACTTATAGCGTGCGTCTCCCCAGACTGTAAATGAAGCTCGGGCGCACAAAACAAAAGAAAGATAAAAGAAGCTGGGGCGGAACAAATAACAGTCAGCCGCATCGTACGTCAGCCGCGTCACTGACTTTATGCGGCGCCGCAGTCAGATGACGTCAAAGTACCGCGAGAGCTCTTCAAGAAATCTTACGGAGTAGTTTAATTTCGACTCGCTCTCGCGGTACTTTGACGTCTTGCAGCGCAGCATGAAGTCAAACTCATAAGTTACACAGAGACCCTATTTTAAATACAAAATTTGAAGGCGGGTTCATGTGTTTAACGGAACGCAAATACCGGACTGTAATCTGATATACCCTTACATGTTATGATGTAAATAGTCCTCAAATTTTATATTATATTGTATTACCAGAAGTTCATGCGAAATCTGATGTACTAATAGACTATATATTTCACGGATTATACGCATTTGTGGACAAAAATCATTGGATGATTCACACATCTGAAACAGACTGGATTCGACTTGTGATCCCCACAAAGGTAAAAGTCCTGTTTATTTTTGCATGTTGTTCCTTCGGACTTCTGTAATAAAATACTACATATGATGCTAGAACATCTGTAGCCTATCTCAAAACGGCTTTACAGGGGGTATGTCTTAGCTAAATGAGATGTAAATGAGCCCTATTGTCTCTCCAGCCAGGGAAAAGGGAGAGTGTTAACTTTTTTCTTTCTCAAATTTCTCAGCATTCTCCTTCTTGAATGTGTTACATTCAAATGGCCACAACTTCTCCAAATCTTATCAGATTTCCATGTGTTACACATCGTTAGAAAGCTTAGAAACTGCACTTTCAGAATCTATGAATAACTCAAAATGCCCCAGATCCAACTTGTGTCCCTACTTTCCGTGACTGGTCACATATTGTAATACATTATTAAATGTATTTATATATTTTGGAAGCAAAACTTTTGAAAATAACAATATCAGTTAATAAGGAGCAGTCCAATTC
Organism: Misgurnus mizolepis; assembly: GCA_025389145.1. Classification (NCBI taxonomy): domain Eukaryota; kingdom Metazoa; phylum Chordata; class Actinopteri; order Cypriniformes; family Cobitidae; genus Misgurnus; species Misgurnus mizolepis. The sequence continues at coordinate 74,997,623 of JAIFKI010000001.1, read as the reverse complement.
ACCTGCCTGTTTAAGCATCATACACTGCATGGCTAGTCAAAATGTCATTTATATTTTACAACAGTGTTGATAGTGATTAATTATCATTTCAAAATAACAGCGCACTGAACTTCAAATACAATGAACTTAAGTGAAACAGCTAACTATACGGCTAAAAATAGCTTCAGCCTGCATAGCTTAAAGTTCATTCATGATAACGTTGTATATATTTTAGCAACACAATTAACAGTTTTCTGCAAGCTACTGTTAAGATTGCTCATTTAAAAATATAACCAGAATATAAATGGCTTACCTCTACGCGTTTCCTTAGATTTGAAAGAGTATTCTTTTAAAACGAAATAGCACAGTTTCAAGGCAGGCCGAGAAGACACGAAGGACTCGTTCTTTAATTCAAGGACTTAAAAAAACTTGCGTAATTAAGGCCATTGTTGTTGTGGCGGTCAGTTATCTCCTCTCCTCTGAATGCAGTTTTAGGCAGATTTACAAACAGCCTGAACATTGTGTTTCGTATCTTGAGCCATAACCTGTACTGACATAATATGTATTAATCTGTCAACAGGTCTAATGATACAGCCAAAATGTGATCTGACCTGCGTAATCGAACTAAAATGCTGTGCTGAGGTAGGGTAGACAGGACTGTCTCGGTGTTCATTGTATGTGAATCTGATCTGCTGCCTGCATTGTCACCAAAAACAAGCTCCCTTGTAGCACTCGACCCTTCAGGTGTGTGACATTCTGGTACAACAGGAGTGACTTTAGCTAAAGGGGCTACCTGAACTTCAGTTGGGTTTTGGTCAGACTCATCTGTGACAGATCTTACCTGTAACTCTGAGACCCAGCTTATGGTCCTGGTCCTACTATCAGATACCTGAACTGATACAAACTCATCCACATTGCCAATATTAGCACTCTCACATATTGGTAATGACTTGCCCTTTGTCCTCATAGAATCATTAACTGCAACACTACTGCAACTGTCCTCTTTGTATTTAGACACATCCGTATCTCTTTCTAAAGGCTCAACCTCTACTTCACTAAATGACTGAATGAAATGCGATCTCGAGCAAGAGTTGGATATGTCTAAAAACTGATCAGACAGGGAAGTCTACATGTTCACTGGTTAGAAGTTCACTAACATCAACAGGTTCCGATGAACAACTTTCCTGACCTGTGGCTGGGTTAAGGATCTTGTAATTGTGAGTGTCTGGCTTACAATCAACCACAGTGTAGACTGTCGACTCCCATCTGTCAGCGACTTTCTTTTTACCTCTTTCAGTTTTATTTGCAAGGAGCAACTGATCACCTATTGTAATGGGTTGTGCAATTGTACAGAAAAGTAAGTGTCTGCAACTGTGTAGGCCAGTCCCTCTTTATAACTGGAGACAGAGCTCGTTTCATGTTTCCGAGGGTTCTATTAAAGCATTTCACACTTCCATTGCCCATCGGGTGGAGTTTTCACTCCACAAGTCTGCTTTCAAAACTCGGACCCTGATCACTATGAACTCATTCTGGGAGACCGTAAATGCAGAAATACTTGTCCCACAGGACTTTGGCGACCTGTTTAGCAGACTGATCCCTACACAAGAAGGCTTGTGCTAACCTCGTAAAATTATCAGTCATCACTAAGACGTCAACAGACTTATTTGTGAGTCCTTTACAGACCAAAAGTCTATGCACACAAGCTCCAGTACTTATTGTTGAAATACTCTAAAGGGGTGCTCTACCAGAAGGATCTGTCGTCTTACTTGCAGTGCAGCGATGACATGTTTCGCACATAGTCTCTCACATCATGATCCATGTTCAGCAAAAAGGAGCAGTGTCTTGTAAGATAAACACTCCGTGACTGACCCGGATGACCACAACTGTCATGAATTCCTCTCAGGATCTCAGTCACCAAAGACTCTGGGATTATGAACTGATGGTGTTTTATTCTTGATAGCTTGTCACGAGACACTCTGTACAAGATGCCATTTCTGATGACCAGTCTCTCCCAGTGTTTTAGATACTGAACGACAACTGCTGATTCTTGTGCTCTTTCTCTCCTCAAAGGTCTACGTCGACGTTCAACATAATACATTACTCGAATCCTGTCATTGAGCTGTTTCTCTCGTAGTTCCTGTTCTGAGTAAGCTGGTAAGGTATCTTGTCCTACAGACATCATCTGAGGTAAGTGGTCAATGACAGACATAGCTCGCGTCCTGGCATCGACGTTCCACTCAACGTGTGAGTTTAATACAGAAGAGATGTCTACTTCTGGGAAAGTCAGAATATTTTGCCGAGTTTATACTCACATGACAAGTCTGAAATAAGGACTCTCTGTCTTCCATCCAAATCACACGAACGTTTAAAGGCCTCCTGAACTGATCCAGTAGAGATCCCTTTTGGATCGGTCAGAAGAGCTCCGTATAGCTCCATGAGTAATCTCTGTGTGACATCCATTTTGACAAAAGGAACCCAGCTTAAGGCATCGGCGACTGTGTTTTGTGGACCAGGCACATACTTTATACTGAAGTTGTAGCTAGCCAATTTAGTCACCCAACGTTGTTAATAGCAGTCCAGCTTGGGTTTGGTAAGTATGTGGGCCAAAGGATTATTGTCGGTCAAGACAAGAATTTGTGTCCTTTGAGCCAAGAACTAAATTTATCGCATATTGACCATTCAAGGCCAATAACTCCAAGCGATGTAGGCAAGGCAAGGCAAGGCAAGGCAAGGCAAGTTTATTTGTATAGCACATTTCATACACAGAGGTCATTCAAAGTGCTTTACACAGAAATGAGAAAACAATATATAAAAAAGAAAAAGAAAATGTAAAAATAAGATTTACACAATAAGATCACAATAAAGACAAAGATACATGAGAATTTAAAATAACAATTAAAGAAAATAAATGTGATTTTAATAAAACAGTTTAAAATGTTAAAAAGAATAAAACAGGAGTAAAAGTGACTTGAGTTAAAGGTGCAGTCAGTGTGAAGCAGCACAGTGCTCATTCAGTAAATGCAGAGTTAAACAGATGTGTTTTTAATCTAGATTTAAAAGTGTTTACTGTTGAAGCACATCTGATCTCTTCTGGAAGTTGATTCCAGCTAGAGGTGGCATAAAAGCTAAATGCTGACGCACCTTGTTTTGAGTGAACCCTTGGTATTTCTAACTGACCTGATCCTAATGATCTGAGTAATCTGTTAGGTTTATATTCAGTTAGCATATCTGTCATGTATTTGGGTCCTAAGCCATGAAGTGATTTATAAACGAGTAACAATACTTTAAAGTCTATTCTAAATGTGACAGGAAGCCAGTGTAAGGACCTGAGGACTGGAGTGATGTGCTCAGATTTTTTGGTTCTGGTCAGAATTCTGGCAGCAGCGTTCTGTATGAGCTGCAGCTGTCTAATGGTCTTTTTGGGGATCCCAGTAAGGAGTCCATTGCAGTAATCCACCCTGCTGGTGATGAAAGCATGAACAAGTTTCTCTAAGTCCTGTCTTGAGACAAAACATCTAATTCTGGCAATATTTCTGAGATGGTAGTAAGCTGATTTGCTTATCGCTTTCACGTGACTACTGAAATTAAGGTCAGACTCTAAAATTACACCAAGATTTCTGACTTTATTTTGTGTCTTTAGACCCCTAGAGTCAAGGTATGTGTTAACTTTGAGAGTTTCATCTTTATTTCCAAATACAATGACTTCGGTTTTGTCTTTGTTTAACTGGAGGAAGTTTTGACGCATCCAACAGTTAATTTCATCAATGCATTTACATAGAGAGTCAATGGGGCTGTAGTCATTGGGTGACAGGGCTAAGTATATCTGGGTGTCATCTGCATAGCTGTGGTAAGCAATTTGGTTCTTTTTCATTATTTGACCAAGTGGGAGCATATACAAATTAAACAGAAGCGGTGCAAGAATTGAACCCTGTGGGACTCCACATGTCATGGATGTCCACTCAGATTTATGGTTACCTATGTTCACATAGTAACCTCTTCCTTGTAGGTATGTTTTAAACCATTTGAGAACCATCCCAGAGAGCCCTACCCAGTTTTCCAGTCTATGTATGAGTATGGTGTGATCTACTGTGTCAAAGGCAGCACTAAGATCTAGTAGCACCAGCACTGATGTTTTACCTGAATCAGAGTTTAAGCGAATATCATTTATTATCTTTATGAGCACTGTCTCTGTGCTGTGATGCTGACGGAAACCAGATTGAAAGTTGTCCAGATAGCCATTTGAGTTTAAGAATTTGTTCAGCTGATTGAAAACAACCTTTTCAATGATCTTGCTTATAAACGGAAGATTTGAGATAGGTCTGTAGTTGCTAAGTATGGTTTTGTCTAGGTTACTCTTTTTTAGGAGAGGCTTTACAACTGCTGTTTTTAATGACTCTGGAAAAGTGCCTGTGATCAGAGAGGTGTTTACTATTTTTAAGAGGTCAGTTTCTAAGCAGTTAAGCACCTTTTTGAGAAAAGATGTGGGGAGAGTGTCAAGGCTGCAAGTTGATGCTTTAAGATGTTGTACTGTTTCTTCCAAGGTTTTTATATAAATTATGTCAAATTCTGAGAGAATGGCTAATTTCTGAGGTTGTTGCAATGATATCTGACTGACCACAGTACAATTTGAGGTCGTATTGATTGCCATTCTGATATTACTGATCTTCTCAGAGAAAAACTTAGCAAACTCATTGCATTTGTTGTCAGAGAGCATTTCACTAGGAACTTGATTTGGGGGGTTTGTTAGTCTCTCTACAGTAGCAAAAAGAGTGCGAGTGTGGTTTATGTTGTTATTTATAATATTGGAGAAGAAGGTCTGTCTAGCTGTGCCTAGTTCTACATTGAAAGCACGAAGACTGTCCTTATAGATGCTATAATGTACTTCAAGTTTTGTTTTCCGCCACATACGTTCAGCTTTTCTGCATGTTCTTTTCATGTGCTGTACTGCTGTTGTGTTTCTCCAGGGTGCTTTACGTCTGCCAGTGATCATCCTGACCTTTACTGGAGCTATATCATCAATAGCATCTTTGACTTTTATGTTAAAGTTTTCAAGGAGAACATCAACAGAGTCTGCGGATATGTTTGGCAACATTGACATAGCATTCATAAATACCTCACTGGTGTTCTCATTTATGAACCTTTTTTTGATATAGACAGATCTAGCATCAGTGGCAGGACAGATCAATAAATCAAAGTAAACACAGAAATGGTCAGATAGCGCTTCATCCTTGATTACAGTGGATGAAATGTTTAGACCCTTGCTAATGAGCAGATCAAGAGTGTGTCCCCGATTGTGTGTAGGACCTTGCACGTGCTGGGTCAGATCAAAAGTGTTTAAAACATTTAACAGTTCAATCGCAGTATTGTTTTCTGAATTGTCTATATGAATATTGAAATCTCCAGCAATAACAAAATAATCAAATTCAGAGGAAATAGTTGACAAAAGTTCTGTGAATTCATCAACAAATGCTGAGGTGTATTTGGGAGGTCTATAAATAATTGTAAACAGAATGCGTGGTGTACCTTTTAGAGCAATACACAAATATTCAAAAGACTGGTAATCACCAAGTAACACTTGCTTGCATTGAAAGGCATCTTTGAATAAAGCAGCTATTCCTCCACCCCTTCTAACAGCTCTACATACACTTATAAAGGTAAAGTTGGGTGGGGCTGATTCATTGAGGACTGTAGCACTGCAGCTGTCATCTAACCAAGTTTCATTTAGAAACATAAAGTCCAGGTTGTTAGTGGTGATAAGATCATTAACTAAAAAGGATTTGTTCTTTAGTGAACGGATGTTCAGAAGTGCTAACTTAACAGTAACTGGTTTTGGAACTGTATCAATCTCAGAATGACGTATAATAGGCAGTAGATTAGATAGAATTGCTGTGCGGCTGGAGACGGCCTTCATCTTTCTATCACATGTCAGGACAGAGATAGGGAAAGCTAAAGGGACATCGGGCACCCGCTTGTTCTTAAAATATTTATGATTGCTACTGCTGACGTAGCGGGAACCCAACACATATCAGTTACCAGTGGTGTTTGCAGATGAGGGCTGGTGTGATCCCTGACGTTGAGGCAGAGGTCGGAGTGCTCTCTGAGATGGAGGGGGTGGGCGGGCTGGGCCCGAAGGCTTTTGTGGTTGGGGAGCCCGCCGTTTCTTGATTGATATTTGGGGACTCGCAGCAATAGAGTGGGAGAGCTTTGTTCCAGCAGATACCAGTTTCTCCATTTTCTCTGAAAAGCCCAGAAGTGGTGATGTTGGAGAGAGGGAGAGAGAGTGTGACGACATCAGCTGTGATTCTGGTGTTCCTGAAGGCTGGGAGGGAGTGTTATCATTCCTCTGGTCATTATCAACAGAAACGTCCTTGGGTGTTGATTCACAATCCAGCTGTAGCGAGGTCTGTGGGCAGGGCTCAGCCTGAGCTGTGTCTGTGAACAGTAGTTGTGACTGCAGAGTTTTATCCTTGTCATCTGAATGTCCATCCAGGTGCTGGTGTAAAATCCTGTGGTCATTTCGGCCGTTCAGTAGTGGACTGGCACACTCAGCTGATGGATGATGCATGGAGAAAAAGATATTGTCTTTAAGCAACCTAGCACCTAGTTTGTTTGGGTGGATACCATCAGTGTTAAAAAGTTGCCTTTGACTCCAGAAGATATTGAAGTTGTCAATGTAATTCAGTCCTCTCATGGTGCAGGTTTTTTGCAGCCATGAATTTAAGCTTAGTAGACGAGAAAACATATTTGTTCCTCGGGCTGGAAGAGGTCCACTGATGAAAAATTGAACTTTCAGTCTTGTAAGTGTTTCAAAAAGTTCATTGAAATCCCCCTTAAGGAGCTCAGACTGCTCTTTCCGAATATCATTCTTTCCCACATGTATGACAATCCGACTGACAGACTTATGTTTCATCAGAATGTTGCAAAGTTCCTTGTTAACATCAGAAACCGTTGCCCGAGGAAAACAGTATGTACGGGTAGCCTTGCTTTCAAAGTTTCTGATAATATTGTCACCCACTATCAGCGTGTTTGGCTCGGCTGCTGTCTGAGCGGAGCGCCGCTGCCTATATGATGTTGAGCGTCTGTTAGCTCTGTAAGCTACTGGCTGACATGATCTGTGTCCATTAACATTTGGGGATTCTTCACCCAAACTCATTAGTGCTTCAAATCTATTTTCAAGCCGTACAGGGGGTGGTAGAATACCAATATTGGCTACTCGAGTTGTACCCATATCTGGGGTAGATGATGCTAATGCAGCAATTTGTGACACTCGTGACAGTCTAATGTCTTGAGCACTTTTGGGTCTCGCACCCTGTTTATGCCATCGGTTTGTGTCCTCAATTTCTTTAGGTTTCTCTGAGCTCACTATGACCTGTTTAAAAGCATTAGGTTCACAGGACTCACCAGCTTTATGTTGAGAAGGACCACGATGAAGCTCCGCTGTATGTTCTGGCAGGGTCGGCAGCGCCACAAGTAACTTTGTTTCGAGAACTGCAATCTTTTGTAAAAGTCTGTGGCAATTTGAGCAGCAGGTGGATTTAGATCCAGAAGAAGGCATTCTTTCTTCTTTTCTTCTGTTTGAGTGTGGGCAGCTGTGTTGTCCTGTTTTAGGATTGTCAGCTGCCGGCAATAGCAGACTGGTAGACCGCTTTGACAAATTCCCCAAGTTGTTGAATGTTCCAAATATCAATATAGTTCCAGGAATTTGTAGTTTTAGTGTGAGTGCTCAATTGTTTAGTTTGAGCACTGTGCTGAACTGCTGGTAGTTGAATCAAAAGATAAAAGCGAAAAAGCAAAAGCGCAAAGCACAGAGCGCAAGTAAAAGCGTCCGAACAGTAGCGAAGCAGGAAGTAGAAAAAAATGTACTGGGTAATTTAGCTGTGAACAGCTAATGGACTTACTGGTGAAGGCTACAGGCCTGGCTTTTGTTTCCCCTTCTAGGACTTGTGAGAGCACAGCCCCGATACTACCTAGAGAGGCATCTGTTGCCAGTATGAACGGACGGTTAAAATCCGGATGGGCAAGGACAGCACTCTCGACCAATGATGCTTTTAAACTCTCAACCCCCTGGTCTTGGATTTGTGTCCAATCACCGAGCTTCAACTTCTGGTTTTGACAAACCTGATTCGGCTTCTTCAGGCGCTTTGTCTTAGTTTTCTGACCTTTCAGAAGACTGAAAAGTGGCTTGGCTGTGGCAGAATAGTTTTGAATGAAGTGCTGGTAATAATTCACAATTCCCAAGAACGATCTTATTTTTTTCTGGGAAGGTGTTATGCCATCTGGCTCATTAGGTCCACATTGCTCAGCTTAGTAATGCTTTCGACTTTACTTGGATCTGTGGAGATACCTGTTTGGTTGATAACATACCCAAGGAACTTCACTGACTTCCTCAGCAGGTAAAATTTTTTGGAGCTAGCTTGAGATTGTATTTGCGGAGTCTGCCGAACACCATTTCCAAGCAATCTAGTGCAGTTTTCTCATCTGCCCCGAAGACGATCAGGTCATCCAGATAACACAGGAGACTGAGAAAATTTTCATCCCAGAAAATGCTGGTCATCATCCCCATGAAGCTACCCGGACTGTTGCAAAGGCCTTGTGGTAACCTGTTATACTCGAAGAGGCCCATAGGTGTCGTAAAGGCAGTGAATTTGCGGTCCTCTTCATGCAGCGTCATGTTATAGAACCCGGACGTCAAGTCCATTGTACTAAACAAGGTGTTCCTGCCAAGTGCTGTCAGACAATCTGCCTGGTGTGGTAGGGGGTGCGCATCTTTCAGTGTTCGTCAATTCAACAAGCGAAAGTCAGTGCACACGTGCAGGTCTCCATTTTTTTTCAGACCAAAACGAAATGAGATGCATACTCGCTATTAGATCGCCTAATTATCTCCGTTTCCTCCATTTCAGTTTCTTTAGCCCTAGGAACAGTGGCATACAAGTCTATAAGAGGTAAGCAGGAGGTTGCATCACTGAAGTATTGCATAAGAATGCTGCCATAGATTAACTCAGGGTTCTGCCTGATGGAAATTGAATACAAAAACCTGCAGGTGGGTATGGAAAGCTGTTGAAATTGGGTAAGCCAAATCAAGGCGGAAATCCCAAAAATAGCCTCAGAGTCTAAGAGGATAATTAAAAAGTGCTGCTTTTTATTCATAGCGTGTTGACATTTTATTTAATTCAAAACAACAAATATGTTGTGAAAATGATAAAGGCATTGCCCAATTTGCTTTATAAGGACTTAATAAATATTACTCATTCTATATTAGCCTAATACTCTTATCAGTGGATTCAATAAAATGTATATGAATTAATGATTCATATAAATAATAAACAAATTATTTAATCTGCTTCATAATAATTATGATTATTCTTGTTTTATTGATCTTCTCTTTAAAATCAATACGTTACATAAAAATAAAAACTTAATGTACGTGAACAAATAAACTTATTTACAATGAATCCTGTAAAATGTTTTTTTGTTTAAAAAGTTTTCTATTTTTATTTTCATATAATTTTCTTGTTTATTATTTGGATTCTTTTTTGAAAGTAAATGGATTAATACATTGATGAGCAAACTTTTTAATTAATTTATTTTTAATTAATTTATGTTTTGTGTGTTTGCACAAATGTAGTGGGCTTTTAGACTAGTCCTAAGCACTATTCGGACGGGATTAGTTTTCCAAACGACGTTTGAGTTTTAACATGTCCCCCACAACGTCTGTGATTTTATGTACCGATTCGGACGGGATTCAAAATTCTCAGGCTATTCCAGAGATGGGAGTGTCTGTTTCATGCATTTGTGCTTTGCAGAAGAGCATGCTCTGGATACGCGTGTTTGAAAGTTTTGATATTTTGCTTTAAATGTTAAATTATTACAGAACATGTAATTTATTAATTAATTTTAACAAATCAAAATAACTTATACAAATCCTATAAAGTTGCCGACGTGTTTTAAATAAGTGGCTGCTGCTAATAATAAAAGCAAACAAATTAAAAAATAATGATTAATAACAATTTATTACCTTTATTAATTAACATTACCATTACCATATAAGGTTGAGTTTACCTTATGCTTATATTACAGTGTTTAGTCTTAACAGTGTATGATATTCAGCTCTAGGGATGTGCCCGAAGCCAAATACATTATTCGGAAGGGCACGGATAATGGCTTTAAAACGAATTCATCCGAATAACAGAAAATTTTTTTTCGGCCAGACATAATCACCTGTTTACTGGAACAGCACTAAATGATAAACCTCTTAAAGCATGTATAATATGTGTGTGAAGTGAATGAGTGCAATCTATAAAAGACATGAATGACATTTCCTTCGCGTCCCTTTGTCACGACCTGGTCTCTCCATTTCTTGTCTTATCCGAGTTTGAGAGATTAGGTTGTGACAGTACATGTCTGCCCTGAGAGAGTTGTGTGACAGGCCCTTCCGCGGTCCACGTTTCTCTCAGGGTTCGTGAATTGTTTCCCGCTCCCTTATGTTTGATTAGCTTCAGGTGTTTGTTGTTAAGTAATCCCTATTTAATTCCCTTCTGTCCTGTCCTCCGTGCGTTGGTATTATTCTCTGTTCCCTTTCCAGATCCCGGTGTTTACTCTCTGTTCCAAGTCTCTTGTGTAAGTTTATGTAGTTAGTGTTTCCCAGTGTTAATGTTAGTTAGTTAGTTCTCGTGTTTGTCATTGTCATGTTTTACCCCCTCGTGGGTGTTTTTGTTTCGTTTGTTCCTGTTTATTAAAGTATTGTTTATTTAAGTCTGCGTTTGGGTTTTCCTGTCTTCTCGTGTTCCCCGTTCGTGACAGAATACCAACGCCAAAACTAAACCCAGCGGACTATGGAGCTGAACCCTAACATTGACTATGCCGCGTTTAGAGGGACTAGACTGGTTCGACGCGGGGGAAGCAACGCGTGGAGAGGTGCCACGGCCAGAGGGGCATTCCAGGGAGGAAGGACCTCTTTTTCAGCCCCTCTGGCAACCATCCCGGAGCGTCGGCGAGTGGGAGTACTTTCTTCAGACAGACCATTCTCGCCTCTGCCACCGGTGTCCTGTCCACCCGACAGTCTCAGGGGGAAACGTGAAAGACATGCCTCCTGGGACTCGGTGTCGGGTGGCTCATCTTCGGAGTTGGGTGGTCCGGCCGTGCTGTCTCCCACTCTTCCGGCGCTTTCCGCTCCTCGTCCCAGACGGAAGACGAGGAGGAAGAACACCTCTCCCGCGCAGCCAGTACCATCGACTTCCCCCAAGTCTCCAGAGTCGCCGGCGCGTCCAGAGTCGCCGGCGCGTCCAGAGTCGCCGGCGCGTCCAGAGTCGCCGGCGCGTCCAGAGTCGCCGGCGCGTCCAGAGTCGCCGGCGCGTCCAGAGTCGCCGGCGCGTCCAGAGTCGCCGGCGCGTCCAGAGTCGCCGGCGCGTCCCAAATCGCCGGCGCGTCCCAAATCGCCGGCGCGTCTCAAATCGCCGGCGCGTCCCAAATCGTCGGCACGTCCCAAATTGCCGGCGCGTCCCAAATCGCCGGCGCGTCCTAAATCGCCGGCGCGTCCGATGGACGTGGAAGAGTCCGTCCTTTCCGGCGGATCGGAACCGTGTTGCCCGGTTCAGTCTTCGTCTCTTGTGCCCCCTGTGCCCCCTGTGCTTCCTGTTCCTGAGTTCCCTGTACCTCCTGTGTCCCCGGTGTTCCCTCGTCAGTCCCCTCCCGTTGTGGTGAACTCTTGTCCCTCCCCCCGGACTCCCCCATCTGTCACCATCACCACCAAAAGAACTCATAAAACTGTAAGGACACAAACTGACTCTCATTATTCAAACTTTGCCGTTACTCCCCCTCCTCTTCCATGTATTTTATTTTTGTTAGCTCATCCCAACCCTGTTGTTATGTTGTCTGGTTTACCATTGATTTTGGTTTCATTGTTTTCTTGGTTTTTGTCTCACTTTAGGTCTTGTGTTTAGTGTCTCCTCCTGAGGGCGTCTAGTATCCGCCATTGGGGGGGGGGTACTGTCACGACCTGGTCTCTCCATTTCTTGTCTTATCCGAGTTTGAGAGATTAGGTTGTGACAGTACATGTCTGCCCTGAGAGAGTTGTGTGACAGGCCCTTCCGCGGTCCACGTTTCTCTCAGGGTTCGTGAATTGTTTCCCGCTCCCTTATGTTTGATTAGCTTCAGGTGTTTGTTGTTAAGTAATCCCTATTTAATTCCCTTCTGTCCTGTCCTCCGTGCGTTGGTATTATTCTCTGTTCCCTTTCCAGATCCCGGTGTTTACTCTCTGTTCCAAGTCTCTTGTGTAAGTTTATGTAGTTAGTGTTTCCCAGTGTTAATGTTAGTTAGTTAGTTCTCGTGTTTGTCATTGTCATGTTTTACCCCCTCGTGGGTGTTTTTGTTTCGTTTGTTCCTGTTTATTAAAGTATTGTTTATTTAAGTCTGCGTTTGGGTTTTCCTGTCTTCTCGTGTTCCCCGTTCGTGACACCCTTATTAAGAAACGCAAGCTGTTTTGGAATTAGTTTAAAAACGCTGCTAATATCAAACTTCTTTTAACCCAACTGTAAAAAATGACCCTTTTATTTTTTTATTTTATTTCACAAGACCAGAAACCCTTGATAAAATGCTGCACTCTGATAATAAAATATTTGTTAATAACTCCATGTCTTCGTGTGACTTAGGTCAAAGATGATCTTTTAATTACTTCAAGTTAAAGAAAGCTTCATTGTCAATCTAGGTGAATATGAATATAAAATAAGTAAATAGATAAAAATATGAAAATGTAACATTTTAAAAGCAAAATTTAAACTAAAGATTACTATGACATGAATTGCAATTAACATACAAATATAGTAAGTAAATAACAACTGAAACATTTGAATTAATTCTTTCTAATTACCTTATTGTTTAAAATCAATTTGCTTGTTTTGAACTAAGTCAAGTCTAAATAATAGAGCATACTGTTATTTGAAATTTTAAACGAATATCTGATTATTTATTAATTTAGATAAAGATTAATGAGAAAGTTTTTTTTAAACAATTCGTTCTGTTTGGGCAAACGCTGTATGGACATAGATAATAATGAGCTCAGCAAGTTTGTTGTAATTATGCTTTCATAAATTCTTGTCAAAACAGATGTTTTTTAACTATTCTGTCAGTGCACGTACTTGCGTGTCTGTGCGTTGCGTTTCGGATCTGTGAATCAGCGCGAGTCTTGTCTATCTTAATAACTTTTTAACATAAATCAGTCCCGAACTTTATGTCTCTTAATAACTCTTTAAACATCAAGCAAGTCCTGCATTTTATTTTCAAATTCCTGCATGTTTTTAAACCGAGACCAAGATGTCAGACATGACAGGCATCTTATATTAGGTTTATCATTTCCCCCTCAAAAAAAAGGAAAAATAAAGATCATTTTAGATGTTTCATAATTAAAGTATTTGAATCGCTAGACGAGGGATTAATGTCTACTTATTTTTTCTGAAAACCTTCCACTCATTTAGACAGAATGGGTCACATATGTAACTGTGCTTAAAGTTCAATGCACAGAGGCACAAGCTGTATGAGGCTTTGAAAATGAGAAGTTTGTTTTCCATGCCTATTATTAATGAGAATCAAGTTATTTGTCTTTTTTCATTAACAATATTAAAATTATAATAAAAGCAAAAATGCATTTAAAATGCCATTTTCATGTAATATGACAAACTTCCGGTTTAAGACCCGCCCACTTCCGGTTCCATCCGAATACAAATACAGATACAAATAATTTTGAGATTGTTACAGATACAAATACAGATACAAATACTGACTCCGCTGCACACGCCTATTCATCTCGTCTTGATTTAATTATTTTATTTCGCCGAATGTAAAAAACATCCATATCTGAATCAATGGGACTCAGGAAATACAATATATGCGTGTTAGTAAGACCTTACGGCAGATCACGTTGACCAAAACACAACCAGAACCGCGTTTTCAAAAGATATTGCAGGCAAACACAGACATTTGCATCCGGACAGGATTAAATTTCTCAGAGAACCTCTGAGTTCGGCGAAAAACAGTAGGTAAATTGCTCTGGAATTTTTACAGAGCTCGTCAGAGAAAAACACAGACATGGCCAATTCAGACGGGATTAAAAACACAGAGGACCTCTGAGAAGCACGATTTTCTCAGAGGTCCCCCTGTAAAACTAATCCTGTCCGAATAGGGATCTAGACTAAAATAAATGTAAGAGCTGCTCAAACTGAAAACAACTTGCACTGACATATCTTAAAATACATCAGTGCCCTTGTATCATGTCAAAATACATGCCTGCTGCATACCTGTCGAAAGGGTTTACGTCTCACAAGATGCTAACTTAACAGTAAACTTTGATTTCACGTGAGATTAAGCGAGTATCTAACAAATGTGAGCGTCTCTTTTATCATAAACCCTTACGAAGCATCTGTAGCAGGCACACATTTTGACATGACGATCCACAGACATGACGATAATTTGACGAATTTCGCATTCGTGCCTCCTCGGAAAATAACTTATGAGCCGCCACTCTCAGAGGCTCCTGATATATTTCTATTATAATAATTCTAGAACAACTAAAATAGCCAACAGCCTCTATCCCAAAGGAATATATAGTACTAAATATCTTTAACTCATCGCTATAACTAGGATACGTTCCAACAGCTTTCAAACTGGCAGTTATGCCATCTAGGCTCAGTAAAAACTGCACCTCAACAAGGGAGATCTTAATAATTTTAGACTAATCTCAAATCTCCCTTTTCTTTCTAAAATGTTAGAAAAAGTAGTGACAAGCCAGCTATGCGCATTCTTAGTGAATAATAGTAGGTATCCAATCAGGATTCATGCCCCACCATAGCACAGAGACAGCACTGCTTAGAGTTACAAATGACCTCCTTTTAAGTCTTATCGCAGTGAAATCTCAATTCTTATATTACTAGACCTTAGTGCAGCTGTTGACACAATAGATCACACAATCTTACTCGATAGACTAGAAAACTATGTTGGCATCAGTGGTCAGGCGTTAGCATGGTTTAGATAATATCTAACCAACCGCTATCACTTTGTTTATGTAAATGAGGAAGAGTCATATTACGCCCTGGTTAAATATGGCATACTGCAGGGATCAGTTCTAAGTCCTATACTGTTCTTGTTATATATGTTACCTCTAGGAGACATCATCAGGAAATACAACATAAGTTTTCCCTGCGATGCGGATGATACCCAGCTTTACATCTCGTCTCATCCTAGCGAAACACACCAGCTCTGTAAACTAACAGACTGTATTATCAATATTAGTAACTGGATGGCACATAACTTCCTTATGCTAAACTCCAATAAGACAGAGATACTTGTTATTGAACCAAATCGCTCCAAACAAAATATGTCTGATTACAAGTTGCCCATAGATGGTTGCACTGTGGTGCCATCTTCAACATCAACATTCAAGAACCTAGGTGTGATGTTTGACAGCAATTTATCCTTTGATAGTCATATCTCCAATGTCTGCGGACAGCTTTCTTCCATCTTAGAAATATCTCAAAAATACGCCATATACTGTTTGCATCAGATGCAGAGAAGCTTATCCACGCTTTTATGACCTCTAGAATAGACTATTGTAACTCGTTACTCGGGGGATGTCACGCAAATCAGGAAAATAAGCTTCAGCTGGTTCAAAATGCTGCTGCAACAGTGCTTACTCGGTCTAAGAAGTATGACCACATGAGCCCAATTTTGGCATCTTTACACTGGCTACCAGTTAAATATCGCATAGATTTTATAATATTGCTCATCACATATAAAGTCTTAAATGGCCTAGCACCCTCGTATCTTAGATAATTACTATCAGAATACAATCCATCACGTACACTGTGGTCGCAAAATTCTGGGGCCTCATTTATCAACAGTGCGTAGAAAATGTTCTATATTTTGACCTACGAATGAAATGTAGTATGTGCGTGAGTACAAAAAAATCTGGATTTATCAAACGTGTGCACGGGTTTCGTACGCACATCAGTAAGTAATCCTTGATGATAAATCACACTTGTTCTTAAGCACCATGCTCGTGCATGTTCATAGTCATTTGCATTCCGAAACGCCTCCAATGAACCATATATGGTGACAACACCTCCCGTTATAAGTCACGTGATTGTGCTTTTTCCCTCACTGCAATAATGGCAAAGAGAGCAAAAAATAAGAACTTTACCTACACAGAAATTGAGTTACTAGTGGATAAGTTTAAATCCTAATAACACATACTGTTTGGTTCACTTAGTGAGGGAGGGATGACTAACAAAAGAAAACAAATCTGCATGGGAACATGTTACCAGTGAGTTTAATTCCATTGGGTATGAGAACACTTCCAGAAATAATAAAAGTGGTTTGACATTAAATTATCAGCCAAAAAAAAAAAAACGCGTCACAGCACACAGACGTGAAATCAGTGCAACTGTAGGAGGACATACAATGACAGAACTTTCCTTGGACAGCCGCATAACCAGCATCATCGGCGCGATCTTTAAAAACGCGCTCCCGGCGGAATAGATGATTTGCCAAGTCTTCCATTAATGCAAAATAAGCCCTAGACATTTTCCTGACCTTTTTTACTTAAGCCATACACCATGTAAAGCTCCCCACTGTAAAGCACATGGGGGAGCTTTACAGAGGGTATGGCTTATCTCAATGAGATGTAAATGAGCCCTATTGTCCCTTCCAGCAGCTGAGATGAGTGAAAAGGCATAAACTTTAAAAGCCGTTTTCTCAGCATTAAGAATTTTGGAGTGCCTACCTTCAAATGGCCACAACTTCTCCAAATCTTATCAGATTTCCATGTGTTACACATCGTTGGAAAGCTTAGAATCTGCACTTTCAGAATCTGTGAATAACTCAAAATGTCCCAGATCCGACTTGTGTCCCTACTTTCCGTGACTGGTCACAAATGATTGTTTATTTGATCATAAAGAAAAAGAGGCTAACCTGTGGAGAGAGAAAGAGGGGGAGAGAGAGAGAGACTTTTTTCAAATTGCAGGTGCTCTTTTCAGTTTAAAAGCATCAGTTAACTCCTCAAATGAAACTAAACTGTCTGAGAGTAGGCAGCTGTTGCAATATCTGTGAAACACATACAGTATCAGTTACTATACCTAGTTGAGGTGTTCTAAATAAAAGTATCTTCCATCAAACTCCTGCCAATTTCCTTAATTTACATCCACACCGATGGGGAATACATTCTCTGTTTGCAATCGTATCGCAGGAAAAGACTCCTGAATCTCAGATAATAACTTTTCAATTGTAAAAACAGAATGGATCCCAATATTTATGACTTTCTGCAGAAATCCATTGGTCCATTGATCTTAGATGACAGATTTTATATAGAAACTGTAGGACTGTGGAGATACCCATAAAACTCTAAAATCCCCAGGTGGTGCTGATAACCAGGACTCAACCTCCCTGTATTCCTCTTCCAAATTCCAGATAACTAAGGGTCTACTGAATCTATGTCATGGAGTGACTTCAATGGGGCGGAACTAAAGTGAGTAGGAAGAGGTTCCGCCCGGACCCAGTTGCACAAACACCAGCACTTCCGGGTTTCCCGGGGATCTCCGCAATCACCCAAAACAAGACACAGCTGTACCATCGACGTGGCAAACAACGATTGGGTGAGTCACGCTGGCAGAGGTGTATATAAAGAAGAGTTGGAAGAAGACAGGAAGTGTTCGGTTGCGTCGGAATAACACTGGGAATATCCGTGGGCTGAGTTGTTTACATTAGGAGGCGTCATTGGGCGAGTGTTGGAGATCTGTAAAGGAGAAAACACCCTCAGGGGGAACTACGGGGCAAGGGGCGTTGGAGGGGAGAGAAGCCTGGCTCCGGTGGATCGGGGGCTAGCAGGGCAAGGGCCGGGCGAAGCTCCTTTGACATCGGCCCACCTCCTGCAGGGCGAGACTTCTTGTGGCTCCTGGGTTCCTCCTGAGGGTAAAATAAACATAAAACGTAAGTATTGCGTCGGTTTTAGTCAACTCGGTGTCTCTTCACTAACTTCCTTTTCCTTCCGCAGACACTCAGGCCAAGGAATCACAAATGGGTAAGAGTGCCTCTACTTGCAGGAGGTTGATTGGGCATCCAGCGGCAGAGGAGCGGCCAAGGGGGAACAGAGGGTCCGGGCGCTGTGTACGTATTGTGTGTGACAAAGTGTATATTCAAACATGCTATCTCGTCTAGATCTTCGCCTGCCCTAGGAGAACGGGAAGAGGACGTGTGGACCCGGTTAGCTTGGATCCACCGATAGCGAGGCGTCGTTGCGCCGGTTGCAGTCTAAGTGCCAGGAGGGACCCCTGCCCCGTGCCGTGCTGCGCTAGATGGTGTGGTGACGTATGGTCTAAGATTCCATGTTTTCCCCCGTGCCTAGTTAACATCCATATTACTCGAAAGCCCAGAGAAATCTGTAAAGCAAGATACTCACTGTGTTGCGAGCTAAAGTTAAACTTACCCAGCACGACTCGGAAGCCCAGAGAAACCTGTAAAGTAAGATACTCACCGTGTTACGAGCTAAAGTTAAACTTACCCAGCACGTTTTGAAAGCCCAGAGAAACCTGTAAAGCAAGATACTCACCTTGTTACGAGCTAAAGTTAAACTTACACAGCACGACTCGAAAGCCCAGAGAAACCTGTAAAGCAAGATACTCACCGTGTTACGAGCTAAAGTTAAACTTACACTGCACGACTCGAAAGCCCAGAGAAACCTGTAAAGCAAGATACTCACTGTGTTACGAGCTAAAGTTAAACTTACACAGCATGACTCGAAAGCCCAGAGAAACCTGTAAAGCAAGATACTCACTGTGTTACGAGCTAAAATTAAACTACCCAGCACGACTCGAAAGCCCAGAGAAATCTGTAAAGAAAGATACTCACCGTGTTACGAGCTAAAGCTAAACTTACCCAGTACGACCCGAAAAGTCCAGGGAAACCTGCAAAGGAACATAACCATTGTGCTACGAGTTAAAGCTAAACTACCCAGTACAATTTGAAGGTTTAGGGAAACTTACAAAGGAAGATACTTACCGCTTTACAGTCCTATCTAACTTACCTCTCACGACTTGTTGAAGTTCCAGCAGCAGTATCACAGAGGGCACGATCCACCAGAGCCAGGCTTTTCTCCCCTCCAACGCCCCTTGCCCCGTAGTTCCCCCTGAGAGAGAGAGAAGAAAGTTTTTAGATTCCCTTCCCATTTCCCCGTTCTAATTTTAATTAAATTAAATAATGTGTCTATTTTATATTACTTATCTCTTGTTTGTTTGGTCATTGGGGTGCTTTTGGGACCTCCTTGAGGTGGAACTTTGGGAGGAGCGTGACATACATAGTCTGTGGTCCGCTCCGGCCTGTGACAGATTTGGCGTAGTCGGCAGGATCCCACCTCGAGTGGAGTGACCAAGGTTCCCCAATGGCCAACAACGAGTTGCCCGAAGCCCCACCCCGAATCATGCCCGTACTGTTAGGTAACACCTGGATTCAAAAGTATGGGGGTTCTGAGTTGGAAATCCGGCTCTCTGACTGGCGGGCCCAGATCGAATATCTAGCCGGACTCCAAGGCCTCACCGCGGCCCAACAATTGCAGTTCGTGCTCAGTTCCTTAGAAGGAGAGGCGCGTCGCGAGGTGCAGGCTGCACCGGAGGCAGTTAGGGCTACTCCACAAACCATCTTCAACTTTCTGTCTGAGCAATACGGCGATACCACCCACACTGCAGTCCTGAGATCCCAGTTCTTTGCGTGTAAACAGGGGCCCCGGCAGCCCATACGGGCCTATGCATTACGACTACGGGAACAACTGACTCGTCTGCAGAAGTACCCAGACCATGGCCTGGAGGATGGCGAGACGCTCTTAAGGGACTAGTTTCTGCTGGGACTACGCGAGGGCCCTGTGCGATAAAGCTTACGGGTGCAATTCCGTCGAGACCCCGACCTCACCTTCGAGGACCTTAAAAAGGAGGCGACCGCCCTGGAGCACGACCAGGATAAGACTAAAGAACCCCCAGTGTGTGCCGCGGTGAGTAGTACTACCCCCACTGCCGAAGCCGACTGGAAGCTGGCCTTTAAGGCTGAACTCTTGAAGGACGTACAAGAACAGATGAAAGAGCTGTCACGAACCCTAGTGGAAGAGCTGCGGTCCGGGGTCCCCCGCCAGGATATGCGGACTATGCCCAGAGAGCGAGCCCACTCAGATGGCGAGAGGGGTCTGCGAAGAGGAGTAGGCCGGCCGATGCGGCCGCGCTTTGAATGGGACAAACAGGGGCGTCCCATATGTAATCGTTGTGGAGAAGTTGGCCACATCAGCCGACAGTGTGGACCCCAAAGAGGCTCGATGGGGGATTTTTGAGACGGCCGGCCACTGTGGGTCATGTGGTCGGATCCCCCTTAGGAGACCCATCTAGGAAAAAGGAGCCTGTCGAAGGACTGATCGGACGGAGCCCCACTATAGAAGCCAAGGTTGGGGGTAGAAGTATCTCTTGCCTGGTGGATACTGGATCACAGGTAACCCTCTTCGATGAAAGCTTGTCCCGAGAAGTGTTCCAGGAAGAAAGTATGACTGCGAAGGACTCGTCTTGGCTGACCCTAAAGGGTGCCAACGGGCTGGATATCCCGTATATCGGGTATGTAGTGAGCGATATAGAAGTGGGAGGGATCCTTGTACCTCAGAAGGGGATAGTGGTGGTACAAGACCACTGTTTAGGAACACACCGAGCCCTGCTAGGGATGAATATAATTGCTGAGTGCTGGGAAGAGTTGTTTCAGGCTAAGTCTGGGAAGACTGCCCCTTGGGCGGAACAACAAGAGTGGAGGCGGATTTCCGCGGATTGTCGGCGAATCCAGATGGCCAAAGTGAAGCTAGACCAGGAAGATACAGGGCGGGTGGCCTGTCGCTTTGCACTCTCTGTTCCAGCACAGAGCGAGGCCCTCGTATGGGTGAGGGTCCCCCGAAGAGACTACGGACCAGATGGCTGGGTACTGGTTGAACCTCACCTGGATTGTCGACATGTGGAGGTGGCACGATGATTGGCGGTGGTTCACCGAGGCCGGGTCCCTGTAAAGGTACGGAACGAAAACCCCAACCAGTACAGCTGTATCGCCACCAGAGGTTGGCCCGTGTGACTGTGGTTGGCCCCCACCAGATCCGGGAAGAGCGGGATGTGAGCTTTCGACGAGTCCGGCCCACGGTGGTCGAAGTTGCCCTAACCCAGGTAGACACACCACTGAGAGAGACAATGGGCGGAACACCCAGACATTTGGGGAGCGCCTCGTTGCGAGGAGAGGAGCTACGAGAAGCACAGACTCAAGAGTTAGAGAAGTTACTAGTCCGCTGGCAGCATGTATTTGCCACTCATGATGAAGACTATGGGTGCACCGATGTGGTGCGACATCAGATCCCCACTGGAAACGCAAGGCCCAGCCGCGAGAGATATCGACCTATTCCAACCACCTTATAATCCGAAGTACGGACACTCTTACAGGGCATGTTGGATCGAGGGATCGTAAGGGAAAGCAGAAGTCCCTGGGCAGCGCCAATAGTTCTGGTCCAGAAGAAGAATGGGTCTTGGCGATTCTGTGTTGATTACCGAAAACTAAACCAGGTAACCAAGAAAGACGCTTTCCCCTTGCCTCGAATTGAGGATTCTTTGGCGAGCCTGACTCGATCCGCATGGTATTCGACCTTGGACTTGGCGAGCGGGTACTGACAAGTGCGGGTGGAAGACGAGGACCGAGAGAAGACTGCATTTACCACCTCGTTCATTCTCTTCGAATGGGATCGGATGCCCTTCGGGCTTTGTAACGCCCTCTGTAGTCTGGGACCCTGAATGTGAGGCCGCATTCCAGCAGTTAAAACAAGAGCTGCTACAAGCCCCAATTTTAGCCTATGCTGACTTTAACCTGCCCTTCGTTTTATATACAGATGCCAGCAACCTGGGGCTGGGAGCAGTGCTAGCCCAACGACAGGACGGAGCCGAGAGGGTGATTGCATATGCCAGCCGGAGCCTCCACCCCGCTGAACAAAATGATGCCTTGGTGCACCGGCACTTCTATTGGACGACTTGTTGAAGTTCCAGCAGCGGTAGCACAGAGGGCATTCCATTGGCCGCAAGTAGAGCCACTCTTACCCAGTTGTGATTCCTTGGCCTGAGTGTCTGCGGAAAGAAAAGGAAGTTAGTGAAGAGACACCGAGTTGACTAAAATCGACGCAATACTTACGTTGTGTTTATTTTACCCTCAGGAGGAACCCAGGAGCCCCGAGAAGTCTCTCCCTGCAGGAGGTGGGCCGAGGTCGAAGGAGCTCCGCCCGGCCCTTGCCCTGCTAGCCCCCGATCCACCGGAGCCAGGCTTCTCTCCCCTCCAACGCCCCTTGCCCTGTAGTTCCCCCTGAGGGAGAGAGAAGAAAGTTTTTAGATTCCCTTCCCATTTCCCCATTCTAATTTTAATTTAAATTAAATAAAGTTTCTATTTTATATTACTTATCTCTTGTTTGTTTGGTCATTGGGGTGCTTTTGGGACCTCTAGGTGGAACTTTGGGAGGAGCGTGACATACATAGTCTGTGGTCCGCTCCGGCCTGTGACATCTATCTAATGTCATATACATTGTATGTTGTGATGCTACTACATTTTCATCTCCATGTTTGGTGTCCTTTTAAAGTCATGGTGCAATGGGTAAAAATGTCTCATTTCTATAGACGGTTTCAGCAGTAACAACATAAACACACGGCTTTTGTGGTCATTAGGTAACTTCCGGTAAACTACGCGAAGAATAAATAACAACAAAATCGTTTTTAAAGTAGTTTATTTATATAACAAGCAAAATAAACAACACGTAGATTACATAGGAACCCAAAACATTTGTTATTTTGGGTATTTGTTTAAGAGTTCAGTTTCAGCAACTAGTCAGACCATTAAACAAACAGAAACCAGAAGTAAAGTTCGACCAGACGCTTATCGTGTCACCCGATGAAAACCGTCTATAATTCTAAGAGAAAGTGTACCAATGTTTAGAACTTAACCTCCTAAGACCCGGGTTTTGGTTTGTCTTTTTTCAGATTTCTACCAGCTATTTTGGGGTTAGGAAGAACCAATAAATATAATAACCAAATAGTTTTCTAAGAACATGAAGCAGAGTATTTGTCCATATTTGTGTACAACAGGTTCCAGTTACACAGAATGAAATATAATGGTGCAAACATAAAAAAAAAATCATGTCCACATATGTGAACATCCAGGTCTGAGGAGGTTAAGGCATAATCTGTACTCCTGCTACCCACATAGCAGACAGAGTCAGTCCGAATGTGGCCTCATGATGGCACTGCTGGCATGCTGCTGGCACTGGCATGCAACATGTGAACCAAGTATGGGGCTGGTGTGGCAATAATGGCACTGGATCCATGATGGCAGACAACAAGGCCAGTTGTGGGTGGGAGGTATGTGGCCCATATCAGTCTAGTGATTGTAAGCCAAATTTGAAATACTGTGATTTACAATAAATAATGATAAGAATTGAAGGATTCTTAGGCTTTCTAAATCTTCACAAAAAATAGAGAGACCATAAGTTATGTTGTGACTTAAAACACTCCAACCTAAGTTAAGACAGTGTTGTCACCATTTGCCTAAAAAGTGAAGAAATGTAATCATTTTATTTAGCTCTTCTTGATGTTATTAACAGTGTTCCTTCCTTTTTGGGCTCTGTGGCTGTTTCTTCATTATTTAAAGTCATTCATTTCATTTTCATTTAAGTCATTGTTAATAAAATGTTTTATTTAATAAAACCTTTATTAAATAAAATGTTAGTTTTGACCCTGAACTTCCAAACGTTTTTTTCCCTAAATTTTAAAGTTTTGACAACATTGCTTTGAGAAGCACCAAGCATTGTTTCTATTTAAACTTGCTTTGGCGTGATTTTCATGGTGGAAGGAGTTTATTCCTGCTGAAGATTTCTGACTTGACTAAAGTTATCATTGTGTATGATCAAATGTTAGATACTGTAGATATAAACATTATGTTTTACTGTGCTTTTTTTGCACACCGAACTAAGTGTTGAAAGGGATTAAAATCATTGTATCTTAACCTTCGCGTTCGGATGCGCAGTTTATTTACGCGGTGCAACAAGAACCGACAAGTGAATCAAAGTAATGCGACAGCGATTCAAAAAACCATACGGAGGAGTCTGATTCCGCTCTGGTGTTATTTCGACGTCATCCATTTCTCAATCAAAAATTGTCAATAATGATTGAGGTGGCAAATCAAAAACGGTGAGTGCTACTGGACAATCAAATAACAGAAGACAAGCTTTCATGAGAGTAACACAAAAGTATTACAAGTTTTTTGTTACTCTTGTTTTAATTAAATTTACTTGACTATGACCTTGTTAATATGTACATGCCAATGACAATGACAATGACAATTGACAATGACAATTTATTTATATAGCACAATTTAAAACAACAGCTGTTGACCAATGTGCTTTCCAAATAGATAAAATAACAGATAAAAGACAGAAGAGAAAATAAGATAAAATCACATCAATAGATAAAAGACACAGGAAAAATATAATAAAATAAAATCACATTAATTAAAATTTTCCTCAAAGGCTTTTTAGAATAAAAAAGTTTTGAGTCTAGATTTAAAAGTAAGGAGAGATGGAGCCTGTCTTAAGCTAACAGGTAAGCTGTTCCAAAGCCTTGGAGCCGCACTGTAAAAAGCTCGATCTCCCCTACACTTTAGTCTTGATTTTGGAGTATGTAATAGAGCCTGAGTAGACGATCGAAGAGATCTTGGAGGGTTATATTCGGTCAAAAGATCAGACAAATAGGTGGGTGCTAAGCCATTTATGGATTTATAAACTAGGAGTAATACTTTAAATTCAACTCTGAAAAGCACGGGAAGCCAATGTAATGAGCGTAAAATAGGAGTAATATGCTCCCTCTTTTTTACACCACACAAAAATCTTGCTGTTGCATTTTGGACAATTTGCAGGCGGGACAGTGTTTGCTGACTAATCCCCAAGTAAAGTGAATTGCAATAGTCAAGCCTAGATGAAATGAAAGTATGAATTAATTTCTCAAGGTCCTTAAAGGAGAGAAACGGCTTTGCTTTTGCAAGCAGACGCAGCTGGTAAAAGCAGGTTTTAACAAGAGAATTTATTTGCCGATCAAACTTTAGATTATCATCTAGAATAAAGCCCAAATTTTTTACCCAGGGTCTCAGGTAAGAGTTTAACCCTCCTAAATCCAAGTTTTTAGATTTTGATGACTCAGATGGACTAAACACAATGATTTCAGTTTTTGTTTCAATAAAAATTAAAAAATTCAAAGAAAGCCATGCCTTAACCTCCTCTAGACAAGCTATCAAAGAGCCTAATCCTGCAGAATTTTGTTTGACAGGCAAATAAACCTGCGTATCATCTGCATAGCAGTGAAATGATATGCAATGTTTCTTAAAGATGGACCCTAGGGGAAGCATAAACAGAGAAAAAAGTAGTGGAGCCAAAATAGAGCCCCGAGGAACACCACAAAACAGATTGGCTTTACTAGAATAATGTTCGCCCATCTTAACTGAGAAACTCCTGTTTGTTAGATATGATATTAACCATTTTAAGGCTGTACCTCTTACACCGACATAGTTTTCAAGACGATCAATTAAAATAGTGTGATCAATTGTGTCAAAAGCAGCTGTTAGATCAAGAAGCACAAGTACTGCAAAATCACCAGAGTCACATGAAATCAGAATATCATTTAAAACCTTGATTAATACAGTCTCTGTGGAGTGACATTTTCGAAAGCCAGATTGAAATGTTTCAAGCAATGAGTTCTCAACTAAAAAACTCTGTAGCTGTGAAAACACAATTTTTTCCAAAAATTTGGAGATGAATGGCAAGTTTGAGATAGGTCTAAAGTTTGTCAAAGCAGATGAGTCCATGTTCAATTTTTTAAGCAGTGGATAAACCACTGCATGCTTTAGACAGTCAGGCATAATCCCTGATTCTAGACTACGATTAATTATGATCAACAGATAGGGAGCTATATCCGTGAAAATTTGTTTAAATAGAGAAGCAGGAAGAATGTCCAACGGTGATCCAGAGGGCTTGAGCTGCTTAGCTATTTCTAGCAAGTCTAACTCAGTAATGGAGTTAAACTCATTTAGAAAGGCAGTGACATTTGAGATATGGTTAAAAGTAGCAATAGTTGTAGTATTAGACAAGGGAATTATACCCTGCCTGAGAGTCCTTATCTTGTCAAAAAATAAGAAAAACTCATCACATGATGGGGACGTAACCCCAGGAGAGAGACCAACTGATGGATTAAGAGTGGCATTAATGATATTAAAAAGGGTCTTTGGTCTAGAGTAGTTCTTGTTGATAATATGAGATAGGTATCCACATTTGGCTTTTTTTACTTCCCTCTGATATTTATGAAGAGAATGATTTAAAATTTCATAAGAGATCTGAAGCCTGTCCTTTTTCCACTTTCGTTCCGCTCTTCTGCAACATCGTCTAAGACAACGAATAGATTCATCAATCCAGGGTTCAAGATGCGATTTAGGTCGAGCAATCCTTAGGGGGGCCACCGTGTTTAACACATCAGAACAGGTGGAGTTAAGCCTGGAGAGAAGCTCTTCAGCGCTAATGTCACAAGTGATATTAGCAGGAGATGGCATCACTTCGTGAAAAGTCGATAGGAAAGCTGCAAATACATGCAAATATATTTTGTCCTTCATCTTTGCAAAAAAAATTTAAATTACATTTTCATTATAAATTTGAGTTTTATCAAATGCTTCAAAATCAACCTGACAGTACAAACTTGAATTGATCAGAATAAAAGTTTTAACAATCTAAAAATAAATTTAATTAGCATAATAATAAATTCTTCCAGCTTTTATATGCATAAATTTAAAATAAAAACATCAGGATTTAAGCACTACACTGAGAGCCCAATGTTGTTTGTACTAAAAAAGTTGTGTAATCATGGCTAAAATTGTGTTTTTTTTTAACTCTTGGTAGAAACATAACAACTGGAAGATATAAACAATTTATTTTTGAGAGTTTTACACTCTTTGAAGTTTTTTTTAATATTATTCTGTTGTTAATTATAGTTTGTTTGTAAAGTCACCGTTCAATTGATCAGTGTTTTCCCTGTTCAACTCATTGTATTTCTCTTTACTATTGTTAAATCAGGTCTCAGTGCTACAGACAAAATAAAAAACGATCCAGCCCAGGACGCCAGATCACGTCAGAAAATATAAGTTTACTTGTTTAACAGGCTTCTGTCAGTTAAGAGGTTGATCAATATGGAAGGTTTTTTTGGTCTTTTTTAAATTAATTAATTAAATTATAAAATAATTAATTAAATTATAAAATAAAAAATAAAATCTCAAAATATGTCCCAAATTTGAAAATTAAATGCTAAAATAAAAATTAAAACATTATATTAAATTATTTCATTTTCATTTTTAATGTGATGAAGCATCATTCCGGCCAAATTAAAAAAGAAAATTAATTAATTAATTGATGATTTGACAATTCATTTTCAATATAATCTTGAGTCAAGACTGACAATATTAAAATAAAAAGTCAAGCTTGAAAAGGAATCTGTAAATACATTTTTAAAAGGGTTTTTATTCATACCCAAGCAATAATTGGGAAAAAATTAAAATGTAAAGTTCAGTTTTAATTTTATGTTCTCTTTAAATTATTTGTTTTCATTTTCTTTTTCGTTTTCATTTTCATTTTCAACTTGTATGCAAATTTAATGTTAATCAGTGGGTGGCGTTTATTTACTTGCTCAAAAAAGGGGATTGGCTAACGCTGCGTTGCCAACTCAGCGACTGTGTTGCTGAAATAGCGACTTTATTGCTACATCTAGCAACTTTTAGGCCCATTTAGACAAACTTAGCGAATGTTTGGATGAATCTTAGCTTCACATCTGTACAGATAGGCTACTGTGTCGCTTGTACTGGCCCACGAGTGCCGGGTGGCGCTGTCCCGGTGAAATGTGCGTCTGGTGTCTCTGTGCATGAAGCTGGGCAGTGTAGGAGCTGACGCGTGGATGAGATGGGCCAGTGATCAAACAACATTGCTCTTTAATCTTTATTAATTATGTTTAATGTAAATCACCAGACAACTAAAACACCAGTCTACATGACCACCACGTGAAGTGAACTTGAATATTACATTTTTATAAGACCCTTTACTCATTTAATTGAGTTCAGTCAACTTATTGTGGTTTACAGTGAACAAATTCAAAGGTGGACGTGGAAAAGATATGGCTTTAAGATATGTTTTAATAAATGCTGAAATACACAGAAAGACACCACATTAGCAGCGGGACAAAAGTATCAAGTGTCTATTTCACCCCAACAGGAACTCCTGATATTTAAACCTGATTTACTTTTATTTTGAAAAACTCTGAGAAGTCAAACTTCAGGGTATGTTAAAGCACTAAATAACCTGTAGATTGATCAGTACTTTAACACATAAAATGAGAAACACAACTTGTAACTAAAAAATATGACCGCTTCAGTAATTTACTCCTCATGCTCAATAAAAGCTTTACGGACTTTACCGCAGGAAACGATGATGAAATCATGAGATATTTGGCAGCACTATCAAGGGTTGAACGTGCTGGAATGCAAATGTAGTCAGGGCTCTGAGAAAATCACTTTGTTTTTTTACTTTTGTCCCGCATTACTTTCAACCCTTTTGCTCTTCCCTATTATTAAGTCTAGACTAAAATGCATGTTTGATTAAACTACCTAAAGGTCCTAATATATCAGAAGCCTAGTCTAACTAAAAGGGGGGGGGGGTGACCTCAGGAGCTCAGTGAAGGTAAAGAACTGATGAATGGGTTTGGTTCAGGTGAAGGGCGGAGTCTCATAGATGCTCATCTTCTGCCAATGTAATCTAAAATGGTAAATGGACTGCATTTATATAGCCCTTTTAACTGACCTATGGCCATCCAACATCTAACATCATTTATCATCACTGTTTGTGTCCAGATTTCTGAAACTGATCATTATTGGTTGGCTGTTGGAGGTGTTGAGTAGAGATGCTGTGATCTGTGGGTGGGATGGCTGATGGAAAATAGAAAGTAAAATATATTATTGTGGACCTCTGCTTATAGCAAAAGGTAAAATGAACTAAATTTGACTAAAATCATTTACCTCAAGTTTTTTATAAATCAATTTTGTATGTTTGTGTAACAGTTCAGATGTTCATGTTTAACTGAGACGACTATTTGCAGTGTTATCGCTCCTCTATCACACACATGTTAAGATGAGAACTGTGGCACCTGACACAAGCAACGTATCAATCATGTTTACTCTTTCAATTTTTTTTATTAATTATCTGATAAAAGAACTGCAAAGCCCAAAACAGTAATAAAATGAATGATTTTGTTAAAAAATTTGTAGAGAATGTGGTGGACATCTTGTGGTCCTGTATGAGCTCAGCAGTTTTCTTTGCTTCTATGATATAAAATATATTTAGTTATATCATTTGATTAAATAAAATGTGCTTCCTCCATGGAATAAAAAAAAACACTTCATCCGTATGTGATAACGTGTGCACAGAACATTTAGACAAACACTTTTTATCAAACGTACAGAAGCAATAATGACTGTGACAGCAAATAAGTAAATATAAAATAAATATACCTTTATATACAGTCAGTCTTTTTCATGGTGATTCAACATTGACCTGTAAATGAAATAAATCACAGGATTTGACATATTTCATACTGGATACAATTATTAAAATAAGTATTTTTGTTTGGCTGTATGGTTCCATAAACACACAGATTGCTTTGCACAAAAGTTGGATGTTTTTGTACTTTTAGAGATTTTACAGAAATATGTTATTAATTATTTAAATTAACAAAACCTGCATTATTGAGAACATAACCATACATAACAACTTTTGCTTTTGTTAATAGTTATCTTCTGTTTTTTTAAAGCTGACTTTCAGTCATGTAGGTTTGTGGCCAAAACTGGGATTGCAATCACAAAACTTGTGGCTAAAACAGGTACTGCAATCACACAGCTGGTGGCCAATACACAAAATGACAACATAAACATCAGTTGAGGGCTGCATCTCCACTTTTTAAATTACAATATCCTGGCAAGACCACTGTTGTGAGTGATATAATTGTTTGAATTGAAAAGGATTTCTTAATGTAAAGTGACATATCAGAGCCATTTTATGATTAATTGACATTTCTTACATACTGTACCTTTAAGCTAAAGTCCATTAGCTGCACAGGGACAAATGCAGAAATATAGGCTATAATATATAATTGCATATTTGTGTAAACTTATATAATTTATAATAATAGTATTTAAATAAAGTTAATAAATAAATTAGTCAATATAAAAAATAGCCGTTAGTGGCAGCCCTACTTCGGAACAACTCTGTGACCATTCTTGACTGGCCCAGCCAGAGCCCCGACCTGAACCCAATTGAGCATCTCTGTAGAGACCTGAAAATGGCTGTTCAACCATTCAACCTGAGGGAACTGGAAAGGATCTGCGAGGAAGAATTGCAGAGGATCCCCAAATCCAGGTGTGAACTTGTTGCATCATTCTCAAGAAGACTCATTCATGACTGTACTAGCTCAAAAGGGTGCTTCTACTCAATACTGAGCAAATGGTCTGAATACTTATGACCATGTGATATTTCAGATTTTCTTTTTTAATAAATTTGCAAACATTTCTACATGTATGTTTTTTTTTGTCAAGATGGGGTGCTGAGTGTACATTAATGTGACATAAAATTAACTTTTTGATTTTAGCAAATGACTGCAATGAAACAAAGAGTGAAAAATTTAAAGGGGTCTGAATACTTTCTTTACCCACTGTATATAACCATTTAAAATTTATATTTTTTTTCTATATGTAAATGTTTATTGTTAATTACAGTGATTTAAAAACAAGATATTAAGCATATGTAATTTATCTTTGCCATAGGTGGAAAGTACCGAATTACATTTACTAGGTAGAATACTATAAACGTGGCACTCATCTTATATATACAGTTGTGTTCAAAATTATTCAACCCCAACTGAAATTGATTGTTTTGGCCGGTTTGACATTGATTTTGATCATTCAGTCATCCTGCTTACAATTAAATCAAAGAGGCACGTGTAGGTCAGACAGATATAACATAACATTTATAATGAAATAACCACAAATGTCTTTTCTGTGCTCACATCATTATCAGTTTTATTCAACCCCCAAGTGACATTCAATCTTAGTACTTAGTACAGCATCCTTTTACAGTTAAAACAGCTTTTAAACGGGAAGCATAGCTTGACACAAGTGTCTTGCAGCGATCTACGGGTATCTTCGCCCATTCATCATGGGCAAAAGCCTCCAGTTCAGTCACATTCTTAGGCTTGCGCACTGCAACTGCTTTCTTTAAGTCCCACCAGAGGTTCTCAATCGGATTTAAGTCTGGTGACTGCGATGGCCACTTCAAAATGTTCCAGCCTTTATTCTGCAACCATGCTCTAGTGGACTTGGAGGTATGCTTGGGATCATTGTCCTGTTGAAAGGTCCAACGTCTAACAAGCCTCAGGTTTGTGACGGACTGCATCACATTGTCATCCAATATCTCCTGGTACTGAAGAGAATTCATGGTACCTTGCACACGCTGAAGCTTCCCTGTAACTGTAGAAGCAAAACAGCCCCAAAGCATGATTGACCCCCCCGCCATGCTTCACAGTAGGCAAGGTGTTCTTTTCTTCATAGGCCTTGTTCTTCCTCCTCCAAACATAGCGTTGATCCATGGGCCCAAACAGTTCTAATTTTGTTTCATCAGTCCACAGAACACTATCCCAAAACTTCTGTGGTTTGTCCACATGACTTTTGGCATACTGCAGTCGACTCTTCTTATTCTTTGGAGACAGCAAAGGGGTGCATGGCATGGAGGCCTTCAGTACGCAGGGTGCGCCGTATTGTCTGAGCAGAAACTTCAGTACCCACATCTGACAAATCTTTTCTCAGTTCCTCAGCAGTCACACGGGGACTTTTCTCCACTCTACGCTTCAGATAGCGCACAGCATTCGAAGTCAGCATCTTTTTTCTGCCACGACCACGTAGCGTTTCAACAGTTCCCTTTGCCTTGAATTTGCGAATGATGCTTCCTATGGTGTCTCTTGGTATGTTTAACATCTTTGCAATCTTCTTATAGCCATTGCCCTTCCTGTGAAGATTAATCACCTCTTCTCTTGTCTTCCTGGACCATTCTCTTGACTTCACCATGTTTGTAACCACACCAGTAAATGTTTAGAATGAGCTGAGTATCACAGTCATTTTAAACCTGCCTTATTGGTGCTTATTAGGCTTTATTGCTGCTCCCTGATATCCACAGGTGTTTTCAATACCTGATTGAAAACACTTCAATGAACCTCTGTTCTTCAGAGTGGTAGGGGTTGAATAATTGTGTCAATGAAGAATTCACAAAAGAAACATT
Source organism: Misgurnus mizolepis (assembly GCA_025389145.1). Lineage (NCBI taxonomy): Eukaryota > Metazoa > Chordata > Actinopteri > Cypriniformes > Cobitidae > Misgurnus > Misgurnus mizolepis. Next base: position 74,965,171 of record JAIFKI010000001.1, on the reverse strand, counting down.
TACTACTATATTACAAAACCAATTGATGTAATTTTATTTGCATATGGTTCTTTAAGAAGTCCTTGTAGGATTTAATTCTGAATACAATTACAAATGTACACTAAATTCCCTAAAACCCTTAATAGCATTGGGGGTTGAATAATTTTGAACACAACTGTATATATAGTTTATATGAGCATATAATATGTAACAATAAGGTACGAGAGGCTGAAGGTCGTTGTAAGGCACGATACAGCACTTGCCTCAAGAACCTTATTGCTTTTATAAAACAGTTACCACACAATATTTAAGTAAAAAAAAAATTATTAGTGCAACTTTCATAAAGTTAAATCAATAAAAGCATTCCTTCTGCTAGAAAAAAATAGTCCCTGACCATGAACAACAACATTCCAATGTGTAATATGCATGAAAGCCCAAATAAAAACAACCGTTCTCAAACCGATACGTGTGGTTGCTAAGGGTGTTGCTTAGGGGGCAGTGATATATAAAACAGAATCAAGGATTGGAACTAACCGTTTTATAAATATATATATTTAAGCAATATCGCTCGAGTAGGAGTGTGATCACGGCTGTGATTGCATCCGGCACTCGGCCTACGGCCTCGTGCCTCTGGCCGTATCACAGCCGTGATGATATAGAGCTATATCACATGACTCCGAGAGCGATATTGCTTTTATACAACAGTTCGACGGCACACGTTTGAAAAACGAAAACTAAAAAACAACAACGGAGTTATTTTAAAAGCCTCTTTGTTTGAGAACTACTTCTTCCGCCACGGATTTGAGGGCGGCCAGAATGACAGGTAAAACTTTCGGCTGCTTTGAAGCTCATAACAACTCAATGGACGGAAAAGCCGTTTCTTTATATTACCGTTTCTTGGTCACAAAGTGTAGTTTTAAGATTAGTTCAGTCGAGAATGTATATGTATTATATTTAAATCTACAGTCGATTAGTAAAGATAGCGCCTGTTTGAACGAGTGCTTACTGAGATTCGGTACGAATGAGAACCAAAGCATGAGCGGACGTCAGTGTTCACTCGCCCCGCTGACCACCGCCCTCTCTGGGCTACATCTCTGACTGGGATTCCCTGGCTCTCATGTTGGCCTTGTTTGTTTATGATCGTCAAAATGAGATCAAATCAGCAGTATGTGGTGTCATGATCAAACTATTACTTGTTTTTTTATTCATATTTAGTGTCTTTGTGTTGTTATTGTTTTGGCGCGAGGTAAAAGTTAATAAAACTATACTTGTATAACGTTACTATTGCTTTCTCATTTATTCTTAACGCGATACGAGCACTCGATTATTATTATTAAACTTTGTTCTTGTCAGTACTATACAAAATGGTTTTTTATAAGTGTCAGAGAGATGTTTTTGCATGCTGCTTATAAATATACCAGTGGCGATATCTCATAACATGTTTTAATAGTCACGTCACGATAAAGTAAATGATCAATGTCCACATTTAAAAGCTCCAGAAAAAAACGAGTGTTTATATTCCTCTTTCCAAGTGTTAATCGTCCACACGATGTGACAAGACATTTCTCCCATTAACTTTAACGTAACATCCAAGAGCGCTGATCTTTGACAGAATAATTACTTCCGATTGGGGATTCACAGATTGATTTATGAGCTAGTAAACTAATGAGACACACAGAGAGTGATTCAAAACAGCGTGTCTGTGTTTTTCCATTCAGAGATGAGCCTGCTTAGGACCTCCATTCACTAGGTGGCGGAATAATACGAAAGGTGATGCGGTTACAGTGCCGTTATCAGCACAATATCGCATAGCTCTTAGCCAATCAGATTCGAGAACCAGAAAGAACTGTTGTATAAATATATATATATATATATATATATATATATATATATATATATATATATATATATATATATATATATATATATATATATATATATATATATATATATATATATACACTCTTGTTCAGAATAATAGCAGTACAATGTGACTAACCAGAATAATCAAGGTTTTTAGTATATTTTTTATTGCTACGTGGCAAACAAGTTACCAGTAGGTTCAGTAGATTCTTAGAAAACAAATGAGACCCAGCATTCATGATATGCACGCTCTTAAGGCTGTGCAATTGGGCAATTAGTTGAAAGGGGTGTGTTCAAAAAAATAGCAGTGTCTACCTTTGACTGTACAAACTCAAAACTATTTTGTACAAACATTTTTTTTCTGGGATTTAGCAATCCTGTGAATCACTAAACTAATATTTAGTTGTATGACCACAGTTTTTTAAAACTGCTTGACATCTGTGTGGCATGGAGTCAACCAACTTGTGGCACCTCTCAGCTGTTATTCCACTCCATGATTCTTTAACAACATTCCACAATTCATTCACATTTCTTGGTTTTGCTTCAGAAACAGCATTTTTGATATCACCCCACAAGTTCTCAATTGGATTAAGGTCTGGAGATTGGGCTGGCCACTCCATAACATTAATTTTGTTGGTTTGGAACCAAGACTTTGCCCGTTTACTAGTGTGTTTTGGGTCATTGTCTTGTTGAAACAACCATTTCAAGGGCATGTCCTCTTCAGCATAGGGCAACATGACCTCTTCAAGTATTTTAACATATGCAAACTGATCCATGATCCCTGGTATGCGATAAATAGGCCCAACACCATAGTAGGAGAAACATGCCCATATCATGCTCCATGCTTCACTGTCTTCACTGTGTACTGTGGCTTGAATTCAGAGTTTGGGGGTCGTCTCACAAACTGCCTGTGGCCCTTGGACCCAAAAAGAACAATTTTACTCTCATCAGTCCACAAAATGTTCCTCCATTTCTCTTTAGGCCAGTTGATGTGTTCTTTGGCAAATTGTAACCTCTTCTGCACATGCCTTTTTTTTTAACAGAGGGACTTTGCGGGGGATTCTTGAAAATAGATAAGCTTCACACAGACGTCTTCTAACTGTCACTGTACTTACAGGTAACTCCAGACTGTTTTTGATCATCCTGGAGGTGATCATTGGCTGAGCCTTTGCCATTCTGGTTATTCTTCTATCCATTTTGATGGTTGTCTTCCGTTTTCTTCCACGTCTCTCTGGTTTTGCTCTCCATTTTAAGGCATTGGAGATCATTTTAGCTGAACAGCCTATCATTTTTTGCACCTCTTTATAGGTTTTCCCCTCTCCAATCAACTTTTTAATCAAAGTACGCTGTTCTTCTGAACAATGTCTTGAACGACCCATTTTCCTCAGCTTTCAAATGCATGTTCAACAAGTGTTGGCTTCATCCTTAAATAGGGGCCACCTGATTCACACCTGTTTCTTCACAAAATTGATGACCTCAGTTATTGGGTGCGTTCCACTCCAGTTTTAGACACACACTCGCGAACTTCCCTAAGCACTTCCCCTCGGGGGAATCCCTGTCACCATTTTGAAGTGCGTTCCACTTCGTCAAGTGGACGAGGGAAGTTTGTATGGACAGACCCTCGCTCCCTCGATTTTGACCGAGGGAGCGAGTCTGCTTCATATGTACACTTCATGCAGCTTCATATCCCACAATCCAACACGATTGTGACGTCACTTCAGCAACTCGCGCTTTGCACATGGAGGGGGCGGTCTCCACTTTCCATGTGATCAAGGGCTTAGGGCGATCCATTTGAACCCACTTCAAGTGTTCTAGCAGTAGTGGGCACTCGTACAACGTAAGCAATGACGTACATCCGAGTGAACGAGACTGAGGGAAGTTAGCGAGGGAAGTTCATAAAAAAACGAACTGGAACGCAGGGATCGAATGCCACACTGCTATTTTTTTGAACACACCCCTTTCAACTAATTCAACGAATTGCCCAATTGCACAGCCTTAAGAGCGTGCATATCATGAATGCTGGGTCTCATTTGTTTTCTGAGAATCTACTGAACCTACTGGTAACTTGTTTGCCACGTAGCAATAAAAAAATATACTAAAAACCTTGATTATTCTGGTTAGTCACATTGTACTGCTATTATTTTGAACAAGACTGTATACGACGTTATCATGAATGAATTTTAAGCAAGTTAGCTATGCAGGCTGGAGCTATTTTAGCCGTATAGTTAGCCGTATAGTTAGCTGTTTCACTTAAGTTCATTGTATTTGAAGCTCAGTGCTCTGTTATTGTGGAATGACAATTAATCACTATCAACACTGTTGTAAAATATAAATGACATTTTGACTAGCCATGTAGTGTATGATTCTTAAACAGGCAGGTGGATTTGACTGCTCCTTATTAACTGATATTGTTATTTTCAAAAGTTTTGATTCTAAAATATATTAAAACATGTATTTATGTATTACAATATACATATGACATGCTAAAGCACATGAAATGTTTCTGAAATTATATTCTGTAAGGCTTATTTTATTTGTCAAAGAAAGGGAGACTGATTTCTAGTTATATATTTAATGTCTGAATCTTTTCTTTTGCAGAGAAAGCATGGTAGTCAACATTAAAAGGTATGTTGCTGTAACATCATCAAGGAAAAGAAACCTGGAAAGTGAGGAGGCTCCATCAACCTCCAGATAGTAAAAGAAAACTCCTGTGAACCTGTGCTTAATTCAAGTTTTTACTACACTTAAACTGTTAAATTATTTAACAAATAAATCTTGAAATGAAACACTGCTCTCAAATCCATTTATTTCATTTGGTACTAAAGGAATTTTTTTTGGTTTTAGGGTTATGATAACTTTAATAGACATCATGGTAATGGTAAATGGACTGCATATTACATCAGTGTCTGATTAACTAAATGTCCTTCTATTAATTAAGAGAGTTTTTTTTCACATAATTTGAGTTTTGTGACAAAAATGATACGGCTATAATAAATCACAGTACTTTTGTACTTAAGTACATTTTGAGTCAGATACTTTTGTACTTTTACTCAAGTAAAAAATTTAAGCAAGTACTTCTACTTTTACTTGAGTAATATTTTACCCTGGGTAGCTTTACTTTTACTCAAGTACATGATTTGTGTAATTCGTCCACCACTGGTGTTGTCCTAGTCAAGACAATCTCCTGAACTCCAAACTGAATGTCAGAATGGGATGAGAAAGGTGATTAAAGCAATTTTGAGCGTGGCATGGTTGTTGGTGCCAGACTGGGATTTTCACGCACAACCATTTCTAGGGTTTACAAAGAATGGTGTGTAAAGGGAAAAACATCCAGTATGCTGCAGTCCTGTGTGTGAAAATGCCTTGTTGATGCTAGAGGTCAGAGGAGAATGGGCCGATTGATTCAAGCTGATAGAAGAGCAACTCTGACTGAAATAACCACTCGTTACAACCGAGGTATGCAGCAAAGCATTTGTGAAGCCACAACACGCACAACCTTGAGGCGGATGAGCTACAACAGCAGAAGACCCCACCGGGTACCACTCATCTCCACTACAAGTAGGAAAAAGAGGCTACAAAGCTCACCAAAATTGGACAGTTGAAGATTGAAAAATGTTGCCTAGTCTGATGAGTCTCGATTTCTGTTGAGACATTCAGATGGTAGAGTCAGAATTTGGCGTAAACAGAATGAGAACATGGATCCATCATGCCTTCTTACCACTATGCAGGCTGTTGGTGGTGGTGTAATGGTGTGGGGGATGTTTTCTTGGCACACTTTAGGCCCTTTAGTGCCAATTGGGCATTTTTTAAATGCCACGGCCTACCTGAGCCAGAGCATTGTTTCTGACCATGTCCATCCCTTTATGACCACCATGTTCCCACCCTCTGATGGCTACTTCCAGCAGAATAATGCACAAAATCACAAAGCTCGAATCATTTCAAATTGGTTTCTTGAACATGACAATGAGTTCACTGTACTAAAATGGCCCCCACATTCACCAGATCTCAACCCAATAGAGCATCTTTGGGATGTGGTGGAACGGGAGCTTCATGCCCTGGAACACCTTCCCGACTACCTTGTGTAGGTTATCTTTCAGTTCTGTCAAACAAATAGTAAAATACTGTAAATACTTTGTAGGAATACATTTCCCAAATACTTGAAACATACTTTATTCTTACAGTCCTACAGAACAGTCCACAGGCAATTCTGTACTACTGTACTCCAGTGGCGAACCGTGGGTACTTCAGCTGGGCCTTCAAAATATGCAATGAAGTGCAAATGCCTCTCCATCCATAATACTAGGCTATTCGTATTTCGTTAAATCATACAATGAACGTGTAAAAATTCTGAGCACGCAAAGTTAAATTACAGAATGAGCATTGTCTGCCTTTAAATGCAGTTTTAAAGTTTAAAATTACTTTAATCTAACTGATAAACACAAATACATACTCTGCTGCTCTGTAATGACAGGGGCTCTGTAAATTTGCATTTAACAAGCTTAAATTATGTTCTTTAATTTATTTTTAAATTTTTTGGAAATATATATTTAGCTGTAGGATACCTTGTTAGTCTTTTCATAAGGGGAAATATACCACCCAGCGTTCTCAGTGCACCTCCTTGTGGCTTATAACTATTGTTATAAGATATCCAGGGCTCGCAAAATCGCTAACCCGAGCCCCGAGGCTATAGCGAATTCATGTCGAAAAATGTATCTCCGCCCTGCCCATCGGGTATATGGTGGAAAAAAAATATTTGTATGTTTTCGCATTCTCTCAGATTTAGTTAGGAAATTATATTGTATGTAATTCGGCGTCGTCTGTCAGTCATTACTATCCTCACGTAACAAGTGAAACTGTCAGGAAGTAAAAGTATAATTAAACCCTTTATTTTACTCGTGTTCGCGTCATATGCACAGTCTCCTCTGCACGCGCTTCTCCCGGCTGTGCTCTTCACGAGAACGCGCTTAAGTAATTTCGTTTTACCTCACCCCTATCAAGCTAGCCACAACGTCAATCACGTTTTCCGCCATTTACCTCAACCACTCTCACCGCAGAGTTTCGGGCCATTAGACTGTATTAATATTAACGGTCTATGATCTTCGTTTTTGGTGTTTTACAGCAGCTCGCATCCAGTTTGTTGCATGCTTAGGACTTCATGAAGGCTTACAATGCTTTGTTTTTTACCCGCCCACTTGAAATCAAAACGTGATTGGTCAATTTGCCCGTCACTCTCCACACCAAAACACATAGCTTGGCCTTCCCTGGGATTCATGTAGTCCTAACCAATGAATGAGCCAGATAACCGGGCCTTAATAGAGACAGACGATTCTGATTGGATTAGATGTTTTCATGACATGAACCTGACAGTAAGCTTAATGTTAGAACATAGATGAGAGAAAATATATTACATGTATTGTATTAAATTGAATTAAATAGAAATTTAAAAATGTAAAAACATATTTTTATTGAATACTATATTATTTATTATTTATTTATAAAAAATCTTTTTATAATTTTTTTAAGGCCTTCTCTGAAGGCGTAGAAGGCCCTGAAGGTTCCCCACTGCTGTACTCATTGAGCACTGTATTGATTTGCAGTAATGCAATTTTGCTAGTGTGAGTACATTTCTTACCTATTTCGGAAAGTCCGGATGATGGATGCTACAGTGTACGTGCTCAAATTTGGCTGTACCCTTTGCCCAGCCTCCCTCATTGTCAGACCATGACCACATGGTCAACCAAAAGGGCTCGGATCTCATTAGATATTTCCTTGGCCTTTTTTATCCTTGTCCTCCTCCTCTTACTCCTCTGGCTCTGTTTCCATTGTTGGCATCCATTGCCCCAAAACAGAAGAGCTCACCGGTTGCCCTTTTATGCTAAAGCTCTGTTTGCTAATTGTAAAAATGTGTGACAGGTGTTTGCCCATGTGATGAGTCAGTGTGCATATTTGAAAAGCAGTGTGTTCCTTGTGAAAACAAAATAATTTTCTGCCCGCAGATTGTGACAAATGCAAAGAATTGTGTGTAGTGTTTTTTTTTTAAGTGTGTTTTAGAACTGCAATGTGAGTGTAAAGCAGGAATTGTGCTTGTAGTTTAGCAGAATTGGTTCAGGGGGTTGGTGCATGAGTTACATGTTGTGGTCATTGCGTCTCAAGTACCAATTTGTGTGTAAACAATTCTTCCTCCGCTTAATTTCTCGGTTTACAAATTTCGTTATCTACATGTGCAGAATTTTTTTTTTAAGAGTAAACTAGTTAATTCTGGGACATGTTTACAGTGTTTTGCTAAACAGTGTGAGAGTTTAGTTTACAATTTGTGATTTTGAGCATGAAATTAACATGTAGAGCTTAATTTTGACCTGAATATAGGATTTCTGGAGAATTGGGTGATATGTTATGGATACTGTTTTGAGAATATGAGGCATAGTTTCAAGAAATGTGTTTAAGCAACTGAGAAAAACTGTAACAGCGTTATTTAGCTCAGAAGACCCAAAGATAATCAATTCTGTTTTTGATTCATTTAGACTTCAAAAATGTTTAGATCATGCTTTGACATCATTTAAACAAGCCAACAATCTTTCCTTATAGATAGAAGCCACACCACCTCCCCTTCCCATTTCTGTGGGAGTATTAAAAAATGTAAAGTTGCCAGGCACCACTTCTCCAAAAGCAGACATATCCCCAACGTTCAACCAGGTTTCAGTGATAAACAAAAAATCAAAATTTCAGAATCTAATGAAGTCATTTAAAATAAAAGTCTTGTTTCTCAATGAACGGACGTTCATTAATGCCAACCTGATCGCTGGTACAGAGACATGGTCAAGCTGCATGCTAACCGGTACATGGGGAAGATTCTGTAGATGAACTTAATTCCAGTGGAGATGCAAGGCACGCCGAAGACACGGCGCCACAGCTCCAATCGGTCCAACTGGCCGAATCCACCATGACAGCATGCCCTCCGAACGCTGCCACACCACCCGGCCGCCACACCATCCCCAAAAGCATGTGCAACTGGATGTGGCGTTTTCGGAAGAGAGACCAGGTAAACCTGCACCGTTTCTTTTCCAGAGGAGGCCAGGGCTCACGTTTCAGCCAGGTGGGAATAGTCAGCAGTGGCTTAGTAATAGGGAGCTGCAGCTTACCTCTACCTCCTTTAAAACATTTTTCATATGAGCTCCTAATATTTAAAAGTGTATGAAAATCATTGATCAGTGCGGGGGTAGCATTTCGTATAGAGAATGTTGTTAATAAAACAGCAATAAAAACTAACTGGAAAGAACAGAGAGACGGCATAGCATGTACACTGCCGCCATCTTGAGACGAATATAGTGTTACTCAGCTGTCACTGGCACTATGTACCATTAGGTAAAGATATGTACACATTTGGTACTATTATGAACTCTTTAGGTACAAAGATGTACTTTTGGAAAGAGCTGGGGTATTTTGACCATTTGTTTCTGACAGTGTGGAGCTGATGTAAAATCATGTTATTTCTATCATACTTTTATGTGAGTTTTATACCAAACATACAGTACAGTTAATTGGTTTCATTTATATAGAAGTTGAACTAAACCCAAAGAGCTTAAAGTCAATGAAGTGACGGTTTACAGATAAACAAAAGAGGCCGTTTTTATTGTTAAAATAACGCGAACATTTTCCTATTTATGTGTTGTGATTTGTATAGTCACAGCATGTACAAATAACAAGGTGATATAAGACACAGCTATCTTTTAACACTAGACATACTGGGAACTATATTCTCTGAAGACGAAGCACTGCTACTTGGGCGGAGTGATTTGCACAACTCTGACCGAACTCTCTGCTCCTCACCAGGGGGTTTCTTGGGTAGTGCAAGCAAATCACTCATCCTAGTAGCAGTGCTTCGCCTTCTGAGAATATAGTTCCCAGTATGTCTAGTTTTAAAAGATAGCTGTGTCTCATATGACCTTGTTATTTGTATACGGTGTGACTATACAAATCACAACACATAAATAGGAAAAATTTTGCGTTATTATGTCACTTATTGGGAGCAGTATGCTAGCTGGAGCCATTCACTTCCAGTCTTTGTGCTAGGCTAAGCTAGTGGGGGCTGCGTCAGACAGAGTTACAGCACGCACAGAGATGAGAAAGGTATTTATGGACTTATCTAACTCTGGGGGATACGGTGAATAAGCTAAATTCCCAAAATATGGGCGTGTTCCTTTAAGTAAATTCAACTTGTCTGGGTTTACAGTGTTAATAATCTGAGCAAACTAAAAAATTAACTGCCAGCCCCACCACCAAATATATAGTTCACATCTAATCACATACTGATTGTGTCTATTATATAAAATAATTGTATGATATAATATATTTTGTCAATTAATTAATCCTATTAAATAAAGTGCCCTTCCTCTATGGTCCAAAACTAATTAATGTTATTAAAATCTATCCACCTATCCAGAGTCATATTTTTTCAGATAAATTGTGTAAAATCCAGAAAAACTTTACATAGACATCTTATAGACATGTTGTACTGTCTATAAATTGCAGCTTGCTACTTACTTTAAATGAAACATACAGCAGGAAAAATAATGTAAATAAGTAAATAAAAGAAGACATCTTCTGTATCTCTCAGTTAGGTATTTTATCACAAGAACCTAAAATACCTGAAATAAAAGGATTCAGTAAATTATAGTATGCATTGCTTTTATATATCCTTTTTTTTTTTTACATATATGTGAATTTTTCCTAAAATACCAAAAACACTTTTTTATTTCTTTGAAATTTTTTCACCTTTCATTTTCAGTAAATAAATGCAAATAGAAACATTATTTTTATAAAAAAATTGGCAGCAATGTTGTTGGTAGTTGACAGAATGATTTTTTTTAAGTTGATCCAATTTTTCACTTGATAAAGTGTACACTTATCCTCAATTTAGCGTATTTTTCCACTAGCCAATTTTGCCAGACATTTTAATATTATTGACCCCACCAAGACAAGTCTACACTGTCTATGTCACAGGTCAGAGCGGACCACTCCTATCGTGAGTCGCGCTCCTCCCTCAGTTTTCACCCCGAGGAGGTCCCAAAATTCCCCAATGACCAAACAGATGAAAAGGGATAAAATATAACAATATTTATTTAATTAAAAGAAAGGTGAGGGGTTTCTAAAAAGTAGTAGGGTTCTGGATCTGATGGATCGAGATCTGAGTCGCTTCTGACTCTCACGGGGATCAAAAGGTAAGTCTTCTTTGCCTATTCTCTCTTTTGGTGTCCACATGTGAATTATAGTTGAGTATCCTCGGCTTTCTCTCCCTCTTTGTGCCTCTTAGGTGCCCCGCAGACATATACTTCCAGCCTCTCTGCCAGGACTCAGAGGAACAAGCACAGGTAAGTATTCGGGTAAGTAGGTACCTTATGCTGAGTTAACACCAACCGCGTTTCGGGCGTCAAAACCATGCTGTCTACCACGCGTGGTTTGCCGCTTAAACAATTTGGATGCATTGGCCCGTGTAGAACGGAGTAGACGGGCCGAAAAAGCAAGCATTTGACGCACGTCAGAGGCATACTCCGCTTCTTGTGGGAGGGGCAAGTGCTATGCGGTTGTCTGTTTGCAAGATCACTGATGTTGATTGTGCATTTATCAAGAGAGTTACCAGTTTGTATTTGGTAACCTTACTATAGGTGGGAAATAAACGATGCGGGTCGATAAACGTCACGTGACTCAAAAGTGAAGTGTGTATTACAATTACCAGGTTGCCCAATGTCCTGACACTCTTCCAAGGGAGGTCCTTTTTATTCCTGTCTCCTCTACAGATATAAGAACTTGTGTGGAATAGCCCCGGGTGACTGCTTACGGACAATATCAAGCGTTGAGCAACTCCAGGCGGGGCTGCCACCACAGCAGCAAGCAGGCTCCTGATTGGTTAACGTGGTGCAAATTTCCGGCAAAATTCAAATTGTTCAACTCGGGCGCCAGCCGCAAATTTGCGTGAACCGCAAAATGCACAAAAAGCACCATTCGCGCGTACCACGCACAACGCTCAATTTGCGCCTTTCGCGCGAGCTTCACGCCGAACGCCTCTTCCGCGCCGCGGGACCTCTTGACGTGCGTTAACGCGTCTTCACATTGACTTAACATTGAAATCACTCGCGCTTCACGCCTTTACCGCGGTTGGTGTAAACGCAGCATTAGGTTTAGAGGTGTAGACATCCAGAAGGGCTACTGATGAGTACACTGGGCTTGGAACGTTAGGCTCCTAGAAGGTCCACAGAGGAATACTCTGGGCTTTGGGCGTACAGGCAAGTATACAGGTAGGTACACTGGGCTCTGGGCTTTGGGCGTACAGGGAAGTATACAGATGAGTACACTGGGCTCTTGGCTTTGGGCGTACAGGTAAGTATACAGGTAGGTAAACTGGGCTCTTGGCTTGGGCGTACAGGTGAGTATACAGGTCGGTACACTGGGCTCTTGGCTTTGGGCTTACAGGTGAGTATACAGGTCGGTTTACTGGGCCCTTGGCTTTGGGCATACAGGTAACTATACAGATAAGTACACTGGGCTCTTGGCTTTGGGCGTACAGGTAAGTATACAGGTGAGTACACTGGGGTCTTGGCTTTGGGCGTACAGGGAAGTATACAGATGAGTACACTGGGCTCTTGGCTTTGGGCTTACAGGTAAGTATACAGGTAGGTAAACTGGGCTCTTGGCTTGGGCGTACAGGTGAGTATACAGGTCGGTACACTGGGCTCTTGGCTTTGGGCTTACAGGTGAGTATACAGGTCGGTACACTGGGCTCTTGGCTTTGGGCTTACAGGTGAGTATACAGGTCAGTACACTGGGCCCTTGGCTTTGGGGGTACAGGGAGGTATACAGGTGAGTACACTGGCTCTTGGCTTTGGGTTTACAGGGAAGTATACAGGTGAGTACACTGGCTCTTGGCTTTGGGCGGGTTTGGCTTACGGGCAAGTGGTAAGGCGCAGGCACGGGGGGTTAGCCCTTCTAGGCTCAGTTAGTAGGAGAAGACGTGTGGGCATGCAGCAACCTTCTAGTCTTTCTCACTATTCAATTTTATTTATATAGCGCTTTTCACAAAAGTCAATTGTTTCAAAGCAGCTTTACATAAATAGAAGCAGTGAAAAGCACAGAAAAACGACAGATAGCACAACAAAATACATGATAGCATGAGCAGTTAAATTTGCTGCGGCTATGACTCCATATTATAAGTGCACGTATTACTAAAGCAACGTATAGAAGAGGAAGCTAGGTAAAGCCCAAAAAGGCTGCCTCCCCGGGGTGAAAAACCCCCTAGGAGAAAAAAAACCCGGGCTTTTATCCGTGGAAAAATAAGTCCTAAGTCGTTAATGCAGGTTCAGTGGCAAACGGGTCTGTATGGCATACTATTCATAAGACTTACGATAGCGCCAAAATCGCAACCCGACCATACGTGCTAACCCGTTTGACTAAGGCCGGAAGCCCCACTGTCGTCGTTAATGCAGGTTCAGTGGCAAACGGGTCTGTATGGCATACTATTCACAAGACACACGAAAGCGCGAAAAACGCAACCCGACCATACATACCAACCCGTTTGACTAAGGCTGGAGGCCCCACTGTCGTCGTTAATGCAGGTTCAGTGGCAAACGGGTCTGTATGGCATACTATTCATAAGACTTACAATAGCGCCAAAATCGCAACCCGACCATACGTGCTAACCCGTTTGACTAAGGCTGGAGGCCCCACTGTCGTCGTTAATGCAGGTTCAGTGGCAAACGGGTATGTATGGCATACTATTCACAAGACACACGAAAGCGCGAAAAACGCAACCCGACCATACATACCAACCCGTTTGACTAAGGCTGGAGGCCCCACTGTCGTCGTTAATGCAGGTTCAGTGGCAAACGGGTCTGTATGGCATACTATTCACAAGACACACGAAAGCACCAAAATCGCAACCCAACCATACGTGCCAAACCGTTTGACTAAGGCTGGAAGCCCCACTGTCGTCGTTAATGCAGGTTCAGTGGCAAACGGTGGCAAACTATTTAATGCAATTCATTTTAAGTGTTCATGCAGAAAAGGTTTTTATTTATTTATTTGGTTGGTCTGTGTTCTGTGTTATGACCGTGAGTGCTTTGTTCCCTGAAAATAACTATTGCGAGTTAAGAACCTTTACTAGACAAATTATGCGAATGCTTTGTTGAAGAGAAAACTTTTAAGTCTAGATTTAAAATGATCGACTGTGTCTGATTCTCGGACATCGGTTGGTAAATCATTCCAGAGCTTAGGGGCTAAGTAGGAAAAGGATCTTCCACTTTTAGACACTTTTGATAGTCTAGGGATAATCAATAGGCCAGAATTTTGCGACCGTAGTGTGCGTGATGGATTGTATTCTGATAGTAATTCTCTAAGATATGAGGGTGCTAAGCCATTTAAAGCTTTGTAGGTGATTAGTGATATTTTAAATTGGATGCGATATTTAACTGGTAGCCAGTGTAAAGATGCCAGAATTGGGCTTATGTGGTCATACTTCTTAGATCGAGTAAGTACCCTTGCAGAAGCGTTTTGAACTAGCTGAAGCTTGTTGACCTGATTTGAATGGCATCCCCCGAGTAGCGAGTTACAATAGTCTATTCTAGAGGTCATAAAAGCATGAATAAGCTTCTCTGCGTCAGATGTAGACAGTATATGGTGTATTTTTGAGATATTTCTAAGATGGAAGAATGCTGTGCGGCAGACGTTGGCGATATGACTATCAAAGGATAAGTTGCTGTCGAACATCACACCTAAGTTTCTAACCGTGGAAGATGGCACCACAGTACAGCCATCTATGTGCAATTTGTAATCTGACATATTATGTTTGTAGCGATTTGGTTCAATAATAAGTACCTCTGTCTTATTGGAGTTGAGCTTAAGAAAGTTATGTGCCATCCAGTCACTAACATCGCTAATGCAGTCTTTTAGCTTAGAAAACGTGTGTGTTTTGCTGGGATGCCAGGAGATGTAAAGCTGGGTATCATCCGCATAGCAGTGAAAACTTATGTTATGTTTCCTGATAATGTCTCCTAGGGGTAACATGTATAACGAGAACAGGATAGGACCTAAAACTGATCCCTGCGGTACACCGTATTTAACCAGGGAGTGATATGACTCTTCCTCATTTACATAAACAAAGTGATAGCGATTGGTTAGATATGACCTAAACCAGACTAGCGCCTGACCACTGATACCAATATAGTTTTCTAGTCTATTGAGTAGGATTCTGTGATCTATTGTGTCAAATGCTGCACTAAGGTCTAGTAATATAAGAATTGAGATTTCACCACGATCGGATGTTAATAGGAGGTCATTTGTAACTCTAAGCAACGCTGTCTCTGTGCTATGGTGGGGCCTGAATCCTGATTGGAACTTTTCATATGTACTATTATTTGTCAAGAATGTGCGTAACTGGCTTGCCACTACCTTTTCTAATATTTTCGAAAGAAAAGGGAGATTTGAGATTGGTCTAAAGTTATTAACCTCTCGACGCGCACTAGCTCGCGGACGGAAGGACGTCAGTTTTTTTTAATGCTGCTAACAATATATATATAGCCTACTGTGTACAAACAACAATAATAATAACACTACTATACATCGTTTAAAAGGTCTAAGGGTTTAGCGTCAGTGTATGGTGTCCGTTTTGAGATTAAATTGCTCTAGTATCATAAATATAGTATTTTATTACAGAAGTCCAGATAACAACATGCATAATATAAACTGACCCCTTACCTTTGTGCTGGTATAAGGAACGCGAATCGAATCCAGTCTGTTTCAGATGTGTGAATAACCCATAAAAACTCTCCAACAAAGTACATCCAATGACCAGTTTTGTCCACAAATGCGTATAATCCGTGAAATATGGATATATTTTCCATTGTTTACATCAGATTTCATATGCACGTCTTGTAATAGATTATAATATACAATCTGAGGACTATTACATCGTAACACTTGTATATGAGAGCACACTCGCGTTCAAAACCAGCGCTCAAACTTGATTGTACAAGTAGGCGGGAGTATAATACATAATATCCAAACAGCGCTGTCTAATATCGTGACGTCATCTGACTCGCGCGTTCCTCCAATGACTTCATGGAAAATATTGATAGACAGAACGTGTAGCCAATTAGAACACGAATTCAACGATCTTTGTGTGAAGCTTTATTTCCTGGTGTGGATACGGCATTTTATACGCTTATATAAGGATAAACAATAAAAAGAACGAACGTGTATGCATGTAAACAAAAGACTTTTATTTTGTGGCTGACTGGCACTTAGAAAAGGCACTAGTCTTACAAAAACTCTTGCAAGAACCTCATTTTTGGGTCTATTGACTTCAAACGTGAAATATAACTTCTTTAGACTTGTGGCTTTGGCCTCATCGCATTTATAGGTTTCACACATATATTTATCATTAAGATTTTTAGTGTTAAAAAAGATGTTATGCAAAAATTTTTTTATTACAATGTACTTCAGCCTCTCTAACTTTTTTTTTTTTAATCTTAAAATAATTTTGAAACATGGAAAACGAAGCTCAAAGTGTCTTCTATCTAATGATACCACAGTTATGCTTATACTATAAATGGTTTAGTAAAAACAGCCCTTTTAGTGAAAGTAGGTATTTTCATGGTTTCGGGCCAGTATGGGGGTGCTTTTCAAGAGGTTAAGTTCTCCTTGGTCAAGCTGTGTTTTTTTAATCAGCGGTTTAATAACTGCTAGTTTGAAAGCTGTTGGAACGTATCCTATTTCTAGCGATGAGTTAAAGATATTTAGTACCGGGGTTGACACTACAGGGAATACCTCTTCAAGTAGTTTTGTGGGAACGGGGTCTAATATACAGGACGATGATTTGGATGATGTGACTAGTTTAGAGAGCTCATCTATTGTAGTAGGTTTAAATGAATCAAGATGTTCGTATGGTAGTCTAGTGTTAAGTGAACTAATGGGTAGAGTGATGGCTGCCTGGGTAGCTACGATGTTTTACCTAATAGCCGAAATTTTGTTAGAAAAGAAGTTCATGAAGTCGTTACTATTGTGTTGAAGTTTACTATTGGTTTCTGTTTGTTCTTTGTTTCTAGTCAGTTTCGCAACTGTGCTAAAGAGGAAACGAGGGTTATTATGATTCTCATTTATAAGCTTTCTAAGATATGTAGATCTGGCGGTTTTAATAGCCTGTCTGTAGTGTTTAACACTCTGTTTCCATGCTGCGCGCCATACTTCTAACTTTGTGCTTCTATAATTTCTTTCCATTTTTCTAGCTGCCTTTTTAAGGGCTGCGGTGTGATGGTCATACCATGGAGCTGGCGGTTTTTCTTTGAATCTTTTTTTTTCGAATGGGAGCAACGGCATCCAATGTGTTAGAACAGACATTGTTTAGGTTTTCTATTTCAATATCTAGATCGTCACAGTTATCTGCTACATGTTTCATTTGGGACAGGTCTGGAAGAGTGCTAATAAAGCTATCTTTAGTGGTGGAAATTATTGTTCTGGCTAGTCGGTAGCATGTTGTGGATTGAGTGATCCTATCTAGAAGTACAGTGTATGACACAAGGTAATGGTCAGAAACTGCATCACTCTGAGGTGATATTTCGACGTCATTAATATTGAGTCCGAGTCACAGAATTAAGTCTAATGTGTGCTTACGAGTATGCGTTGGCCCTGTCACGTTTTGTCTAATATTGAGAGAATTTAGAACATCTATAAACGCACGTCCTAATGCGTCTTTTGGGTTATCCACATGGACATTAAAATCACCAACAATAAGAGCTTTATCTACAGTGACTACAAGCTCAGATAGGAAATCTGCTATTTCATTAAGGAAATCTGCATGGTGTCCCGGTGGTCTATAGATTGTCGCTAAAGCAAAAGAAAGCTGTTTGTGGTTACGATCAGTTATTTCCATATTTAACAACATTACTTCAAATGATTTAAATTTTAGCTCAGATTTTTGGTTTACTTAAAAAATTGTGTTGTATATTGTAGCTACACCACCCCCTCTCCCCTTTAATCGAGGTTCGTGTTTATAATAATAGTCTTGTGGGGTGGATTCATTTAAACTAATGTAGTCGTCTGCTTTAAGCCAGGTTTCTGTTAAACAGAGTACATCTAAGTTTTGGTCTGTAATTATTTCATTGACAATAGGTTCTTTATTGGTAAGCGATCTAATGTTAAGAAGACCGAATTTTAACATTCGAGATTCATCTGTTAATGTATTGTTTTCTAATTTTATTTTAATCAGATTTGTACCAGATGTAACAAGCGGTGCCCTGTATTTATTTATTAACAGATACAGTTGAAATGTGCTGATATTTCGGTAAGATTGACTCGAAGTGCTGGGATATAAGTGGTCTTGACATATCACGGCAGCTAACAGACGGACGGTTAAGCCGATCCGTCTGTTTCCTGACCTGGGCCCTGGATAGTCAGACTATATCAGAATTAAGACTATTGATCAGATTTCTAGTGAGTATAGCACTTCCTTCCGATGATGGATGAAGGCCATCTCGGGTTAGGAGGAATGGTCTTCCCCAGAAATGCTTCCAATTGTCTATAAACCCTACGTTATGCTGAGGGCACCACTTTGACATCCATCCATTGAGAGACACTAATCTACTATGTGTTTCATCTCCCCGGTAGGCGGGGAGGGGACCAGAGCATATTACATTGTCTGACATTGTTTTTGCAATTTCACACATCTCCTTAATATTATCTTTGGTGATTTCCGACTGGCGGAGCCTGGTGTCATTCGTGCCGGCGTGAATAACAATCTTAGAAAACTTCCGCTTAGCATTAGCCAGCACTTTAAGTTTGGATCTAATGTCAGACGTTCTGGCTCCCGGTATACAGTCGACTATGGTTGTTGGTGCCTCAATGTTAGTGTTCCTGAGTATAGATTCTCCAATGACTAGGGCACTTTTAAAAGGTGTTTCAGCTGGTGTACTCCTTAGGGGATCGAATCTGTTAGAAATTGCTGTAACGTTATGGGTCTTAGAAGGACGCCTTATATGACTATGCCGCCTGACAGTCACCCAGTTTGACTGCCGACTTGACTCTGATGTCGGAACCGAGCCATGTGTATTTTGATAAACACTATGCGCGCTAGACACAGTATTTGTAATATTTATATTAGCATCTGATGTCGGAACCGAGCCATTAGTCTTTTCGCTCGATAGATTATTTGCGACAGTAACATTAGCGGTTTTGCTATCCTCAACTAGCGTTCGGATGCGCGATTCTAGTTCAGCAACCTTCTCAGTTAACCTTAATACTTCAATACACTTAGTGCATGTAAACCCCTCTATGCTAACAGCAGAAGCTAAACTATACATGTGGCAAGTAGTACATGTTACAATAACAAGCGGAGTCTTATCGCTTTCATGCTGGGCGATGGCGTCTTCGTTTACTCGAACGCGGTCCCCGGAGCTGCATCGCGTGGGGTGTTCGGTTGTGACACGCCTCGGTCGCCTGCGAACGTCTGGGGCCAGGGTGATGTTTGGCTTGCTGAATCTGCGAAGGCCGGGCAGCGGTTCCTCCACAGCTTCCCGATCGCTTTCATGTCGTTCACGGTCCGTGAAGCTGCATCGCGTGGAATGCTCGTTTGTTGCGCGCCTCGATCGCTTGTGGACATCGGAAGGCAGGGTGAAGTGGGCGCTGTACCTCGCCTTGGATCTGCTTAAACCGGGAAACAACTCCTCCACAGCTTCCCGACCAGGTGAGGACAGGTCAGAAAAGCAGATATCAGATGAATCCGCCATTAGATCGGAAAATGCTAGCGTCAGCCTCCACCGTGTGGATGCTAGCGGGCTATATGCTAACACTGGGTGTTTATTAGTGATAAATAGTTTCACGTGGTAGTACTGCTCAATAATCGTCACGGTAAAGTATTCCTATGTAAAACTAATAAGTTATATTATATAAATAGAAATAAGATGGTAAAAAAAAAGCTTTTAGATGATGAACTCGACGGAGCTACGATGCACGATCTGTTCAGCGTGACGTCACAAACCGGATGTCCGATCCCTATTATTTAACAAGCTAGGACTCACGTTTACCATATGATTTTAATGATGATTGACTGTTTAGGTTCCTTTCAAAACCTACGTTAAAAGTGTAGCCGTTAAAATATTATTAGCCTAATGGTTTATTTTGATCATGGTGCTACGATCGATGGATAATTCTGAAGTTGTTTTAAAGAAGAATAAAATAATTACTTTTCAGTCATTTGCGATGTCACACACTTGAAAGTCTCCGCGTATTTACATGATTTGCGACGTACATTTGCAAATGATTCATAAAGTCATACCTCCGCAATTCTTTGATCGATTGTGTTTTAAAAGTACTGTATGCTCAAACTCTAATGACAGCAATGTGATCGCTGATGCGCTGGTAGAGAGAGAGAGAGAGAGAGAGAGAGAGAGAGAGAGAGAGAGAGAGAGAGAGAGAGAGAGGCGTAGAAAAAGAGAGAGCATGTCCCTGTACAAAAGTAGAAATTATTTGTTATTTGAAGTCGGCTCTTAAAGTACAAAATACCCGATTAAGTTATTACGTGGCTATTATACAAAAAAAATTTCGGGACGTTCTTGCGATCCGGTGGCAACTTGTCCACAACCCAGTACTGGGTCGCGACCCGGTGGTTGGGGACCTCTGCTCTAGTGAACATGCAGGGAGGAATACAACACCTCTTATGTTTCAGTCAGGGAAGAGGGTGGATGGAGACACAGGCCACTGCTGCTGTGGTACTTGGACTAGCACATCCACTGTTGGTACCTCAAAGGTAGGCAGGCCGAGGTACGGGGTCATGTCGTACAGCGTGCCACCAGAGTAATACCGGCTGCTTCAAACCTCTTTTACTTCAGACAGCGGCAAGCGATTCGGACACGGGCTGACGTCTGTAAATGCTCACAAGTGCATAGTTATACACACAGACAGCAGGTACATTTTTCCCACACAGCAAGCAATCACAAGTTCTTCCTCCTTCAGTGTTAACCACAATGTTCACAACAAATCCTTACTTGATACAATTGAAGAGTGCCACCACTAGGCTGGGAGGGAGGTCAACAGGTCTCAGTCGTGTACGTATAATAAAGCAGCCGCCCAGCACCACCACTCCACTCTTCTATCACATAGCTCTTTCGTCAGCCTAAGAAGTGATCACTGACAACATTGACATCAGCACAGCACTACAACTGCCCAAGTGTACACATTTCAAAGAAAACTCACCCACAGCACTCCACACACTCACGGTGATATATGGTCAGGGTCACCACGGTTTGGCTGAACCTGTAATCCTGAGATAGTCGAATGACTGGGACAGAGGACAACTAGATGTAACGTCGAAGTCACGATCCTTGAGCTCCTCCTTCCTCTTTTCACTAGGTTCCAACACTTTGCAATAACAGAGATAAACTGAATGAGAAGAGGTTTTCTCTCTGAAAGTGTTTTGCCCAATACTCACAACCAGTCTTTGCTTACTACAGTCGAGGCACCACCACAGGCAGGAAGGAAGTTCAATCGATCACAGTCGTATAGATATGGAAGACAGCTCTCCAGTGCCAACACTCTGCTCTTTGTAGTCAGGGCTCTTTCTTCAGCCTGGGGAGTGTCACGTTTTGTTTTCTAAATTTAAAAGTTTTGATACCATTGCTTTGATAAGCACCAAGCATTGTTTCTTTTTAAATTTGCTTTGGCATGATTTTCATGGTGGAAGGAGTTTATTCCTGCTGAAAGTTTCTGACTTCACTAAAGTTATCATTGTGTATGATCAAATGTTAGATACTGTAGATATAAACAATATGTTTTACTGTGCTTTTTTTGCACGCCGAACTAAGTGTTGAAAGAGATTAAAATCATTATATCATAACCTTCGTGTTTGGATGCGCAGTTTATTTAAACGGTGCAACAAGAACCGGCAAGTGAATCAAAGTAATGCGACAGCGATTAGAAAAATCATACAGAGGAGTCTGATTCCGCTCTGGTGTTATTTCGACGTCATCCATTTGTCAGTCAAAAATTGTCAATAATGATTGAGGTGGACAATCAAAAACGGTGAGTGCTACTGGCCAATCAAAAATTAGAAGACAAGCTTTCCTGTTAACACAACACTCTTGTTTTGTGTTAATCTTGTTTTAATTAAATTTACTTGACTATGACCTTGTTAATATGTACATGCAAACATATTTTGTACTTCATATTTGCAAAAAATAATTAAATTACATTTTCATTATAAATTTTAGTTTTATCAAATGCTTCAAAATCAACCTGACAGTACAAACTTGAATTGTTAAGAATAAAAAGTTTTAAACAATCTAAAAATAAATTTAATTAGCATAATAATAAATTCTTCCAGCTTTTATATGCATACATTTAATTAAAATAAAAACATCAGGATTTAATCAATACACTTAAAGCCATAATGTTGTTTATACTAAAAAGTCATGTAATCATGGCTAAAATTGTGCAATTTGGATTAATAACGTAAAAATTATATTTAATTAAACTTAAAAAAAAAAATGCAAGTGCAAAAGACTTAAAATTATCAGTGCAAAAGTCATAAGGTTTACCCATAAGCCTTTGCTACTGAGCTTTTTTTTTAATCTTGGTCAAAAAATAACAACTGGAAGATATAAACTATTTCTTTTTGAGAGTTTTACACTCTGAAGTTTTTTAAATATTGTTCTGTTGTAAATTGTAGTTTGTTGTAAAGTCACCGTTCATTTGATCAGTCTTTTCCCTGTTCAACTCATTTTATTTCTCTTTACTATAATGGAGAGATTGAACTTTTAAATGGACTAACTCCTTCCTATCTTGTGGATATTGCTAACAGGGTATTTTAAAATAGATTCTTTGTATATTTGATAACACTTGAACAGACTCTAAGATATATTCAAGCCTGGGCCAGTGATCAAACAACATGGCTCTTTAATCTTTATTAATTATGTTTTATGTAAATCACCAGACAACAAAAACACCAGTCTACATGACCACCACATGAAGTGAACTTAAATATTACATTTTTATAAGACCATTTACTCATTTAATTGAGTTCAGTCAACTTATTGCGGTTTTCAGTGAACAAATTCAAAGGTGGACGTGGAAAAGATATGGCTTTAAGATATGTTTTAATAAATGCTGAAATACAAAGAAAGACACCACAATAGCAGCGGGACAAAAATAACAAGTGTCAATTTCACCCCAACAGGAACTCCTGACATTTAAACCTGCTTTACTTTTATTTTGAAAAACTCTGAGAAGTCAAACTTCAGGATGTGTTAAAGCACTAAATAATCTGTAGATTGATCAGTACTTTAACACATAAAATGAGAAACACAACTTGTAATTAAAAAATATGACTGCTTCAGTAATTTACTCTTCATGCTCAATAAAAGCTTTCCGAACCTAACCACAGGAAACGATGATGAAATCATGAGATATTTGGCAGCACTATCAAGGGTTACCTGCTGAACGTGCTGTCATAGCTTGGAATGTAAATGTAGTCAGGGCTCTGAGAAAATCACTTCCTTTTGTCCCGCATTACTTTCAACCCTTTTGCTCTTCCCTATTATTAAGTCTAGACTAAAATGCATGTTTGATTAAACTACCTAAAGGTCCTAATATATCAGAAGCCTAGTCTAACTAAAAGGGGGTGTGGTGCCCTCAGTAGCTCAGTGAAGGTAAAGAACTGATGAATGGGTTTGGTTCATGTGAAGGGCGGAGTCTCATACAAGCTCCTCTTCTGCCAATGTAATCTAACATCATTTATCATCACTGTTTGTGTCCAGATTTCTGAAACTGATCATTATTGGTTGGCTGTTGGAGGTGTTGAGTAGAGATGCTGTGATCTGTGGGTGGGATGGCTGATGAAAAATAGAAAGTAAAATATATTATTGTGGACCTCTGCTTATAGCAAAAGGTAAAATGAACTGAATTTGACTAAAATCATTTACCTCAAGTTCTTTATAAATCAATTGTGTATGTTTGTGTAACAGTTCAGATGTTCATGTTTAACTGAGATGACTATATGCAGTGTTATCGCTCCTCTATCACACACATGTTAAGATGAGAACTGTGGCTCCTGACACAAGCAATGTATCAATTGTGTTTACTCTTTAATTTTTTTAAATTAACTATCTAATTAAAAAAGCGCAAAGCCCAAAACAGTAATAAAATTAATAGAAAAAAATTATATTAGAAGAGAATGTGGTGGACATCTTGTGGTCCTGTATGAGCTCAGCAGTTCTCTTACTTCGACAATGACATTGCTTTTATGATATAAAATATATTTTGTTATATCATAAAATGTGCTTCCTCCATGGAATATAAAATCACTTCATCTGTATGTGATAATGTGTACACAGAACATTTAGACAAACACTTTTTATCAAACGTACAGAAGCAATAATGACTGTGACAGCAAACTAGTGAATATAAAATAAATATACCTTTATATACAGTCAGTCTTTTTCAGGGTGATTCAACATTGACCTGTAAATGAAACACATGGATTCAATACATCACAGGATTTGACATATTTCATACTGGATACAATTATTAAAATAAGTATTTTTGTTTGGTTGTATGGTTTGCACAAAAGTTTCTTTGAGGTGGATGTTTTAAGAACCTTAAAAATGTCTTTGTGGAACCAAACATGTTTCTTCTGTGGCATCACTGTGCAGATTTGCGATTTACCTAATGTTTTTATTGTTTACATATTTGTACTATTAGCAGAGGTGGAAAGTAACAAATTACATTTAATCACGTTAATGTTTTTGTGTACTTGTGTACTTTTACTTTTTTGAGTAGTTTTTAAAATCTGTACTTTTACTTTTACTTAAGTATGTTTTGTTTAAAGTATTGTACTTCGCTACATTTTAAATCATATCCGTTATTGAGTAAAAAAATATTTAAAAAAAAACAAGGGGATAAAGACGCGCAACGGATGATTGATGGACGGGGGAACATGCAAAAAGAACTATGGAGACGGACGAGACGAGACAGGCGCGTTCAAATCTTATGACAGAAACCCCTGGCCATATTTAAGCGACCACTTTCCACTGACGCGAAGCGAGTGTTTCATTCCTATGAAAGGTAAGATTCATGCTCTTGAGTACGAAACGACCGGGTTTTTAACAATCATTTGCACGACGCGTTTTTAATACCATGCGCATTATCTTCCGAGGTCTAGCAGCTTCGCGTCAAGTCAAACACAACTTCAGAACGTCTTTGAGAATGCGCAGGTCATTAGACATTGCAGAGAGAGAGAGAGAGAGAGAGAGAGAGAGAGAGAGAGAGAGAGAGAGAAATAATAAAGGTCTTAGACATCAGGTACCCAGGTCAGGGAAGCTAGAAGACAATAAACGTGTCAAAAGTGTATATAGCCATGGCACTCATCTCATTATATGCTCATTTAAACTATATATAGTTTAATAAAATAATGTATGTTACCAGCAATCAGGGCCGCCTTAACCTAATATGAGGCCCTGGGGCTGAGAGGTTTTGGAGGCCCCCCATACCCTCAATTTATAGTCTCATTTAAAAAAAAGTGTAATATCTAGGTAATCTACATCACAAAATGCACTAGTTTCTTTCAATAAATACAACAGTGAGTATTCCCTCTTTGACCCAGAAAACACCATAATATCATTAATAAAATATCACTGAGCCCACTTGAGCATAAACACAAGACACTTTATTTAACAACGACACACAGCAACTTGTGGTGAAATTAAAACTAAAATGTGTGAGAGTATGTTTATAAGCTTTATGTTTATGTAGTTCTTGTTCCCAAAAGTGCTGTTCCGCCATACAATATAGTTCCTCTTTTAAATCCGCTTAGAAAAGCGCTACGTTTTATTTTGTACCAACAAACTTGCTCGTATAACTACTCGTCTTAAATAGGAAAAACTTTGATGTGTTTGGTCACTTCTAACTTTATCTCTGATTGGTACCATTGAATGAATGGAGCTAGGCTAAATGCTATCGAAGTGTCGCAGTGCGCTCCAGCGCTTACGTGCACGCACACAGATGATAGAGGGATGTATCAACAATTCTTAGTTAAGATAATAACATAGTTTAATATTGAAAATGAGTAGACTATTCCTTTAATAGACATCTGCTGTTTTCTTAAAGCTGACTTTTAATTTACTTCACATTAGATTAAGCTAAAGTCCATTAGCTACACAGGGACAGATGCAGAAATATAGGCTATAATATATAATTGCATATTTGTTTTATACAATTATCATTTATAACAATAGTATTTTTCATAAAGTTAATCGATAAATTAGTCAATATAAAAATTGCCGTTAGTGGCAGTAATTTATATTTGCCAGAGGTGGAAATTTTCTCACGATACTGTAATTGAGTAGTTTTTTGAGTGCTTCCACTTTTTTAAGTAGTTTTGTAAAATATGTAATTTTACTTAAGTATGTTTTGTTTAAAGTAGTTTACTTCATTACAACTTAAATCAAATCTGTTACTGGGTAAAAAATCAAGGTGATAAAGGCCCACCATGGATACTTATTGACTGAAAAAACTAAAAAAGAACCATGGAGACGGACGAGACCTGTGCCAACTGATGAAAACCCTCAATTCAATTCTTATGAAAGAAACCCCTGGCCATATTTAAGCAACAACTTTTCCACTGACGTGAAGCGAGTGTTTCATTCATTCCTATGGAAGGTAGGTTTCGTTCTCTTGAGATTTATAACATCAAAATAAGCTAAACAAAACCAAACAAGCAGGAGAACAGGCCCCACGACAAACAGCGTTGAGACTTTATAGCAGGGGTGGGGAACCCTGGTCCTGGAGGGCCACTGTCCTGCGTAGTTTAGTTCCAACCCTAATCAAACACACCTGAAATTAATTTCGAAGTAGTCCTGAAGACTTTAATTTGATTTTTCAGGTGTGTTTGATTAGGGTTGGAACTAAACTCTGCAGGACAGTGGCCCTCCAGGACCCAGGGTTCCCCACTCCTGCTTTATAGAGAAGGAACAGGTGTAAGCAATTCCGTTGACGTGCCCTCAAGCCACAGTCAATGCAACCCCTTCAGCCGTTACTTATTCACGATACAGCACTTGCCTCGAGTACCTTATTGCTTTTATAAAACAGTAACCACACAATATTAAAGTAAAAAAAAATATTAGTGCAACTTTCATGAAGTTAAATCAATCAAAACATTCCTTCCGCTAGAAAAAATAGTCCCTGACCATGAACAAAAATTTGTTCCAATGTGTAATATGCATGAAAGCTCAAATAAAAACAACAAACCGTTCTCAAACTGATACGTGTGGTTGCTAAGGGTGTTGCTAAGGGCGCAGTGAAACATAGAACCTTTGAGTGAAGCGGTCATAGACGTGTTTTATTGTGAATGAAGCACAGCTATTGACCAATCAAAATCAAGGATTGAAACTAAACGTTTTATAAACATATATATATATATATGTGTGTATAGTTTAATAATAATGCATGTTACCAGCAATACATCAATTACAACCATAGTATAGTGATTGTATTTACTAGCTGACCTCATATTTCTTTCACTTAAAAGTGCATAACTTACCTCTAAAAATCATTGAAGATTCCATAAAAGTTTCTTAATTATAAAAAATATTTTTATTTTATTACTTTTTGTTATTGCACTTTAATTGTGAAGGTGTTCGTTCAATAAAAAAAAAACTAGTTTGAGATTTATATTCCCTTGTCCTTTTTGAACTATAATAGAATCACCCACCTTATCCACTGTAAAAAAAGTAACTTTTATTCAGAGTAAAGTTAAAATGACTTACTTTTTACTTTTACTTGAGTAGATTTTTAGACCAGTAACTTTACTTTTACTATTTTATTACTCTTTCCGCCTCTGATCTTTGCCTGCAAAGAAGTTTGTAAGAAAACCAGCATGGGTAAATGACAGATAGCAGGGAAGCTGGGAAACCCCATTGCCTTAACTAGGTCATCAAAAAAGAAATAATTCACTGCACAAAAAACCATCAAGTGCATCTCGGAGAATAGCGCGGACACACTTTACACCAGAAGCAGGCATGCCACACGGCCGAAAATGAGAGAAAGACGTGTGTCCGTCACTGTCTGGAGGATAGCCAGTTGATAAAATGCGTGCCTGTGAGAACTGTAAGTGGACTTATGTTTTGGGTTTATTTAAGCCTGTTATTGTCACGGTACAATTGATGAGAAGGATGTGCAGGTTAACCAGTTTTAATAAACATAATTAAAGCTCACAGTAGTACAAACAGTAGACATTAGTGATGGGTCGTTCGCAAATGCCGGCTCTAAGAGCTGATTCTTTGTAGCGAACGAGCAGAGCCGAATCTTCAGACGCATGCAGGGGAGCCGGCTCTTCTAAGGGAGCCGAGCCAGAAGAGCCGAATCTATGAAAAGAGCCGGACTGCCATCACTAAAATGTAGAGCCGGATCTTGAGCCGAATCAATGGAAAGAGCCGGACTGCCCATCACTAGTAGACATTCCGAGTAACACAGATGGTAAACAGGACCAAACAACCAGTGACAAAGAACAACGAACCCACAAAGACACAAACCAAGACACAGCATTTATACAAAAGGTAATTGGTGACAGCTGGTTACAAGAGACAGGTAATTAACTAATGAGTCCAGGTGATGCTGATGATCAGTGACTGACACAATTAACACACACAAGCACAGAACACAGTTTAACACTGTGACAGTACTCCCCCCTAAAGGAGTGGCTTCCAGACACTCCATACGACAAAACATAAAAGTTCAGGTGGGTGGAGGAACGGAGGTGGATCTGGGGGAGGGATGGAGGGTCTAGAAACCCAGAGCGGGGCCGGCAGAGCAGGAGGCCAGGGCGGGGGCAGGCAGAGCAAGAGGCCAGGGTGGGGCCGGCAGAGCAGGAGGCCAGGGCGGGGCCGGCAGAGGAGGAGGCCAGGGCGGGGCCGGCAGAGGAGGAGGCCAGGGTGGGACAGGATCCCTGGGTGGTGCTGGTGGTGTCAGGAATCTAGGTAGAGGGAGACAATAGAAAGAGGCCCTCTGGGCCAGGTTAAATAGGGCAGAGAGTTCGAACCTGGCCATCTTGGACCAGGCAGTGAGGGCAGGGAGCTTGGGGACAGCCATCTTGAGACAGGCAGAAATTTCCATACTGGCCATAGTTCTAGTGACAATAAAAAGTCTCTGGATCTTCGGGTTGACCACACTAGCTGACCAATGTGGCCCAGGGGACTCAGAAGGCTCACTCGGCTCAGAAGGCTCACTCGGCTCAGAAGACTCACTCGGCTCAGAAGACTCACTCGGCTCAGAAGACTCACTCGGCTCAGAAGACTCACTCGGCTCAGAAGACTCACTCGGCTCAGAAGACTCAGTGGGTTCTGATGACACAGACGAAGGATCCTGGAAAGCATCACAGGAGACAGAAGAGCAGAACGCGGACCACACACACCACAGAGCCATGCCAAATATGGGAAGTGCAGAATGCGGAAAACATACCTCAGACACCCCAGAGCTGGAGACCACAGGACGGGGCACCCCAGCCACCTGTACAGATACCAATGGTGTATCCACCAGACTGGCGATTAAACACCGGAACTTAGGCAGTGCTGGAGAGTTCATCAAGGCAGTTTGGTGAAGAGGAGTGGTTGTGGCAGCCATACTGTGAAGGGGTTCAGGTGTGGCCGTCATCTTGTGAAGGGACTCGGGTGTCTGTTCCTGCAGGCTTAGTCTCCCAGTCCGCAGCGTCTGGTGCACACTACCCCCCCTCAAAAAATTCCTACGACGAGACCTCCTGGACCTCTTAGAAGAGGACTCCACCTCAGTCTTGCCAAAAACTCGAATCACCTCCCTCGTCAGTGCCTTGAAAGAGGCACAGCATGGGTGCTGGTTCTCCCACACCTCCGTACCCCATATGGCCGCAGAGCCGGTCAGCAGAAGTAACACGAACATCACTTTAGAGTCCTCAGTCTCAAAAGTCCTGTGATGCACATCAAAATGCAGAGAACACTGGTTAATAAAGTCTTCACATAACTTAGGCTCACCAGCGTATCTCTCAGGAAATTCCGTGCTAGGCTCCAGCTGACCACTCGACTCCATTGGGTTGGGGAAAACGGATGGTGTGGGTGACGCGGAACCACTCCGCAACAACTGGATCTGTTGCTGTAATTCCACCACCCTGGCACTCAGTGCTAGCCTCACCTGCTCTCCTGTAATTGATCCATCTGTGAATCTCTGTGTCCAAAATTCTGTGACTGGATAACTCGCTCCTTCAATAATGGTGGGTTCGTTCTGTCATGGTACAATTGATGAGAAGGATGTGCAGGTTAACCAGTTTTAATAAACATAATTAAAGCTCACAGTAGTACAAACAGTAGACATTCCAAGGAGTACCACAGAGGGTAAACAGGAGCAACAACCAGTGACATAGAACAACGAACCCACCAAGACACAAACCAAGACACAGCATTCATACAAAAGGTAATTGGTGACAGCTGGTAACAAAAGACAGGTAATTAACTAATGAGTCCAGGTGATGCTGATGATCAGTGACTGACACAATTAACACACACAAGCACAGAACACAGTTTAGGAGCGCACAATCCTGCCGGAGGCTGGAAACTTTGAAGAACTTAAAACACGTATTTTGTGACACAACGACGAGGGTAGGAGAACAAAAACTTTTTGGCGGTGCATAAACTGATCTGTGACTGGACTAGGATGTCAGGGAGTAGTGATGGAGATGGTGAGGGTGGATGTGAGGGTATGGATGTAAATGAGTGGACGGAAGTAAGGAGGAATAAACGAATTAGAAATAATAGTAGTATAGGAGGTAGTAGTTCCGATGAAGGGAAAAAAGGTAGGGTAGTGCGGAGGAGAGAAGTTGAAGAAGAGGGGTTCAAAGTTATTGTGAGGTTCAAAGAAGGACATGAAATAAGGAAAGTTAGTCCGGTGGCACTGACTCGTGATTTGAAGGAAAAAATTGGTGAGATTTTGATGGCGAAAGTGTTGGGAGATGGTGGATTGTTAATCAAATGTAAGGATGAAAAGCAGAGGGATAAGGTAATGAAGATGACTAAAATATGTGGTAGAACGGTAGAGAAGGCCAAGAAGACAGGTGATGGTCCAATTAAGAAAGGAGTTATATATGGTATCCCAGTGGAGGTAAAGTTGGAAGATTTAAAGTCAAACATAAGAGGGGGGAAAGTTATTGACATTAAACGTTTGCAAGCAAGGAAAGGCGGAGAAAGGATTGATAGTTTGTCAGTGTTACTGGTTTTCCAAGAGAGGGAATTGCCAAATAAAGTGAAAGTGGGATATATAAGTTACAATGTAAGAGTGTATGTTCCACCTCCTTTGAGATGTTTTAAATGCCAAAGATATGGACATATTGCAGCTGGGTGTAAAGGAAAACAAAAGTGTGGAAGATGTGGAGGGGAGCACGAGTATGGGAAGTGTGAAGAAGGGGCAGTGATTAAATGTGCTAATTGTGGAGGTGCACATACTGTGGCATATGGTGGATGTGAAGTAAGAAAGAAGGCAGTGGAAGTACAGCAGATAAGAACTAACAAGGACATATCATATGCAGAAGCAGTAAAATTGGTTCAGATGGAAAGTAGAGAGGAGAAGAAGGGGAAAGAAATAGAAGAGAATCATACAACTGAACACCGTGTGTCAAAGAGGCAGATTGAAGATGGAGAAATGTTACTTGTTAAAAAAGAGGATTTTGTGTATTTCATGGCTGAAGTAATTAACTGCACCTTCCAAGCTAAAGGGAGATCTGAAAAGATTGAAATAATAGTAAAGAGTGCAGCAAGATATTTAAATATTCATGGACTATCTGGCAGGGGGGTACAAGAGGAACTTAAGAAACAGGAACAAGTTAGTAGGGAGCAGGGCCGTGCAGAGACATTTGGAGAGGCAGGTGCTCAAAAAATAAAAAGGGCACTTTGCTCGCTGACACGCAAGCACACAACTGAAACAAATAATAAAGTAATACAGAATAGAAAGATGATTTTAAGTCTAACGTTTTCCTTTATTTTCCTTGCAAATAGAGTGAGAGAGAAAAATCTATATAGACTGAGTTTTATAGCTATATATTTATGCATTTGGCAGCCACTTTTATCCAAAACGACTTACAGTGCATTTCATTTTGTGTTTGTGTGTGTCAACAGTATATGCAATTTTGAAATTATATGATATTATTGCATTGTGACATTAAGATATTATTACGTTTACAGTCTTGTGTTTTTGTTGTCATATTTAAAATATAATTCTATTCTATTCTAATCCTGTTCGAAATTTGTATACAAAGAGAGTAGCCTATAGTTTTGAATCGTGTTTGTGTTGTGTTTTTGCACACTTTGACGCCTTGATGACACGGCAATAAAATAATGATATTCATCTCTCCTTTCATTCATTTCATGAAGCCTCTAGTACTTTCTTTATTTTCAGGTAAACTAAAACTGGTTGCAAAGCTGGAGAGTTTTTGACTGAGTTAATAATTTAGCACGAGTATGGCTATATTACCCAACATCAGCTCACATTGTCTTTATCAAAGGCGAGTCCAGGAATCGTAAACTCAATATGATACAAAAATTAAACGAGTTTTTTACCGTATTCATCGGATCTTGCTCCTCCAACAAACTCCGCGTGACAGGTGGATGACATTAGAACAGCGCGAGAGCGATTTGAAATCAAACTCCTCCGTATGATTTCCCGAATATTTCTCGCGGTACTTTGATGTCATATGTGTTTCGGTTCTTGCATTGCTGCGTGAAGTTGAGCACACCTAAAAACTCGAGACAGCTACCTGTATGAACTCCCGGCAGACAACGTCCCTGCCTTTGCCTCATCCATTGTTTTTATATGGGAAGAATTTTTTATTTTCAGCGTGAGAAATGCAAGGTGTGGCGTCACTGGCGTGTAAACTGGCTGAAATGCGTGTGTCTCCCGCCGAATGCGTGAGACTTGAGAGCCCTGTTTGCATCTAACATTGTAGAGATGTTAATACACACAGACAGCAATAAACAAAAGCTGTGCATGCTCTCCTCACGTTGTTCTTGTAAAATAATAATAATATAACAAGCATATCGCTTCGGTTCAATGCCGGCTCGAGGGGGATCCTCCCTGTACTGCGCGCACCGTGTCGTGCACGTGTGGGCGCTGCCTGCTACTAGCGCTGTGAGCTAGCTAGTGATGATCGTCCCTAAAGAGATTGTCCAATGAAAGGTCAATACGTTATCATGTGACTAATTTTATTTGCGTCTAAAATTTTTTTTAATAATTTTACTAATAGTTAGATTGGGCAGGCCTTCACAAAAGGGCATTTAATTACAAAAAAATGCCTTGACAAAAAGGGCACTTTGGTCATCCAGGGGTAAAGGGGCAGGTGCTTGGGCACCCGCCGCCCCCCCCTCTGCACGTGCCTGGTAGGGAGTCATGGTCACAGGATTAATATTAATTATGATAATTCTTCAGTGGAATGCAAGGAGTCTACTGTCGAATGGCCAAGAGTTTAAAGGATTTCTTGAGGGATTGGAATGTAAGCCTGATATAATATGTGTAGAAGAAACATGGCTTAAACCTAATTTAGATTTTGTGATTCAAGGATATGTGTGCATAAGAAGGGATAGAGAAGGGGGTAATGGGGGAGGTTGTGCTACTTTTGTTAAACAAGGTATTTCATATAGAGAAATAGATAAAGGGAAAGATCTGGAATTTGTAGTAGTTGAAGTTTGGTTAGAGGATGGTAGGATGGTCATTGTTAACTTCTATAATCCATGTAAGAGGTTAGAATTAGAAACATTGGAGGCAATAAAGGGACTAGATAGTAGACAGATTATTTGGTGTGGTGATTTTAATGCACACAGTACTCTTTGGGGAGGGGAAAAGACGGATAGGAATGGTATGATAGTGGAGGATTTAATGGAATCTGTGGGACTTGTATGTTTAAATTATGGGAGTTTTACGAGAATTAATTGTAGTACAGGCACTGAGTCAAGCTTAGACCTGACGTTAGTGTCACAGTCATTGGCAGGTATTTGTTTGTGGGAAGTTATGAATCAGTCAACTATTGGAAGTGATCATTACCCTATTGTGTGTAAAGTAGGTGGTGGAAGAAGTGTAATATTAGAGGATCTATCAGAAAGATGGATATTTGGAAAGGCACAGTGGGATAAATTCAGAGAGATAAGTGAATCTAATTTAAAAAATATAAATCGAGAACAGGATGTAGAATTACTTAATGGAAATGTAAGAGAGGCAATAATTGGGTCTGCTAGACAGACTATTGTAAGGAAAGAGGGTATGAAGAGGAGGAAGTTAGTTCCGTGGTGGAATGATGAGTGTAGGGATGTAATAAGAAAACGCAATAAAGCTTTTAAGGTGTTAAAAAACACTCACAATTTTCAGCATTTCATAGAGTATAAAAGAATGCAAGCAGTGGTTCGAAAGACTATCAAAGAATCTAAAAGGAATTATTGGAAAACATTTTGTGACTCGATAGGGAGAAGCACAACAATTGATGAAGTATGGGGAATGATAAAGAAAATGAGTGGAATAAGACGTGAGTGGGGATATCCAGTATTGGAAAAAGGGGGTGTGGTGGCTAGTAAAGATGTAGAGAAAGCAGACATGTTAGCTAAAGTGTTGGTTGAAGTTCATAGTTCTAGAAATATGTTAGAAGAGGGGAAAAGGGGAAGACAAAAAACAAGTGAAGAAAATAAAGAACTGCTGGAAAGACAGGAAGAAAAGGATGATACTATTAACTCTCCATTCACATTAGAGCAAATGAAAAGGTCCATATGTAAATCAGGACTAACTGCTCCAGGGAAAGATCAGATCTGCAATACCATGCTGAACCATATGTCGGATGTAGCATTAGAGGTTATTTTACATTTATATAACAAGGTTTGGCAGGAAGGTAAATTACCAGGAAGTTGGAAGCAAGCCATTATAATACCCATCAGGAAACCGGGAAAGGATCCCACTAACCCATCAAATTATAGACCAATAGCATTAACATCTCACATGTGTAAAATAATGGAACGTATGATTACAGAAAGATTGACATATTATTTGGAAATAAGGAATCTTAGGTCAAAATATCAAAGTGGATTCAGAAAAGGTAGGGGAACAATGGATCCAATAATATGTTTAGAATCAGAGGTAAGGAAAGCACAAGTGAATAAAGAGGTAGTGGTAGCAGTATTTTTTGATGTGGAAAAAGCTTATGATTTATTATGGAAAGAGGGATTATTAATTAAAATGAAAAGATTAGGAATAACAGGGAATATGTTTAGATGGGTAAAGGATTTTTTGTATGGACGCTCTATGGAGGTGAGAGTGGGAAAGACCTTTTCAGAAACCTTTTTGGTAGATAATGGAACACCACAGGGAAGTGTTATTAGTCCTTTGCTGTTTTCAATAATGATTGATGATGTGTATAATAGTATTGGGCAGGGTATAGGGAGATCTCTGTTCGCAGATGATGGGGCACTGTGGAAAAGAGGTAGAAATGTAGAATATGTGTTGAAACAGCTGCAGGAAACAATGGAAATAGTAGAAAAGTGGTCCTTACAATGGGGGTTTAAATTTTCGGTGGAAAAAACAAAAACACTTTTCTTTACAAGGAAAAAAATAGGAGCAGAGTGTCGACTGTATTTATATGGAAAGGAGCTTGAAAGAGTTGAAACATTCAAATTTTTAGGAATGTGGTTTGATGTGAGGCTCATATGGAATGTTCATATTGACAATATTGTAAAGAAATGTAAAAAGGTTTTAAATGTTATGGATGTTTAGTGGGAACTGAGTGGGGAGCAGATAGGTCAGCTCTGAAAACAATATATATAGGTTTAATAAGATCAATTATGGATTATGGGTGTATAGTGTATGGGACAGCTTCTAAAACATTGTTAACAAAATTGGATGTAATCCAAGCACAAGCATTGAGGATATGCAGTGGGGCTTTTAAAACAACATCTGTGCCAGCGTTGCAGGTAGAAATGGGAGAAATGCCATTGGAGTTAAGGAGACAGCAAATTATGATGACATATTGGGTGAATTTACAAGGACATCATAATCATCCTGCAATAGATGCTATTGAGCCATGCTGGGAACATGGAAAAAGGAAAACAAAGAGTTTTGGTTGGGTTGTTAGGAAAAAGGCAAGTGAAATCAATATACTGGATAGGACTTATTCTCCAACGGTAGTACTACCAACTATACCACCTTGGTTAGTGCCACAACCAGAGATAGATCTTAGCCTCCTTGAAGTGACAAGAGATGATCATGAGGGAAATAAAACAATATTTAAATCATATATAAGGGAGAAATACAGTGGTTATTTACAAATGTATACAGATGGTTCTAAAGACCATATGACAGGGAGAACAGCAGCAGCAGTAGTAATACCTGAGTTTAGCATTGAATATGGAAAGAGACTTACTGATGATATATCAGTCTTTGCATGTGAGATGATGGCCATGGTTGTTGCATTGCAATGGGTAGAGGAAGTAAGGCCAGAGAAAGTGGTAATTGCATCAGATTCATGTGCAGCATTAATGAGTTTAAAATTTTGCAATTCTAAGAATAGAGAAGATTTACTATATGAAATACTACAATCATTATTCAGATGTCATAAAATGGAGGTGTCTGTTACATTTGTGTGGGTTCCGGCACATGTAGGTGTTGATGGAAATGAAAGGGCAGATAAAATGGCAAAAGAGGCTGTGAAATGTGAGAATAAACACATACATGTAAATATTAGTAAGTGTGAAGCTAAAGTGGTGATTAAGGGACAAATCAAAAAGATGTGGCAGAATCAATGGGACAAAGAAAGTAAAGGAAGATATCTTTATAAAAACAACCCATTAGTTGGGAGTTCAAGATTTGGAGTACGAAATAAAAAAGAGGATAAGGTTATTACAAGATTAAGGAATGGTCATACTGGTCTAAACAGTTCTCTATATGTTATTGGAAAGCATATAAACGGAAGGTGTGAATATTGTGGAGAAAAAGAAACAGTGGATCATGTTTTATTCTATTGCAAGAAGTATGATTTAGAGAGAGAAGAGTTAAAAAATGCTGTAAGGCAAAATGGAGAACAAGACATTAGTAATATTTTGGTAAAGTCTCCTGGGGACAAGAGTTGGGATCTCCTATTAAAATATTTAGGAAAAACAAGATTAATTAATAGAGTCTGAGGAATTAAAAAGAATGATGTGTAATTATAGTATATATATTATTATTATTGTTTTTTGTTTTTGTTTTTGTTTTTTTTTCTCTAAAACAGTTAATGTTAGTATAGATCTTTAGTCCACACTCCAGATCAGTGGGTGGCGGTAAATGCACCCGAAAGTTGTTTGCCAACCGCCAATAAAATCAAGAGAAGAAGAAGAAGAAGAAGAACACAGTTTAAACAGAAAAGAAGATACAGCTATTTCACGCATCCGAATGGGTCATACTAGATTGAATCATTCTCTGTTTAAAATCGGAAAGCATGAATCAGGGCAATGTACATATTGTAGTCAGCCAGAAACCATAGAACATGTATTAATAAAGTGTAAGAAATATGAGAATGAAAGATTAAAACTCATTAATGAAGTTAAAAATATGGGTGTTGAAGCATTCAATTTGATAAATATATTGAAAGAACAAGAAAAACAAAGTAGTATATATGGTTCTATAATAAAATATATTAAAGAAATTGGAGTATTTGATAGAATTTAACCTTTAATTTTTTTTTATGCGAATGTCATATGCCTACCAGTGCTTCACACTCCAGTCCAGTTGGTGGCGGTAAATGCACCATAAGTTGGTTTGCCATCCGCCATAAAAAGTCAATAGAAGAAGAAGAAGAACACAGTTTAACACTGTGACAGTTATTGTATTAGTCTATTTTGTTGTTTGAGCAACTTGCTAGCTAGGTTACACGTGCCTGTTGATTCGATATAATTCAATTGTTAAGCACAGCAGTTACACTGCTTTAAGATAATGTAATTAATAGCGGGAAATAATCCGTTTTTACAATCTTCGCGCTATCCATCATCGTTCGCCAGACGTTCTTCAACATCTGCTTCAGTTTGTGTTTATAAACCCTTTAGTTTCACTACATTCGACTGCTTTACGGCATACCTTAATTCCGCCGCCACCCCCATTTTGTCAAAATCGGACGAGAGAACCTAACTAGTGTTTGTTTGTGCTGTCACACTGGTGTATGTTGTTATCATGGCCGAAGCAGCAACGAAACCCAAGAAGGCAAAGGTTTTGTCGGAGGAGTCTAGGAAGAGAAAAAGGGAGAGTGACAAAATTAAAGGCGAGGATACGAGGATAAACATTGGTACAGAGGAGGAGGGCTGCCCGACCGATGCTGACTTGGCCGTCATGCTGTTGGACTAGTAAGTATTGAAGTAATTTGTTGTCTGCCTGACTATGTTACGGAAGCTATCTGGTCCTCCATTTAACTTCATGAATCAATTAATGCTAGTAAAGGAGCGAATTACTATTACTATTTTTATTATTATAGGAGAACCAGGAGAATTCCTGGTGGGCCGCTTCACTTTTGGGCCGGTCAAGTTTTTTTTTTTTTTTTACATTTGTCACGTTAGTGAGTCTATCTTCTCTTAAATGACACTTCACACGTTTTCGCATTGACACTGCAGCACGCAGCCTTTGCATGGTTTGTACCATGTGAGGGAGTTTTCCCCTCCCATAGAGTTGGTTCGGTCCATAGCAAGTCCAAGAAAACTTTTCTCCGGTAGGCTGGGCCGGCCCTACCGTAACAATACGCGTCTGAGAGGAGGAGGGCGTAAAAAACAGGTTGAAGAAAAAATCCATTGGAAGAGGATGCTGCCAAATGTGTCAAACCTACAGATTTATTTTCAAGAGGACAAACAAAAGTGACAACAACAGGTAACTTAAAGAGAAATAAGCCTAGTAATGATTAGCATTAGCAACGTAATTATTCGGCTAATACCGTTGTCAATCTATTTACAAGCCAAACATTTTTTTAGTTAAAATATTACCCTTTTGTGTATACATGGCGATTCATAGGCTTTGCAAATATTATGCAAGCAGCTTCTGAGCAGCAGATAAGCCAGTTCCCCGCTGAAAATGAGGAGGCCATGAGTAAACAATATGGATTAAAGTTATTTAACCCTCAGGTTGTGTTCAGATCCTTATAAGACCTTTTGTTTTCCCAGTCAAAAATGACCAGCCTAAAAAAGCTTATAAATCACTTGTTATGCTATTTACCCAATATTGTATTCAATATTTTTGTCAAATTGTTTTCTTTTTTAATTAGGACTTTTATATTTCTATTTGCATCTGATTAATTATCGTCCTCATAGCATTAGCAATGCTAATATTTTTTCAACCTTTCCTTTTGGAATACATTGTAAAAAGGGCCAACATTGGGTAATTTTTAACCCAGCATGTGTTCTGTCCAATATTAACCCATTATGGGTCAAAAATAACCCAGCCTTTTTTAGAGTGTAGAGGAATATTTTTTGTTAATTTCTTATCTTAACTGAAATATTATTTAACTTTAACCTTATTTGTTGAACCATGATATTAATAAAAACTATAGTAAGAGCTGAACTGTTGCTTTATTTATCCAATTTGAAAAAAAGTGCTTATTTGGAATAACACTATGGAAAAAGTGGGCCAGTCTTGGGCCTGAAACTCCCGGGCTGAAAAAAGTGGCCCCACTCCGGCCCTGTTAGCAGCTTATGTCTAAATGACTTGTACAAGTTTGGTAGGGGCTACATTCTTACAAGTAAGGTAAATAATACAAGATTAGATCAACAAATTCATCTTTTAGGCTAACAAGTCTGATAACTGCAGGCTGATAATCATGTTTGTTTATTTATTTTTCTGTTGAAAGTGTCTTGCCTCAGGCTATAATGCAAATCGATTTTTCAACTTTGCAGATTCATCTATGGTAGCTTGATATTATAATATTGACGATATATGGCTATTACCTACACAAACATTGATTTACAACACAAAAATTTAATTGGCATATCCATTCTGTAAAACATTAGACAATAGGCTACTATAATAACACTTGCTTGTAAACGTGAGCTACGTGATCTTTTGGCGTTTGAAAAAAAAAATAAACCCCATGGAAACATATTGTATATAGTGTTTATACACTCACCTAAAGGATTATTAGGAACACCATACTAATACTGTGTTTGACCCTCTTTCGCCTTTAGAACTGCCTTAATTGTACTTGGCATTGATTCAACAAGGTGCTAAAAGCATTCTTTAGAAATGTTGGCACATATTGATAGGATAGCATCTTGCAGTTGATGGAGATTTGTGGGATGCACATCCAGGGCACAAAGCTCCCGTTCCACCACATCCCAAAGATGCTCTATTGGGTTGAGATCTGGTGACTGTGGGGGCCATTTTAGTACAGTGAACTCATTGTCATGTTCAAGAAACCAATTTAAAATGATTTGAGCTTTGTGACATGGTGCATTATCCTGCTGGAAGTAGCCATCAGAGGATGGGAACATGATGGTCATAAAGGGATGGACATGGTCAGAAACAATGCTCAGGTAGGCCGTGGCATTTAAACGATGCCCAATTGGCACTAAGGGGCCTGAAGTGTGCCAAGAAAACATCCCCCACACCATTACACCACCACCAGCCTGCACAGTGGTAACAAGGCATGATGGATCCATGTTCTCATTCTGTTTACGCCAAATTCTGACTCTACCATCTGAATGTCTCAACAAATATTCAAGACTCATCAGACCAGGCAACATTTTTCCAGTCTTCAACTGTCCAATTTTGGTGAGCTTGTGCAAATTGTAGCCTCTTTTTCCTATTTGTAGTGGAGATGAGTGGTACCCGGTGGGGTCTTCTGCTGTTGTAGCCCATCCGCCTCAAGGTTGTGCGTGTTGTGGCTTCACAAATGCTTTGCTGCATACCTCGGTTGTAACGAGTGATTATTTCAGTCAAAGTTGCTCTTCTATCAGCTTGAATCAGTCGGCCCATTCTCCTCTGACCTCTAGCATCAAAATGGCATTTTCGCCCACAGGACTGCCGCACACTGGATGTTTTTCCCTTTTCACACCATTCTTTGTAAACCCTAGAAATGGTTGTGCGTGAAAATCCCAATAACTGAGCAGATTGTGAAAAACTCAGACCGGCCCGTCTGGCACCAACAACCATGCCACGCTCAATATTCCCGCCCAACCTTACCACCTTAACTAACAAATTTTCTGCGGGAAACCCAGAGATAGCAGCCGTTTACTCCACCCGCTCCTCTCAAAGCGTCCATTATCTTTTAGACAAACACAATTAAAGTTATTTTAGAAATGGCCATGTGGATGGATGCACTATTTGAGATTGAGTTTTTCTACCATTAAAAAGCTTGAAAGAGCCAGGGCATTTACTCAAGGGCCCACCAAGGATGCAACGAAAAATTTACATCTGTGATGCAGATTTTTTGAAGAGATGTTTCAGAAACAATGGTAAAAGCACTTAAAATCGGGACATTTCCAGGTTCTGGCCTGCCTTCTGTGCAGTCAGGTTGACATGTAATAGGCTGATGAATGACACACCTCTAAAAATCTACGAATCAGGCGCGAAAATGCCAGCACATGACCGAACTAACACCTGCAACACACTGCCTCTTTGGCTATATCTGAGAAATATGCTGCGCAAATAAAAGAAAAAAGCCTGGGCCACAAATGCAGCAAGATGATGCAGAATCACAGAAATATTCGCCAGTAAGGGAGCAGGTCAGTCAAATTACCAGTAAAAGCATGCATCTATATATTGCTGATTGTATGTTTTAAAGTCAGGTGCTGGCGTGCTCCGTTGCTTTGTGTACAGAACTTACCGGGGAAACTGTCGCTATGAAAACATTAGGCAGATCATTAATTTACATTTTCAAAAAGTCCTGCTGTTTTTATGCAACCACAGCGAAACACCAAGGCTGATATGTAAAGTTTGTCATTTTATAAAACTTTGTTTTTGTGAAAAGCTGTATCAAAAGTGCAAATGACGGTGTCTGCACGGTTCGTGACTTGTGCCAGGGCTGGCATTGCTAATCATAGCTTACATCAACTTTTACTAGCAGTGATTTTAAATGGATTTCTCCAAATAGCATGACAAACTTTACCTGTCGAGTAGAAAGTTCACGACAGCAGTTGAAAGCCCAACCTGTGCTTTTAGCGCATGCCAGCGTGTGCAATATTCTCCCGAAAACACTCTGGTCTTGTTTCTTTCTTCAGAGGCCTTTCTCTTCTTGTCATACAATTCGTAAACACTTTTTCTCTTGCGACCCTCTGACATTTTGAAAAAACACGTTGAGAACGTGTAATTTAATGAATGGCTGAAGCCGTAGCCCACCACACATATACACCTGAAAGTGCGCATGTGCAGAAAGCAAACCTAGGGACGAGCACGTACGACGGCCTTACGTAAACATATCACCAGAATGATTGACAACTAGGATGACCAATAGTCTTCCGCTATACCTTTAAAAGCTGATCAGTGTTAAATGTCATAATTCTGTAAATAGTTTTAAAATGACTTTATACTTGCCTGTGTTCTGTTGTTTCACCTTCTCTTTATAAGGGCGTTGTGTCCAGGACAGTTTAAAGTCAGAGATGTATAATGACAGAGCAGACTGCAGCTAAAATTCATCAATACACACATTGAATTATTCACATTCAACACACTTATAGTATCACATCGCTCTTTTAATAACACATTTATTTTTTTGTATTTAAAGACCCTCTCAATTTTTTCTAACCTGAGAGAGGATTTTGTCGCTCAGAGCCGCTGCATCAACACGGGAGAGAAATTTTAGTCTCAAAATGCTTTTTTTTAAAACACCTAAAACACAGCAAACACAAACTCAACAATCATATACATATTCAAGCAAAACTTTACAAGAGAGCAAAACAAACAAATGAAAAGCAGACCATTTATGGAAAATCTCATTAAAAAAACTTCCATCTAACTGTAGAGAATTGTGTATCATAAATTACGTTTTCCATAGACCTCCATCTCACAAAGAGAGAGATTAGTTACACGTCCAGGTATGATCACATTCACATAACGTCCCTCCATTCCATCACACGAATAACTGACGGTACTGCCAGTAAGACCAGATATTACAGCACATCTAGACAAAGAGAAAATCAATCAATCTCTGGAATTGTTTAAATAAATTAATATGTACACATTAAGTAATGTATTAGTAAAATTTTCATGAAGTTAAATCAATAAAAACATTACTTCCGCTAGAAAAAATTAGTCCCTGACCGTGAACAACAACGTCCCAATGTGTAATATGCATGAAAGCTCAAATAAAAACAACAAACCGTTCTCAAACTGATACGTGTGGTTGCTAAGGGCGCAGTGATACATAGAACCTTTGAGTGAAGCGGTCATAGCCGTGTTTTAATGTGAATAAATTGACCAATCAGAATCAAGGATTGGAAGTAACCAATTTATAAAGTCACAATATGCTATTTTTGGCTGCCGGGGGCCTGTTGCACAAAAGTAGAATTAAGACATCCAGGATAAATGACTGAGCT
Organism: Misgurnus mizolepis; assembly: GCA_025389145.1. Classification (NCBI taxonomy): domain Eukaryota; kingdom Metazoa; phylum Chordata; class Actinopteri; order Cypriniformes; family Cobitidae; genus Misgurnus; species Misgurnus mizolepis. Next base: position 74,921,774 of record JAIFKI010000001.1, on the reverse strand, counting down.
GAGCTCAATGAAGCCAAAACAAGTGTGTCCACGCTGAATTGGTTGCACAAAGACCAAGCCAGGATGATCAGACACGGATTCATCAAGCCAGGTGATACCAATCCTGGATAGGTGCGCGCTCACGGCTCACTCAACTAGACCACGCCACCGATCACAGATTCACCGATTCACCATAGCAACTAGCGGCGTTCTTTTCCCCGTCAGAAGCACAAATCGATACGAGGAGGAAAAAGACATAATTAAGAAGAAAGGCAACACCGCCACAGTGGTAAAGCAGAGAGAAAAAGCGTGGCAAAGTATTGCAGACCGCCTGAATGCGTAAGTAGTGCACAATTACACACTCACCGCTCCGCTGAAACATCACAATTACAATTAAAATATTTAATTCACATCTCCAAAAACGCAATTGTACTCTGATTGTAAAACAGTTAATGTTTTTATTGAAATGGACTGCAAATATGAGTGAAATTGTGTATAGTAACTCTATTACACTGGATAAGGCTTCAATAAATTATTATGAAAGCCTTACATTATTACTACGCTCATTATGTACTCTGCTTCTTATGTTGTCCACCGTTTTTTTTTTTTTTTTCGTTTTTTTCTGCTTTTATTAATGTAAAGCTGCTTTGAAACAATGAAACAATTGTGAAAAGCGCTTTATAAATAAAATTGAATAAATAGATGAGCTATTAATAATAATCAATTTAATTTAAAGGACCCAAGGTCACTTGCTAATTGCACTGCAAAAAAAAAGACTTTCTTCGTGTTTTTGTTTTGTTTTCAGTAAAAATATCAAAAAATTCTTAAATTAAGATGTATTAAAAAGTTTTCTTGAAATATACTTTTTCAACATTTAAAAAAAAAAAATTCTTATTCCATTGGCTGATTTTTTTGCTTATTTTCCTAGGTCATTTTGCTCATCAAGAAAATGCATCTTAATTTAAGAATTTTTGATATTTTTACTGAAAATAAGACAACAATACATTTTTCAAAAGTTTTCAAAGTCATTTTTTGCAGTGTGACTCCATTGAATGTTCTTGTGTGATAAAGAAAGTCTCTCTTTTTGTGTGTGGTGTGTGTGTGTGATGTAGATTAAATATGACCGGGCCAAAACGGACATGGCAGCAGGTCAAAATCAAAATCTGCAGAATGGTAAGGGCCCTGACTAATACTTAATAATGCACAAGCATAGATTGTACCCAGAAGGTGCCTGCTCACACATTGTCTGTACTGTTTTAGCAGTGAAAAATAATACCCAGAGACAAGGCACGGGTGGTGGGTCACCAAAAGCTGACCTCACCCCAGCAGAGGCCAGCTTTGGAGCTAAATAAAGGCAGGCCTGTTTGAGGGGATCCCTGGGGGAAAAGAGACAAGCATAGGTCCCTCACAAGATGCCACCCGCTTCATACAAGGTATGTTCTTCCATCTCTACATGGGACACAATCACATTCATATTGAATCTATTTGGACTGTCTGACTTTGGTTTGCCTATTGCCTTGTAGTGTCTGGCAGCACTGTGTTACTGTTAAAGCCACCAGCACGAGCACCTGACGATGCTGATCCAGTGAGTACTCCATCAAAGGCATACTGTAGGCCTGGCACGTCTTGTCTACTAGCTTCAATATGAATCCGATTAAATGTGAAAGGGTGAAGGCCCCATTTCATCAGCACATAATGGCGATGATGATGAGGAGACCATCTCTCTGGATTCCAGAAGGCATAAGGTATCATGTCAAACTTGTGAAAGTACTATTCAGTCTACAATGGTGAGGAGTCATCATTTGGAGCCATCACAAAATCTCATTTCTTTTACAGGACCCAGTGTCATTGGTGCACTGGACTGCACAAACATAAGGATAAAAGCCCCCTCAGGTGCCCATGAGGCGGATTTTGTAAATATGAAATCCTTTTACAGCATTAATGTTCAGGTGAACATAACTTTTTGATCTTTTCCATTGAACACTGGCAAAATGGCCTGGCTCAGTCCATGACTCCAGAATCTTTCGGACCTCTGAAATCTATCAGCACCTATCACAAGGTGAGCCACACAACCCATATATAACCACTTTTTACATAATGGCTGTGTCAACAATATCACTGTGTTTATGAGTGATGAGATTTTTTGTTGAATTCTCTGGTGTATTGCTTTGAGGCAGGGGGTATGGCTGCCAGCCTTTTTTCCTGACACCTTTCACAGACCCCCAGGAAGCACAGCAGGCCTACAACTATGCCCATGCTAGGGCCAGAGTTGAAATGACCTTTGGCTCTCACTGCCTTCACAAATTAAGGGTCAGCCCTGTGAGGGCATGTGACATTACTGTGGCTTGTGGTGTCCTCCACAATGTGGCCTGTCTGAGGAAGGAGAGGGCACCCAGAGTGCTGCCAGCCATGGACTGGGACAATCCGGACATCTTCCCTGATGACAACAGTGGTGGGCTGCTGAGGGACCAATATGTGTTGAATTATTTTAGTTAGTATGTGTGCTTTCAATTTTGTTTTTTTTTTATTGATTTGGCCTCTTTTCATGTTTGTGCTGTATACTGTGTGTATACTGTTTGTAATACAAGCTTGCAGGGAGGCTACTGCATCCATTAATTGTCTTGTTTTCAGTTGTCTGAAATTGTCTGTTCAGTTAATGTGTATGAATTAGTCCTGCATTTATTTCAGTGTGCAGAGATGCAGGGTGTGTTAAGTACAGACCTTTGAATGTGTATTTATTTTTAGCTTTGATTCTGTGCTTTCCCTCTTGTAGAGTCACTGTGTGACTTCAGTTTCGAAAGGAGCTGATGGTTTACCTGCTTTGTTTTGTCCTTATTCAATAAAGAAACATAATGTTACACTTTGTGCTTTTATATTTATATGAAATGTGTATTTTATACGACAGAGTATAAGGGCCACACCGAGGAAAGGAGAAAGTCATACATTTGAGGCTGGTTCTTTCTGTGGAAAGATGCAATATGTTTTTACAGTCCTGATACTTATAACAATTTGATGCTGATGTACCAAAAGATTAAGTTTGTAATTGATTAAATTATTGTAACAACTGTCCTCCTCTAAAACAAGAAGTTACAATATTACGACTTCATTCTCTGTCTGTTTTTTTTCTCTGTGGCCCTAATGTTCTATCATTTTATATAAAGCCTTACAGTCTTTAGGAAACTGTAAATTATCTAATGATAGCAACATCATCTAAAAATCATAATTTATCCAAAATTAATGATCACAAACATTTAATAAAATTACAGTGGATCTAGTTATATGTGATAACAACGTATATTGGGCAGTGAAATAATTATTGGTTTCCATTTGTGGTGATTGCTGACTGACATAAGGGATGAGATTAAATAGATCCTGGAATTTAGCCTGGTCTGGAGCAGGCTAGCTCCACAGAATAGATCTCCATGGTAATTTATACCATAACCAAGGCCGCCTTAATGCACGGGCTTACCTGGGCTGAAGCCCAGGGGCCTCCCAAGTTGAGGGGCCTCCCAAGTTCACGTTTATATTGTTTTGTAACTTGTCAGGTTATCTGTCAATCACTCTAACTGCACGTTACATGGCTGCTGATTGGTCTGTGGTAACTTACCTTGAAATAAAATATCAGACGTAACAGATTTTTATATTCCGCGTAATGTAATTAAGTGCGCGTTGTCAACTTGGCATTCCTGCATGTTAGACTGAGTGTGACAGAGAAACGGGAAATAATCCACCAACAAATGAAAGAGTAATTTCTGAAATTTCATAATAAGCACTGCAGGTCTCTCTCTCTTTCGCGCGCGCGCTCGCTCTCAGTGCTCGTGCAGCTGAGTCTCTGGCATGCAGAAGTCTCTCCAACTGTGCGCAAGATACTGTGCCGCCAAATAAAGAAAGGAGTTCCCGAACATATTAATGCTGTTCGTTGTTATAAAGTTTAAGTTTACTCGCGTTTATATCAGTGACGCGTGCGCAGCTGGAGCGATGTAGTTTGACGCGATGTTAGCTCACAGTACACACATCTGTTGGTTTAGAAAGACGACGCAACGGTAAATGTGCAAGTCAAAGCGCGACAAGACCATCTCAAATAATCATCCCCTGATCGCACCATTCATATTTATAATCTCCTTATCTAAAGATCTTATATACCGGTATGTTCCCTGTCTGTTTTGAGCATATTCATACGTGTTCGTTTTACATGCGTATGCATAAATACTAAATACAATGCATACTATATCTTCAATAGCCTATAAATAACTGATTAAAAAACAAGATTCTGTCTATAAAGACTTATCTTTTGTTAACATTAATGCATTTTCACTTTAAAACTAACTTTAACTTCTTATATTTTTAAAACTGTGGTGAGCATTTAGTTAGTGAGTGGCAATTATCTGCAAATTTGTATATTCCAAAAACTATAAAGCTTATAAACATATATACTCTCACACATTTTGGTTTTATTTTCACCACAAGTTGCTGTGTGTGGTTGTTAAATAAAGTGTCTTGTGTTTATGCTCAAGTGGGCTCAGTGATATGTTAATAATGATATTATGGTGTTTTCTGGGTCAAAGAGGGAAAACTCACTGTTTTATGGATTGAAAGAAACTAATGCATTATGTGATGTAGATTACCTAGATATTACACTTATTTTTTTAAATGAGACTATAAATTGAGGGTATGGGGGGCCTCCAAAAGATCTCAGCCCCAGGGCCTCACATTGGGTTAAGGCGGCCCTGACCATAACATATCCTCCTGCCCCCTATCCAGCTTTAGTGCGACCGGATCATTGATCAATTAAGCCAGGATCACCAAGATATCCCGGCTTAATCCCTTATCCAGTTTTGTGCAATAGGCCCCGGATGTCACAATTAAACAATAACAAGGGTGTAGCTTAAAGAAGTTATAGGGGTGTGCCATGGAGTCAGTATTTGTATCTGTATCAATCTCAAAATTATTTGTTTTGTATTCTGATGGAACCAAAAGTTACATGAAATTTAGAATTTAATATTATAATATATTTAAACCATAACTGTAAATAACTGTAAACATACCTGTAAATAGCTATCTAATAATAATAATAATAATACAAAATTTTAATTAATAAGACAAATAAATTGATTCTTCTTGTTACTAATATCCATGGACAAAACACTTCTCATTTTTGAAGCCTATGTGCTATGCAGCACTGTATTGTAACGCATTAAAATAACAAACTTGAGAATGCTGTACATCACCTTAAAATGTTTATTGTGTCTGTAAGCACAGTTAGCATGTGTGAGCCATAAAAAGGATCTTTATTTGTATGTTTTCGGGCGAGTGCGCAACCTCAATATATAGACATGCACAGAATTACAGTTTAAAAAATATCTGTTTTCACAAAAGCAAATTTTAACTCATTTGCTTTTTTAAGTTGCCAGCTAGTATTTTTTGTGATTTTCACAAAAGTTTAACAAAATGCCTTCCAGGAAAATGTTCTTCTATAAATATATAAATATACATATCAAATGAAATAACAGATCCTCTGCTTTCAAACGAATTATGTTTTATTAACGTAGTTCGGGAGGAGCACGTCAAATAAACCACTTAAGTACTTCCAGCTGTCTATATTCAGTAATCAACAAATACTCTAGTACCACCACCTGTCCTCAATCAGTAATCATCATATCTACCCAATCAGCACAAAGGCAAGCCATATATAAGTCACAGTTTAACTCTCCAAAGATCCTCTGCACTCTTCAGAATCCCTTCAGCACCCTGTCTCCTCTCACTCACCAGGTTAATTCCTAAATGAGCCTTTAGGCAGGAATGTGAGAGGGAACTACAGTAAAGAATGTGAGGACAAATAAATGTATACATGTTTGTTTGTGGTTCATTAAGAAGTTAACAATATAATCAAAATAGAAATGAAGGTCAGTAGGACATTTTCAGTTTATTTGGAAACAAACCCTATTCAAAAACTAAACTTGTATAAACACAGAAACTGATACACAACAGAGCTGTAAACTTCATGTGGCTTATGTTACCATATAACTTTATGTCCAAAAAGTGTGAATATGTTTTTCCACTTCATAGTTTTGTATGATGAGAGGGATGCAGACCTGTAAGAGAGTTATGAACAGCTGTTAGCATAAATTGTCCACAGAAATACCACATAAGCTTACATACATAACTGATGGGTAAATATCACTGATAGCACTACATTTAGATAAACTATCATAAACTAAATTCAGAACATTTGAGATAAACATCTGCAGTGATTAGTTTTATAAAAAACTGTGTTTCTGTAAGTGCGTATGAACTTTAAAAACACATCACATATGGCGTCCATGTGCACAAATACTCGCGTATCTGTGTAAACAATGTGGCGCTCGTAAAAATACGGTGTCGCGTGTAAAGTGCAATGTATGGATTTGCGTTGCATGTAAACAATATATGGAATCATATTACAGCACACACTTAAAAGATCCTGCAGTGCAGCCTTACTGAAAGTTGCCAAGAAGGATACGAAAGTGAATAACTGTGTTTAACACTGTACGACATGTAACAGTTATCCACCATTACGATTACGTGACTTCACGTGTCTTCGTTTGTAAACATTGTGAAAGTTTTTCAATCCGAAGCGTGCAGTCTACTGAGGTGGCTTATGTAGGCTAAACTGCACAAGCCATAACATATTACATGATAGCAAATATAAATGAGGATAAATAAGTTACTTACTTCAGAAATATATCCTCCTCCAGTGCGTCTTCCATTGTTCTTCTTCTTAGGTAACGTTAAAGATAAACGCTTCTCTTCCTCAATGTCCAGACATAAATGATGATATTCCTCACGTGTGTGTATAAAGTTTATCATCCAAACATGCGGTAAAGTCTTTAAATCTGATGAAACTTTACGCTTTGTTTGTCATTGTTTTAATTGTCCGTCTGTTCATTACCATGTCAACAGATAATGAAGTCAGCCAGGAAAAACTGTACTCTCTTTACTTCAATACAGATTATATAAACAGGCAATATTTGTTTTCGATTAGCTTGTTTAAAAGTAGACATTTCAGGCTTTCTTTGGATATGTGTATCATGTTTGTGTGATGAGTATTCGCGGAGTTTCAATTGATTTTTGCAACGTGTTTTGAGAGACAGCTGGCGGAGACAGAAATGTCTGAATGTGACCCTGTTTATTTTCTTTATTTGACAAAAACACAAAGATGTGTTATTGTGAATGTACACAAATTAAAGAAGACCCTTCACAGTTTCAAATGATGTTAAACATGTAAGTGTATGATTGATAAAGTCGCAATGAAAAGTAAAATAAAAAACTGTAATTTGTTTAGTAATATTGTGGTATTTTTTTACAAATGATTTATCTGTGAGCTTCATAAATTTAAAAAAATTCATGTGCCCTCATAATCTTTAATCAAAAATGCAAATCTCATCCCCCACTAAAAACGATCTCTCTTTACTTCCGGTCAAAATGTATGGCAGGTGGGCGGGGTCCGGGAGAATATCGCTATGATTAGCAATTAGCAACACGACCCAACTTCAAATGATCCAATCAGATCTCGATGGACAAATTCAAATCCAGCCCTGCCTTATTTCATTTCAGAGGCCGGTTTTACTCGGATACATGTCACCACGGGGAAAATTAGGCAATTGATACTTCCGTTTCATGGCGACTTTAATGATGGAGTATTTTATGTTGATTTTGCTATGATAACACGTCAAAACGTGGTGCCGCGTTTTTGGACCCCAGGGAGTTAAGGGGTTTATAATGTAGTGCTAAAGGGACATGATGGGAGTTATTGTCGTTAGCATTTGACATCAAAGTATGATGAAAGCAGACAGGACTCAACAGCATCCTCGCGATACTTTGATGTCAGATGCTGATCGGTCTGTGGCGTCACATGAAGTCAAGTGGAGAGCAATGATAACCGGATATGACACCATTGACAAGGGAAGAAGGAGGGACATTTTAAAGTGTCAAATATGCTAATTTCTCCGGATTCAAACATTGCTAAAACATGTACATACGCATACTAACAAAATATATAACACTCTGACATTTTGATATTTTCATGCAAATGTTCATATTGTGCTATTAAACTTATTTTATTAATAAGCGTACCTTGGATTGTTGTTTCCATTGTTTTCCAGTGAGTCTCCAATCCGAATTTCTGCTCCATTGGTTTCTTCAAGATAACCGTCTGATCTAGCAGTGATGATTATTGTAATCATCCCATAGTAATCCAAGAGATCCAACCTCCACCATGGTGTAGCTTCAAGTCCGGTACTGGAGCAATAGGCATTAACTGATCCATATCTTATACCATCTATGGCGTTTTCAGCTACCCTAGGGTAATATGTTGATGGCTGTATAACCATTCCTTTGCGTGCTAAATTCGCTAGAAAAAAGATGTTTAAATCAGTGGATCAGTCTGTATTTACACGTGAGGTCATACATTTACATACACCTTAACCTGCTAAATGTTTCTATCATTAAATGAGTTATATTATCAGATTTCATGTTTTCCTTTTTTTAGAGTGTTAAATGATGTCTGTGCACATATAAGATCTGTAAAGTTGCAAAAATTAAAGTTTCAAATCCAAAGAGATATTCTTTTTAAACGTGAAGCCTCATCCACGCCCACCTAAAACGGCTCGTTTAACATGCCCATGCAGTTAGACGTCATACTGGTTTGAACATTTTCATAACACCGCCCTCATATATATGCAAAGATAGACGGTGTAACTTTCAATCACGCTGTAGTATTGTTTTTCCCGCCATGTCAAGCAGATGCTGTGTTTCGTTGCAAAACTACTTTTTTCTATTTTATTTACAACCCAGTTTCAGAACAGTACAGCCTAGGGCTGGGATAAACGATTATTTTTTAAACGATTAATCTAGCGATTCTTTTTTCGATGCATCGATTAATTGAACGATTTATTCTATCAGTCCGATTCGACTTCGATTCGATTCTCGATTATTTCCCCATTAATTAACTAATAGCAATATATAAATGCAGTTTAGTAACAGTATAAAAATCTCAAGTTCACACATTCCTTTATATTACATGCATTTATGAGCAAAACCTCTTCAATGTGCCTTTTGATGGTCAGTGTAATTCATTTAACTAGATTTGTTTAATCCACACTGTTTTCGTGCTGTTCTAGTCCATGTAATGACATATATAAACACAATTATAGACTTAAGAAGCACATACATTATTAAATCTCTTTCTCTTAAGTTTATTAAGATAGATGAGGACTCATTTACTGCTGTACAGAGAGTGAATGAAAGCACAGTCTTCTGGCAACAGTGTGTTTTTACATATTTCATAGCTTTCTGTTACATTGCTCAAAGTCATGACTGTTTAAAACACACTTGGCATCACATTCATGATTTTATGGTAAAATGACACTCTTTCGCGTCAATCCACGAGCATTTAAACCATAAACAAAGCACTTTCACTTTAATTTAGCTTGAGCAGCGCAGCAGAAACGATCGCAGCACTGCCACAACAGCGCCGCGAGTTGCGCTGCTCATGCAGCGGGGTGCATGCTTCCTAACCCTACAGTCACATTAGCTACAAAAGTGAACGACACCGAGCGACACACACTTGCTTGATGGGCGTTCCTTGGCTAGTTTCCAAAAGCGGTATCAAAAGTCACTTTAGAGGTATTGTTAAGTTACAAGAACGGTGTTTTTGGATTTAAAAGTATTTATTTCTCGATAAAAGTAACAAAATATATGAGATAAAATGCCAAACTTATCAGATATAAGTGACGTAGGACCCCCTCGAAAATGAGATGGTTCATCTCAAGGGGTTATCCTTGAAATAAAGAAATAAATAAGAAAATAAAGATATATACATAAATTCGCATTTTCCGCCATCTTGAATTATTTTCTCAGACTCGACCACAGACCTACGTCACGCTGCTCCTTCACTCCGATTGGCAGTCGCTTTGTCGCATCGCTCAGCATTTGCATAAAATAGCCTGCTTATCTATTTTGGCCCCGCCTTGCTCGCGCAGTGGCGAGCTCATCGCTTGTCGCTGGCAAACGGCCACTTCCATTGAAAATGAATGGTAGCCTGCCGCTCTGTCTCTGTCGCTTGTAGCTAATGTGACTGGGGGGTTACATGGGCGCCGAAAAAAACATGCGTCGCTTACGCACTGCTCACACTTGCTGTGAAACCGGCGTGGACTGGAGCCACTCGCGTTGCTACTACTATACGGTGACACCTTTTTGGGTCCGACGAATCGACGTGCATATTTTGCGTCGACGTATTTTTTGCGTTGACGTCGTCGATTACGTTGACGCGTTGTCCCAGCCCTAGTACAGCCCAAATGTTCGATTATGTGCACACATTTTAAGGACGATTAATTTCTAAACTTCGGGGAGTACAACCGCTGGATGTACACAAAGGCATCGTCTAAAACGTGGAGCAATTGCAACTTTGCAACTACACTGACATCCTGTAAGTAGCTGATGTTTTTATATTTAATTAATTTCTTCACTGACAATTCAAAGACGAGTTTTGAGCTGAGACGCACCTGTATTTTAATATGTAATGCATTTCCTAATGATGATCCAATCGCGAGATTTGAGAAGTGCAGATTAGTGCTTGTTTGTTGTTTCTATGTTCACAAATACAAACATGGTTTATGTTTTAGTATCATAACCTTAACAATCTGGTAAAGTTGATCGATTAGCTTAGCCATCTGTGTTTTCTGGGTCAGATTCAGGCTCGTGTTGATAAGGTAGTAGTAGTAAATACGATAGTATCTCGTGGCTTTCACTATTGTTTTGGGAGCTCATCTTCCAAAACTTGGCAAGGAGCGTCATATTTCCGTTCGTTATTGAGGTATTTGGCCAATCACAATGCACTGGATAGCTGGCCAATCAGTTCACACCCATTGACACTGCGCTTTCTCACAACGATAAGCTTTGTACCAAATGACCTATTTCAGATGTGCGGGACTTAGAAGTGCTAAAAAAATGTATGGTATGTGGAAGACAATGATTTTTTTTAATCATAAACCACACGAAAATACATTGTATTACACCAAATACATAAAGTAATGTGCTTTTTAGGCACATAAAATGACTCCTTTAAAAAATGATTGCATGATTTTTATAAGTATCAAGAACAATCTCTAATACTATAATACACACTATAATAACTACATTTACAACAAATAATCCAGTTCTCAAGTTTACAAGTACGCTTGGTTCTGTGCAATATTACTCAGTGACTGTTTTTATGATTTGTATCTGCTCTGAGACATTCAACTGCCCACTGGTCTTCAGAAAAACCCTCAACACAAACCATATTAATGATATATATAATTACAGAATGTTAAAAATGTCACAATGTAGGTGTGAGTAAAAATGTGCCGTCTTTGGGTGTGTGTTTTTAAATGCAATAAGCTGATATCTGCACTAAATGGCAGTGCTGTGGTTGGAATGTTGGATCTGCACACGCGACAGATCAACTAAGCAATATGATGACATGTGAGAGTGCTGTCTGTCATTGCGCACCAAACGACTCTGAATAAAAAACACAAACATAACATTACGTTGGGCTCCAGTGTTAAGAGAGCGCTTTACTTTCTGCTTTTTTCAAAACAATCGCATCCAAATGACAAAAGCACGCCCGGGCTCAATCGATAAAAGTACAGTGCGAGTGCATGCTTCTGGGGGAGTAGGGAGGGGGGACAATCACGCTGGGGCATGAGTGCGCCCTAGCAGTACGTCTGTCTTCATTCCCAGAGGATGGTACTCCTTTAGTAGTACTCGGTGACTTCAACATCCACCTGGAGAAACCACAGGCAGCTGACTTCAACACCCTGACTGCATCGTTTGACCTCAAGCGAATCCATACTTCACCAACACACAGGTCTGGTAATCTTTTAGATCTTATCTACACAAGCTGCTGTTCCACTAACCACACCCAGGTCACCACACTACACACATCTGATCACTTCCTCGTTACTCTCGAGCTCGACCTAACTCCCCCTGTCACTCCATACGACCCCCCATTGGACACGTTCCGGCGCAACCTGCGCACGATCTCTCCCTCCCGCTTATCCTCTGTGATTGCTTCCACGCTCCCCGCTCCCAGCCAACTCTTTCTGTTAGATACTGACAACGCCACTGACACACTTTGTTCCACTCTTACATCCTGCTTAGACACATTATGCCCTCTGACATCTGGACCGGCCCGGGTCACACCACCTGCTCTCACTCACATTATCAATTCATCCCTTTCCACTGGCACCTTCCCCGTAGCATTTAAAGAGGCTCGGATAACCCCGCTGCTGAAGAAACTCAGAATCAGTCCTGCTATGCTAGAAAACCACAGACCCGTTTCTCTTCTTCCCTGCATTCCCAAGACTCTTGAACGCGTTGTGTTCAACCAGCTCTCCTCTTTCTTCACACAAAATAACCTCCTGGATAGCAATCAGTCTGGTTTCAAAAGCGGTCACTCCACTGAGACTGCGCTGCTCTCAGTCATTGAAGCCCTAAAGCAGGCAAGGGAAGCCTCCAAATCATCTGTGCTGATCTTACTGGATCTATCTGCCGCTTTTAACACGGTCAATCACCGCATCCTCCTGTTGACCCTCATGGCTATGGGTGTCTCTGACACAGCGCTTCTATGGTTCAAGTCGTAACTCTCAGATAGGTCATTTCGGGTATCCTGGAGAGGTGACGTCTCTGAACTCCAACGTCTTGATACCTGGGTGCCTCAAGGCATTGTGCTTGGACCGCTGCTCTACATGACATCCCTGGGCTCTGTCATTCGAAAACATGGCTTTTCCTACCACTGCTATGCTGACGACACTCAACTCCACTTGTCGTTCCACCCTGATGATCCCACGGTTTCTGCCTGCATCTCAGATGGATGAAGGATCACCATCTCCAGCTTAACCTTGCAAAGACAGAACTGCTTGTCATATCATCTGAACCAAAGATTCAGCACAAGCTTTCCATTCAGCTAGGTTCCTCGACCATCACGCCTTCCAGGACGGACAAAAACCTGGGAGTGGTCATTGATGATCAGCTTAGCTTCACAGAGCATGTTGCCAGCACCGCTCGCTCTTGTAGATTCATCCTCTACAATATTAGGAAAATTAGACCTTTCCTAGATGAGCATGCTACGCAGGTCCTGGTCTAAGCTCTTGTCCTGTCCAGGCTGGACTACTGCAATGCGCTATTGGCAGGGCTTCCAGCCTGCACGACCAAACCCCTACGGATGATTCAGAATGCAGCGGCAAGAGTGGTCTTCAATGAGCCAAAGAGGGCGCACGTCACTCCTGGCCTTTAAAACCACAACTGGGTCAGCACCCCCTTACCTTCGCTTACTTATAGAGCCTTATGTACCCTCTCGATCACTGCGCTCTGCCACCGAGTGACGGCTTGTGGTGCCATCTCAAAAAGGGAAGAAAACACTAACGCGTACCTTCTCAGGAACTGTTCCAGAACTGTGGAATGATCTGCCAGTCGTGACACGATCTGCTGACAATGTAGCTGTCTTTAAGACTCGGCTAAAAACCCATCTCTTCCACCATTACCTCACTTCCTAATTACAGACTTACTATCTTTCTTTAGTTACCCTTCTCTATATCTCTTTCTCTATTTACCTTCCTCTTTATCTATAAAAAAAAAACTCACATACCCTTGGCTATGTATATTGTGTTGGACTTGATGAGACTATTTCCAGTGCACTTATTTATTGCTGTTCTTGTGTTGCCATATTTGCTTCTATTGTTTACCTCACTTGTAACTCGCTTTGGACAAAAGCATCAGCTAAATGACACAATGTAAATGTGAATAAAATGTAAATAAAATATTTTAAATCAGTATTTAACGTTCCTTACCTTACTTATGAGGTAAATAGCCATGTAATAACAGGGATAATGTACAGGCAGCAGGTTGCTATTGCAAAATAACAGACTTATTTCTACATATGAAGTATCAGAGCTCACCTGTATCATAAACCTCAACCTCACTGAGAGCAAGATAAGATTTACGTCCAGTCATGACCACATTTATATAACGTCCCACCATTACACCACATGAGTAACTGATAGTTTGACCAAGTTGAAAACCTGAAGTTACAGCACATCTAGAATGAGAGATAATCAGTTAATCTCTACAAGTGTTTAAAATGATATCTATAAACTGATGTCATGAATAACTTTACCTGGGATTGTTGGTTCCATTGTTTTCAGTGGAGTTTCCAATCCGAATCTCTGCTCCATTGGTTTGCTCAAGACAACAGTCTGATCTAGCAGTGATGACTACTGTACTAATCCCATAATAATCCAAGAGATCCAACCTCCACCATGGACTCAATTCATATCCAGTAATGCAGCAGTATGAAGGTGAACCTGATCCATATCTTACACCATCTATGGCATTTTGAGCTACATAGATGGAAAATGTGGATGACTGTGTAGCTGTTCCTCTACGTGCTAAATTCTCTAGAAAATAAATCATCAAAGACAGTTAAACAGTCAGTGTGGAGATATGAACACATCTGTGATAATCTACTAGTAACATCTGAATCTCATTAACACTTATGTTAAAACAATCTCAGTTATCCACCCCTGGCTATTTCACCACCACAACCTCTGAAGTCAAAAACCTAGGTGTCATAATTGACTCTACCCTTTCCTTTGACTCTCTTATCAAATACATCACTAAAACTGCCTTTTGCAACCTAAAAAACATTTCGAAACATCGCCCATCCCTAAATCATTCCCACTGCATGAAAAGTGGGATTTTCGTCCCCGTAAGCGCCTGTAGGCTCCCGAAAATCTCCCTAATTTTCGGCAGCTTTCCTCAATTTACAGGCAGTGAGCGTCGCGTTTGTCTGTGTCACAAATTGTCATAAACGAACCATGACGTAGGTGGAGAGCCCCGCGGGGGTGTGATGCCTCTAATTAGCATATGAATAGCAGCGAAACCTCTGCCGGCCAGGTAGAGCGTCTCTGGTCTAATTAGCATGTGAATAGCAGCGAAACCTCTGCCGGCCAGGTAGAGCGTCTCTGGTCTAATTAGCATGTGAATAGCAGCAAAACTAGAGTAACGGCCCACTTGAATGTAATCACTCAGTATTGGCTGAAGCCACAACTTTTAAACAAGTAAAATCCCCAGTGAATGGTTGGCAGATCACTTCAAGCCAATCACAAGGGATTTTTCTTGTTTAAAAGTAGTGGCTTCAGCCAATACCGAGTGAGTAAATTCACGTCGGCCCGTTACTCTAAAGAGGGGGGTTATTGGGCCCCATGGCTCATTATAAATATAAAACCCAATAATAATAATAATAAATAATTTATGTTATAATCATTTTTTATATATTAATGTCATTGTGCTATGTACTACATTATTCACAACATCAAGGAATATAAGAGAAAACAAAGAGGTTTATTTATAAACACACAGCTGTTTATTCAAAGAAAGAGCTTTATTTATAAACACACAACTATGTACAAAGCAGCATAATGTATCTTATATTGTCCTCCAAACACGTCAAAAAGTGCCTAAGACGTTATATAAGGTTCATAGCGCCTGCAGTGTGCATCAGAGATGCCGTACAGCCTCCTAAAAATTACAAGACATTATTGATATAAGGAAAATCTTGTGACACGTGCGCGCATGCGTATGATATAAGCCGTTTCTCAAAACCAAGTACGCCGAACTCGGACTTGTGTCCTTTGTAGTTTGAACTTGCAAGTTCAGACTCGGGAGAACGAACTCCTGACGCGAAATGCATTCTGGGAAACTTGGCTGTCATAAGTCCACACAAGTCTCCTCTGATGCATCCTCGATAAAATGGGCGGATCAAGAACACATCCGGGGATTTTATGTGAACTTGGGCTTGATGCGAACTTTGAATTGGAACAGTACTTGGGCTGCAACTGATGACGTTTCACAAGTCCACAAGAACACAAGTACAGACAAGAACGCATATTGAGAAACGGCTATAAACAACAAACGCGATGTGCCGGAAGCTCTGTGTGATATCAACACAGTGTGCTTTCAGTTGAAAGATGGAAGTCCCAAGACTGAAAAAACAACCTCTGCACATTGAACATTGCAACACTGAACTGTGGCATACACAGTATTTTGACCACAGAAAGCGCTATTTCAAAAATGGAGTTTGGGCGAAAAAAAATCCAAAAGGGCTATGTCAGATAACGTACAGAGCCTGCTGCTACCCAGTCATGAATCCGCTGTGAGTGATGTCCCGTCATGTGTAAAGACCCGGAGGATAACTTTACTGGAGTTAGAGAGATTGGTGAAAGTGAAATGCTCTCCGAGGACCCAGAAAAAGAAGTGATTGAAGAATTTGAAGAAACGCACCCAGCGAATTTCAGTTCAGACAACGGTGAGCATAATTACATATTTTTTATATAAGCTTGGCTTGCTTTACGTATGTTAACATAAAACAATAAACAATTTAAACAATACTAAAACATATCAACAAGTAAAGTAAAATAAAATCAACAAGTTAAACAAAAACTTTTTGAGTATACTATATCAAAAAGTAGCCCTCTAGCATGTTTTATCCATTGTGGCAGCCCTTTCTCACAAAAAAGTTGGAGACCCCTGGTCTAGTTAAATGTGGTTGATTATCACTGTTGTTGTTATTTTAATAGTAAATTATTTAGTTAAATTATTTATTAAATTAATTGAATAGGTATATCGCGTTATAATGCATAACGGTATCTTCTGTTTGTTGTTTTTCAGACGAAACAGCCGATGACCAAAGCATTCATCTTTTCCTGGACATCTCCTGTTGTGTGGTAAGCATGAAATTACATTTGGATATACTAGTATAAAGTTCAATACATGCTAATCCAGAGCTGAAATGGGAAAACCTAACCATTTTCACCCACATGATTGTTTTCCACTCTTAAATTTCTGTTAGTTAACTAATGAAAGCAACTAAAGTATAAACACACTTTATAAAGTATTAAAAAATCCTAAAATGAAGTTGAAGTGGATGAAGTTCCCACAAAGTACTTAACTGGTTCATTGCACTAAAGCTAGCTGTTTGAGATGCACATGATCTTTTCCAACTACAGTTTTCACATTTTTTCATACTCAAATGGCCATATTGATGAGAAATGAACATATTAATTATGTTCTTTTTAAATCTCAAATGACCATATTAACGATGGGCTTTTCAATCTCTAATGGTCTAATGGTGGTGCTGAGTATGTGCATTGCATGTGTTTTAAATATGTCCTTTAAAATTTCATAGGATGACTATGTGGATGTAGAGGGGGAAATTCTTGCTGAGGAGCAGAGTGAAGCCTATCCTCACATACAAGATGGGGAGGAGCATGGAAGTGATCAGTCCAGAAGTGAAAAACCAGAACACTTGTTGATGAAACTTTTAGCCATGATGAAACTGACTGGTATCCTCCGTGACGACTTCTTACAGTATGTGGTTTGTCCAAAATGTATGACAGTGTACATGCTTACTGAAACCTATGAGCTCAGACGGGATGGTACAAAGGTTTGCAGGACTTCTACAATCACCCACAGCAGAGGTCTGCATTAAGGAAGAAATGTGGCTCTGCCTTGCTAAGCAAGACTACATATTTGAGCAGTGAAGAGTATGTCCATCCAATACGTTCTTACTGATACAAGAGTGTTGTGCAGTCTCTGGGAGGACTTGTTAAAAGACTTGGATTTGAAGAGAAATTAGATGAAAGGCGAAAGCGGGAAATGCCAAAGGGTGTGTTAGGAGATGTATATGATGGACAAGTATGGCAGGATTACCAGTATGTGAATTCAATAAACTGTAGTCATGCCACTATGCACAGTATTTGAGCTGTGATTTAATTGCACAAGTTTCCTTGCTTCATTCCCATCCGGACAGACATTTTGTTGTTTGACATGTTGTTTGATGTTGTTTGCATAGAAAGCACAAATTGAGCCTGATTAAAACTCTGTTAAAACAATTAAAATTGTTGAAATAAATTGTTTTGTGTATCTTTTTTTTTACCTAACATTGGTTATTGCTAATGACATACAGAGATATTAATATATACTGTTAGCCTGGACAAACTGAATCTACTTAAAGGGATAGTTTAAAAAAAATTGAAAGTTGAAAGATTTTCTATTTTTAATTCATTTATAATTATAATTCTCTTAGTGTCATAAATGGTATTATAACACAAAACTCATGACTAATTCAGTCATTATATAAACTTGATTCTCCACTGAAACACACACAAAACTGCGAAAAATACAATACAATGTGCTGTTTATGTCAATAAACACTGATCACCTGAACGGTGACTTTCATTAACAAAAATGGTAATTTATCATTTAAAACTAAACAACATGAATAATATTAGAGCATAAACCTCTATGACATTTTAACAAATATTTAAGTAGTTACAGTTCTTATTAGTTCTTAATTCTGTAAAAAAGCTTAAATAATCATAATTCAGGGACAAAGGATTATGGGTATAATATATTTTTAAGTATATGTCCAAAACTCAAAATATTAAGTAATGTTTACATCATTAAGACAATATCTGGGTTAACAGTGTAGCATACTTTGAAAATAAATCAATTCAAGCTACAATTTAAGAGTTTGTAATTTGGCTATACTCAGGGGCGCCGCTAGCAATTTTGGGCCCTATGAAAAAATAGGGGGTCAGGCCCCCCATACCCATTTCGTACCAAACATACAATCCAACCTACTGTAGCTATTCAAAATCTTTGTTTGTAATTTATTAATAATACAGAACTATTTATTTTGCTATTGTTTTGACCACAGTTATCAGTATTTATAGATATCTAAAATGTCTGCAGCTAAGATAATTTATTGTGCAATGCAAATTTAATTGAAAAATACAGTACATTAAATCAAATATTCAGAGAAAATGCAACATTCTTAAAGATTAAAGATAAATGTGACCATGCCTGTGAAAACCCAGCTGAAGTATTTCTTTGTGATTTACTGTTTTCCACATAAAATCATCCTATATAATGTAAAGAACAAGAATTTCTTAACCCTTGCAAGTTAAGAAGCTTTAATATACATAATTTGACTAGTTTAGCCTTAGTTGCATTTCAGTTTTATCACAACCAACTCGATTTACGACTGCATAAAAATCCTTCCTTGGCATATTGCGTTACAAAAAAAACAGTGTGTAACCGATCGCATTTCTAGTTTATGTTAATTAGCTTATACAGGCTACGTTAATTTAAACGGCTTATAAGGGCTGACTTCGCGTTAGAATCATAACATAAAACAGGGAACGTAAATCACCTTGTTTTTTTTTAAACTGAGGTGAACAGAGCGAAGACTTTACAGTGGAAAGAAAACTGCATTGTATTGCTCCAGCGTCACATTGTGTAAACTGCATTTATAGTAAGGAAGGGCACATATGCAGATATCATAGGAAATAGCAGTAAATACACACACCTTGTTCTCTTCTGAAGTTCACGCGCACTGTGAGACCGTGGATTGAAGACGGCGCTAAAACGCAGAGTAAAGACGGGGCGGAGCTAAGAGGGCTCAGCTTAAGGGGGTTGCGTGTGCGGCACAGTCCTTGGATGGGGCCCTCAAAAGTTCATGGGCCCTTAGAATCGTCCTAACTTCCCCCCCCTTACGGCGCCCCTGGCTATACTGATCCCAGAGATTTTCTTAAAATCAAAGTTTAAAACCTCTCAGAATGTCACCTGAGTAAAACTCCCCCAGCTGCTACCCTGATTTGCATTTGTATAGCTCACAGCATGTTCATTTACATGTTAAAGTCTCCCCTAGAATTAGGGGAAGGGGGGACAACTTCAGAGCAAGACCCACGTCAACTTCTGACAACTTACGGCAGTTTTCGGTGTTGGCTGCAAATTGTCATGCGCAGTCGTATACTTGGAGTTTCACAACAACCTACAGTGCCACATTCTGACGAAAATTCCACTTTTCATGCAGTGTCCACTGCTGAAACTCTCATACATGCTTTAATAACCTCCAGACTCAACTACTGTATTGCCCTTCTCTTTGGTGTCTCAGCTAAGAGATTAGACCGGTTACAATACATACAAAATTCTGCTGCAAGAGTTCTTACACATACCAGGCCCTGGCAACATATCACTCCCATCCTCCATCAATTACATTGGCTCCCTGTACAATACCGTATTAAATTCAAAATCATCCTTCTTGTTTTCAAAGCCCAACATAATCTTGCACCCTGTTATCTTTCAAACCTCTTGACCCCTTACCAACCAACACGTACCCTACGCTCTGCTGATGCCCATCTCCTATCCACTCCTACTTCCCACCTCCGTTCCATGGGTGACAGGCATTTTGGTGTGGCTGGTCCCAAACTCTGGAACTCCCTCCCAGTTGCATTACGGCAAAGCACTTCATTGTCCACATTTAAATCCATGCTAAAAACTAATCTTTTCACTCTTGCTTTTTCTACATCTTATAGTGGCACCACTTCCTTCCTACTTGTTCCTCTAATTCACAGCTTAATTTCTGTATTTTATTTTTATTTCTTTGCCAAGGTTGTCTCCTTTTGTATTTATTACTTATGTTACTAAGTGTATAGTGTACATGTACTGCTCTTGTATTCTGCTTTCTTTGTTTAATCTATCACGTATGTTATTGTCATTTTATCTGCTTTTATATTTTTCTCATTTTGTTTTTATGTCTGAATTTTATCTTACTGTACAGTGTCCTTGGGTGACTTGAAAGGCACTTTAAATAAAATGTATTATTATTATGTTCAATATAAAGTGAACACTTCCCTCCTTTTTCACATTTAAATATCATCTGATACTTTACATCTAATCTACAAACTATGTTTTATATCAATTTATTAGAAACAAGGTATGAAGTTCCACTTAAGTTTTACACACAAAGTGATTCTTAAATAATTGATTAATATAGAAGTCAACTGAACACCAGAAGAAAATGATGAGAAATGATGCTGTGATCTAATCAAGAACATTTACAACTTTACATAACTTTACATTTGTGTGAAATATCATAAACGTGTTACCTTCTAAACTCTCTGGAATGGAAATGAGAACTGTTGAAAAAAAATAAAGTGTTTAATATATTTGATAATATTTCACATCTGAAAAACATTTAAATGAAGTTTATACAGAATTGTTAAGTCTTTCATTGTTAACTTTTAAAAAGCAGTGATAAAGATTTGAATGAAGAAATACAGCATATATAATATTAAGATCTTGTGTTTTAACATCATCATGATGTGTGTCAGCTGCTGTACTCACCACAAACTAAAATCAGATGAATGAGTTTCTCCATCTCTGACTCTATAAAGATCATTAAACAGATGACAGAAGGAGAGATGAAGATTTCTTTCAGTCTCTTTCCTTACTATTTCTTCTTAACTCTTCAATCAATCCAATCCATCACTTTGTCTGCTCGGATTTCAGTCTCCTCCCTCCTTACAACGTCACTGATGGTTTCATAAGTTCATTTCACATCATTTGACCTCCAGAAAAACATCATCTGTTATTTTAAGTCTTATTTACAAATCAAATCAGGTATGCAAAACGGCACATTTAAATAAGGAATTTACCTGTTTAAGTACCAGACCCGATTTCTACACTTGATGGAGAAGATCATCAGATTCCTGTATGGTTGTTTATTCATGTGCAAATTACAAAACAATTCTGTAGAAATTACAGGATTCCTGCTGCCAGAATAACACTAAAATAACAGCCTTATGCAATGCATTCTAGGAAACAAAATCTGAAGGAAAAAAATGAGAATGGTTTCCCAGAATGCTTTGCATGAGGCTGTTATTTTATACTTTTATTCTGTAAAGATTTGTTAATGTTTACTGTTCATTTAACTTTGAACAAACTGTTGCCAGTAAATAACATATAATGAATAACAAAAAATTTAATCTACAGTAAGTTTCTGGCAAATTATCCAAAGTTGTCTGCCCACTGTCTTTTCCATTTTACCACTTGTTGGTGCTCTTTAATGTTTTTCATGTTAAACATTTACAAGATAATCCGAAAATACTTTGAATAAAATAGTGAGGTTGATACTTTTGGTGTCACTGCAGTAAGTGGTTTGCGTGATTCAAATGTAAGACATGCAAACTGTGTGAAAAAGAAAACAGCGCTCACCACTCAAACATCTTCTAAAAACTTTGTGGAAATTTCCTCTAAAGCCAATCGACTTGCAAACTAAACTATATTGTCTTTTTCAGCATCTTAAACAAGACACCAGTGTGAAGAGAGCATACATTAGGTTCAGTTTGACAGCGATACTGCACAATAAGTGGATAGAAAAATTTACAATCGTGCACAAATCCATTACTGTATGAACTTTGTCTAAAATACGAGTTGTCCAGAGGTTTTACTAAGTTGAATTTAAAACACCACAATTACAATTACCATCCAAGATGCACGCCTGTAATATAAAGAATTTATAAAGTATCTAAGCATTACTTTTACTATATTGTAAAGAGCTGATGAGGTGAAAATTGCTGGTTAAATCATCACAATCGATTTCTACTCTGAAATGTATGTTATTTTATTCTATTTTAAGTTTAATACTAAAATATAATCAAGTAAGTCAGCTAATCAGAATAATGAAAACATTCTTAAAAAACATTCGCTGCAGAAGCTGCATCAGAAGACATATGTTTATTTAAAAACACTGTAAAAAACAATGTGATCAATAAATCCTGCAAGCATGCCGTATGAACCTCAAAACATATAACTGAAGTTATACAGATTCCTTTTTCTGGTGAGTAAATTACATGCTATTTTTCTGTGAATTATTCCTTCAAAGTGTAGTGACCTTCAACATTCCCACAATGCAACACAAAACCCAGTGAACATTGATGCTTACCATGTTCCCACGGATATGTAAGAGAATAATGGCAGCATTTTTCACAATGTATTGTTTCAAAATGAAGTCAGTGGGTGAATCCCAATTCAGTGGCAAGGCCACAAACTTTGAAGGCAAGGCTTGATATTTGAAGGCAGCAGCCTCTAAAGGCCACAAACCGAACTGAAATGAGACGGTCTAGCCTACAGGGGAGTTGCGTCACTTAACCCTCTGGGGTCTAACTGTAGGTTCACACCAGCCGCGGAAGAGGCGGCAAAAATGCGTGAACCGCGTCCAGTTTGCCGCTTGAACATTTTGAGTTTACTCGCTTAATCCGCGCGTGAACGCCGCACGTGAAATTCTAGTCATTCGCAAAATCACGCGGAATCCGCGTCATGGGAGGGGCTTCTGCAACTGCCAGCCGGGTGACTCTAGTCGCATTGCAAAATGGCGGACATGGATGTTGTTGAGCGTGCAGCTGCTGTTTATTTGATTTGGAAAGTTATAAAACGGCGTAGACTCCTTTGGCGCCGGGTCTGGGTCCATCAGATTCTTCAGAGGCGCAACCAGCTTGGTGAGTTTCACCAGCTCCTCCAGGAGCTCCGCTTGGATGACGGCCGCTTCCAGCGGTACTTTCGTCTGAGCCGGGCCCAATTTGACGACTTGTTGTCCCGTGTCGGTGAGAGGATTTCCCTTCAGGACACCAACTACAGGCGCTGTATTCCACCAGCAGAGCGCCTGTCTATCTGTCTCCGGTCAGTAAATCATTTAATTTTCTGTATGATTACAAGTAGTTAATGATAACCTCCACAGAGTTGTGATTGATAACTAGGTGTTCAGAATTGTGGTGTTTCCCTACGAAAACAAACTGTGTTTGTGTGGTAAAACTGTAGTAACCAGGGTCTGTGGGGAACTGATTAGGCTAGTATTTGCCAAAGAAGGGTTTTACCAAGTGACATTTCTTTTATTTGGTTTAAAATTATTTCTCCGTGACCACTGTTTTATCTACAGTAATCATGTATTTTTAGAGGTGGTAAAATCATGGTTAAGTCCTGTCCAAATAAAAAACAACTTGCCCTGACATCTGTAAAATACATCAGTGCCCTTTGTTTTGTCACAAAATGCACATAAGTACAGGCAGTTTTTAAAATCTGTACTTTTACTTTTACTTAAGTATGTTTTATTTAAAGTATTGTACTTCGCTACATTTTAAATCATATCCGTCACTGAGTAAAAAATATTTAAAAAAGCAAGGTGATAAAGACGCGCAACGGATGATTGATGGGCGGAGGAACGAGCAAAAAGAACCATGGAGACGGACGAGACGGGCGCGCGCAAATGCAGACCCGCCTCAGTTCAAATCTTATGAAAGAAACCCCTGGTCATATTTAAGCGAACACTTTCCACTGACGCGAAGCGAGTGTTTCATTTATATGAAATTCATGCTCTTGTGTACGAAATTGCCAACCGGGGATTTACCGCTCATTTGCACGACGCGTTTTTAATACCATGCGCATTATCTTCCGAGGTCTAGTAGCTTCGCGTCAAGTCAAACACAACTTCAGAACGTCCTCGAGAATGCGCAGGTCATTAGACATTGCAGAGAGAGAGAGAGAGAGAGAGAGAGAGAGAGAGAGAGAGAGAAGAATAAAGGTCTGACATCAGGTACCCAGGTCAGGGAAGCTAGAAGACAACATGTCAAAGTATATATAGCCATGGCACTCATCTCATTATATGCTTATTTAAACTAGATATAGTTTAATAAAATAATGTATGTTACCAGCAATACATCAATTACAACCTTACTATAGTGATTGTATTTACTAGCTGCTGACCACCTTCAAAAGTGCATAACTCACATGGAAAAATCATTAAACATTTCCATAAATGTTTCTTAGTTTAAAAAAGCTTTTTATTTTATTAACTTTTTGTTATTGCACTTTAATTGTAAAGATGTTCCTACAATTAAAAACAACTAGTTTGAGATTAATATTCCCTGGTCGTTTTTGAACTATACTAGAATCCTCCACCTTTCCCCACTATAAAAAAGTAACTTTTACTCCAAGTAAAGTTAAAATGACTTACTTTTTACTTTTACTTGAGTAGATTTCTAGACAAGTAACTTTACTTTTACTTAAGTAAAATATTATAAAAGTAACTTTACTTTTACTTGAGTACAATATTTTATTACTTTTTCCACCTCTGCATGTTTCTTAAAAGTAGTTATATGTCCTAATAAAATAAGTGTGCAGGTTACGGGTATATTGCGATATGAAGTAACAGGTTTTTATATGTAGCCAGCAAATCTGAGCAAATGCTAAATAAAGGTGAACTGCTAGGGGACTTCATTAAGCTTGTTGTTGTTTAAAGGGATAGTTCACCTAAAAATGAAAATTCTGTCATCATTTACTCACTGTCGTGTGGTTACAAACCTGTATAAATGTTTCGGTTCTGATGAACATAAAGGAAAATATTTTGACGATTGTTGGTAACCAAACCATTCGTGGACCCCATTTACTTCCGTAGTCGGAAAAAAGAATACTATGAAAGTAAATGGGGTATACGAACGGTTTGGTTTTTCAAAATATCTTTCTTTGTGTTCATCAGAACCGAAAAACGTATACAGATTTGTAACCACACAAGACTGAGTAAATGATGACAGAATTTTCATTTTTGGGTGAACTACCCCTTTAATTGTAAAAATGGTAAATATAAATGCTGAAGTCAGAAACACAAGTACTACAATTGTCTGCAATCTGCATTTATAAGAAAGATTTTTTACTTTTTCTCAATCTTTCAGATATCTTGCCACTGGAGACTCCTACAGGACCATTGCCAGCAGCTTTCGTGTTGGTGTCTCCACTGTCTGCAAGATTGTCCCAGATGTGGTGACTGCAATTTGGGACTGTTTAGTGGATGAGTTCATGGCTGTGCCCTCCACAGATGAATGGAGGTCCATTGCAGAGGGGTTTGAGGAGAGGTGGAACTTCCCACTGTGTTGTGGAGCGCTGGACGGCAAGCATGTCCAGATTAAGGCCCCCCCCCCAACACCGGATTGCAATACTTTAACTACAAGGGGACTTTTTCTTTAGTTCTCCTTGCTGTTGTTGATTCAAGGTATTGCTTTCGGTTAATTGATGTCGGGGGTTATGGACGGACGAGTGACGGTGGGACTTTGGCTAACTCAGCCTTTGGCCAGGCACTCCGTCGTGGGACTCTCCATCTTCCACCTGATCGTCCTCTTCCAGGAGCTGACCACAGAGGACCCCAGCCCCATGTCTTTGTGGCAGATGAGGCCTTTCCCCGCAGGAAAAACCTCATGAGGCCATTCCCTGGGCGCACCCTTCCCAGAGAGAGACGTATCTTTAATTATCGTCTTTCTAGGGCCCGGCTGGTGGTGGAGAACGCCTTTGGGATTTTGTCCTCTCAGTGGGGATTGTTTCGTCGTGTCATAGAGGTTCAGCCCGAGGTTGTGGAAAAGGGTGTGAAGGCCACGTGTGTCCTTCACAATTTCATGAGGAGATCATCAGAGGCACATGCTGTGAGAGGGGTGGTGCAAGGTACAGAGGACTCAATGCAGAGTCTCGGTCGGGTTGCAGCCAACAATTCTGCTAGAGAGGCCATCCGGGTTAGGGACAACTTCATGGCTCACTTTTCAGCAGAGGGAGCAGTACCGCGGCAACCTGTAGAATAGTTAGTTATCATGTCCTGTGTTGTTTATGTCCTTCATGTTTAGCACTTGTAAATAGTCTTATCATTTTGATTTACACCCTCTATATATTGTTAACAGTTGCATGGTTGCAACCTCTCTTGCAAATGTTATGTTTTTGCATCATTAACTGTTTTAAAGTTCACCCATTTCATTGCTAAAAATGTTATTTTGTGTATTCTGTATAATACTATTGGTTGACGTTGTGTATGATTCAAGAAAACACATTATTTTCCACATACCATACATTTTGATTTACACCCTTTATATATTGTCAACAGTCACATGAAAACTATATACAAACAACATGTACAACTATATTACATGCAGGAATAAAAAGGATCTGGCTTTAGAAGAAGGACAAACTAAAGGAGAGGAGAAAGGAGAGCAAGTCTGGTTCCATCCCTGCAACGAGTGCCAGCCTTTTTATTTTTAACTATTATATTGGTTCCAAATTAAGTATTACTTCTGTGTTTTCATATATTAATTTATAAATTTGAAATTTAACAAACTCCCTCCTCTGAGGCGGCACCATATCCAGGGTTGGAGCCAGACTGGACAGGAAGCGCTCCGAATCCGAGCGTGGAGGTGGCTCAGGACGTGTCCGGAGTGCCTCCAGGAGCTGCTGCTCCACCTCTGATGGCTGCTCTGTAGGCCTCCTCTGGCCTCTTCTTCTTGGTGCTGTATGAATTGATAGAACATTTTGTCCAGTGAGAAAGCAGAAATTAATTACAGGCATTCACAAGCCATCAGTGTTGTGTGAGGCTATGAGTGCTTAAATGAAAATATAATATACAATGGATCTAAAAAGTCTACACAAATTGCTAGTTTTAACAGGGGTGTGTAGACTTTTTATATGCACTGTACATGAAAGCATGGTCATTACTGCCTGTGCACACCTGTGGGTACAGCTGCAGAAGTGGATGGGCCCGGAGTGGATGTAGAAGGGCCGGGAAGGGAAGCAGCAGCAGCAGGTTCTGGCAAAGGGGACGTAGGCTCACCACCATCAAAATAACAAGTAGGCTCTATCATGACAATATCAAAAAGTTAGACAACATTACAAAGACATAATACTTTTCACTTTTAAAGAATTTTGACTTTTCAGCATAAAAAACACCAACATATATGCCCTGTTGTGTTGCTTGAGTTGCAACACACCTGTCTCTGAGTGCTCTGAATGCCCTGCTGCTGCATCTGTCTCGCCCGGGTCCTCCGGGTCGTACCCTGCGGCCTGTGTCTCCTCATCCTCCCTCTCCATATTACCACTTGTTTCTCTTGGGAAGATGAAGGGGTCGAGGAAAGCCAGGACCGCAGAGTACTTCCACTTTCTCCCTGACCCTGCAGCTGACCCACTCCTCTTCTCACTCTCCTTTTTCCTCTCCTTTAAATATGTGTCCCTGAGCGTCTTCCACTTTTTCCTGCACACTTCCTCTGATTAAAACATGAACTCGTCGGCGGGAAAGTAGTGGTAAACCATGCTCCATTTGCCGCCTTTTTCTAGCGTGAAGTCTCAATAGGTATGCATAAATATATACAGTTAAAATGGTGTAAAGTTCGTTTTCCCAACTTACCGGATTCTCCAACCTCCTCACTGACTTTCTTCCAAGCCAGATCCTTTTAATTCCTGTGTCGATAAAAATAAGACGACGTGTCATAAAGCTCCGGGTGTCCACAAACCGCAATAATTATCTTCTCCTCCATGTTTGTTCCGTCTTCTGCCTGTCTTCCTGTAAACACGTCACTACAAGACAAAGCTCCTGATTGGTTAACGCGGCGCGAAATTCCGCCAAAGTTCAGATTTTTGAACTTGTGCGTTTCCCGCGGCAACGCTCAATTCGTGCCGCGTGTACCGCGCCGCAGGATGCCTAATCGCGTGTTTGCATTGACTTAACATGTAAATCATCCGCGTTTGCCGCCTCTTCTGCGGCTGGTGTGAATGCACAGTAAGGGGTTTTAGGGCCCGGAGAAGTTTTGACCAGCACTGACATTTTCAGTTGCTTAAAAACATAATAATGGCAAAAGTCTCATAACACTGTGTTTAGCACAAATTTGGCTACTATATTATATGATCTACATATTGTACATGTTTGTATTTTTGAGAGAAAAATGTTTATGCGTGGTTTTTGAAAAAGCTAAATTTTTAAGTGACTGAAATAAGTCCACAAAACCCGTACTAAACATGTTTTCCCAAGACTTTTCTAAACAGGATCTAGTAGTCTAGAGTTTTCCTTCAAAATGATGTGAAAATCATTCTGCTTACTCATTCACATAAAACAATATATTGATTTACAATTTCAAAGTCACTTTTTGGTTAGGAAGGCTGGAAGCTCTTGAATAATCTGTGATTGACAGCTGAAGAACAAAACACTTGCATCATGAGCTGCATAATGAGCCTTTAGGCAGAAAGACGACGCCATTATTGTTACGTGTTTGTTTGTGAAAGCAACACAAAAGAAATGCCTTCCCATGCATGATCCTGCATTAAATACTTTTACTGTGCAGAGATATACGTGAATAAACAGGGTTATAGATGTGTTTAGATGCGTCTTAATACAAAGAGTGTCAAATATGAGGCATTGGGTGTTTGTGTGTGCGTTTGGCCGTCGATCACATCTGACGGAAGCACAAAGAAAAGAGAGATAACTTTTGTTTGCAATCACATCTTTTATAAGAATACCACAAAGCGCGTCAAATATGAGGCATCGTGTGTTTGTGTGTGCGTTTGGACATCAATTGCGTCACACTGACAAAGTATACACACTCGCGTCTGTCTGGAGATAACTTTATTCACACACGTGTGAGTAAACAAGTAGATGTGATGTTTGCAATCGCATCTTTTATAATGATACCACAAAGCGCGTCAAATATGAGGCATCGTGTGTTTGTGTGTGTGTTTGGACATCGCGTCACACTAATGTGGCATTTTGTCCTGACAGTCAGCAGCTGTATTTTTCTCATTCAACACATTATGAGTTATTTGAACAAACCATAATAAACATAAACCAATTACATTTATTCACTATTGTTTTCGTTTTATAAAAAAGTTTATTTCATCGCTTCTTATGCACTAGAGGGAGACAAGGACAGGAAATGTAGGAAATTATTTGCTTTTTCATTTAAAACATAACAAAAATGCATGCAAAACATTAAACACTATAAACATTAACCAATGAGCATTTTAATGAGTACATTTTTTGTAGTAATACAATATATAATAGCAGAATTAAATACCAGATAAATAAGGATATACTATATTCATCAGCATAATGGTAGTTGTTTTTTAACAATTATTGTATTCATTATTAACAGCATATTTTTGTTTAGTAAATAAGATCTAATTGAATGGTAAACTATAGATAATCTGGACAAACTCAACCTTATATTGTTTCTGTCATGACTGCTGGGTGATCGATGGCTGTGTGATCTGTGTGTGTGTGTTGTTTACCTGTGGTGCCGGTTCCTCGTGTGTTTACTAACTCCGCCCCCTTGTTTCGGTAATTGTTCACCGGTGGTGTCTCGTTTACCTTTTCCTTTATATTGCACGTAGTCCTGTCTTTCGTTGCGCGCTCATTGTTTTATCACAGTCCTGCTGCCCTGCCTTGTCTTGTCAGTCGCTCTCTGTCTCTTCCTCTTGTTACCCCAGGTTTGGTTTTCGGCGTTCGGGGACTCGTCTTCGCCCGGACCGCTCGCTTGTGGATTACTGGAACTCATTGACTTTGTTTGTCTCTCGGAACAGCTGGTTCGCTTCGTTTCTAGGCGGTACACCAGCTGTCTCTGTTTCTCATCGGTTTGCATCATCGCCCGTGAGTGGAGTACACCTTTTACCATTGTGGATTACATTGACTTTAATGACTGTTGTTTCTCGGAACCGCTGGTTCGCTTCGTTTTTAGGCGGTGACCAGTGGCTTCCGGGTGGCTTCATCTACATCAGAATTTCACAGTGGATTACCCGTCTGAGAACTTGGATTTACCACCTTCCATCTCCGCCTGTCATCCACCTTCAGGGCGGCGTGTCTCATCCTTCTGTTGCGTGTGGTGACTGTGCTGGTGTTCTCGACGGAGTGCGTGGGTGGCTGTCTCTCTCCCTTCGGATCTGTACTGGACTATCGTGTAGCGCCGACTCACTCTCTCCTACTGTGGGAGTGCTTCATTCCCACAGTAGTGTTATCATCCAGAGTGAGTCAACGGGCGTGTGCCGTGTGTGGATCTACCAGTGACTTTGCTCTCCAGATCTCTCATTCTATTTTCTAAATAAATATTGTTAACTTGCACTTGACTCCGAAGTTTTTCCTGACAGATAAGCGCGCCACTAATGGAGTCAGCAAGTTTAGAGAGTCTGGAGGTGCAGACCGCCCTTCACCAGCAGGGGGCGGCCATCGATCAACATTCATCATTATTGTCTGCTGCTGCCAGAGATTTCAGTATCTTGTCTGAGCAACTTAAGGAGCTCAGTAATCGCTTGGACCAAGTGACTCCTCACTATGAAGCTCCAGCCTCATCCGGAGGAGCCGTTTCGATTGAACGGGAGCCACACACGGCAACACCCCCCACCTACAATGGCGACCCCAACACCTGCAGATCCTTTTTGCAACAGTGCTCTCTCGTCTTTGCGCTCCAACCCCGTCGATTTTCTTCATCCACTTCCAAGGTGGCCTATGTTCTGACGTTACTCATGGGAAGAGCGAGAGACTGGGGTATGGCCGCCTGGGGGGCTAAAGCTCCATTTACATTTTCATTCGAGGCTCTTGAGGAGGAGATGTTAAAATTGTTTGATCGGTCATTCAAGGGAGACATGGCAGCGGCTGAGTTGGTGAGATTACGGCAACGTAATGACTCCGTTACTGACTTTGCTATAAGATTTAAGACTCTCGCTATATGCTGCAACTGGAACGACGCGGCATTAAGAGCTCAATTTCTCGAGGGTCTCACACCGGGCATTCAAGACGAGATTGCACTGAGGGAGCCACCCACGTCACTGGAAGCTGCCATCGATCTGGCTCTGAGGGTTGAGTCTCGCCATCGGCAGAGAGATCTGCGTCGCTCATTTCGCCATCTGATGTCGGAACCAGGGGAGACCGCTTCAGAGACGCCCTCCGAGGAGCCTATGCAGCTGGGCAAGTTTCGTATCTCTGCTGGTGAGAGAAATCGTCGTCTGTCTAATGGCCTCTGCTTATATTGTGGCAAGCCGGGGCACCTGGCGGCCACATGTCCGGTAAAGAGCTCACGCCCACCGATGAACTTGGGAGTCTCGGTGGGCGCATCGTCATTTAAGTCTCCCGTAAGCAGCACAACACTTCCTGTCATTATTAATTCCTTCCATTCACAGGCGTTGCTGGATTCCGGTGCGGAGGCGTGTCTTTTGGATGCTGGGTTGGCCAAGTCCTGGGGTATCCCATTCATCCCTCTCTCCTCTCCTCTGCCTGGACATTGAAGGGCCAGCATATGGCTGTGATCACGCACCGCACACCCCCTGTGAGTTTGTTTGTTTCTGGCAATCATCGTAAGGAAATTGAGTTTTAGATCTTAGAGGATTCACAATCACCAGTCATTTTAGGTCATGACTGGTTATCCAAACATAATCCTCACGTTGATTGGCAGAACAATGTTGTGTTATCTTGGAAGTCTTCGTGTTATGTTTCTTGTCTTGGTCCTGCTCCTTCTCTTGTCTCTTGTTCTGTCTCGCAGGTTCCGGCTGTCGATCTCTCAGGAGTCCCGGTGGAGTACTCGGATCTGTATCAGGTTTTCAGTAAGTCCCGGGCCACTTCTCTGCCTCCTCATCGGTCGTATGATTGCGAGATCAAACTACTTCCCAACACTTCTCCGCCTAAGGGTCGTATATTTTCCCTAGCTAAACCAGAAAGAGAGGCTATGGATAAATACATTAATGACGCTCTTAAAGCCGGTCTCATTCGCCGCTCCTCGTCTCCAGCCGGTGCTGGATTTTTCTTTGTAAAGAAGAAAGACGGGTCTCTTCGTCCGTGCATTGATTATCGAGGGCTGAATGACATTACTGTTAAGAATAAGTACCCCTTGCCATTAATGTCATCAGCATTCGAGTTATTACAGGGAGCGCGCGTATTTACCAAGCTAGATCTGCGCAACGCTTATCACTTGGTACGTATTAGAGAGGGCGATGAGTGGAAGACAGCTTTTAATACACCTTCTGGACACTGGGAATATTCCGTTCTGCCGTTCGGTCTTTGTAACGCTCCAGCTGTCTTCCAGACCATGGTCAATGAAGTGCTGGGTGACATGATTAACAGATTTGTCTTTGTGTATCTCGATGACATTCTCATCTTTTCTCCCTCCATGCAGATACACACTCAGCACGTTCGCATGGTTTTACAACGGCTTTTAGAGAATCAACTATTCGTTAAGGCGGAGAAGTGCGAGTTCCACAGGAAGTCGGTTTCGTTTCTGGGTTTTGTTATTGCCGAGGGAGAAATTCGTCCCGATCCCGCTAAGGTTAAGACGGTTGCCGATTGGCCAGTACCCGACACTCGGAAGGAGCTTCAGCGATTTCTGGGGTTCGCCAATTTTTATCGCCGTTTCATCAGAAATTTTGGTCAGATCGCTAAGCCTCTTACTGCTTTCACTTCACCTAACGTATGTTTCCGTTGGAATAGAGAGGCTCAGGAGGCCTTTGATGTGTTAAAGTCCCGGTTCATCTCTGCGCCTGTCCTCTCTATTCCCGATCCGGCTAAACAATTTATAGTGGAAGTGGATGCATCTGATGTCGGGGTAGGTGCCGTTTTATCACAGCGATCGTCTATTGATGGGAAAGTACATCCGTGTGCTTTTTTCTCTCACCGGTTAAACCCAGCAGAACGTAATTACGACATAGGGAATCGGGAGCTGTTGGCGGTTAGACTCGCTTTGGGTGAATGGCGTCACTGGTTGGAGGGAACCTCGGAGCCCTTTCTGGTCTGGACGGATCATAAGAATCTTGAATATATCTGTTCGGCCAGAAGACTAACATCTAGGCAGGCTCGTTGGGCACTCTTCTTTGATCGTTTCAACTTCACTCTCTCGTACCGGCCTGGCTCGAAAAATACCAAACCTGATGCTCTCTCCCGTCTGTTCGAGAAGTCCGATTCGGAGAGGGCGGAGACCATTCTCCCGGAGGGGAGGGTGGTCGGCGCCCTCGTATGGGGAATCTTACAGCGGGTGAGAGAGGCCGGCCGGGAGGGGGAAGTTCCGGAGGGGTGTCCAGCGGGTTGCCTATGGGTTCCTGAGCGGTTACGTTCCAATGTCATCCGGTGGGGTCACGAGTCCAAGTTTGTCGGCCATCCAGGTATTCGGAGAACGTTGGCTGCCGTCCGTCAGCATTTTTGGTGGCCTTCTATGTCCACTGACGTCAGACAGTTTGTACTAGCCTGTTCGGTTTGTGCTCGTAATAAAGCATCTAATTTACCACCCGCTGGTCTGCTTAAATCTTTGCCCGTGCCCTCCCGCCCCTGGTCTCATATAGCCCTTGATTTTGTCACTGGCTTACCGGCATCTAATGGTAACACTGTTGTTCTAACTGTGGTGGATCGTTTTTCGAAGGCGGTTCATTTCATTCCCCTGCCCAAGCTACCTTCTGCAAAAGAGATGGCTCAGGTTTTGATTAATCACGTCTTTCGGTTACATGGTATTCCGACTGACGTAGTGTCAGATAGGGGTCCTCAGTTCATCTCTCGTTTTTGGCAGGAGTTTTGTAGACAAATTGGCGTCACGGCCAGCTTGTCTTCTGGTTATCACCCGCAGACCAATGGGCAATGCGAACGGGCTAATCAGGATCTCGGTAGAATGCTCCGCTGTCTGTCGTCACAATATCCGAATTCCTGGTGCGATCAGCTCCCGTGGGTTGAGTATTCTCATAATTCTCTTCCCGTTACATCTACCAATTTATCCCCGTTTGAACTTTCCATCGGTTATCAACCCCCCCTGTTTCCATCACAGGAGCCCGAGGCAGCGGTTCCGTCTGCGTTAGCTTTCGTACGCAGGTGCAGACGCACCTGTAGGAGAGCTAAGACACTGTTATTATCTAATTCCAGACGAACCAAAGCTGCAGCTGATCGTCATCGGCGACCTCCACCCCGTTACGTTTGTGGTCAAAAGGTATGGCTTTCTACCAAGGATCTGTCTCTCCGTGAGCCTTCTCGTAAGCTGGCTCCGAGATTCATTGGGCCATACAGTATTTCTAAGGTCATTAATCCGGTGATGATAAAGCTTAAGTTACCCCTTTCTCTTGGTCGGGTTCACCCTGTTTTTCATGTATCCAAGGTTAAACCTGTGATGTTTGCTCGCTATAACCCTCCTGTCTCTGCCCCTAATCCCCCCGCCCCTCGTCTAGTGGATGGTGCCCCTGTCTATACTGTTAAGAGGTTACTAGACTCCCGCCGCAGGGGCAGAGGATTTCAGTATTTAGTGGATTGGGAAGGATACGGTCCGGATGAGAGGAGCTGGGTTCCGGGTCGGGATTTGCTGGATCCTGGGTTGATCTAGGACCTCCGTCGGCGACAGGGTGAATCTCCCGGTCCGTCTGGTGCCGGTCGTGGAGGGGGGGCTACTGTCATGACTGCTGGGTGATCGATGGCTGTGTGATCTGTGTGTGTGTGTTGTTTACCTGTGGTGCCGGTTCCTCGTGTGTTCACTAACTCCGCCCCCTTGTTTCGGTAATTGTTCACCGGTGGTGTCTCGTTTACCTTTTCCTTTATATTGCACGTAGTCCTGTCTTTCGTTGCGCGCTCATTGTTTAATCACAGTCCTGCTGCCCTGCCTTGTCTTGTCAATCGCTCTCTGTCTCTTCCTCTTGTTACCCCAGGTTTGGTTTTCGGCGTTCGGGGACTCGTCTTCGCCCGGACCGCTCGCTTGTGGATTACTGGAACTCATTGACTTTGTTTGTCTCTCGGAACAGCTGGTTCGCTTCGTTTCTAGGCGGTACACCAGCTGTCTCTGTTTCTCATCGGTTTGCATCATCGCCCGTGAGTGGAGTACACCTTTTACCATTGTGGATTACATTGACTTTAATGACTGTTGTTTCTCGGAACCGCTGGTTCGCTTTGTTTTTAGGCGGTGACCAGTGGCTTCCGGGTGGCTTCATCTACATCAGGATTTCACAGTGGATTACCCGTCTGAGAACTTGGATTTACCACCTTCCATCTCCGCCTGTCATCCACCTTCAGGGCGGCGTGTCTCATCCTTCTGTTCCGTGTGATGACTGTGCTGGTGTTCTCGACGGAGTGCGTGGGTGGCTCTCTCTCTCCCTTCGGATCTGTACTGGACTATCGTGTAGCGCCGACTCACTCTCTCCTACTGTGGGAGTGCTTCATTCCCACAGTAGTGTTATCATCCAGAGTGAGTCAATGGGCGTGTGCCGTGTGTGGATCTACCAGTGACTTTGCTCTCCAGATCTCTCATTCTATTTTCTAAATAAATATTGTTAACTTGCACTTGACAGTTTGTATTATACACTTTGTATTCTATTTTTTTTTAAATATATATGATTTATTTTACATACATTTTAGCTAGACACCTTAAATAAAATGTACAGCAAGAACAATAATGTAAATATGTAAATAAAAAGACATCTGGATCTCTCAGGTATTTTAACTCATTCCCCGCCATTGACGAGTTATCTCGTCAATTATGAGTTAATATTTAACTAATAATATGCCTTTCTGGACGAATTTCAAAGTGAAAGTGTAATACCGCTTTTATCCACTAGATGGCGCCAAAACCGAATTTATCAAAAACGGAAGTTAAAAAGATTTCAAGATTTATTTTAACTGCCTTTATGTTTGATAGTCATTCTGAGTCTGATATCTAACATAAATGTGTTTACAAAAACGCAATTTTTAAAGCTTTTTGCTCAAAATGTTGTATTTTTGAAGAGAAATCCATATTTCAGTGGTTAAATTAAGTGGAAAAAGTAAATATATAATGAAACGTTTTTTCCCCATTTTGTTTGTTTGTTTGTTTGTTTATTGTTTGTTTGAAAGCAAAGGGTGTGTTCTTTAATTTGATATAATTTGTATGTTTATATATTTATAGAAGATAATTTTTCCTGCAAGGAATTTTGTGAAACTTTTGTTAAAATCACAAAAATGCAGGTGGGCAACTTTTCTCAAAAAGGCTGGCTGTGAATGAGTTAAGAACCTGGGGATGAAATATAAGGATACAGTTAAGTATTGTATACATTTATTTATACACTCACCCAAAGGGTTATTAGGAACACCTGTTCAATTTCTCATTAATGCAATTATCTAATCAACCAATCACATGGCAGCTGCTTCAATGCATTTAGGGGTGTGGTCCTGGTCAAGACAATCTCCTGAACTCCAAACTGAATGTCAGAATGGGAAAGAAAGGGGATTTAAGCAATTTTGAGCGTGGCATGGTTTTTGGTGCCAGACTGGGATTTTCACGCACAACCATTTCTAGGGTTTACAAAGAATGTTGTGAAAATGGAAAAACATCCAGTATGCGGCAGTCCTGTGTGTGAAAATGCCTTGTTGATGCTAGAGGTCAGAGGAGAATGGGCCGACTGATTCAAGCTGATAGAACAGCAACTCTGACTGAAATAACCACTCGTTACAACCGAGGTATGCAGCAAAGCATTTGTGAAGCCACAACACGCACAACCTTGAGGTGGATGGTCTACACCAGCAGAAGACCACACCGGGTACCACTCATCTCCACTACAAATAGGAAAAAGAGGCTACAATTTGCACAAGCTCACCAAAATTGGACAGTTGAAGATTGGAAAAATGTTGCCTGGACTGATGAGTCTCGATTTCTGTTGAGACATTCAGATGTAGAGTCAGAATTTGGCGTAAACAGAATGAGAACATGGATCCAGCATGCCTTGTTACCACTGTGCAGGCTGGTGGTGTTGGTGTAATGGTGTGGGGGATGTTTTCTTGGCACACTTTAGGCCCCTTAGTGCCAATTGGCCATTTTTTAAATGCCACAGCCTACCTGAGCATTGTTTTTGACCATGTCCATCCCTTTATGACCACCATGTTCCCATCCTCTGATGGCTACTTCCAGCAGAATAATGCACAAAATCACAAAGCTCGAATCATTTCAAATTGGTTTCTTGAACATGACAATGAGTTCACTGTACTAAAATGGGCCCCACAGTCACCAGATCTCAACCCAATAGAGCATCTTTGGGATGTGGTGGAACGGGAGCTTCATGCCCTGGAACACCTTCCCGACTACCTTGTGTAGGTTATCTTTCAGTTCTGTCAAACAAATAGTAAAATACTGTAAATACTTTGTAGGAATACATTTCCCAAATACTTGAAACATACTTTATTCTTACAGTCCTACAGAACAGTCCACAGGCAATTCTGTACTACTGTACTCATTGAGCACTGTATTGATTTGCAGTAATGCAATTTTCTAGTGTGAGTACATTTCTTACCTATTCTCATTTCGGAAAGTCAGGATGATGGATGCTACAGTGTACCCAAATTTGGCTGTACCCTTTGCCCAGCCTCCCTCATTGTTAGACCATGACCACATGGTGAACCAAAAGGGCTTGGATTGAAAAAAAAATTGATTGAAAATCTTTATTGACATAATATATATTGTACAAAGAATAAATAAATACATAAAATGGCTTTGTACAATTATCAGTCAAAAGGATAGACACAATAAAGCCATTGGCTTATTTCCATTGTGGTCCTTAAAAATGTATGCACTTGATAGTGCGTGTGAATGTTTATAAATGTAGGGATATGATATAAGCATATCCTAAATTAAATGTTATTATATATTTTGAATAAGTGAATAATTAAAACAAACAAAAAAAAAGAAATAAAACCATAAAACGTAGACAAAACATCCCCAGACATATAAGAAACATACAAAACACATGACTCTTATAACTCTACTACTATCTACTACTGAGCCAGTTCTTTAGGGTTGATTTAACACTCTGGGGTCGGCTGCGGCGCGGGCGCCGCAAACTCTTTATTTTTCAATCCCTCCACAAAGAGACTTAGATAACTCTGCTGATTTTGGACATACAGATATGATTTATACATCATTTAAAACGTTAAAGTGTCTAGTTTTTTTCTGTCCACTCCCAATAAAAACAGAATGTTGTGCTTTTCGCAAAATTAAGAAAATAAACATGATGCGCGTTTTGTTCTCTCTCCCTCAGTGAAGTCCTTTCAGAAACGCGTCAGAAAAATTAACTGTAACTTAACGAATATTTGTCATATAAACAAAAGATAAATGTCTACATAATGCTTGGAATGTCTGCTTTTGGAAGATGTAAGTGAAATCGAAAACAAATATTGTAATTCGTTGTTAACTGTATTAGAAGAGAGAGATGTACCGTCTTTCTTCTGTTGCTTCATTATCTATAATGAGCCACGCCCCGCTCCATTGAAGAAAAGAGCAGAGATCATCCATATTCATTAGTCAACCCCACAGTCAATGGACATTCCATTCCGTCTCTGCAGCCATTCACTGCTGTTTTGAGTTTTAATCCGAGTGCTGGAAACATGACATCTACTTCCCTTACGAAAAAGAAGTTTATTCAAGTGTGCTATAAGTATACTTCTTTTAAACTTAAAATAAAAAAGTATACTTTCAGTTTACTTTTTATGTACCTCTCTAAAATGTACTTTAGGTACTTCTCAGAAATATACTTAAATTGTACTAAAGTATACTTGACCTATACTGACCAAAATGTCTAAGTATATTTGGCCTATACTTGTTTACTGACATGTACTTAAAAGTATTAAATGTAAATGGCTAAAAGTAAAAATGCAACAATGAAAGCTACATCAAGAAAGCTGCAAAAAGCCATATGAATAGCCCTGGTGAAAAATAAATATACATTATTGTATTTCAAGTATATTTAACTTTACATGTACCAACTTTGAATATATTGAAAGTATGCTTACAACATATTTGCTTACAATTAATCTTTTAACATATTTCAAAATAATTATAATTTAATATATTTTTAAAAGTATACTTTAAAAAAATATACTTGGAGTTAAAGTTCTGTGCAATTTTTAAAGTATACTAATTTGAACTTATTTTAAAGTTTATTTTAGGTATACTTTATCTGTTAAAATTATCATTATAATAATGCACTGACAGCATATTTATAAAATACATTATTTAGCATCCTTTAGAAACAGTATATTTTAAGTACATTTTGAAAGTATATTTAGTGTACAAATGTATATTATCTTCATGGAGAATCTTTAGTGTTAGTAAACTAGTAGGTTATTAATTTGGTGCTGCAGGTATACTTGCAAGTATTCTTTTACTATACTTTTAGTTAACTAGTGTACTCATACTGAAAGTGTATATGCAAGTGTTCTGTTAGTGTACTCTTAGTAAACTAGTAAGTTACTAATTGTGTGCTGCAGGTATACTTGCAAGTATTCTTTTACTACTTTTAGTAAACTAGTAGTTTACTACTCAACTTTACTTTAAGTGAACTTAACATCATACTATAAATATATATATTGCACTTAAAGTACAATACATTGTTCCTGTGTATAAATTTTTATACTTGACATATACCTTTAAATTATACTTTCAATTTGAAGCTAAATCTTTCGTATGATATCAGTGAGCTAATCAAACAAAAATAAAAAATTATTATATATATAATGGGACACTACAGTGGGACACTGTAGAAATTGTGAGTAAAAAAAGGAATGGAATAATTTGCAAATCTCATAAATTTATATTTTATTCACAATAGAATATAGGCTATCTCTGCCCATCTTGACTTCTGAGAGGCACTGCCACACTTTTTAAACCCAATCATGTTGCCAATTAAGTTGCAAATTGGTCCTTTAGTTGTTCCTTATGTACATTTAACTTTTATACTCTTATTGCTACCTGTCCCAACTTTTTTGGAATGTGTAGCTCTCATAAAATCCAAATTGAGCCAATATTTGGCATGACATTTCAAAATGTCTCACTTTCAACATTTGATATGTTATCTATATTCTATTGTGAATAAAATATACGTTTATGAGATTTGTAAATTATTCCATTCCTTTTTTACCTATTTCTACAGTGTCCCAACTTTTTCTGATTTGAGGTTGTATATATATCTATATATATGGCTGAACCCCCTGATTATTAACTTTCGTTCTGGACTCCATTTCCCATAATCCCGCATGCCTGGACTGATTAGTCTGCCACCTGAAACTCATTGGACAGCCTATATAAACTCAGTCAGTGCAAAGTCTTGATTTGAACCAGTCATTGCTGAGTGGTTTGCCTGCCTGCATATCTAGCTGTATTTATTGATCTTTATCTGTTTTACCCGGTTTATGAGTATGTTGCCTGTTCTGAAAATGTTGCCTGTTTCATGACTACGAGATTTGCCTGCCCTACATTGCTGTGTTTGCTGTTGTTTGACCTTGCCTGTTGGAATATGAGTGTGTTTAATAAAAACCTGCAGATGGATCCTCAGTGTCAAAGTGCTTTGTTACACAAGCAGTATAGAATAAGTAACATACTAGTTTACTAAGAGTACACTAACAGAACACTTACATGTACACTTTCAGTATATGACTAGTAAACTACTAGTTAACTAAAAGTATATTAAAAGAACACTTGGAAGTATACCTGCAGCACACAATAAGTAACCTACTAGTTAACTAAGAGTACACTAACAGAACACTTGCATGTACACTTTCAGTATATGACTAGTAAACTACTAGTTAACTAAAAGTATATTAAAAGAACACTTGGAAGTATACCTGCAGCACACAATAAGTAACTTCTAGTTTACTAAGAGTACACTAACAGAATATTTGCATGTACACTTGAAGTATAAGTCTAGAAAACTACTAGTATACTCATGAGTTCACTTGCATTACAAATGAAGAACTAATTGTGCACTAGTTGTACACTTACAGTTGACTACTCTTACACTTATAGTACACTTAGAAGTATACTTTTATATACTAAAAGTGGGCCAATTTAGTCCCAAGCGGTATTCAAGCAGTACACTTACAAGTATACTACTAGAACATAAATGTTAGTACACTTACTACATAAAGTATACTTAAAACTATACTCCAACATTACTTAAGTATACTTAATAAAATTAACTTGAAGTGTACTTCTTTTTCGTAAGGGTTGTTTACTCGTGACTGTAACTAGTTATCTCCAGACGCGAGTGTGACTCGATCGACGTCCAAACGCACACACAAACACACAATGTCTCATATTTGAAGCGCTTTGTGGTATCATTATAAAAGATGCGATTGGACACATCACATAACTGTTTACTCGCGCCTAAATCTCCAGACAGACGCGAGTGTGTGTGCTTCGTGTTCGTCAGTGTGATGGGATCGATGTCCAAACTCACACACAAACACACGATGCCTCATATTTGACGCGCTTTGTGGTATTCTTATAAAAGATGCAAGTGTGTGTGTGCTTCGTCTGTGTGACGCGATGTCCAAATGCACACACAAACACACGATGCCTCATATTTGACGCGCTTTGTGGTGTTCTTATAAAAGATGCAAGTGTGTGTGCTTCGTCTGTGTGACGCGATGTCCAAATGCACACACAAAGACACGATGCCTCATTTGACGCGCTTTTTGGTATTCGTATAAAAGACGATTGCAAACATCACATCTACTTGGTTACTATCGCCTAGTAAATAAAAGTTATCTCCATGCGCTTATGTTTTCTTTGTGCTTCCGTCAGACGCGATCAACGGCCAAACGCATACACAAACACACAATGCCTCATATTTGACGCACTTTGTATTAAGACCCATCTAAACACATCTAAAACCCAGTTTATTCGCGTATATCTCTGCACAGTACGTTTATTTAACGCAGGATCATGCATGTGAAGGCATTTCTTTTGTGTTGCTTTCACAAACAAACACTTAACAATAATGGCATCTTCACATTCCTGCCTAAAGGCTCATCACACAGCTCATTATGCAAGTGTATTGTTCTTCAGCTGTCAATCACAGATTATTCAAGAGCTTCCAGCCTCCTTGCATATTGCCTTCCTAACCAAAAAGTGACTTTGAAATTGTAAATCAATATATTGTGTTATGTGAAGGAGTAAGCAGAATGATTTTCACATAATTTTAAAGAAAAAACTCTAGACTACTAGATCCTGTTTTGAAAAGTTTTAGGAAAACATGTTTAGAATGAGTTTTGTGGACTTATATCAGTCACTTAAATTTTTTTCTTTTTCAAAAACCACGCATAAACATTTTTCTCTCAAAAATACAAACATGTACATACATGTTAATCATATAATATAGTAGCCCAGTTTGTGCTGAATGCAGTGTTATAAGACTTTTGCCATTATTATGTTTTTAAGCAACTGAAAAAAGCACAAATGTCAGTGCAGGTCAAAACTTC
The DNA here is from genome assembly GCA_025389145.1 of Misgurnus mizolepis. NCBI lineage: Eukaryota > Metazoa > Chordata > Actinopteri > Cypriniformes > Cobitidae > Misgurnus > Misgurnus mizolepis. The sequence continues at coordinate 74,878,861 of JAIFKI010000001.1, read as the reverse complement.
TCCAGGGCCCTAAAAACCCCTTAGACCCCAGAGGGTTAAAATGATTAGTATTGTCTGTTAACTTTAAGGCTGCTGGTAACGCATTCCATAAAACTGCTGCTGAATACATAAAAGAGCCCTTGCCCTTACAACTTTTAAATTTGCATAAAACAAAATCAGTGGTACTACCCCTTGTTGAATAGCTGTGTACAGCATTCACCCTAGAAAAATAATTACAAAGATATGTAGGTACTTGATTTTTAACTATTCTATGTACCATACACATTTTCATGTAAATTACTCTTTCTTCTACTTTAAGCCACTTAAGGCTACTAAAATGGGCTGGGTTGAGGTGTGTGTACGGGTGTAGTTTTAAAATAAGCCTCACTAATTTGTTTTGTGATGTCTGCAACTTCTGTTTGAAGATTTTAGGAATAGTTGTGTACCATGAAGTACAGGCATAATCAAAATGGCATTGTATAAGGGCCCCAGCAAGAGACTCGAGAGCTTGCCTATCTATTAATGTGGATATTCTAGCTAGAAATTTTATTTTCTGATTTACTTTAGACAGAACTTTTAAAGACATACACTCCCCAGATAATTTATTATCAAGTATGCAACCTAGATAAGTTACTGATTCCTTAGTTGCTATTTTAGATTCACCAACTACTACATTAAATCCAGGTGACTTCCTTAGCTTTTCATTTGATCCAAAAAGTATTGATTCAGTTTTACCGAGATGAAGAGACAGCTTGTTTTCAGATAACCAAATACTGACTTTCTGAAGTTCTAAACTAAGTAATTTCTCTACTTCAGTTTTATTTCTATGAGACACTAAAAGAGCTGAATCATCTGCATAAAGATACAGATTGCAATCACATGCTGACTTCATGTCATTTATATACAATAAAAAGAATAAAGGACCTAAGATGCTTCCCTGAGGAACCCCACATGTAAGTGGAAGAGGAGCTGATATAGTCCCACTCACATCTACTATTTGTTCCCTATCCCCCAAATAAGACTGGATCCAACGTATAGCTGCAGAATTAAAACCCAAGGCTTTAAGTTTATCTAAAAGAATACAATGGTTCACAGTGTCGAATGCTTTTTGAAGGTCCAGCATAACCATGCCACAATATTTCCCTTCATCTACTTGATTCTTAATATAATCTGTTAAATAAAGTAGGCAAGTGTCTGTGGAGTGAGATTTTCTAAATCCTGACTGAAATTCATACAGAAGGTTGTGTGATGATAAATAGCTATCTATTTGCTCATGAACAACCCTCTCTATGACTTTTGACAGACCACATAAAATGGATACAGGACGATAATTTCCATGATCCACTTTGCTTCCCTTTTTATATAAAGGAATTACTCTTGCCCTTTTGAACTCAAGTGGAAACTTACTTAGTTCTATGGACAAGTTGGTTATATGCGTTATGCATGGAGAAATAATGTCTGCCGCATCTCGTATGAATCTTGTGGGAATATTATCAAGACCTGTTGCTTTATTGGGATTAAGATTTTTTAGCTTGCTTAAAATGTTTTCATTTGTTACTTTTACCAAAGAAAACATATCTGCTTGGACTCCCTTCTGCTGATAAAAAGCCTGCACATGACTTTCCCCATAGAGCCCTGATTGACTGGGCAACTTATTCACCAGAGTATTGGCTATGGTTGTAAAATAGTTGTTTAAACTATTTGCTACCTTTAATTTGTCAGATATAACAGTGCCTCCTATATCCAAACTCAGGTTAAATGATTTTGTCTTTGCTCTGTTACTGTATCCTAACAATTTTAGTGCCTTCCATAACTTTCTAGGGTTATTCCTATTTTCCGTTATCTTGTCATTAAAAAATCCTGTCTTAGCTTTCTTAATCATTTGGTTCACCTCATTTCTTTGTTTCTTATACTCATTAAACATCTGTTCATCTTTAGTCCTCCTAAATTTGTTAAAAATATCATTTCTTGTCTTTATAGCTTTCAATATGTCAGAATTCATCCAAGGTTCCGTTCTCACTTTAATTCTGACAGATTTTTCTGGGGCAACTTTGTCAACTGATTTTAAAAACAATGATTTAAAATATAGCCAAGCTTTATCCACCTCTTCACAATTAAAAACCGGAGACCAGTCCACCTCCCTTAAGGATCTAGACAATGCCTCACTACTGTAGTTCTTTAGAGATCGAATTTTAATTAAATTATGACAATTATAATGAATTTTCTGTATTTTACGTGTACAAAAGATTATAGAATGATCACTTAGGCCATATTCTATAACCCCATATTTTGAGATTTTAGATCGATCAGATACAAGCACTAAATCAATAATGGTTTGAGTATCAGCAGAGACCCTTGTGAACTGTGAAATAAGTTGCTTAAAATCAAAAAGATTGCAAAAATTCCTCAAAGCTTTGTATGTAGAGGAATCTTTCTTTAAAACATTTGTGTTAAAATCACGAATCATTATCACCTCTGATTTTACGAAGTCCACAGATTTTACACAAATCTCTTCCAATAGATCATAAAACTTGTTTTGAGTCGGTGGTCTATAGCATGCTCCAATCAGGATGGGTTTAGATTTGGAAAGTAGAATATCCAGCCACACGGCCTCTATATCAGCATGGTCTAAATCAGATCTAACATTAAACCCTATATCTGCTCTTATGTACACACAAACACCACCACCTTTACGATTTCTATCTCTCCTAACAACAACATAGTTTTCAATCTCGATCTCAGTGTCACTTATGGAGCTATCAAGCCATGTTTCAGAGAAACATATTACTGCAATCTTCCCTGTGCTAAAAAGTAGTCTGAGCTCGTCTAATTTATGGATAAGACTTCTTATATTGAGGTGAAAAATATGCAGTCCAGTAGTGCAAAATACCTTGTCCATACGATGCCCATAGGATTCATTGTCATTTAGATGAGTTGACCTGGATCTCGTCGGGCTATTTTCCAACAATCTGCCCGTTTGAGAGCCAGCTCCGGTGCCTTTTATCGAATACCGGCGACCTCCACCTGCCACCCGAGAAGGAGCCCCGATTTCAACTGCAGGAACAGGGGGACTGCAACCCGATACCACCAACGCAGAGGGAGCCGATCTCGTACCACAGTCCCTCATCGGGTAAGATGTATTTACCATGGGAGTCCATCCACCGCTTTCTCCTTCAATTCCATGCAATCGCCGATTTCTCTCACAAACCATCGGGTCACCAGACTTATCCGCTGATGCAAAATGGGTCGGGTGAAACTCAACTGTGTTCACCGCCGCCAGCACTCGGGTAAGGCCCCGGGTTAAGTTGAATATCTCCAGACAACAGAAGGGTTGTAAGTAAATAGAAGATCTCTCTATATGGTCGGTTCTCTTTCACTCTCCCCACTGGGCGACTGGGTAGTGTAGCGTGCCCATTTTTTAACAATCCTGTATAAGTTGCATGAAGACTTCGAGTATTACACTCGGTAACATGATCCGTTTGATTTACAAAGCAACAACGTACTGAAAGTAACAATACAATGAGCACATAGCTCACAACAAACAGTCTTTGTGAAGTATTGAATGTAGTCAGACGTTTTAAGCATTTTTTTGACTCATTTTGTAATGTGATCTTGGCGGATTTAGCAAGTTTTTTGCGGGCATTCCAGCAGCACCTGCCTGTACTCTGGTCTGTGCCGCCATCTTCCTGTGTGCCTGTAAAAACTCATTAGAGATTATGGTCCTTGGCCTTTCTTCTCCTTCTCCTCCTCCTCTTACTCCTCTGGCTCTGTTTCCATTGTTGGCATCCATTTCCCCAAAACAGAAGAGCTCACCTGTTGCCCTTTTTATGCTAAAGCTCTGTTTGCTAATTGTAGAAATGTGTGACAGGTGTTTGCCCATGTGATGAGTCAGTGTGCATATTTGAATAGCAGTGTGTTCCTTGTGAAAAAAAGATAATTTTCTGCCCGAAGATTGAGACAAATGCAAAGAATTGCGTGTAGTGTTTTAAAAAAAAAAGTGTGTTTTAGAACTGCAATGTGAGTGTAAAGCAGGAATTGTGCTTGTAGTTTAGCAGAATTGGTTCAGGGGGTTGGTGCATGAGTTACATGTTGTGGTCATTGTGTCTCAAGTATCAATTTGTGTGTAAACAATTCTTCCTCCGCTTAGTTTCTCAGTTTACAAATTTCGTCATCTACATGTGCAGAATTTTTTTTTAAGAGTAAACTAGTTAATTCTGGGACATGTTTACAGTGTTTTGCTAAACAGTGTGAGAGTTTAGTTTACAATTTGTGATTTTGAGCATGAAATTAACAATTTTGCCAGTTGTGTGTTGTAGGTGTGTTGGGGCGTTAAGAGTTTAGAAAAATTGTTAAAAGAATTGAAAAATTGTCATAGCGATCGTAAAAAAAACCTGTAATTAATAAAATTGTGCCAATACATACATTGATTGTGTGTTTTTGGTCATATGAAAAGGTATTTGAAGGGGAGAATCACAAGCAACACAACTTACCAGTTTTGGATGTATCGTACTGTATATTGTTATGTAATACTATGTTGTATTGTGTATGTGTTTTTGAAGCATGTGTGTGATGTCTGAGGGAAAAGTTTGTTTTTTCAGTAAGAGAATGGTTTTAAGTGTAGAGCTTCATTTGGACCTGAATATAGGATTTTTGGAGAATTGGGTGATATGTTATGAATTTGTGTTTACTGTTTTTAGAATATGAGGCATAGTTTCATGAAATATGCTTAAGCAACCGAGAAAAACTGTAACAGCTGTAGTGTATCAGCGGGGGGAGGAGAACGGCGTTATTTAAAACACTATAAACCTCTGACCGAAACACTACGGGAATTAAAGGGAATTTGGGGAATTTCCAGATTTAGCTTAAATGGAATAATAAGTACAATTAACTGTAATTAATTATACAAATTATTAAGATTTTAACTGATTTAGCAGAATAATAACAATTAATTAATGTATTTGTCCAGCAAATACATATAATTGTACATTAAGAAGTTAATTCCGTGGCCTTTAGAAAATAACATTCTTACTGCTATAAAGTATTGTTAAGCATGTAGCTTTAAGATCTTAAAGGCAGATTTAGTGACGTTGATTTCATGAGCATTGAACACAGAAACAATTCAATTGTGAAATGCAAAACCGGTTTATTAAACTACGTTACACTACAAAAAAAACCCACCACACAATACTAACTACACATATAAACAAACAAACGGAAAACATATATGAAAGAGAAAGAATGGAAAATTAAGAGAGAGAGAGAGAGAGAGAGAGAGAGAGAGAGAGAGAGAGAGTAAAAGAAGGGCAATATCACCATAGACTTAACTTCTACACAAACCATCAGAACTCTAAGAATCACCTTAATTAAAAGGGGCAATAACTTTTTACAGCGAATGAACAAGCGATACTTGCGTTGGCTTTTGTGAGGCGTGTGTGTACGTCCAGCTGTATGGGCGCCTATGCGAGGAAGAGAGTTCCTGAATTTGTGGACACGTTACGGAGTCCTTTGAGGTGGCCGTAGGAGGTGAAGTTTAAGTCCAAGTGGCAGGGTGCCCGAAACTATCCAAGAGAGGGACAGGCGGCCTCACTGTTGAGCAGCCGTGTGGCGTGCTGTGCGCGACTGAGCTGTAAGCTGTGAGCATCGATGAATTGGGGTGCAGACCTCTTAACCTGAGCTTAGACCAACCCCTTGAGGTTCCGATGACCAATGCGAAAGGGTGTTGACAGAGTAGGGAAACTTTGCCTTTGTTTCACCAGACTCATTTGCATAGATGGACTATGCTAAAGATTTTGTTACAATAATAATTTGGATTGATATTTAACAAGTTTGATATCAGTTATGGTAAGATGATGCACATCATTGATCAGGAAAGGAGAAGGGGATTATTAAGAGTGTAAACAAGGTATGGTTTGAAACACACATCAAATAGTGATCTCATAAATGTGAATTATGAGACATGCTAAGATGAACAAAGCATCCACATAGTGTTACAAGAAAGAGGTACATTACAGATACAAACATGCAATACAAGGCTATATAATATATACAATTTAAACCGCTTATTGTGATTTTTAGTTGTGATCTTTAGTCGCAGACACATTTCTGTGTCATGCTGTAGTGTAGGCACATAGTCTGAGCAACCCACTGTGTTTATCCAGCTGTTTGTCTCAAACAAATGATCACTTAAAGTCTTTAGGTCTCACGTTTTCTCTGGGCTTTTGTTTGAAGTTTGCATTTGTAAAGATTGCATTTTTAATTAGATTGTCACCAAGAAGGCAGGCCGAGAGGACTCAGAAGAAGAGCAGATCTTCTGATCAAAGCATTATGTTGGGGCCAGGTGCTACACTCAAACTAAATTCACAGCGTGAAGTAAGTTAACAATCCAGACTATTGGAGAAGACCGGTCAGTCGTTACACAGCGTTATTTAGCTCAGAAGACCAAAAGATAATCAATTCTGTTTTTGATTCATTTAGACTTCAAAAATGTTTAGACCATGCTTTGACATAATTTTAAGAAGCCAGCAATCTTTCCTTATAGATAGAAGCCACACCACCTCCCCTACCTATTTCTCTGGGAGTATTAAAAACTGTAAAGTTTCCAGGCACCACTTCTCCAAAAGCAGACATATCCCCAACGTTCAACCAGGTTTTAGTGATCAACAAAAATCTAAATTTCAGACTCTAATGAAGTCATTTAAAATGAAAGTCTTGTTTCTCAATGAACGGACGTTTATTGCCAACCTGATCGCTGGTACCAAGGCATCGTCAGACTGCTGTGGGCTAACCGGTACAGGGTGAAGATTCTGCAGATGAACTTCATTCCAGTGGAGATGCAAGGCACGCCGAAGACACGGCGCCACGGCTCCAATCGGTCCAACCGGCCAAATTCACCACGACAGCATGCCCTCTGAACGCTGCCACACCACCCGGCCACTACATCATCCCCAAAACTGTGCGCAACTGGATGAGGCGCTCTCAGAAGAGAGACCAGGTAGACCTGCGCCATTTCTTTTACAGAGGAGGCCAGGGCTCACGTTTCAGCCAGGTGGGAATAGTCAGCGTCGGCTTAGTAATAGGGAGCTGCAGCTTACCTCTACCTCCTTTAAAACATTTTTCGTATGAGCTCCTAATATTTAAAAGTGTATGAAAATCATTGATCAGTGCGGGGGTAGCATTTCGTATAGAGAATGTTGTTAATAAAACAGCAATAAAAACTAACTGGAAAGAACAGAGAGACGGCATAGCATGTACACTGCCGCCATCTTGAGAGATGTGGAGACGAATATAGTGTTACTCAGCTGTCACTGGCACTATGTACCATTAGGTAAAGATATGTAAACAATTGGTACTATTATGAACTCTTTAGGTACAAAGATGTACTTTTGGAAAGAGCTGGGGTATTTTGACCATTTGTTTCTGACAGTGTGGAGCTGATGTAAAATAATGTCATTTCTGTCAGATTTTTTTGTGAGTTTTATACCAAACATAGAGTACCGTTAATTGGTTTCATTTATATAGAAGTTGAACTAAACCCAAAGAGATTAAAGTAAATAAAGTGACGATTTACATATAAACAATAGAGGCCGTTTTTATTGTCCAGAAACCACAAGTTGATGATTAATTCAGAAAGTATACACTGACATTCATGGCACTCCAGTATCAGTCATATAAAGCTAAACAGAATTGAATTATAACATTTGAAATCTTGTGTTCTTGTGTTGTATTATTAATATATAATAGAAGAGACAAAAAAGAAAAAAAATGGATCAAATTAAATTACATGGAGATTAGAGAGACAATAAATACATCTAAATAGTATCTAAGATAAATATTAGTTAGGTGTACTGTACTTAAACAATTAAAATTATATCTAAAAATTAAATGTAAAGATATCCATTGATTTGCTAACTATAGCAATTATATAGTGTATTTTTTTATTTGTGTATTTTATGCTCAATCGAATTAAGTTTGATGAACACGCATCTGCATTACATAAACTATACACTGTTAAACCAGATATTGTCTTTACTTAAACAACAAAGTAAATATCTTATAAAATTTTGTGTTTTGCACATACTTCATTACAATTTTAAACGTATACAGTACAATTCCTTAAACTAAAACATTGAAGTGGAATGAACTTAAAATGATCAGTACATGATTTGTGCCTGGATATTTTGATCATTCAAGCTTTTTCACAGAATAAGAACTATTAAGAACTTTAACTACTTAAATATTTGTTATAAAATGTCTTAGAGGTTTAAGCTCTTATGTTATTAATGTTGTTTTGTTGTAAATGATAATTTTGTGAAGTCACTGTTTACGTGATCAGTGTTTACTTGCAGCACATTTTTTTGTAGTTCTCTCCACAGTACTGACAATCGGGGCAGCGTTTGCATATGGCAGGGTATGACAATTTAGACAAAACAACTTTAGCTTATTCTGTCTTATTCCAAGTCTGTCTGACGCAACCACCGCTAACCTAGCTTAGCACAAAGACTGGAATTAAATGGCTCCAGCTAGCAATAAGTGACAAAATAATGCAATATTTTCCAATTATATGTTGGGATTTGTATAGTCACAGCATGTACAAATAATAAGGTCAAATGAGACACAGCCATCTTTTAATCGTATACATATTGGGAACTAGACTCTCAGAAGGCAAAGCTGATTTGCTCGCAGCACCTGAGAAGCCCGTGGTGAGGAGCAGAGAGTTGGCTCAGAGTTGTGCTAAGAGTTACGTCAGACAGAGTTACAACACGCACAGAAATGAAAAGGGTATGTAGGCCTATAGCCTTACCTAACTCGTCGGCATATACCTTTAAAGATAATTTTTAATATTTTCGAACATATCTGAACATTGGTACATTACTAATATTGATCATTTACCAACAGGCAGAGGACATCAAATCGAGCTAGATGCAAATTGCCTATATTATCCCAGAAGATTTTTTGTCTGTGGATAAATAAACAGGTCCACTGGGAATTTGTACCGCAGTCGCAATGATTTGTATTTTCAGCAAGGGTGTAGTTTTGATTTTGACATTGGTGGACACGAAATTAATGTCATCATATTAATCTTAGGTGTCATGTTTTTTACGGTTAGGCTACAAGATTTGGCTGTGGAGTATAATGTTTTGTGTATTATCTTGTTTTAGTTTATCTCTTGCTGGAGTTGCACTTCAAACTACCATGATATTCAGTTTCTATTTTTGTTTTTTGTTTGTATCTATTGTTGTTGTCTGTAAGTGTACATTCGTGCAATCTTTAGTATGATTTTGTACACGTTGGTGGAGTATATACACATTGGTTTTATATATTCGTTATTTGAGAATGTCCTTCTTGTATGCCATACCCTAGGTTTTTATGAAATGTCGCCACTGCTAACAATTCATGTAAAAAAAACCTGTTGTTATGTGTTTATGTGGAGAATCAAGTTTATTCAATGATTGACTTATAGTCAGTCATGAATATTGTGTTTTAATGCCATTTATAACACTAAGGGCCAAATTTACTAACAGCTTGCGCCAGCACAAACCATTAACCCTGTTTAGTAAATCTGGCCCTAAGAGTAACTCGGTTAAGTAAATGGAGATGTTGGACAGAGCAATTGATAGTACCAATTATTTAAAGTTAAATCAACTTAAAATTACATTTATTGAGCTTGCCGAATTAAGTTGGAATTACTGGAAATTTTATGAAAAGTTAAATGTACTCTTGTTTTAGTTCACATTAGGGCAACAAATTTCCTCTCATTTTTTAAATAAATTCAACTTGGCCGGGTTTACAGTGTTAATAATCTGAGCAAACTAAAAAATAAACTGCCAGCCCCACCACCAAATATAAAGTTCACATCTAATCACATTCTGATTGTGTCTATTATATAAAATAACTTTATGATATAATATATTTTATCAATTAATTAATCATATTAAATAAAGTGCCCTTCCTCTATGGACCAAAACTAACTAATGTAATTAAAACCTTTCCACAGTCATTTTTTTCCAGAGAAATTGTGTAAAATCCAGAAAAACTTTACATAGACATCTTAAAGACATGTTGTACAGTTTATAAATTGCAGCTAGATACTTACTTTAAATGAAACATACAGCAGGAACAATAATGTAAATAAGTAAATTAAAGAAGACGTCTTCTGTATCTCTCAGGTAGGTATTTTATCACAAGAACCTGAAATACCTGAAATATAAGGATTCAGTAAATTATAGTATGCATTGCTTTCATATAAACTTTCTTGTTGACATATATGTGAATTTTTCCTAAAATACCAAAAACACTTTTTTGTTTCTTTGAAAGAAATTTCAGCCTTCATTTTCAGTAAATAAATGCAAAAAGAAACACTATTTTGATACAAAATTTGGCAGCAATGTTGTTGGTAGTTGACAGAAGGAAACATTTTTTAAGTATTTTTAAGTTTATCCAATTTTTCACTTGTTACAGTGTACACTAATCCTCAATTTAGCGGATTTTCCACTATCCAATTTGGCCAGACATTTAAATATTATTGACCCCACCAAGACTTGGTTTGTCTACCAGTGATTTTCAGGTGCAAATTGAATAATCAAATTTAAAATAACATTGCTTTAATTAAATAACAATTTGATTGTTGGATTAAGATTAAAACAAACAGCAGAAACTTTTTAGGCTGCTATTACTTTAAGACCTACTATAATGCGAGGATCGTACAGCGGAGAAAATAAGTATTTGACACATCAGCATTTTTACCAGTAAGGGGATTTCTAAGTGGGTTATTGACACAAATTGTCCACCAGATGTAGCCAACAAGCCAAATATTGTATGTACACAAAGAAATCAAAACATTTAAATGTACAAGTTGAGTCATAATAAATAAATAAAGTGAAATGACACTGGGATTAAGTATTGAACAAATGAAGAGAACGAGGTGCAAAATGGCAAAGAAAGCCAAGAGATCAACTGAAATCTGTCAGCATTGAGAGAGAAACCCTGCCCCCTATCAGTACTAATTAATAACAACTGCTTTAGTCCTATTTAGCCTATAAAGGCTTCTCATTACCCAGGAGGCACACAGGAAAGATTTCATGATCTTATCGTTGAAAAGCATTTTGATGGGAATGGTTATAGCCGCATTTCCAGAATGCTGAATGTGAGCACTGAGGGAGCCATTATCCAGAAATGGAAAGAGCATCACTTCACCATAAACCGGCCACAATCAGGTGCTCTACGTAAGATTCCTGTCCGAGGAGTCTAAAGAATAATCAGGAGAGTTCTTCAAGAGCCAAGAACCACTCGGGCAGAACTTCAGGAAGACCTTGCATCAGCAGGTACAGTTGTTTCAAAGAAAACTATAAGCAACGCGGTGAACCGCCATGTCATCCATTAATGCTCACCAAGACTCCATGACTGAACAAAAATCATGTTGAGGCTCGGTTAATGTTTGCGAAAAAGAATTTGGAGATGCCTGTGGATTATTGGGACACTATAGTATGGTCAGACGAAAGCAAAATTGAACTTTTCGGCTGTCATTCTACAGACCATGTTTGGAGAAGAAAGGCACTGCCCACCACCCCAAGAACACCCCAAGTTTGGGGGTGGAAGCATCATAGTTTGGGGCTGCTTTTCAGCAAGGGGTACTGGCAGACTTCATATTATTGAAGGCAGCATGAATGGAGAAATGTACCAGGATATTCTGGATAAAAATCTGCTGCCATCTACTAGTGCTGTGTTCAAAATATCGATACGACGATACATCGTCATGGACACCTCATGATGCGCGCATCCATACAGCACCTTCCGTATCGATTCGGATGTACTTTTGAAAGTAACGTGATGAATTGCTGTTGATCCTTGATCCATATGGAAAGGACGCATGTGTCCCGCGGAGTACGTAGAGTTAAATGTGGCGGGGTATATTTTCACTTTGCGTGTCTGTCTCGCTGGCGCATGTGTCTGCATAGTGAGCCGCGTACTTGCGCGGCATTAAAGTCAATGAGTTCAGTATGAAAGCGCAGATATCTTAGCCTATACTACTGCAAAGGCCTTTATTAGCCATGCTCTTATAAAACAGTTCTAACGCATTTGAGAAGAAACACGACAAAGATTTGCATGTGAAAAGTGTATGTCTAGAGAAGAGATACAGAGCTACTTCAAACTAAAACTGTCAAATTAATAATCTGATTTCTATTAAATAGTATTAAGTCTGACTGCATGTTTATAGATATATTCATAGATGTAGAATAATGAGAGACAAGAGTAAGGCACCATCTTTGTAAAACTGCTTTTAAAAAAACATAAGCTAACTCTGGGATTTTAAATATTTCTAATAGCTAATAAATGAATGGCAAAAACACAACTGTTACAACACTGCTTATTCAATGTACAATAAACAAATAATAATAAAAATAATAATAATAATGTTACTAAATTCTGAACAAAAATGTAATTCAAAATAGTCTTGTATCGTGATGCGCATCGTATCGGGACCCTTGTATCGGAATACGTATTGTATCGGGGAATTGTTGGCGATACACAGCCCTACCATCTACCAGAAAGTTGAAAATGAAAAGAGACAACGATACCAAACAAAAAGCCAAGGAAACAATGAAGTGGTTTCAAAGAAAAAACGACTGGTCTCTGGTCTAGAAGCTGTAATCACCAACAAAGGCTTTTCTACAAAGTATTAAGTGTGTTCAATACTTATTCCCTGCATCACACCCAACTTGTATACTTAAATGATCTGATTTATTTGTATGAACTCAATATTTGGCTTGATGGCTACAACTGGTAGAAATTTTGTGTCAATAGCCCACTTAAAAATCCCCTTACTGATAAAAATGCTGATGTGTCAAATACTTTATTTTCCCTGCTGTATATACAGTACTGTTACACATGTAACATGTTCTTAACAGTTAACTTTCACTAAAGACCTAACAGGATACAGGGCATTTTGACATAATTTTGTATTAATGTATCCTTTAAAGTGAAAGATGATGGGAATGTCAAATCAATTCTGTATTTGTGTGCAGTTTGAGATACAACAATCTGGCCAAGTGCTTCAGATGTGAGCACATTCAAAACTTATTAAACCGAACGTGAGTAAACGATTGGATTCTGTTTTGCACCTTCTTGCGCTTGAATATTTAACTCTTTTTTTTTAAAGTTGCCCGCCAGCATTTTTGTGATTTTCACAAAAGTTTCATAAAACGCCTTCCAGGAAAATTTTCTTTAAAAAAATATATAAACATGTAAATACATCAAATGAAAGAACAGTCCCGTTGCTTTCAAACAAACAAAACGGTGAAAAAATTGGGTTTTTCTTTAAAATAATTGAAATAATAATTAATTATAATTGCATTTTTGTGAAGGAATTTTATAAAAGATCAGATTCAGAACGATTATCAAAACATACACAGTTTTTACACAGTAAAATTAGTAAAATTTTTTTGCTTAAATTTTTTATAAATGGGGTAAGTGCGCCATCTCATGGATAATCAGGATTTTACAGATTAAAATAAAAACCCATCAGGAACACGTTTTTTCATGCAAATATTTTCTCTTAATTGATGAGCTAACCCATTAAATGGGAAAGGCTAAAATGCTCAAATTAAAAACTTTTATGAAAATGCAGCTGTGGTTCTGTCAGCTACCCTGTGGGATATTTTTGTTTTTAAACTGTGAAACATCAAAACATGTTTTGAAGTTACCTTTCTGTCGGTCACTGCGACGTCACGTTGTGATTGACGAATTGGGAACACGCTTTGCAGGACCAATCTACTTCGAGCAGCTACTATAAAGCGCCAATGACATGCAGTTATTTGCATCTGCTGGCACTGACGAAAGTCACCACACAGGCCTTCAAATGTGCAATGTCCACCTTGGCGGTCCAGGAACGCCATTCCTGGCTGTGCCTGGCGGACATGCGGGATGTCAATAAAAGCAGACTCCTAAATACTCAGATTTCACATGCCAGCCTGTCCAAGGAGTTTGCTCAGCAATTCTCTGCTGCCTTTAAACAGACTGAGGCCATCACTCACATCATGCGTTGTAAGAAGCCAACACCTACCCCTCAATGTCGGCCCCTCAGTCTGCCTCTCGCCATTGCAGATTGCACCATTATGGAACATTGTAAGTGTCAAAACATCAGAAAACAGGTTTTAATTCTCCTTAACCATCTCAGTGGGCGATGTTGTGGAGCATTGGCTGTAAGCTTCTAACTAGATGTATTTTCTGAAAACCTGTGCTAAGCTAGGGGCCCACATTTGTGTCCCTTATGCGGGGGTTCCTATGATTGTATAGTCCATGGGTTTAATACTACTAGCTCTCGTTTCCTTTAGCAGAGCTGTTTCTCAATGTCAAGGAAGGATCCTTGGAAGCCAGAATGTTGAGGAGGTTACGTCGAATGACTGTTCGAATGTCAAGGATCCTTGGAATTTCAACCAAGGACTGAGTCCTTCGTTCGAGAAATATCACATATACAGGAAATGATGCATATGTGTAGCCTTCACTCTCTTTTTGGGATCTGAAATCACCCACAATCCTATGCGCGCAGTGCTGAAAGCACACCTTTTCACTGACGTAATGACGCAATGACGTGCACTTGCTAGCCTGTTCCATTTACGTGGTCTCTGAATGCTAAAGAGGAGCCTAGCCTCTGAAGGAAGTGACTTGTAAGGACCAGTCCTGCCAAGGAAGTATCTTTGACATTGAGAAACACCTCCTGTGAATGATCAGAGACTTCTATATGGGGAACCTATCGGTTGTTCCATATTGTATATGCCACCCAGTAATACCTTCTTAGGGGGTGGCTTGTGCACCATTCCTAGTTCCACCCAGGCTATTTCACTTCCCAGTTTGCATATTCACTACCGTGGGTCAAGGAACAAGTAGTGACCGGCCTTCTGCAGTAATCCCAGGTTCTGTCAATTATGTAGAGGGCGGAAGGTTTACGGAAGGGTCAGCCTCAGTGGCGCTTTGGTAGGGATTCCCAATTTGTCAGTCACGACATGACATCTTATTGACCGACCGAAAGGGTTGTCTCGGTTACGGATGTAACCCTTGTTCCCTGAAGGAAGGGAACGGAGACGTCATGTCCCGTCGCCACAGTTTGCTGTTCCACTGCTAATACCGGCTGGGCACTAATGCTTGGCTTTCTCAGCAAATAAAAGCTGATTGGGTATTGCGCCAGGTCAGTGCCAGATGCAAATACATGCATGCCAAGTTCATTGGTGCTTTAGTAGCTTTTCAAAGAAGATTGGTCCCGTGAAGCGCATTCCCAATTCATAGGTCATGACGTGACGTCTGCAATTCCATTCTTCAGGGAACGAGGGTTACATCCATATCCAAGACGTTGTATGTACTTGCCTGGGATGTTCTGCGTGATGTTATGTTTTTTCACTTTCTCTTCATAAGGGAGTTGTGTCCAGGACAGTGTAAAATCAGAGTTGTGTAGAGACAGAGCAGACTCCAACTAAAATTCATCAATGCACACATACAATATACTGTCAAACATGATGTCATCAGATTTCTAAATGATTTACAGAGATGTAATTGCACACAATGAAACACTGCCTTATATGACTTCTTTTTTAAAGTGGTTATGAACTGGGGAATAAAATTTGCCTTGATCTTTTGATATATAAGTGTCTTGATGTCATTAATAGATCCAGCAAGCTTCCCAAAGAACCAACACCAATTTAAATTTTAAGTTAAAAAAATATTAAAAATAAATAACTTTTTCTAACCTGGTTGAGGATTTCATCACTCATAGCCGTTGCATTAACACTGGAGACCAATTTCAGTCTCAAAGTGCTTTTTATATAATGACCTGAAACACAGAAAACAAAACCTCAACGGTCATTTACAAACAAAAGCACTGATATTTGAGAAAAATATTACAAGTGGTCAAAATGAACAAAAAGCCAAGCAAAAAGAAAGTTCTGTCCAATTACAAGCAATTATGTATATATGTCCAATTACTGAAGACTAAACTAATAATGTGTAAGTGATCTTATAATGGATGATGATAATTTGAGCAGGCAAGATTCAGCCATTGAGATGAATGAGAATGCAAACAAATTATTACTTCGGGTTTTACCCATTTGAATAGTCAAATATCATTAATCGCTTCAGTAATGCCAATATTGTAATTACAATATTGTGTTAGACATAATTTTACGTAAAAATATTAGTTGATTCGACTTTTTTGAGTTATTGAATATTTTTAAGTTGAATTACCTCAAAATTTGAGACCAACAAATCTTTTTTGCAGTTTTTTAAACCGCATGTAAGTCTTAATTTTAAAGCCTCAGTGTGATCATCACACAAAGTCTTTTCTATCACATACTGTAAAAAAATATTTAAATTATCTACACTGTAAAAAATAGTTTGCTGCCTTAAAATATTTTGTTGAATCAACTCAGATTTACAAGTCTTGTCAACAAAGATGAGTTGTCACAACTAATAAAATATAGTTGAGAAAAGTCAACTTAATTTTATAAGTTATAACAACTCACCTGTAGTTATAACAACTCATCTCTACTCAAGATAAATAATAGTAAGTTGAAATGACTTTTTAAGGCAGCAAAGTATTTTTTTACAGTGTACCTTAAATATTTTTGTTGAATCAACTCAGATTTTCAAGTCATTTCAACTAACTATTATTTATCTTGACAAGAGATGAGTTGCTACAACTTATAAAATGAAGGTGACATATTTCAACTATATAAGTCATAACAACTCATCTGTATAAGGATTTTGTCTCGTCTTGTCACGTTAATTTATTTTATTTTTATATTGTTCAGTGCCATGTTTGTCTCTTGTTTCGTTCTGATTGGATCCCTTGTGTTATGTGTATTATGTATTATGTGTCATGTTTCCACTGGTTCCCTGTCTGAGTCCTCTTGTTACCATTGTTCTTGGTTGGTTATTGTTCATTGTAATGTGTAGTCATTGTGTTGTTTCGCCATGCCATGCCATGTCATGGATTTATGTTTCTATCTTTTGAGTTCTATCTCTTGGACTACTCGTTATAATCGTTATAATTTGTTAGAACTTCAAAATAAATAACATGAACGTTACAAGACGAGACAAAACCAAAAAAATTAGCAAGCAAAGAATTGTTTACAGTGCACTTATAGTATTCAAACATCAATTTACAGAATGTCAACTCTTAAATTTCCCAATTCTACCAAAATATATACAGTTTGGTTTGAAAAATTACGTTTTCCGTAGACCTCCACTTCACAGAGAGAAAGATTAGCATGTCCAGTCATGACCACATTTAGATAGCGACCCTCCATCCCATTACATGAATAACTTATAGTTTGACCAACTTGAAAATCTGAAGTAACAGCACATCTAAAAAGAGAAAATCAATCAATCAATCAATCAATCAATCAATATCTAAATCAAGGTGTTCAAATCAATAAGGTGATTTTATGAATAACTTTACATGGGATTGTTGTTGCCATTGTTTTCAGTTGAGTTTCCAATCCGAATCTCTGCTCCATTGGTTTGATAAGGACAACAGTCTGATCTAGCAGTGATGATTACTGTGCCAATCTCATATTCATACTGAAGATCCAAACTCAACCATGGGTCACTTTGATGTGCAGTAACGGCACAGTATGCAGCTTCACCCGGTCCATATTTTATATCATCTATGGCGTTTTGAGCTACAAATGGGTAATATGTGGATGACTGTATAGCTGTTGCACTTAGAGCCACATTCTCTACAAGATAAAACCAAAGACAGTGAATCAGTCAATCTGAAGATACATTCTGAATGTTTCATTAAATTCAATAGTTTAAAAATCTATTTCGTCAAATCAATGTAATTTCCTCAGTGTTATCTAACAGTACAGAAAAGTGTCAGATCTCACCTGTTTCATAGACCTCAACCTCACAGAGAGTGAGATAAGATGTAAGTTCAGTCATGACCACATTTATATAACGTCCCACCATTACACCACACGAGTAACTGATAGTTTGACCAGTTTCAAAACCTGAAGTTACAGCACATCTACACAAAACAAACAAATCAATCAATCAATAAAAATCTAAAAGCATTACTCAACATGTAGATGTTAAACTGATGTCATGAATAACTTTACATGGGATTATTTTTCCCATTGTTTTCAGTGTCGTTTCCAAAAAAGAATCAAAAAAATACGTGACTATATAACGAAATTTCGTGAGACTGGGCTGCGTTTCCAATACGAATCTCTGCTCCATTGGTTAGAAACGCATGATTCTCTGATGTAGTGATGACTACTGTACTAATCCCATAATAATTCAAGAGATCCAACTTCCACCATGGGCTCAATTCATGTCCAGTAATGGCGCAGGTCCCATATCTTACACCATCTATAGCGAATTGAGCTGCAGTTGTTGAGGATGATTGTGTCACTGTTCCTTTACGTGCTAAATTCACTAGAAAATAAATCATCAAAGACAGTTGATCAGTCAGTGTGGAAATATAAACACATCTGTCTGAAAATCTAAAAATAATATCTAAACATCAGCATCGCTCATAATCTGGTTGGAGTCTGATACTGTATGACGAACATGATGATCTTCGTGACAGAAGTTTAATACAAATTTTTCATAAACAAGGTATGAAGTTCTTTTAAAAATATTTGAAGTTTTTTACATACAGAGGAGAAATTGTGACTGATGATTCAATTAATGAATGATTTTGAATGATATAATAAAGTTTCAAGAAATCAATATTTTCAAATTAAACAAATAATCAAGACATCAGTATTCACAAAAACAAGAATATATTCATGAAAACAGTTTTTTTTTTATGACTGAACGCAATAATGGAGGATTATTTAAAGAGCACCTATTATCTG
The DNA here is from genome assembly GCA_025389145.1 of Misgurnus mizolepis. NCBI lineage: Eukaryota > Metazoa > Chordata > Actinopteri > Cypriniformes > Cobitidae > Misgurnus > Misgurnus mizolepis. The sequence continues at coordinate 74,860,031 of JAIFKI010000001.1, read as the reverse complement.
ATTCATGATTTTACATTTTCTTTTGTGTGTAGATGTGTATTAGTTAATGTTAACAATATGCAAAAGGTACAAATCCCAAAGTAAACGATGACACGAGATATCGTCTCCAATGTAAATCTCCTTTCTTGGACGACAACAACAACAAACACATGGAATGTAGGCAACAGTTCACTTCCTTTGCCTGTTGACGTGGACACGACGGTCATTATCATAACTCCGCCCGCTTCTGACTCGCAGCCTGTTAGTTATCGATGTTTTCATATTCAAAGAATTTACTACTGACTAAACCATGATTCAAACACAAGTTTTGTGCAGTTCAGAGTAGCGCTTGTTGTTTGTCTCAAGCCTCGCTGGTAAAGTTGATTGATCATCTTGGTCATCTGCATTTTCTGGATCAGATTTCATAAGGTAGTAAAGATGATATTAACTCCTGTCAGCACTGCATTGTAAGCTAATCTTCAATATACAGTGAGGAGTGTCACATTTTCAGCTGATGACAAAGGTATTCTTTCTTTCTCTTATTCTTTACGCCATTCCAGCATCTATGGCTATATTCATAGCGAGAACTGGTTAATCCATACATGAAGTTTATTCACACATGTCAATCCAGAAACAGGTTGGGGAAGGGACAATTTGGCATCTCCAATTTGCCTAACTTGCATGTTTTTGGCCTGCAGAGAGGAAACCAGAGTACCCAGAGTAAACCCACACTGGCACAGGGAGAACAAAGGTATTCAGGCCAATTACAACGTACTGGTAAGCTGGCCAATGGACTCTATGCACGCTTAACTTCCGCGTTTGACTCAAGGCTGCTCTTCAGTTTCCGGTACGGGAGATTTAAAGCGGAGTGACGGCAGAATCGCTAAATTTACTCGTTGTTTGCTGGATTTACCCAAATTTACAACCTGTGATGTGTGAAGAATTGTCCAGATGTGCAAACTCGAGAGGTTGCAAGTCGTCTTATCTCTGTAATCATTATGATATGTTCATCATACTAGCAGAGCTTACATTGTGCTGTTTTTATGATTCAGGATTAGCCTAATGTCTTTGTAATGTTATCTTAAAGTGTCAGGTAAATTAAAAGACGTAAATGAAATCTCACTGCTATATGAGGAAAAAGCAACACGAACTGCAGCAGGACTTATATTAAATGTGACGTTTAATACCTTTTTTTTTGTATATTCACGTCGATTGTCAAAACATTTTTACTTGGATATTTTTGAGTCATATCTTGGAACTTTATAGGATATAAATAACAACGCAAAAATAACTATTGACTATGGTAAAGTCCATTTAAGAAATCTATTCCATTATTTGTTTATTTCTTGTGCTGTTTGTTTATTTTAATACCCCGTGTATTTAGTTTGTTGTGTGTGTGTTTTATTTTTCTCTGAAGTTATTCTTGTTGTCATTGATATGAATTTTCTATTTGTCTTTTGCATTTGTTATTAATAAAGCATAAATGCGCAAAATACACGTTTTTTACTGTTCTAACATTTTGCTTGTATAACCACAGATGTTATCTTCGCTAGTACTGATGATAACAATTATACAAAATTCATAAGTATATCAACAACAGATGAATAGCACTGTTATCATTGCAATTTCTATCTAAAACTAGTGTTAATGCAGATACAGGGTAGCAGTGTAGAAGTTGTCATGCTTGAGTCTAATGCTGTAAACACTATGACACACACCAGTGGTGGCTAGAAGTTCGGTTCTCCCGTCTATAAAAATATACTTTCATACGTTTAAATGTCATTATGGTATTAAATGTGAAGTATAAGTTATTTCTATGTAAATTAAACAACCATCAACAAAATTTGCAGTGTTATTTTGGCTATTTTGGCAACCAACGTTCCTGAATATCATTGAGCTCTATGACTGGCGGAAGTAGTCCAGCATCCTGAGATTTCACCGGAAATACGTCAAGCACCGCCGTGCATAGAGTCCATTAAAGGACACTGCACTTGTCAGAACGATGAGCTTTGCACAAAATCAATGCGTTTCAGGAAGGCAGGGCATAAAGGAGGAACAATAATGTACGTTATGTGGAAAAGAATGTGTTTTCTTTAACCTTAAACCATACAAACCATTGTATAATATCAAATACACAACATAAAGTTGTTTTTAGCAATGTAATAGGTGCTCTTTAAACCATAAAACAAACAGAATCAGAAAAGTATGAACAAAATTCAGTTCAAATTATGATTTTAGATTATTTGTGTCAAATATCAATAGGAGGTTACCTTCAAAACTACCCGGAATGGAAACAAGAACTGTTGAAAAAAATAAACAATTTTAACAATGATGTTTGAAAATAATTTAAATTCAGATGAACAAAAAAGTCATTTATCCTTAAGTTACTAGTATTTCAAATGATCATTTTGTGTGTGCCCACACTGCAAAAAATGACTTTCTTACTTAGTATTTTTGTCTTGTTTTCAGAAAAAATATCTAAAAATTCTTAAATTGAGATACATTTACTTGATAAGCAAAGTGGTTTAAGTTTTTAAGTCTTGTTTACTGAACTAAAGCAAAACAACACGAGCACTGACCACCCACATTTTCGGCAAAATATATAATTTAAGTAAATTTGTGCTTAAAACAAGCAACAAAAATCTGCCATTGGATTAAGAAAAAAACCTTAAAATAAGTTTACTTTTTCTTAAACACTTACAAAAAAATCTTGTTTTTATCACAAATTTACTTAAATTGTATATTTTTGTTTAAAAACTCATTTAGCTCATCAAGAAAATCCATCTTGATTTAAAAATTTTCAGATATTTCTACTGAAAACAAGACAAAAATATTAAGTAAAAAAAGTAATTTTTGCAGTGCATGTGTGTCAGCTGCGGTACTCACCAGAAAGTAAAATCAGATGAATGAATTTCTCTCATCTTTGACTCTATAAAGATCATTAAACAAATGAGAGAATATAAGAGATATTCAGCATTGATTTTCTGTTACACTATGAGTTTCTTATTAAGTTTATTATTATGATGATAACATACCTGTGTGGAGTTAGATATGATGTCTCTCTCTCTCTTTACTCTCTTCTTTACTCTGAAATCAATCCAATCCATCACTCAGTCTGCTTTAATTTTAGTCTCCTCCCTCATCACACCTTCACTGATAGTTTCATAAGTTCATTTCATTTGACCTCTAGAAAAACATCAGGGGTCATCTTGAGTCTTTTACAAATCAAATCAGGTTCATATGCAAATCTGCCAATGACAATGAGGTCTTTACCTGTGTTAGTACCAGCAGGGCCGTGCAGAGACCTTTGGAGGGGCAGGTGCTCAAAGTACAAAAAGGGCACGTTCCTTACTGACACACACGCACGCACACAGTTGAAACTAATAACAAAGCAAAGCAGAATAGAAACGATCATTTTAAATCTAATATTTTATTTTCCTTGCAAATAGAGTGAGAAAAAAATCTACAGTATATAGACAGAGTTTTATATCTATATATTTGTATTTATGCAATTGGCATAAACTTTTATCCCAAGCGACTTACAGTGCATAACAATGTATACATTTTGTGTCTGTTTTGTATGCAGTATGCAGTTTTGATATTATATGATATAATGCATTGTGACATTAAGATATAATTAGGTTTACAGGATTGTGTTTTTTTTGTCATATTTAAAATATAATTCTATTGTAATCCTGTTCTGAAATTATTCTTTTTAATTATTTAAATAATAATAAAACAGCATTTATGAGGATAAATCAGAGAATTATACAATCAGTATGAGCCTGATACTTAGTAATGTGAAAACTATTTTCATGGCACTCTATGTTTTTTTAAGCTGTTATGATAGTAATTCGATAGTATTTTTTTGTCATTAACAAAGACCAGAACCCTCAAAGCCAACCCCCCCCCACGCTTCGCATGCCTAAGTACCCAACACAGGTTTGGTTTTGTGTATATAATTTTACTACAAATGAACAACTTAATTTAATCTGTTTGGCATGTGATATTGATTGTAAAGCTAAGTCTTGTTTCTCTCAAGGATTTGGTTGCGTCTCAATCACCTCCATCATTCGGTAGTCAGGACACTGATCAGAGAGTCAATCATTTTACAATAAGACAAATTTGTGTCTAAGTCCAGTTTTAGACAAAAAATATAACATTTTAGTGAATTTTTGCTAAAAACAAGCAAAATCGGGTAGAGGGGTTAGAAAAAAATCTAGCAAACTTTTTGCAAGCAACAAAAATCTTGCCAATGAGGTAAGCTAATTTTTCTTGAATTTTTCTTGAATTTAGTGTTTAAGAAATATGTTCAAGACATTTTGCTTACACCATAGGCAGATTTCTTTGCTTGTTTTATGCACAAAATCACTTAAATTTGATATTCTTGGTTTTAAAACTTGACTTATTTTCTTGTGTCATTTTGCTCATCAAGGAAAAGCATCTTAATTTAAGAATTTTTAGAGATTTTATACTATAAAATACAATTTTTTTCTTGAAAATAATTTTTGCAGTGTATCTAAAGTCTGATTCAAGGCTGAAGTCATTTGTCATGAGTCAAGTGATTTCATGGCTCATTAAAGAAAAAATCTCATACTCAAATCCTATTTCCAATGTTGCTTTAAACAAAACATACCGTATTACAAGTCTGAAAACAGTTCTGCTGCTTAATGATTAAACCTTTAGCAAGTAAATAAAACAAAAGTTGGCAGCAGGTCAATTTGTTAGTACTATAATACATATTTATATTAAGAAATAGTAAATTTGCCCTTGAGGCTGTAAGTGAGGTGCGCAATTCAAATTAAAGACATGCAAATTGTAAGGAATAGACAAACAGCTTTCACGCCTCACACATTTTCTAAGAACGTCTACTATTTTACTACAGGTGTGTCCAATTGACCTTAAAGAGAAAATAAGCAGCTCTATTACAAATATATACAGTTGAAGACCAAAATATTGGCACTCTTGGCAAATATGAACAAAGAATGCTGTGAAAATAAATCTCCAATGTTTCTCCTGTTGAGATCACAAAAAATACAGTTTTATTAAAGTAAAACAATTGAAAGTGGGAATTTGCATTATTAAATAATGTTTTTTTTTTAATACACTATAGACAAAATTATTGGCACCCCTAGAAACGTTTATGAGTAAAATATCTCTGCAAAAAAATGATTTTTAAGAAAAACTATTCTTAGTATTTTTGTCTTGTTTTAAGTAAAAATATCTAAAAATTCTTAAATTAAGATACTTTTTCTTGATGAGCAAAACAACCCAAAAAAATAAGTCTCGTTTTTACACCAAAAATATCAAATTTAAGTGCTTTTGTGTATAAAATAAGCAAAAAATCTGCCAATGGGGTAAGCGCATTTTTCTTGAATTTTTCTTGAATTTAGTGTTTAAGAAAAATGTTCAAGATTTTTTTGCTTGTGTGAATAACCCATGGAAATCGCCATCCAACAACTGAATGACCATTTTTGTCCACAAATGCGTATAATTCATGAAATATAGATATATAGTCTGTTGTTCACATCAGATTTCGCATGAACTTCTTGTAATATAATATAATATAAAATCTGAGGACTATTTACGTTGTAACACTGTATATGAGATTACGCTTTAGATAACGAATCCAACGATCTTTGTGTGACGTTTTATTTCCTGGTGTGGAAACTTCATTTTATATGCTAACATAAGGATAAATAATAATAAGAACGAACGTGTATGCATGTAAACAAAATACTTTTATTTTGGGGCTGACTGGCACTTAGAAAAGGCACTAGTCTTACAAAAACCCTTGCAAGAACCTCATTTTTGGGCCTATTGACCTCAAACGTGAAACATATCTCCTTTAGACTTGTGGCTTGGAATCATTGCATTTCTGGGTTTCACACATAGTTATCATTAAGATTTTTAGTAATAAAAAAAGATGCAAAAAAAGTTTTATTCCAATGTACTTCAGCCCAGTGGCGTAGCAAGTCAGTCCCAGGCCCATATGCAACAAAAAATGTACAGGCCCCCTTAAGCCAAAGCCCCCATGGCCGTAGCTACCACTGAGGACACCGATGTCATGTTTTTTTCTTGAAGTTTTGTTTCATTTTGATGTGAAAGTAGCAGACGAAACAATTATCCTTGCATCTACGGACCATCACGTGAAGTGATGGAAATAACTGCGTTATAAATAAATGTCGTTACTAACGGTGTTATTTTTTCAGTAACGAATAATCAAATACATTTCCGTCGTTACTGTTACTGACATTAAAATGTTGCGCGTTAATCTCACTGAAGCGAGTAGACAATCAGACAGGCAATGTTTTTCTCTTCAACTGATGATGATTGGCCTGTGTAGATGTCACATGTAAGTTGTTGTTTCGGGCACGAGCTCCACTACTGCCTAGGGCAGACCCAAACCACACGCTCCGTCCTCGGAGGAGCCGGAGGGCGCCGTTGATCCACAGAGCGCTTAGAGCGAGAGGAAAGAGTACGGCAGCCGAGAGAGGCGAAAGAGGACGGAGCTGTGAGAGAGTTAAAGGAGCACTGCACCGGGTTCATTGTTGTTCCTGTTGTTGGAGTGTATCGTAGCGCTGAGTTGGGCTCACCTGTTACGCTTATTGGATCGTTGTACTTGCTCTCTCTCTCGTCTTGTATCGTGGACTTATGTTGATGG